>OZ024817.1:89793096-90515596 GCA_964017055.1 Chloromyia formosa
AATGGGGGGTTAAGGGGTATTAGTGTATTTGACAGTTGTTTGTTGACGTATTGCGTGTGACTGTCAGATGGTGTGGATTTTCGTTTTCGGTTTCTTGATTTTTACATGGCGTCTTGTGTGCTTATTTGCACCGGAGCAACACAAATTTGTGGCCATTTTGCAGTGTTTTTCATTTTTCCTGAAACCGTCGCGAATTTAATTGAAGTTTTGTTTGAAATTCAATAGCGAATCGGCTGTGAGCTGTTTAATACATGACAAATGCAAAACAAGTCGTTCGGGTGAAGAGTTTATGGTTGGCTGGAGGAAAAATCCTTACCGTAATTACAACGTTGCGGTACGTGAACGCAGGCAATGTGACCTTTTAACGGTCCCACGTGACTCTGATTCTATTCTCTCAAATGGTAAATAATACAGGCTATTAACAGTTTTGACTCTTTTAAGTCCCCAGGACTAGATGGCATTATTCCAGTGGACGGAGAAAAAACGATGGACTTGGTGTATCTCTAAATGGAGAATATGTCCAGGGCCTGCTTGGAGCTGGTATACATTTCTTGCGCATGGTTGGATGTCAAGGTGGCTTGTATCCCGAAAGCAGGCAAGAGCTGGCACCCGCATCCAAAATACCTCCGTCCCATAAGTTTATCGTCAACCTTGCTAAAAGATGCTGAAGCGTATAATTTTCTTCTAATATTCTCTCCTTTTCTCAGTGCGCCGACTGGAAGGGTAGATCAGCGAACACAGCTGTCCACTCATTGGTTACATACATTGAAAAATTTCTTAGTTGAAAGGACGGTGCATTCAACAACGTTAAACTTGCGGCTATCCCGAAGGCTCTCCCAAGCCTAGGTGTAGGTGGCCCACTCTGTGAGCCTATTAGTCTGATGCTTAAATCTAGAATTATTAAAACCAATTTTGCGATCATGAAAACTACACAGACAGGCGAATAATAAAGTTTCCTGTCCCCCCTTAATTGGAACTTGGGTAACAGGTTACTTCTAGATTTGGAGGGGGTTGGCTGCGAAGTTCTTACTTATGCGAAAGATATTGCCATTGCCATGTCTGGAAAGCTTCCCGGGGTCCTCAGTGAAATTACGCAAAACACCCTAAATATTCTATCTCAAGCAAGTGGGTGTTGGGGTCAATCTGACCAAAACACAACTTAATCTTCTTGCCAGGAGGAGGAATACTTCACCTTCTTTGGAAACACCATTGCTGTAGGGGACGAGACTGGTCCTTAGCAAAAAAAAAGGTGGATTTATTATTTATGGGACTTTTATTCGATAAAAAGCTATCCGGGCGGGCAAATAATATTCAGAAGCGCGTTATTAAGGCAACAGTTGCTCTGACATCTGAAATGGGGACATGTGATTGAAAATGGTTTTCTGGTTGTACGCAGTAGTCCTGCACCCCATATTAATGCATGGGTAGAGTAGTTTGGTAGATTACACTCAACAGGGCGTTCTACAAGACTCTGTTGAATAAAGTTCAAAAACAAGCTATCATACGTGTCATTTCTTCGTTGTGACTTATGGTGCATCTGCCACTTTGAAATTAGTAGTAAAACTTGTTCCGATTTCACTGTTCCTTTGAGAGGTATATGAAATAGTGGGCCAATTCCAACCAAAATTTAAGGACGTGATTTGGC
Organism: Chloromyia formosa; assembly: GCA_964017055.1. Taxonomy (NCBI): domain Eukaryota; kingdom Metazoa; phylum Arthropoda; class Insecta; order Diptera; family Stratiomyidae; genus Chloromyia; species Chloromyia formosa. The sequence continues at coordinate 89,794,742 of OZ024817.1, forward strand.
AGTTAATGCGATGGAATAATATGAAATTTTGTAAAGATATCTTCAGAAATAAAAAAGTTTTCCTAACAAGAACCTGTTTTTGGACCGGTCGTTCCTATGGCAGCTATATGACGTAGTGGTCCGATTCCGTTGGTTCCGACATATTTTCAGCGTGCAATAGAAGGAAGGCTTCGTGCAAAATTTCAGCTCGATAGCTTTAAAACTGAGGGACTAGTTTACATAGAACCGGACAGACAGACGGACAAAGCTTAATCGACTCGGCTCATCATACCTGGTCGGAGATGCTTCCTTCTGTGCGTTGCAAACTTCATGACAAAGCTAATATACCCTATCACATCCGTGAAGGGTATAATGATCTTGTGTTGCTTTCATTGGAGCTCTCAAGATCACATAAACTGCTGTTTTTGGTGTAGTGCTTAACTTCTTTCTCTTGGACATCTTGGCCGAGCAGTCGGCTGCGATTACGGCTATCCATCTTCCTTAAACAGGGCAATACAGAGTGTCTACTAATGGTCACTCGGCTATACTGACAATCTGGTTATTGCAGTAGAAACGGATTGCACTTCTCCGGTGTATTCTCTAGACAAAGGCTATACCAGCCTCTTACCCTCTCGGCAAGTGGGGCGAAGGTAGTACTGCAGAGTCGGAAGCCCTAAGCCATTTTGCTGAGGGCTCGAAAATGAATTAAGGTGTGGGCGCTGGTGTCATTTCTGAGAAATTGTATTTTTGCTTTTCTCTTTGTCTTCCAGTTTTCTGTAGTGTATTCCAGTCCAATAGTCAGGCCTGGAAGCTACACTTTCCACTTCAAAAATTGTAGTGATTAATCGCTTTGCTCTCAAGGAGCTTAGCGACTTTTTCAGCATCACTTTGTGCTGGATTTCGCTGCACATTGGTTTCAGCAGTAACTGCAAGGCGGATGCCCTGGCTCGGGCGAGTACCACTAATGTAATTTTCTGGCCCGAAACAATATCAAATGAAGAACTAAGTCGGCGTGCGGGTCAGCTCCCAATCGACGAATTGATACGCAAGCGAAAATGGCAGTGGATAGGTCACACATTGCGGAAGAGTGATAACTGCATTGCTTTGCATGCCATGAAATGGAACCCCATTTCCAACCAAGGCAGACCAAGAGGGGGTCCTCGAATCACATGGCGTCGATCTGTGCCAAAGGAGTGTCAGGCACTGGGTAAGTCTTTTGGAGAGTAGCGCCCTATTGCCCAGAACAGAGTACGATGGCGCGCAGGAGTAGTTGACGCGCTATGCCCCGCTAGGGGTTAAGGCAAAGTAGTAGACATGGGGTTTTTGCACTGTCAAAATACCTATAGCAGCATGGAAGAAGCTAATCAAGCTAGTACCTAAGCCGTGCTATTATCGGATGCCTAAAGGGAAGTGCACACAATGTTACAAAACAGATTTGGCCGATCTTCAATCCTAGTAGCTTCTCTGGGCTGCTGATGCTAGGGGAAGGCATCTCAGGAAGGTTGTGGTGATAATTACGGGTGAGCATGCTAAGCGCCTTTGTCTTCCTTACAATGATTATTCCAGAAGCTGTAAGGACGAGGAGGAGACGGAGACAATACGTCACTTCAATTGCACCCGTCCTGCTCTGACCGGTAGAAGAAACGACTCTTTAGCTCCGGCCTACTTTATTGACATGGATGACTTTAAAGACGTAAGTGCTTGTCATCTACATCTCTTTATTGACGGCTCCTGATGGTTGGTCGACTAGGCTCTCATGGCGTTTGAGCTTATGAAGTATTACAACGGACTCAGTGGTGTATCTGTGTGTGCTGTGTTCCGCACAGCAGCTTTTTGAACCCAACCTTTGTCTCGCAACAATCTTATCTTTAAACATATTGTTAAATTCGCTGGAACAGATTTTCAACAGCTGTTTTTTTTTTTTTAATTTTAGATTAGATGAAGGTAGTTATGGAAATTTTAAGATTTTATTTATTAAGTTTTAACTTTGGAGGATGTGAAGTGAAGCGATATTTACCACACAAGCGTAGGAACTATAAAATTATATTAGATGGTAGTTACATAGTTTCCTTCATCGTGGATTGAGCTGCATAATTAATGGCAACCATGGAAGTTCAAGTATATCCCAGAGTTGCATTCTTTTCAATATCCAGTCATTTCATCAGTAACGTCCACTTCAATCTGATTTGACATCGAAAGTTCTGTGATACCGTTCTTCACTGATACGTAGCATTCAACCTGTCCCAACAAAATCATGTCATTGTCTATTGTTTTTAATGGTTTCTCATTCCATCATATTGAATTCAAATTGAATTTTTGTGCTAATGTACTATGCTCTTTCTCCTGCAGCTAATTGATCACTTTAGATTTTGTTACTTGCCGCGGTAGTAAAAACAACAATAACTCCATCTGACTGGATTGTTAAGTCTCCATATGACCACAATGTCCATTAATTTTGTCATCTCTCTTAGTTCTCTTTGAACTATCTTTTCCGTAATATTCACAACCATTTATGTCTGACCGTATAGTAAAGTAACCCTTGCAATTACATTACGATGTGTTAATTAGTGACAATCAAAATCACAATATAACTTGAAGACATTTCCCCCTCTCGACACTTTTATGTGATGTCGTCTTTTGATACGATCTGACGATAATATCTTCATTAGCTAGAAATCGAGTGTACTTGCTTGGTGGGTAATTGGCGGATAGACTTCAAGTTATTATTGAAACTTCACCGACTGACATTTAATGTCTGTTAATTTGAATTTTCACATGTTAAATACATAATTGGATGAGATTTTAAGTGCGCATTATGCGAGTGTATCATGTTGCATGTGAAGATACTTTTACCGACTGCAAATACAGGTTTACGATTAAGCCACCAGCAATAAACCACTTAGACTACATGGATGATTTTTAGTCAAATCTAATTTTTTTCCCAGGTAATATAAATCTTAATGACGATGACAGGGGCTCTGGGGCATACCAGTATAAATGCAGATTTTTTCCATAGTACCATTCAATTGATTCGTATGAAATTATGTGTGCATGAAACAGGTCACCGCAAATATACGTCCACCATTTGCCTTAAATCATTTTGTCAGGCACTAGACTACGGTGTAATTCAAGTAACTCACATCGGCTCAGATTTCCTATGAATGCATTGGATACTTTAGCTAGGTACGTATTGAATTGATAACCTGGTGACTTTAGACCATTTATCATTGTTTCTGTAACCATAGGGGATTCAAACACTTCCTCGAGGTGTGTAGGACAGTGTTAAGTTCGATCGGCTTAGACGTTATCGCTAGTCGGTGAGCCCAAGTGGATAGTTATATGGACCAGACCAAGAGTGCTACTAGCTATGCGGCTACTGTATAAATTATTTCATTTGAAAAAAAATCAGATAGCTACACGAAAATGTAGGGATATGGTTGTTAAGGCATAGTAGTTTAGTCGGACACATTGTTGCTGGCTGAAATCCATTTTAAGATGCCGGCAAAAATTAAAATTTTTAAATCGAAAAGTTTATTCCTAAGTGAATCGAATCAGATATATTGTACAAGCAAACCTGTACAAATACAAAAACGAGGTATCCTCGTTGGTTTTCACTGTATCATTGTGTAGTTGATAGTTTACAAGAATCTCGTTCGTCTGAAACGTATACATCGCCTGCATTCACAAATCGTAGCGCTCCCTGAGCGCTCCCATTTTTCTTGTTGTAATTCAGTGCAAAATTGGGACAAAAATGGGAAAAAATGGCCCCATTTTATAAGGATGGTCGAACTTTGGGGAACTGTCATGTGATTTGCGACTTACAGGTGAAACCATTTAGTGCATTCACGACACTCGTTTCATCCGGAGCCCTACGGAGCGCTCTGTAGTGCTACTATCCCTCCCGCTCGTGATTGCAATCGCTCTTTCCATCCGCTCCGGAGCGGTTACTTCCCCTTGGTAGCAGAAATTTTTTACGCTCTCTGGGCATGTAGCCGCTACATTTGACAATTCGCAGCTGGTATGTGCGTTGTGACGTTTGTGTACATCAAAAGCGCAAATAGAATCCCCGTCTATGTAAATTCAGTGTCTTCTTGTCGTTTGATTTGATATTTCCTTGTTTCGTGATGTGCCAAAGAAATGTTTTGGAATGGAAAATTGGTGAACAAAGTTGTGGAGAGGATTTTAACATGTTAACATAATCACCATTGTAGCGGTTCAATCACGAAAGAAATGTTGACAGGTAGCGTCTCTGCAAATGTTTAGTGGAGGGGATGTAGCGTTCCGTAGCGAAATTTGTTCACGTGAATGCAGCCATTGGGTACGTTCCCAAAAGTATCGTAAATGCGCTTCTTATCTATTGTCCCTTTTCCGATTCGTGATTTCCCCGGAAAACGACACGATTTCCTTGCCGCCATCAATATATTTCACACAAACATACGCCACTTAATAAGGGCTATTTCCACTTTCAAACACAATTTTCAAATAAAATTACTAGCGAGGACAGACTTTCCGCTTTCCGGTCACTATACGCACTTTGTGGCCAACAAACAGTTATTTACAAATGGAGTGACAGAACTTGTCAAGAGCGAACTGTGAAAACTCTAGGAATCGTTGAAGGGGTAATCGGATCGGAAAAAATTCGTGATACTTTTGCCCTTCACAAAGATTCTGGTATCGGTGTCTGAAATCGTACCGTTTTCGCAAAGGATCTATGAAACCGTGTCGACGCGCTTCCGACACGGTCCAAAATAGGAACGCAGCCAATGATTTCTGGGCGAGCTGGAATAAAAAAGTAGACCGACAATCCAGTCACTGGATTGGATTGCTGGACTGGATTGCTGGATTGGATTGCTGTCCAGTGCGGGTTCACATTATTCCAGTAGCAATCCAGCGCTGGACTGGATTACAGGATTGGTTACTGGAATAATGTGAACCGGACATTAAAGATGGCTCAACTCGCCTCCCTCTCTTTTGACATGGATATGTCTTATAGCTGGGGGTCATCCTAAAAATCAGTCCGTCACACGAAATGTCTGTTTTTCTACTCGGGGGTCAGAAGAGTTGAGGTCAGAGGTTGTGCATGTCGTTTGAGTGAAGTGGTCATTGTGCATGGCTGTTGCTTGTAGATCCGCGCGGGCGGTGCACTTGCGGGGATCCTGTGTGTACATGTTGGGATGTTGATTTGATAGCGATAAAGGTTGACGTTGTGGACGGCAAGAAATAACATAGTGTACGGGTGAACGGGCGGACTTTCAATGACCTTCAATTTCCACCAATTCCCATTCATCATTTAAAATAATAAAATAGCCCGTGTTGTACTATCTGAATCACTAGAGTCCCAGAAAAGGTAGCAAGTAAGTAGTCAGTTCGACTAACATTTGGACATGCGCAGACGCAATTTGAGAGAGTGTACATAGTTCCCGCCCCCCCAAAGATGAGCGGATGAAGTTCATTCGAGCCAAATCGGGTGATCCAGCGACTGTGTTTGTGCATTTGCAATGGCGGCGATTTGAGGTCTGACTGGTCCACAATGTGGGCCCCCACCCCACGTGCAATAAACATATAGAACAAAATGGCGGATTTATACTAGGCGAGTTAGAATCTCTCAAGTCCCGAAATAAAGAAATATTCGTCGCAGGATGTTATATGTTATGATGTACATTCAGAGGTCTGCAGAAGATCAAATGCCCCCCTTCCGCGAAAATTCCAAAATGTTCAAAATGGCTGGAATCCAAACAAAAAAAATAGCGCACGTTGTACTACATATCTGAATCAATAGGGTCCCAGAAAAGGTAGCAAGTAGTCAGTTCGACTAACATTTGGACATGCGCAGACGCAATTTGAGAGTGTGTACATTACATAGCTCCCGCCCCCCGAAGATAGAGATAGAGCGAGAGCCATCGCGGTTGAAGTTCATTCTATCCAAATGGTTATGCATTTGCAATGGCGGCGATTTGAGGTCTGACTGGCCCACAATGTGGCCTCCACCACACATACAATAAACGTATCATAAAACAAAATGGCGGATTCGTACTGCGCGAGTTAAAATCTCCCAAGCCCCGAAATAGAGAAATATTCGTCGCAGGATGTTATAGTTCCAAGCAGCTCATCGTGACATGATGTACATTCAGAGGTCTGCAGAAGATCAAATGCCCCCCCCCCCCCCCTTCTGCAAAAATTCCAAAATTTTTCTTGTGCATTCTCTTTGTGCGTGTGTTGGAATGTTTTGTTTACTTTTGTTAGTTTCCCTTTCTGTTTGCTGGACACAATCGCATAGAGTGGCACGCGTTACTTGAGAAACGGATTGTGTGTGCCGGACCCGGACTGTTGATTAAAGGGGCGGGATGAGACGGATAGTGTGGGAGCGATTTTGCAATAGATACACAAAGACAATACACGTCCGATTGGAAAAAGATGGTGGGAAGCGTGATTGCAATTAGCAGAAACGTACTCAGCGAAATGTTGATAGGCTGCAGTCTGCAAACTGTACCGAACGGGTAGATGGAACAGGGTGCACGAGAGGAGGTGAATATTGCACACACGCGATGCAAACGAAAACGAAACGATCCCGCGAGAGAAAGGAGCGCAAGCGGACAGGACAAAGCAAAGCAGAATTTATGACGAGTATCTACACTGCCACCAGATACATGGGTACATGGATATGTCTTATGCCTACCGAAAGCGTGGGACGTGTTTTCTCGAATGATTTCATCCAGTATGACTATACTGGGATCTTTACAAAACTTACGTCGATATCTTCAACACAACAGGTTCCACGCAGTCGGTAGTCATAGACATATCCATGTTCCGATGTATCTGCATGCAGTGTAGATATTTACTTTGTATCTTTTTGATTAGCTCCTTCTTTTTGCGGTCCTTCTAATTCTCAATATCCCCCAACGAGTTTATATTTTTCATGATACTTGTTCAAAAGCCGACACAGCCGAACAGGCACTTGGTAAACAATTAACATAACCTCGTACTATGATAAACTGACAGTGAATGAACAATCAAGTTTTTATTTCATCTGAGTAGAGTGTAGTTTTATACATACAAATTTTCCAGTCGACTTACAGAACATCGTAGACAGCATGGAATTCATGTATGGATTGGTTCGACAGATTCGTGCGATCACGGACCGATCTACGCGTGAATGGTAACCGCCCCCAAACAATATTCAAATTGCCACTTTTCTTTGAAATATGCAGCTATTTTCAACCAATCTTCTTTCGAGGGAAACTGAAAAGAATAAGGAAATATTTAAATTTTTAGGATGCCCAAACTTTGGATTCATTCGATTGTGAATTGCAATCGCTGGCATCACCAGAGACCCCAGCAACATCGTCAAGTTCCCCCAAGAGACCCTTACCTGCGTGGACAAAAATCCGAGGCAAATTTATAGAGGCAGGCTTAAAAGTGTTACGGGAAGAACGAACACAGGAACCCTTTTTTTTCAGCCATTCCACACACGTTTCTTCTTTTTTTCTCGGATAAAATGATTATTCCACCGTCGAGAGCGACTTTCATCTTTTTAGATAGCACTGGAGCCATTGAAGAATACTACACACCTCAGTAGTTCAGAACAGAATGGGCCGATATTGAGGGTTCGATTCCGAAGTCCGAGTACGGTTCGAAGTCGGGTTCGCGTTCGTGTAATGAATGGCTTGCTTCAGGAATGTCCTCAATAGACTCCGCTCTTGAGTAAACGTTCACTTTTATGTATTATGATTAACTGAATCTTACGAATAAATTGTGGATGCAGAGCTGTTAAAAATTGGAAAGGAGATGAGAAGAGCTGGTTAAGAAACAAAATTAGGCCATCAAGAGTTAAATAAACACCTTTTCCAGAAAATAGTGGATATATTGTTATACGGTTCAGATTGATGGCGACCTTTTTTCTTTTGACAGCTTAATAAATTGTTCATTGTGGGATATCGCTTCAGTGGTAATTTCGATCTCATCTGTTAATGTGATTATAAAGGATAATCCAAAATTAAATGAACAAGCCATAAAACCCTATAAATTTCCTTCTTGTCCTCCGACAAACTTCCCCATTCAAAGCTATTAACAGTAAAGTTAATACACTGAATGTGGAATTTCCACATGCAATATAATCGGTTGTGGCATCTTTGGCATGGTAAAGACCATTTAAGGTCCCATTTTATGTTGGCACAGTGGTATGCATTCTCCCTGGGGAGACATACGCGACAATTACAACGTACACAAACGCACGCGCGCGGCAACTCAAACACAGAAATGCGGGCGAAAAAAAGTGCAAGTAAAAATGCACGACATCCATAACAATCATTGGTCGATATCCTTTTTTGGATACAATGTTTGCTTGAACGATACTACAGCCAACTTCGTAGGCAGCAGCCTTATTAAGTGTGACATAAAGAAAAAGAGATCTTGTGTCGGAAGGTTTTCTTTTTCCTTTTTTTTTGGCGTCCCAAGAAACCCAATTTTATAATACTGTGAGTTTCTTGGTGATTTGACTTAAGGCCAAACAGAAGGAATGAAGTAAGAATGGACACGAAATAAAAAAATAACGAACAAAGTACTATAAAATTCTTTTGTTTTTGCAACAAGGTTATCGCAAAGGTTGAGCACTTCTTTTTTTTTACGGGAAATCGAGTGATTCTCCCTTAGGTGACTGCGTAAATATAATCACGGAATGATGCTCGTGAATTGGTGATGGACCGGTCGGTTGTTTGGGTTTGAACTTTGCCTCTCCGTCATTCTTGGGGAATTGCCAGTTTCAAAATATGTTGAGAATTTTAAAAAATCATGACAATACTTTTGTTGTCCGGATGGCGTAACGGTTAGCACGTTCGCCTTCAACGCACTGGGCCCCGGTTCGATTCCTGCTGAATGCGGTAGTTTTCGATAAAAAAGGGGATTTACGTGTCGGACTATGAGCCCACTCAGCTGTTAAATGAGTACCCATTTGTGGGGTAAATAACTCGGTTGAGCGTGTTGCTGATCACACACCTCTGCACAAGTCAAACCGTCACGATCTAGAAAATGAGATGATGCTAACTCATCTCGAGGCCATGGTTCAAATTGGACTGTTGCGCCAGTTATTTATTTATTTTTACGACAGTATTTACCCATTGCAATTCGGGACAGTGAAATCCTTCGGAAAGTTATTTTACAATACTTTAACCCCTTGTGAGCCAAAGCGCGTTAATTTCTCCCAAAGGGTCTCGCTGAGGTTTTTGTGTGATAGGTTTCGGATGATGTTGCTGGCATATACATCCTGTCCAATCAGTCGCCATCTACGATAATCCGTGAAATGCTGTGTCCCACACCACAGAGATGAAGGAAAGGCATGCTAAGGGAGATTACAAACCCAGTTACTACACTCAAATCGTAAAAAAACTGACCAAAAATTCAGTATTAGGAAGCAATGAAAAAGTCGATGCCTATTTTCAATAGACGGTTAGTTCCAACTAATGTTCGATTTAGTCCTTTTCAAGTCATGAAAATCAATAATTTCAGAAATCACAATTCAAAATTGGCTGAAAAATATCAAATATGTACCTGGCAATTCCCACATTTATCTGTGTTTCGGATACCTAAATTTCATGTCTTTCATCTTATCGTTTACATTGCGTATAAATACAATTATTTTGGTTTCCGTTGTTGTTGCTGTTCGTGGCCGTTGCAAATTTAATTAATTGTTGTTTCAGTAATGATACCTCGGCTCATGTTTTCAGTGGGTCGCAAAATATATTACAACCGGTTGTAATTTTGTGGACAATAAAAGAGTGTTTTGCCTCAATAAGGGATACTTTTCCTTTCAAGGAAATATATAATGATGACTTAAAAATAAGTGCGTGTAGCCCCGATGCACAAGAGTTGAGTTCAATGCCATTCGTAAAGGCTTTTGCGTCAATTTAATGACATACGAGTAAGGTCACTGTTGGAAGATGTATGTACATAATATTAAGATACTCTCTGTAAACTTCTGAAATAACATACATTCTTTTGGCAAATTCGTTAAATCGAGGAGATAAATCTCAGAGTCTCAAGGGCAGTCGAAATTATACACAACTAATGTTTCAATTGGAGTGATTTAAATTCATCGAACAAAAATTGTACTCTTTGTATATGTATAGTGTGAAAAGGTGTGTATCACTTTTTAATTGAGAATAAATAAAATAGCAACTGTTAACATTTTGTCGTCAACGTTAAATTTGTATGGGTTTTTTCATGCCTATTGTCCTTTAAAAGCCTCCGGAAGTGAACTGGATAACCAGCTCATTGATCGAAAAGGAAATATTAGTTGCGGTTATTTCTGCGACTTTACCCCCTTAAGATAAGCGTAACGAGCACGCATTACATAAACAACAAACGTCATGTTGTTCTCGTACTCAATAAGCTAAACGTAACCGGATCAAGTCGCAAAAAAATGAACGTTTTTTATCTCCAGCTAATGTAAGGTTTACACTTCTGACCAAAACCCTTGATCTGGAACTGTCAGTTTCATATCAATTGATCTAGCCAAATTACGTGTTTTGGCCGGAAGATTGAATACCTGATACCTGCACACACGCGCTCGCAATATTATCAACTGAGGACATGAGTTAAGAATTCCGTCTTTAAAATAATCAATTCTTTATTACTCGTAAAGGGCCGGACTCCTTATGGTCCGGTAGTACTTAAACGACTGGTTTGTATCTTACAGACTAGCTTCTTAAATAGTATTCCTATTCTGAGGGAAAAGTACAAAACATGATTTTATCACATAATTATTTCTAATTACCTAATGATCCTTCAAAACAAGATCATTAGTAGGAACTTATTAATGACGAAGATTTTGGTGGTGTGCGATGACTCATATTTTGATAAGGGGTTGTTATTGATCGGGAATTCGGTATACCAAATTCCTATGTGATAACTCATGTGCCCATTATATGACACCTGATACAAGTTGCCACGAGTCCTGCCGGTCACGTTTCGCAGTGTCAGCAACAAAGGTGACAAAAAGAGTTAAAGACATTATTAGAATTAGTCTCAAGCAAACAGCGATATCATTAGGTAAATTTTAAATTAAATAAATATTTCATTTCTCATAAACGGCGCCCGAGCAAGTTCCAGTCCGCTTAAATAGTAGAGAGCCCTGTACGAGTAACAAGTTTGCCGCGATCAAGCCACGAAAGGTTCGTCGAGAAAAAGTTCTCTTCGGAAAGTGAAACGCAGTCGAATTGATTGTCGTACGAAAGGCTCGTCGAGATATCTCCACGTATGAAAGTGAAATGTGGCGAATCAAACGTTCAAATAGCCGGGCCAACTAACATCCGCGTATTTGGTCCACAAAATCACACAAGGAGTAAAAAAAAACGAGACCCCCAAGTAGCACTAAGCCAACCGCAGTCGGAAAGGGCCGCTTTACTCACCCAGCAATCCATCGAAGATCCAGCGATTTGTCATATAATTAGCAATTAGAAAAAAAAAAGAAAAAAAAAAACCGCAAATTTAATCATGAAGCTAACTAATTGTGTTCATTGTTTTGACCCCTCCAGACGTATGGGAGCGTCAATATCTCTTGCAATTCTATGCCTTGTGAGGTTTCGATAGCATATCTACTCTTCGGACGTGCAGTTACTAGCATGCACCTCCTATCTGCACCGTTTTTATACTGACAAGCTTGGAGCGCAGTGGGAGTTCAATTAGTTCCCACAGACAGTTTGCGCCAAGGACCGAACCTCCATTCTGCGGTGACCGAACCAACACAACCATCAAACGCGTCAAGACTCAGCCAATTGCGAGCAAGCTGAAATCAAATCCCCAATAATTAAAATTCAAATTAGTTGCAAGTCCAGATGTTGAAAAAGTATTTATTTATAATGTCAGTCGTGAGCGCTCAAATGCGAGAAAATGCAAATTAATGCGCAAGTCAAAGATTGTAGTAAGGTAGATATGTTTGGATTATTTTTCAATTAACTACATTATTTTCCTACAAGTATCTCACAAAAATATGATAAACAAGCAATCCAATAAAATCCTGATTAAATCCCACCAACTAGCACCCTCTAAACAAAATGCTCCGAAATGAGTTGCATCCTTTACGTCCATCAATCTTCAATATGGGAAGCTCACCAGCGCTTGTTCCACCAGCAGCGCCTTAAATGATACTCAAATGGAAGCTCTAATATAAAAGATAATCGCAAGAGATTGCCTCGACTGGTCCACTTCATTTTAATTCTGTACGCAGGGGGATGTGATGAAGTAGACTAGGGTGAAGCAAACCAGATCTTTTCTGGACAACCAGACGGGTTTGGATACTGAAAAAAAACAACGTGGAGTGCATCTTGAAATTTTACGATCCACTGGCGTGCACCCTTTCACCCCTTTAGCACGCGCTCGGTGGCCGTGTTCGTTCGGCTACTGCTCTACGATCTAGCGAATGGAGGTTTGATCCTCGGCGCGAACAAAAACTGCTTGTGGGTACTAATAGAACGCCCAGTGCGCTCCGAACTTGTCAGTGTAAAGTCGGCTTGGTTAGAAGGTACATGCTAGCAACTGCACATCTAAACGGTTGAGATGCTATCGGAACGTCAACCAGGCATAGAAATGCAAGAGTTGTTGACGCGCCCACACCCCTTTAGGATTCAATGCAATTAACACAAACGGTGAATATAATACTAAATGTCATCCAAAACAAAGTAACAAGCGGATACCGCTCTGGTTTCATGGAACACTCCACTCAACTGGAAACGCATCATAAATTATTTGTATGTGCACTATGCCGCTAAACGCGGTATGGGTACATTAGAGTACAAAATAACCTGTTTTTTTGCAAAGCAGCGACCTAATCCGAGAATTCCATCATTAGGTATTTGAATAACTTTCCATCAACCTTAACCAACACGCTTCATTATATAAGTGAGCACACAGTGGACCTACTAGTCCGCATTTACTTTACAAAATGCTCGATACATTCATTCGGGACCGTAATAGGGATCTACACAAGTTGTTAAGTATGAAGGAGCCAGTTGATCTACCCCAAGCCTTCCACTTGTGCTTGCAACTGAAAAACGTCAACTATTGCAATGCGCTCATTCAAATAGCAACAATGGCTGCGTTCCTGCGAAATGAATCAGGTTTTGACATTTCTCGCATTCTCCCCCACATGCTTTCCCCTCCAGGAAAATTTGTACGGACAACTGTCATGAAAATGTTCCCCTCCGGATCAGAATATTTCTCTATTACGGAGTTTATCTAAAACTAAAACCCAACACCAACCTCCGGTTGAAAGTTTATCCAATACAAAAAATCAAGATGCGTTCCACTCTTTTTGGCTTTGCAATTTAACGGACGTATGAGAAAATGAAAATATTTGTCGCCCAGTTTACCGTTTGGATAAGCTCATGCCCCACTTATTGTTAGTTATTGGGCAGTTTAGCGAGACATCGAGAAAACAGGCCGTGGGAATATATGTGTTTTTCCCACGGCCTGTTTTCTCTTGGTTAACAATGAAGTAAATTACATTTACTGGGTTTTATTTATGTTTCACTTAATGTACCAGAGCATTCTCGCGAACCACTGTAAAGAGCTCACTCTTAAAACTATATATGTGAATGTCGTATCGAAATAATTATCAAACTTAAAGATCCAATCTCATGACGCTTGCGGATCTTTCGATGCAATTCAGTATCTTCAAAAGATGCTCCTATTGTATTTAATCGGAAGCGCAACCTTTGCATGATCAAAGTCTTCCTTCGTTTGACTTTGCATTAGGTTTTATGATATGGTATGATCTTTTTCATCCTATAAACGCAACCAGCTAATAATCACTTTAATCTGAAAATTCTTACTTTATTGTACATAGCTGGATATTGACTGCCGGGCCACACAAAAACTCACAAAGGGCCGTTGGGTGCCGACCTCTGCAATAGAATATCCTTTGGTCCTGACCAAAGGACTCAACAGCACTCCAGTGCATTGGCCTCATCACCCCGATTCTGTTGATGCCGCTAGATTTGGTTGGTTTGGTTTCTGTTTTATTTCATGATCAAGATTGTCTTTTTGCACTGACACGCATCTACATCAGTACCAAAATGTCATTGGGTGATCCTTAAAATCCCTCAAGGGAGCTACGTAAAAAAGTTAGTTGAAATCGGACGGAACTCGGGAAGTACTCAAACAAACACACAAACGCACCACATGTCCCACAAGGGGTTAGGGCAATTGACAGAGAGAGAGAGAAATACTACTCAATTGCCCTAACCCCTTGTGGGGCGTAGCGCGTCAACTGTTCCATGTGACCCAGTTGACGTTTCGTTGGTATAAACTGGTTTCGGAGAATGCAGTTGCCAGCGTGCATGTCCCGCACATCTATGGCCACAAACGTTGTCGTGGACGGGATTCGAACCAGAAACGCCGGTAGTCAAACATGAGACTGATGCCTCAACACACTGCGCTACCGGTCGCCCCAACAAATCCCCAAATACATATTTGAGAATTCCCAGTTTTAGGATTTCGTATCCATCCCAATTTTAGATTTATTCATTTTTTTTTTATTTTTTTTTGTTTTCCTTTTGAGATTGGTACAATTTATTAAAGATTTTTCGGAAAGATGAGGTCAAAGTTCTGGAATTATCTTTTTTGAAAGACCACAATTAATTTGCCTTCCCTTAGATCTACAGTAAGATTCTGTCTACAAGGCCGATGCCCTTATTACTAAAAACCCAGAGTGTATAGTATCAGCGGCCATAGCTCCTTATTTTATTTTTTATTTTCACTTTTATTTAATATTTATAATAATTACCTTATGTTATTTTAATTATGTATATAGTGTGGCTGGAGTACACCTGCATGAAGCATTTATTCAATGCACTGAACGTTGCTCTTCATTACACGCCATAATTTCAAAGTCATTTAAGAAAAACCGTCAATCCACCCGCCATTTAACACTGCCATTTTCAAAATTTATAGAATCAGATTTCTTGAATTTCCATATCTATTAAATACATTGGCAAATACCAAGTTTGGGGTTAAGTTGTAATATAAATAATCAATTTAATATACTAATCTAATCACATTATTCCACTGAAAACCCGAAGAGTCTACTCTACTGGAAATTCCGAAAAAAACATAAATCAAAACTTGGAAATTTTTTACGACAAACGAAAAAATGTAATTTTTCCCCAATGCAAGATACATGGTTCAACAATACGAGTATATAAGACAAATGATCATTCAACGCCTTCATTGCCCAGTTACTAATTAGAACCATGACAAATTACTATTTGAATTAGACTTTAAGTATTTAACGATAATCGTCTTTCAGCGTAGGCATCAAAATGATCACAAAAGTCTCTAACAAATGGTAAAAAAAATTGATTGGATAGATACGCACGTACTCGCATATTCTCCTATACTAGCGATTGAAGAAATTAGTAAAAAGATACAAAGAAACAAAAAAAAACAACAGAAATATATAAAAAGATAAAACAGCTAACAGAAATGGAAATAGCAAAAACGCATATACGATTTACCACGTTTCTTAAATACCGTTTTCAATTTTTTTTTTTTTCAACTTTTTTCTCTCTTTTGACTTCTTTGACACCATCATGGACATATGATGAGGAGGATATTATGATGATTATGGTCATCGTGGCGGTCATCGTATTTGTTAAAGAAACGCGCGTACGATGCGGATTGTGGCGTGGTGAACTCGAGCTATATGCACATACAAATATGTTTGGATGGATACATCTTCAATGACCAAGATGCTGACCTGTCTCTAAGAATTTTATATTTTCCTTTAAATTACCACCCGCTGTGTGTTCCCAGCCATATAATATCTGATAGGGCAAAGAATTCATTTAAATAGCAAGCGCGCTATGTTTTATATGAAAAAAAGTAACAAGAGCCAACTAACTAAAATGGCAACAAAAAGACATGTACATTGTCATATGATGTTATGAATTGTAGTGATGCGAGAAAAAGATAAGATTTAAGTGGCAATATTTTATAGTTAGTAAAAACCGACCACACCTTCGTTGATATGGACGAGCAATATGTCATTGGACGAGCATGAATATTTAGATACTAAGCTTAGACGCCACTATTGCTTGTGTACTATAAATAAGAATCCCTCGGTTGTGATTGATTGACTCCGAGGGAGTTTTCAGTTTCCTGTCGGATGCGACGACGCGACGTGACACCAGATTGTGTACTAGTAAATAATAAGGTGATATCTATCATGGAGAGGCGTGTATTATTTATGTAAAGGAGCCAATTAACCATCAGTTTAAATGACGGTATTATTATAGGAAAAACAGACGAGAATCTTGTAGCAATAACCGACACTAATTTTAAGCGGTGCCGAAAATTTCTAGGAAAAACTGACGATATGTTTACAGGAAAAGCAGAAAACAATCGTCAGCACTTCAGATTATAGTCAGTTGTTTCAACAGATATAATAAACAACTGAGGCTCAATTCCAGCTATCGCTAACGCTGAAACTCTATCGCTAAAATTTGTTAAATGCTTTATGGCTTCAAGCACATCGCTAACTGTGATTAACCAAGATGCCAAATTGTAACGCTGGCTAAAATCTCTCTCAATTGCCGTAACCCCTTGTGGGGCATAGCGCGTCAACTGTTTGATGTGACCCAGATGACGATTCCCGGCATAAATTGGTATCGGAGAATGCACCTCCTGCATATCCATGGCCACGAACGTCGTCGTGGACGGGATTCGAACCCGAAACGCTGGTAGTCAAACATGAGACTGATGCCTCAACACACTGCGCTACCGGTCGCCGCTGAATAAAATTAACCAGATAAATTATTCAATTTAGCATTGTGTTTCAAGTCAAAAAGCATTTAGAAAATTTTAGCGATAGAATTTAAACGTTAGCTGGAATAGGGCTGCTGGACTGTCAATGTGGACTTAGTGTGAGTCCAGGCAAAACCGAGTTAGTCCCTTTTACCACAAAGACAAACAAATAAAAATAGTTTCAACTCCAACAACTTATTGGGCACTTTTTAAAACAATCATACATCGTTAAGTGCCTCAGAGTCATTATCGACTCCAAAGTTAGCTGGAAGATGCACACTGAGTACTCTTTAACCCTCCGTATACAAGGTGGGGTCTGACAGACCCCAGCCATCGAAAATATGCTACTCACGGGAGAACAATTTTGACACTTTTTTCTGTTTTTTTTTGAATTTTGCACCTAATTTATAGTAAAACGGCCTCGCTGATTCCAAAAATGCAGTCCGTTTTTCCCCTATACGTCAGGTTTTCGAGATATCGTTTGTTTTTTGTTCAAATGGATCATATGTGTAGACCTCAAGATGGTTTGCTTCCTTCTCGGTCAGCAACGGATATACAAAATATCCGTGCTTTTTGTGTATGTGGGATAGCAGAGCTCGTGATAAACACTGGACACAAAGGAATTGGCCCCCGAGATCTGATCTGAAGGCTGGTGATCCGAATATTGTTCATGAACCGCTTGTGGATCGACAAAAAATCATTTTCCCGCCGTTGCATATAAAACTAGGCCTGATGAAACAATTTGTGAAAGCCTTACCAACAGAAGGCAATTGCTTTAAGTATGTATATTCTGTCGGCACTTCCTGCGCTATCATACGAAAAAATAAAGGCTGGTGTATTTGACGGTCCACAAATTCGACAGCTTCTTAGAGATACAAATTTTATTGAATCAATGGAAGAAAATGAAAAGACAGCATGGCTGGCATTTAAGAATATAGTGAACAACTTTCTAGGCAATATACGTGCATCGAATTATGCGATAGTAGTCGAGCAACTATTGGACAGTTTTCAAAGGCTTGGCTGCAATATGAGCATCAAAGTCCACTTTTTACACAGTCATCCAGATGAATTTCCGGAAAATCTTGGAGCTGTGAGTGATGAGCAGGGAGAGCGATTTCATCAAGATTTAAAAATCATGGAAACCCGATATCAAGGCAGATGGGATGCGAATATGATGGCGGACTATTGTTGGAGCATAAAACGGGACTGTCCTGAAATTGAACACTCCAGGAAAAGCTACAAACGAAAATTTTTGCCATAATTTTTTTTTTAGTTCTTAGGTAATATTGTTAAGATGTAAAATCAAAATTTATAAATAAAAAAATTGTAACGAGTTTCGTTTGTTTTGATTTCAATGAAGAGAAGGTTTGTATGGGGGCCAAAATTTGAGCCCCCTGTATCTCAAAAACTGGACGTATAGGAGAAAAACGGTTAGCATTTCCGGATTCTACGACCAAAAATTAGCTAGAAATGAATATCAAATCGAAATAAACAAAATGCTGTTCCCCCGTGATTATTAAACTATATGAGCCTGGAAGCTCTTTTAATCAGTAGCTGGAAATACAACGTTTCCCTATCCAACGATACTATTTAATCGGTTTATTACCGGATACTAAATTGTTGACACGCCTTTAAAGTGCAATACGTATGACAACCTCCATATAAATCGGACGAAAAAAACGCATTTGCATTGAAGGAAATATTTAATTTAAATATAGAACTATGACAAACTACACAATCTGATATCAATCTGGTTTCTTACAAAAGAACAATTTTTTATCAAAGTTACAGCGTTTCCCCACTTGCCGACATTTTCCCGGGATGCCGGCCGACATTCTTAAGCTGGAAACGCACAGTGTACGCTGAAAGCTTCAGACGGGGAAAATCCGTACACCAATAATACACGATACGACGATCGTGTATCGGGGAAAATTTAATTTCCCCACGGTGTCTCTGAGCGATTCTTTGAAGAGAGAGTATATGAGGAAGTGAAAAAGAGCGAGAGAAACGACGCAATTCGGCACAAGTGAGGAAGTAGGAACGGGGATGAAAATTTGACATCTCTTTTGCTCTATATAGACCGGGCGGGTGTTCCGCGGCAGAGAGGCAGACTGGAATGTTATTGTTCCGATTGGAAAAGTAGGAGAGGGGATGACATCTTCCGTGCTTCTTGTGCTTTTATATAGACTGCGCGGGTGTTGCGCAGTGGAGGGCGTGTGTCTCTCTCTCTACTTTTTACGACTGGAATTGCTTCAAGTTGTTTAGTGTTGAGTATATGCGGATTGCTCCTCCATAGTTATTCTCTGTGGAGCGATTGTATACGAAGCTTTCTTTGTATACGAAAATTCTGCACATGTACATTAACTTTCAAAATTATATAGATAAGACGAATTTTCTCTAAAAATTGAAATGACATCCGAATAATAAATTTTACTCAGACCCTATTTGCTAAAATAAGAGTCAAAACACCTCATAGCAAAGGCCTCCTAACAACTTGTGTTTTGTCGTGAAAGCTCAATGCACGATATTGTGCCCGTAAATTTGCTTTCCCCCAATATACGAGCACAATACCGTGTATTGATCTTTCACGACAAAACACAGGTTGTTAGGAGCCCCTTCATTTGCAGGAATAACTGATTATGTTCCGACAGTCCAGAAGAATAATAATTTTCCCGAAATTAAAAACATACGTATGTACATGTAGTACGTATGTTTTTAATTTCGTCTGCATTATGATTCTTTTGTGCAATTGATGTTACAACTGACTTCACCTTGCCAACTTCTTTTCAAATATTTTCCCTTTGCTATGAGGTGTTTTGACTCTTATTTAGATTAATGATTTGGGACTTAACAAATAGGGTCTGAGTAAAATTTATTATTCGGACGTCATTTAAATTTTTCGAGAGAATTTGCCTTATCTAAATAATTGTGAAAGTTAATGTACATGCAAAACTTTCGTATACAAAGAAAGCTTTGCACAAACTCGCTCAGAGACACCGTGGGGAAATTAATTGTCCCCGATACACACACGATCGTCGCATCGTGTATTATTGGTGTACGGAGCTTCCCCGTCTTAAGCTTTCAGCGTACACTGTTCGTTTCCAGCTTAAGAATGTCGGCCGGCATCCCGGAAAAATGTCGGCAAGTGGGAAAACGCTGTAGGGTGATTTTTGTTGCTTCTTTGACATCTAACGTAATGATCGAATTTTCTAATTTTCCCAAAGTTATTTAAATAACACGTGTTTAATTTTTAAATAAGAATTCAATGTAAATGTATCAGGAAAAGTCTTATTTAGTGACGCCACAACCCTATAAAAAAAGGCCTGCATAGCCCTCTATGCCTGCATGAGAACCTGCGGCAAAAGACGGGATCTTGATCTTAAAAATGGTTTTATGACTGTACACAACTCTATTGCGATCGATCCTCGAATACGGAAGACACGTATGGTGGTGAGTTCTTCGAAAAAATACAACCTCAACCTGTGCTATGCGTTCATACCCAGCGGCCGCACTACGAATCATCTTACACCTACTACCTCTAGAGCTGCACTACATATACATACAATAAAATCAATGAATGGAATTAAGTTGAACGAAAATAAGTAGATTTTGCAGATCTTCTCCCTCCCTCTCCCTCATATTCGATTTTTTGGTTGATATGAGGGATTTCATAACATGCGCCAGTCCAACGGTAGGGAGAGTAAAGACGCGCCAAGCCCACACAATCTGGGCCACGTAGCTTGAGTCGTTCACCACCTTAAGGCTCTGTACCTGAGAGGCAAAATGAGCTGTCCTGATTGGACGGTATTCCTGTTTTTCTTTATATCTTTGATCCTGAGCCAGTTAATAGTTTGGCTTATGCAGCCCCGTGCCTCATCACGGGACTTTGTATCGATTGACGTTCCTCGTCACCGTTAAGTTTCTCTTTTTCTATTATGAATATCTTTTTCGCTTTTCGTTTGTCTTACTCTTTTTGTTTTTGATTACCTGGCAGACGTGGTATCCCTTCTTTGCTCGTGAATGGAGGAGGCCGATGACTGCCGTGTTACACTCACCCCACTACTACCGACAGCTGAGCTGGTCTGCCAGCGCACGTTACGGGTGATCATCGGACAGTGATTTTGTAACGGACGGTTTGGTGGGCATCCGAAGATGCCCGTGGGGACGGAGCCTTAGGTAGCATAATGGCCGTGAAGGTCGGGCCGTGCCATCTGGCGAAGAAAAAGGCCCCTCAACGAGCTAATCAACGGCCTATGCTCAGTTCGGGAGATGTGGGCGGGGTTTTCGCCGCTCGTTGCCCCTGTCCTTTACGTATTAACAAAAATTCATAGGCCTGGGGAAGACAACACAAACAAGGGGGGTAAAAATGGGGAATTAAAAAAAATAGTCGATAAGGATGGAATGGTAGCGGACGGCTTAGACCCCCACGCAGTCGAATCTGGGTCCTGATGTAATGGGACCCTCGGCCTCTGGTTTCGTACCACCAACAGATCACTACTCATCAGGTGCTGCTTCGATCTGCCGGTAGGAGCAGCACTACTAGACCATAATATGGTTCATTACAGGTGGTTCATTACAATTTTTCAACCAAGGCTTCCAACAGGCCTTTATGGCTATACCAACCCTCGTCCTTCGGTCTCCATTGCTACAATTGACGCCCAATATGGGCCCCAAATATTACCGTTATTCCTTCTGGAAGGACGAGGACTCACCTTGAGTCCTCCTATTTTGGATGCCCCACCACACCAGCCCTTAAAGAGTTCGGAGTGCTACGGCACTCCATATCCATTGATTTCGGATCCACGCCCACGCCTTTTCTCCAGGCACACCACAGGACTGGTGTTCCTTCCCAATCCCAACCCCTTAAAGTAGCATTTCCCCTCCTCAAATGGGAGCTTATCTGCCTTGTGTCGTCTAGGGAGTACCTCGTACTCTATGGTGAATTCCCTTCTAACTTCCCGTGAATCGCGGACTATTGATGCAATTTCGATTATCGGACCGGAATGTCAAGAGGATACAACATTATCTTCGTGTGACAGACTATTAATCCTCGAAAAGAAATTTTCTGCATTTTTTACATCAGATCGTTCTTTCATCCGACTCTGAATTTGTGGTCAATCGATCCAGAGAATTACGTGAAATGGGCAGTGGTGCCAGCACCACGACTTGTTCCTGCGACTGTAAAGAAGAATTTGGTTGAAAGGAAGAGATGCGACTAATCATTAGTTTTGCGTCCCACTTTAGCCTCCTTAAAGGACCTTTCTTTTTCCACGCTCAGGTCATTTACAATTCGTCTTAATATAGTCTCATATTTTGATACCGCATATGATTCACAGAGGGGAAAGAGGGGGAGAAGAATATAACATAAAAATCACATATCACAATTTTTATCTTTTTATTGTATGTTTCTCCATACATATTTATCTATCTACTAGCTTGGAATCATCCATTTTCCATACCCTAAATTTTTTTAATAACTTACTTTTTAGGTTATATCTTTTTTGTATCTATCTCGGCGGCGTTATGGTTTGGGAAGCCATATCATACTATGGGACTTGTGAACTCCAATTCGTGGACTGAACTATGATTGCTAAATCGTATCAAGGTGTTTTAGAAAAGGCTTTTCCGACATTGGAAAGTCTTTTTGGACCACTACCGTGGACTTTCCAACACGACAATGCACCAATTCACACTGCCCGTACTTTAAAGTTGTTTATCGAGCTCAAAAATGTTACTCTTTTGAACTGGCCACCATACTCGCCGGACCTTAACATAATAGAAAATGTTTGGGGATGACTGATCAGAAAAGTTTATGAGTCTGATAAACAATTTTCAGCAAAAACTGAACTAATTGAAGCCATTCAGCAATCGTTATATCAAACAGGGGAGGATCAACCCATTACTAAAAAAACATTTACATAGATGGGGTTGTTAACTCCAGCTACTGAGAAGTAAGGCAACATCCAATGCATACTCACAAAAATATCAGCAATTTTAAACGTCCCGGGTAAATATGACCCTACCCCAAAGACACCGGGTTAATTTTCAAACTCCCTATCTATCCCTGTATCCAGTCCCTCCATTATATTCATACAGCCTCCCAACTCGCGAATTTTTTCTCACTTTAACAACTAACATCTCCTAGTCATACTTATACAATAATGCGTCTGCGCCAAATCTTTTTGATCGGCGCACTTATCTAGGTTTCACCAGAAGCTCATTTTGTGACCCAAATAAACAGTTTTGCAACAAACGTCTTGGAAGAGAAGCAATAAGAATCGGGAATAATATTCCTACAAGCATGAATACATTTTATGTGGATGTCTGTTAGTTTGAACTTGAAGTGCTGGCTAATTAATGGTCTGATATTTGATGGTGTACCATGCGATGGCTGGATGAGAACTATGAAAAGATATTCATCCGATTCGACCTTAGATTCAAATTGCTATTCAACATTTTTGTATGAACAAATTTAAATCATACACTCTCTTTTTTTATGAGTGCGAGTATTTTGGTTTCGACATTTCTCACAAGTTTGGCAAATTGGTTTATTCAGATTCCGACAGAAACATGTTCAGATTTAGATTCGGGCGCTCGTTTTTGAAAATTTCGTCCATGAGAAAACATTTCTCAAGTGGTTATAGCAGGTAGATTCTTTTTTTCTGGGATTTGGTTGAATAATCACATAATCATAATTGAATATCATATCATGAAGATGCAGTGCTTTTGCAAATGAAGATTTTCAGATATTGGCTCAACGAGTGAGAAAAAAGTGACCCTGAGTGGAATTTCAAAAAGGTATAGCCGAATATGCTCGCACCCAAACAATTCATCTGGAAAACTACTGATCGGAATGAATGATACTTCTCGCAAATTTACATTGTTCTTTCGGAGAAATGGTAACATTTCAGTAGTTCCGGCTAAAACTTCACAATTTATCTTTATTTCGCAAAACTTAATTTGCATAGTTTCAATTGTATGTTTGAAATCGGTGTAAATTCAACAAAAAAAAAAATCCAAAAACTGATATCAATCTTGAAGATGAGAAACACAAAGAACGGACGAAGAAAAGTCAATAACTTTTGTCGTTTGACATACCAAAATATTCGCTCTATTCAGCAAATACCGTTGGGAATCGCTCAAACGAGAAATACCCATAATTTTCTTGATTATCTTTTCAGTTTATTTTCTTTTTGTTAAAGATTGTCTACCTATCATATACTCCATAATTAGACCTCATAAGACGATTATTCAATTGTTGTTGCGTGGCTAGACAAATAACAATTACGAACGGCATGGGAGTTATCTTCCGCCTATTCATTAAAGTTTCATCTAAAGGCGTAGAAGATTGATATTTGCAAAACATGTCTGTTAGCGAATTTGGAGTTTAAAATATCAAACAGAGAACGTGTAATATAATATTAAGATACTAAGGTTAGAACTGAGGTCAATTTCTTTTAAAGTTTTTTTTTTGTAATCTCACCCACTGGCATATTTTTTGAAAAAAAAAAAAACGAGTTGCAGGCGAGGTGTTCTTCGGAACCAGTAATTTCCGTAAAATATCGATTATATTCACCCCATCCTTGGCAGACGGTTTCTTTGATTCCTCATAACCGAAAGACTTATACTATCTGAAAGCAACCACTCCCAGATCTAGGACAACTATGAAATAGGAATGCAATAGTCCTGGTCTATGTACGAGATGGTTTCAGACACTGATCTACAGTGTACGGTAAGCTGACTATTGCCCCTAGGAGACATACAAGGATAGCGCACGCGAGCCGGGAGCCAAACTTTTTTTTTTTTTAATCTCAAATAAATTTATCATATTCGAAAATTTGGTTAGACTAGCATAATGTGAGCACAGGCAATGTGTTTTCCGGAGGTGTTTTTGTTTATCCTTAGCAAGCGATCTTTAGAAAATGATAACCTTATAAGAAGACCGTCAATGTCCTTGCCCTTTTTGGATGGGATGGGGATGGATCCGATGCCGAGGTTCGTGCAGTTTAGTCTTAACTGAGCTAGGTGTGCTTCGGATAATCAGCAAATTCTTCTAAAGGAAGAGAAAGTCGATATTGAACTCATCTAATAACCATGGACCAAGGACCTTAAGGAGCCTTGACAATGACGACTATGTCTTATTCTACACCAACAGGTGACCAGGTAAGACCCATAAGCTGCATTGTAGCGAGGAAACACATTAGCAGATCTTACCGTAGCAAATTTGGAAACAGTAGATGGAAGAGCTGTCTATAATATTTCGTTACATATCCATTGATGAGTTACTTCTACTAACCAAAGAGGTGGCAGGGAAGAGATCTAGCTGGATGGCAGAAGGGGACGTCACCGATAGACATACCCTGTGGGGCTGCTGTGTGATAAACGAAAGAGGTAAGTCACTTTCCGAATATATTATCCAGAATAAAGTAACAGTGTGCAACAAGGGTAATACACCTACCTCCGTGTACCCAAGTACAGCCAATCTTCAGGGATGGGACGTGGTTTACAATGAACCACCTGTAATGGATCAAATTTTGGCAGGCCAGCTTCCAACGGCAGGTCGATGGCAGCATCTGATGAGTAGTGATCGATCGGTGGCACGAAACCAGAGGTCTTGTCCCTTTACACCCGAACCCCGATGAGAGCGCGACGGCAACCATTCCATCCTTATCGACCCATTTTTTTTTATTTTTCCCCATTTTTTCCGAGGTTATCGCTGTTCGTTGCTCCTGTCCTTTACGTATTAATCAAAACTCATAGGCCAAGGAAAGAAAACACAAACATGAAAGGTAAAAATGGGGAATAATAAAAAAAAATGAAACGATAAGGATGAATTGGTTGGCGGACACCGCAGATGCTCTCGCGCTCGCATCGGGGTCCGGCTTTAATGGAACCCTAGGCCTCTGGTTTCGTAACACCAACGGAACACTACTCATCAGGTGCTTCCTTCGATCTGCCGGTGGAAGCAGCTCTACCAGGACATGTTCTTCACGGTGGACCTCAAGATTGGTCAACCGCAGTCGTTTAGGAATCCTTAAAGAGCCGACTGGAAGAAATTCAGACGGGTGATCTCCAATAAATTTGTATTTGAAGTCCCTGGTTACGATTCTTGAGAATTCCATTGACTCAGGGTACAGGATCTCGTACCTCCATAAGTATAGCTAGAAAACCCTGCCATAGTAGTGGAATAAAGACCAGACTTGTTTAAGAAATTGACAAGGGATATCTGCAGCATCTGCTACATGCACAAGTACTGGCAACCATATAAGGATTGCCTTAACATCTACAAGAAAGTCATCAAAACAGCCAAGAGACACTTTTGCGGGACTTTCGCAGATTGATTGAGGACACGTGTGCCTCATCAGGACTGTACAAGATATTAACCAAGGAACACAGTTGCTGGTGTTTCATTAAGAGGCCGAATGGAAGTTGGAATGAATCCAACTTTGAAACACTCGAACTTCTTATGACAACACGGTTCCCAAGCAGTGGAAGTCACTGCTACGATATTGGCGTTCTGCGCCGGTAATCACAGCTCAAAAGACTGTGTGGGCCATAAATAGCTTTCAACCATACAAGTCCCCGGGTTTAGATGGAATACTCCTGATTATGCTCCAGCAGGCTGAGAATAAAGTGACACCTGGTGGCTATTTACAGAAGCTGCATTGCTCTGAGCTGCGTCCCCAAGTCATAGAGGTGAGTTTGGGTGACCTTTATTCCCAAGACGGGTAAGCGAGGTCATTACACCGTCAAAAATTTCAGACCTATCAGTATTATCTTCTGTGTTATGTAATCGCTTGAGCGTATCCTAGATTGACACATTCGGCAATTTCTGCAGATCTCTCCCTTATCAGCATGCCAGAATGCCTTCCTGAAGGGAAAGCCGACGAAAACGGATCTTTGCGAGGTAGTTAGCACAACTGAGCATGACTCCCACTGAAACCAGTATACACGCTCGGCTTACATTGACGTTGAGGGCACCTTTAATAATGTCAAAACCGGTACCATACTAGAAGCCCTCAATGAGAAGGGCGTGGAAACATATTTCAGTAGCTCAGTAACCGTGCTGGAAACAAGAATAATTCAGTCGACCTCGGCGAGAGCCGGATAATCAAGCTTGTTCGCAGAGAAACGCCGGAGGGTGACGTAATTTCTCCTCTGGTGTGGATTTTAGTAAAGGATGGCCTTCTCAGAAGATTGGACTGGAGTCTGGATCTAAGATTGTCGCGTAAACTGATGACATTGTAA
The DNA here is from genome assembly GCA_964017055.1 of Chloromyia formosa. NCBI lineage: Eukaryota > Metazoa > Arthropoda > Insecta > Diptera > Stratiomyidae > Chloromyia > Chloromyia formosa. The sequence continues at coordinate 89,821,763 of OZ024817.1, forward strand.
TCCTGATTTCAGGAATGTTTCTTCCCGTGATAAGTGACATCCAGAGTGGCGTCCTGAAGATGGTCAGCATTTGGGCAGCAGATTGCGGCCTCAGTGTGAACTCAGAGAAAACCGAGCTGGTTCTTTTTACTGCCAAAACAAAAATTGAGGGGTTTGTGCTCCCAGGAGTAAATGAACATTCGCTGACTCTATCGGTTGGGAGTCATTCTCGACTCGAAGCTCTTATGGAAACTGAACGTCGAACACCGCAGCAAGAAAGCATTAGCTCTCCATGCTTGCAGGAGAACCTGCGGCAGGATTTGCGTACTTCAACCGAGAATGTTCGTGTGGCTATACACAGCTGTAGTGCGGCCGATTCTCATATACAGAGCGCTGGTCTGATGGGCAGCGCTGCACAGGAAATATAACATTGACACGCTGAGCAAGATGAAAAAGACTGTATGCATCGAGGTAACGGGTGCTATTCGATCTTGTCCGACAGACGCATTTAATGCTAACTTACACTTACTCCCCCTTGATTTACAAACTAGCTTGTAGCGCGTTTAGACTCAAAGAGTCTGAAAACTAGATAGTGAAACCATATACTGTCATCCCTTACGAGTGAGGTTCAGGACATGCTAACAAAGGACTACATCGTCGCTGAAACAAAACATCAGAAACACTTCGCCACACTTGAAAGGAATGGTGTGAGGAAGATATGACTTCGAAAAATGACACAGAAAGCTGAAAAGTGGCTTGCGGCGTCTGTGCAGGGATTTTCTTTTAAAACCTTCGAATTTTGAAGTCACTCCGCCTCCCAGATTATACAAGTGTATTTCAGGCGGAAGTTCTGGCAATAAAGAAGGCTTTTCGGATGCTAAAGCGCAGCACAGTAGCCGCAAGGGACGTCGCCGTTTTCACGGACAGCAAAGCTGCTATAAATGCTCTAAAGGCAGCGACAACGTCATCTAAAATAGTAAGATAATGCCGTCGGGAGTTGAACGACATGACCAATAGCCACAGAATTACCCTCTTTGGGTTGCGGGTCACAGAAATATAGCAGGGAACGAACGGGCTGACCAACTTCAAGGCTAGGCCCTAATTTTGGCGTATCTTACGCGGTGGTAGTCCACGCGCCACTTGGAGCTAATAAGAGGAGTTTATACAACTATTACATAAAATTAGCAAACGACAGATGGAGCGTACTGAGAACGTCTAAAACACCTAGGAAGATATGATCATTCTAAAATACAATACACCAAAGACCACTGACCAATGATTTATCTGCGAGAGAGGCCCTACCCAAAACACATTAATAGGGAAAGTATATCAAAGTCTCCTCTGCACTATCCTTGTTACTTCGACAGTATTTGGTGTAAGGGATACCCAGTCTGGCCGCCTGCTTTATTTCTGTGTGTATTGTAGGATTGCCTTATTTTCTTAGAGGTAATGCACCTCCTTAGTGCGATTCCATAATTTTAGTATTCGTGTATGACGAATGAATAACCACCGCGTAGCATCTGTCAAGTGTCAAGTACGGAGCCTAGCAGCGCAATTTGTTCCGCCCGCTCATTCCCTGCTATACTCCTGCGACACGGAACCCAAAGGAGGGTGACTGTGTGAAGGCTGGCCAGACCGCCCAGCCTAGACGGGATTGTTTTACTATTCATGATGATATTTTCGCCACCTCTACAGGTTATATGGTGGCCTGGCTATCCGTGAAAACTGTAATATCTTTTGTGATAACCGTGCAGCGCATAATCATCAGGCAGGCCTCCCTAATTATCAGCAGTTCCGCCTGAAATACATTAGCAATATCCGGGAGGAGGAACGACTCAGAGACTGCTAGGTCTTGAGAGAAGAGCCCTGCGTCGACCCAACAGAACATTTTTCAGACATCGGTAAAATTTTTTTGATCGTCTAATACGGTCGGCAATTAAATTTTGTCGGAAAATTCCAGATTCGTGTTCAGTGACCCCGAAAACATAAAGGTTAAAAAAGTCAAAACTCCACCAAAACTTTCCTTTATTTGCACGTAGTAATTAGACTATTTCTGTCAACCTGTTCTCGTTGAATTATACATTTTGTAAATTATTTTCACCGCTAGTCTGGATTCTGCTTAACTTTGTGCTTTTTGAACTATTGTCAGCTTTTCAGCAGAGAGGTCGTTCAAATGCGAAAAGTAATTTGATACGGTGAAAATCCCACAAAATATTATTTATATTGAATTAAAAGCCGCGACCGTAACATTTCGTCCGCAATGGTTATGCTGTTATGTTATGCTTCTAAATTTGTCTGCAATTTTAATATTCCGCGTAAATCATATTTAATTGATCTCCATTGGAACGGTACAAATGCACCTCTGGTCGTCACTATTTTCTGTCTACATTTTTTTTTGTTCCGATACACCAACCACTCATTAAAGCTGTCACTACGACACGAATTAATGAATCCCCAGCATTCGCATCGCATCTTCATCCCATTCAACATTGTATGGGGTCCAATTTAAATCACTTTGCAGGTCACCTGGGGAGCATCAATTTACTGAACATGACTTAGACTCCAAGAATTTTATATGTAGGTACAGCGGCAAAGTGCGGTGCAATAATGCCGGCCGACAAATTTCTTCAGCAGCTTATAAATTTTCCGGTGAAATTTTGAATTGCTCCCAAGAAAAGAAAAAGAATAAAACTTTGTCCATTTGGCTGTAGCACCCAAAGAGTTTGGTGTGTGGAAATCTTCTTATTCTGTGGATTATTATAATGTCCATATCTTTGTTTGTTTCATCTCGCATCTTTTGGGGGTCATTGCGGCAATTATTGTATCCATATCGCTAAATATTTGGGTCATACGGAACTGAATATCCAATTTGTATTTAATATATGGTATGCCTGGCTTTTTTTTATCCATCTTTGAGTAATATTAAGCCGAAAAGCAGGCTCCGAGGCAACCAACTCAGTCTTTTTACGATGGGGATTTGGCTCATTAAGACGAAAATTTGATATTTTTTTCCATTTTGCAAATGTTAAGATCGGTTGGTGGTGGTCCGTTGAATTTCGGACAAATTTGAGAAAAATTGCGACCAAAGATAAAAAATATACATATATATAAGGAAACCAACTATCTGCATCTGCATGTTAATTCCGGATGATTTACAGAGATCAGAGTCATAAGTGTATGATGTATTCGGGTTGATGCTTTTTTTTCACGGTGTCCAATTTTTGGGGATTTGAATTACTTTATGAGATATGATTCGGTTTGATTTACTATTTCATGGGAAGATTTTGATGATAATGTGGATGGAAATTTTACTAGTGTCCATTGTACGTATGGAGATGATTTGATGTAGAGATTTCTTTCTTTATCACTACAATAAAGTGATAAAAACGAACATCAATTATGGCCGAAAAAGTAGCGAACGAGCTAGCTTGGATTATACAAGCACATATTTTTGAGTTATGAGTAATGATGATTGCTTTATAAACTTGAAGAGGAAGTACAACAATAAACAGTACCAATCTTGCCCGATATTTACAACTTAATTGTCAAAGTTACACTCTCACAATTTCTGAGATGCATTTTAAAATTCTGGACTAAAGGTGAGCACACATTTGTGTCCAAAATCCTAATTTTTTTCCGATCAAATCGATGTATGGATTCTACGGGTAAAATTTGGATTTGACCGGGACAAATTTGGATTTTGGGTGCAAGTGCATGTTCTCCACTTTTGTGAAAGTGTAGGAAAATACATTTGTACTTCAGACGTAAAAGGGCCAATGTTACTTTTTTTTTAAATATTGAGGATCGTGAAATTAAAGTTTAGAAAATGTTCAATGGCTCATAACTTTTTTATTAGTCAATTTCGAAAAAGGTTTTGTAATTAATATTCTTCATTTTAATGTCCTTTACAATAAAAAAATTCTTTAATTTTATTTTCCTTCATAGTTTCACTAATTTCATTGGACATTGGCGCCCTATGCCTGGGCATTTTTAAACCACTAGAGATAGATACTAGTGATAGATAGACACCCTTAGTGGAGAATATCACGTCAACTATTCCCATGTGGCGAAGTTGGTGTTTCTTTAACATAAACTGGTTTCGGACGATGTATGTTGCTTGCATATACCTATTGCCCATTAAGCCATGGCTTATTGTTACGCCCAATATCACAGGGGGGAAGACAACGCAAACATCCATTGCCACGACGTGGACGGGACTCGAACCCGTAACTAGCCGGTATACTGAGAAATCAGACTGACGCCTAAATGCACTGAGCCGCCCAAAGAGACGCCTTTTTAAAAGCGCCAATGTGATGAACACTGGCCCTTTTTAGACCATCGGGCATTCGAGTATGGGGTCAAAGTGAACATTTTAAACATTTCTTGTACTGAGTATAAAAGTGCTTTGACCCCTAAATGATAGAAATTAACTTGTAAACACGGCTACCAGTGGCGTAGGTAGGGCGAGGGGATCAATCCCCTCAACTGTCGTGAATATTCTTATGGACCCACTTTGTTCGTCGAGCCGAGTCGAATGCAGCTGGTAGCAGAGGCGCCGACTGTTAGTAAATTTAGGGGGGGGGGGGGGTGTATGTTAATTCGTCCAATTTCCTGTTTGTGCATTTGTTGGTTCGGACATTTCTCGTGGTACGACATTAGCCAATTTTATTATGCAATCCGTTGACTAGTTTTTGCGAATCTTATAGAGGTGGCGTTTGGATGCAAGGTCTTGTTACATACGCAACAGATGCATACATCCGTTAGATCGGGGTTGTTCTCAATGCCGCCTCGAGTGAGCAGTACTAAGAGCAGCCGAGCCGATGAATATTACTCCCAGTAGAAAAAGAAAAAAAAAAAACCAGGCCGAAGCGGCCCGGAGTCCGAAGCGTATATACCCTAGACTTGTATAGACCTAGTGGTGATACCAAAAGTACCAATTGGCAGCGAGCATATGCATTTAAAGTGAGTTTCCCATACGGCCAGTTTATAGAGGAGGTTGACACTCATTCAGGTGGATCTTGACCATTCTCAAAATCAATTAACTAACTCATTCTACAAATATTTGTCGAAATTTTCAAGTCACTAGCTTCATTCTATTATATCTATATATTGTTGCTTATTTGAAGTTCCACTTGTAGGGGAGGTAGGGGTTCCTTGGGTCGAATCTTGCCCATCATTGCCACCAACCAATAAGATCATGCTACAAACATTAAAAAAAAAATTTCAAGTCTCTAGCTTCACTCTATCAAAAGTTATCGCTTTTTCTAAGTTTCATTTGTAGGGGAAGTAGGGGTTTCGTTGGTCGGATTTTACGTATTTTCAACATTAGCCAACTGTATCCTACTACAAATATTAGACCAAAATTTCAAGCCGCTATCTTTATTTTGTCGGAAGTTATCGCATATTTAAAATTTCATTTCTAGGGGAGGTAGGGGTTGCTTAAGTTGGATCTAACCCATCTTTAATGCCAACTAACTCAATCTCACTTAAAATATTTTACCAAAATTTCAAGTCGCTGGGTTCATTCTATCAAAAGTTATCGCATATTTGAAGTTTCATTTGTATGGGAGGTAGGGGTTCCTTGGGTGGGATCTTACCCACTTGCAACAGCAACTAATTAAATCTTACTACCAACATTCTACCAAATTTTCAACTCGCTAGTACCATTCTATCGAAAGTTATCGTAATTAAAGTAATATTTAATTTTTTCAATTTTGTAGGGGAGGTAGGCATTCCTTTGATCTGATTATGCCCAATAACTAAAACTTAAGCAGCTTCTCATTTCAGGGCTGCGTGCAAAAAATCAGGTATCTACGTCAATTGGTTCAAGAGTTATAGACAAAAAACCTGAAAAGTAGGTTAGTACGGGGCTCTTTGTAAGAAAATTGCCGTTATTTTCCAACTGATCCATTTTATTTTTCCAGGAGAGTATAAGATTATTCTCGCGAGCAATCTACCAAAGCTAGAGCTTTTCATATTTATTTAATCGGGAGTTATAGATACATTTAATTATTTTACATATGTAGGGGAGGCAGGCGTTCTATTGGCCTGATCACGTCCATTTTCAATACCAACCATTAGTTGGTCATACTTCCAATATTTTACCAAAATTTCAAGGCTCTAGCTTCATTCTATCGGAAGTTATCGTCGAACGGGCAGACAGACGGACAGACAGACAGACGGACAGAGAGACAGACAGACAGACGGACGTACAGACAGACGGACGTACAGATAGACAGGCAGACATGGCTAAATCGAATCAGGAGATGACCCTGACCATTTATATATATATATATATTTATATACATTGCTATACCTCCGGAGCCTCCTTTAAGGTGTTACATATTTCCGTCGTGTCAAAAACAATATACCCGATACTAAAAGTCTAGGGTATAAAAACCATATTGATATTTATACACACACATATCCTTCTTGGGGTTGAAGTGGCTATGGCAGCTTTTGGCTATTGGTAGAGTACCAACGGGTCGTTCCGGTACGTGGAACCGGCTGCCGCAGGAATAACGCAATGCCGCACTCGCCGTTTGTTGTTCATAAAAAAATATCGGCCGATATAAGGTTTGGAAGCATATTCAGGCCTGCCGACACGGCGTAAATCTGATAGCTCCGATTGCAACAATATTCGCCAATCTTTTTATTTCCCGAAAGGACTCCTGTATGTTGCCATTCTAAGTGCCGTCCATCAAACTTGGATGCTATGTAAAAGAATGGGCCGGAGAATTAATCGCACAGTCTCAAGATCACCCTCGGATGTAGTCCCCTGTTCCGACCTATCTCCCTACTGCAAGTGTTAAGTGCTGTAGTGGCTTTGTTAGCTTCGTATCTAGAATGGAAAGAAGGAATTTAGCCTTGTATAGAAAAGCCAATCTGACGCCCTACAGTCCCGGAAGTTCGATGCCCAAAAGTAGATTCTGCCATCTTGTAATGATCACAAGTTCTGTTTTGTCAGGATTAACCCTAACTCCACTCTGATTAGCCTAACTGACCAGAATAGGTACAGCATTCTGCAGCACTTCACTGAGAACACTCGGAAACTTACCAGAAATGGCAATGGCGGCATCGTCGGCATAGGAAACAACTGCTTCCAAGTTCCAAGAAAAGCACTGGAATCGGTTTCGAATAATTTCGACGGCGATTTTATGGACGTCATCCATACAAGAAATAAAATGCATGGCACTACAGGCTTACTGGACAAATAATGAAAATCTAAAATAGCCGGTAAGAAAAAGTGAATGCAGTAGTCGAACTTATTAATTTTTAACAACTGTATAACAACTAAATAAAGAGATCTCACCAGCTCGTACGAAATACTAAATATGATGGGCAAATAGCTGCCTTGTTCCTAATTATATTATCGTAATGATGTATCGACAAAATGAAAGCCAATATTCAGTGTTATCGTTGGGAGAGAAATCTTAATTAGCAGATTTACAGATGCACTAATTTCATCGAAACCGTCTTTGTATTTTTACACACAAATCATCAAAAATTAGGCCAACTATTCACAAATCAGTAGTAACACAATCAATAGCAAGCATTCGGAACATACCCGAAAAGCATTCATACTATACCACCCAGGTAAGACGCTCCATCTTCAACCAGATCATCTCAGCCTTGAATGGAAGATCATCTCAACAGAATCTATTTTAATCTGGAATAATACCAAATATACATATTCATCATTCAAAAATATCACTAACAAAACATCCATTGTATTCTGATGAGCATATGATTAGTATGTATCATAGAAGCCGCTTCCAAGCCATTTTTCTTTTTCTTCATGAACCTATTAGCACTTTTAGCACTTTGCTTTTGGGTCATCCTAGTAATCCATTATTTTCCATGAACAATCAAAATATTTGAATAATAACAAAGTTCGAGATTTCCTCGACTTCATTCTTTGCAATCTGTTCTTCTTTTTTTTCACTTGTTCAACATCTTGTTGTTCCTAAACAATACTCAATATTCTCAAACATTATGTACTGGCTAAAATGAAGCACTGTTGTACAGTGTGAATGCCTCTGCATCCACAGTAAGAATATGAATTCTATTAAGCACGGTGTACAAGAAAACCACATTGAATAGTCGCTTTATTGGGAGGTATGTTTGCATATTAATTATCATCTTTTATAGTATCTTTTATAATACACTTTTCTTCAGGTCGACAACTAATTGTCCGATTTGTTTGATGTTTGAGAAGCAAATATCTGCTAAATGCTACAGATGGGTAAAAGGTGTCCAACGCTGTTCATGAAATGTCCATTATTATTCTTAGTTGATGTGGTAGTAATTACCGGCATGTTGAGATGTTGATGGAGTACATAATTCATTAAGTACTATTGGTCGTTAGAGCCTGGACATTTTTCTGTTTCATTTATTTCAAATTTAAATAAAGAGAGAGTTTTTTTTTAATTGAGAAACCAGATAGCTCAGAAAGGTGTATGAATTGAAGAAAGGGCTTTTTTCTTGACAAAAAAAAACAAAACAAAAACACGTAATGTAGCGTCGATTAATATGTTGACACTTAGCAAACTGCCTGGATTTTTGTCTAATTTTCAGCCAATTAAATCGATGGTACAAACATTCGGTTAAATTTAAAAGGAGAATGGACATTTTTGAATGCACTGTGGGTGTAAAATGAACAGAATTGAAATTAATGCCATTTTGCAGTACCTACTGTTTGACTTAGTTAGCTATCTACATGAATTTTGCTTGAGTTGCTGACGCGCTAATGCCTTACTAGGGGTCAGGGGAATTATTACCATATTACTCCCAAAGTGATGATTTTTAGAAAGCTCTAATTCAGGTAGATGGTTGCAAAAAAAGAAAAAAAAAAATGACAATAGGAGTTATCTCTTATTGTCGTTAAAATAGAAAGCTCTAATTCGTGTAGATGGGTGCAAATGATTATAAAAGTTACTGTCGTTAGCAGCCATCTACCCGAATAACAGCTCTCTATAGATCATCATTTTGCGAGTAATATGTTGATAATTCCCTTGAATCCTGAAAAACGAAATTGAATTATTTTCAAATCAACCAAAAGTGCCCTTAGCTACCTCACTTCTTAGGTTTTAATTCAAAGCTCTTGGAAAAATGGACGTAGTGAGATGATTTTTGGCTTGCAGATATTAATAATAATAAATAAATAAGACGGGCTAGAATAACCAATATGGTAGGCCCTGCGATCGTGCGATCTATTGTGCCATAATTAATAGTCCAAAATACCCTCAAGCAGCCTGATAAAAGTTAGTAGGTCCTTTGTGGGAGCACTTGTAATGACAGCGGAGTTCGCAATGCAATCCCGGAGAAATTTAATTCTAGAACAAACTACCTTCGGGCGTTCTCAGAAAATATACTTGATGGACTCAATATCCTCCAGGCAATGCCGGCATTGCGTCTTAGTGGACAGTCCCATTTTGTTGAGATTATATACTACCCGTGATCATCAACTTAAGGTCAGCCCTGCTCCGGTGACTAGCTTCCTTGAGACCGTAATCAGTCGGCATTTACATATGATACTTAAAGTCAAATGAGAATGCTTTGTGATAAGTTGCCGGGAGGAATACACGCCTATCCATATCCCGCATTGCAGGGCTGTCTGGGGCTCTGTGAAATATCTCCAAAATGGATTTTTTAGGGGATTTTTTATCGTTGCCTATTATACAAAAAATAAAAGAAATACAGATCACTCCTAAAAAAACATAGTTTCTTCCAAAAATTATAATAAATTCCCCCAAATTTCATGTAAATGACCCCCAAAAGACATTTGTCAAAAATCTCCCGAAAGCGGAAATATACTTGATGCTGAGTTCAAAGTAGAGTTTCGCTTTAGGCAATACTTACGTACCGTGAATACACGGGCTAACTTGAGGGTGGAACAGAGTGAATTTCCAATTTCTGAATAATATAGGTTCGTACTGCCTAAATCCAAAATCAACCTGACTGTGGGCCCAGCTTTGGAAAGAACGATTTCTTAGTTGTACAATTGAAATACACGACTCAAGCATCCGAAATCTGAATTTTGGGTTAATCTCTCAATCATGTTTGAGCTTGTTTTGCACACGGATAGCAACAAAGACGCAAGACCTGAAGAGTTCCTTCATCCGTACGAAACCACTAAGCTTGGAGAAATTAAATAGGGAGTATTTTAGAATAAATGAGATGTTTGTCCAACGAAGGCTCTTAACCTCTGGCGACAATGTTTCAAGTAGCAACAAAAAATGCATGGTGTGTAACCAAGGTAAGCTATAGACGCATACTAAGTTGGTACGCAGAATGAAACTAAAGTCACCAACCCAAATTTCGCTGAAAATAATTTGCACTTGCACATTTGAAAGAACCTTGAAAATATAATCTTGCGAGGTATACTCCAAAATATGGGCATTATGTCATATGCAATAAGCCCCCAATCCCATATAGTTTTGGGGGAATATGCAATTTGTTTTTATGGTAATTCATTGTGGGGATAGCTCCCACAGCCGAAACTTTTGTACCCAAGCAGCACAAATATTATTGCCATATACGGGGGTTGCCTTTTATATTTCGGGATTAGAGAACAAAAACAAATATTAATCATTGAAAATCGCTTTATTGTTTTTCAAAATATTTCTCATGAAGATCTATACACTTTTGCATGCGTTTGAACCAATTGTCAAAGCACTTTTGCCACTCTGATTGAGGTGTCTCCAAAACATGCATTCTGAACGCAGCAACCGCTTCTTCAGGTGTTGAAAAACGTTGACCTATCAGTTTGTTTTTTACGTACGGGAATAAAAAGAAGTCATTCGGTGCCAAGTCAGGACTTTACGGCGGATGACCCATCAAATCTATGTTTTGAGTGCTCAAAAATGCAGTTGTTTGAGCTGATGTGTGAGAGCTCGCATTGTCGTGGTGAAGAGTGATCCGTCTTCGGCGGTTGGTTTTCCTGATTTGCAGTTTATTGGCCGTCAGATTCCAAAGAAGAAGGGGGGGAGGGTGTAAGACACCACTCTGAGGAGTACCCCTACAGACACAACTGCGCATAGATGCTGAACACAAGCGAGTTCAGACAACACCGGATCTTAGTAGTTGATCAATAAACTTACATTACATTAAGACAGGAAAGAGAATTGATTATACATAATTGAAAGTGCTATATAACTGAAAGTTGACTCCATAGGCAAGATGTCAATCAAGGTATATTCTTTACAGCCAAGAGACCTCTCGTTGCAACTAGCCAGACCTTGCCTTCCTATAGGCATGCTGTGATGTAGAGATAGAGCAGTAGCACGTAGGTGCATATAAATCAAGCGGTCAAAAACCTTTAGGAGAGCTGAAGATAGGTTTATTAGTCTAAATTCATTGGGACGCGCATGTGAGCTTTTCCCTACTTAAGAGATAATGAAAACCTTGGTCGCTGACCATAGACGAGGAACTTAGACCGGTTCCAGACAGATCCATACGATGGTTTTCAACCATGGATAAGCAATATCCAATGCGTGCTGCAAATCTGCTGTAATGATGCCATCAGGTTTGAATTGAACTGCTCGAAACTTGATAAAGCCCACCGATTTTTTCTTCTGAGATAATTAATGTTTAATCAGAGGGATTACATATTTAAAGTTTTGTTTGACAGACATTTCATCAACATTGGTCAATCGCATATTTCTTGAATAGAAAGTTACTCGCTTAAATCTTTCGTTTTTTTTTTAAAAACTTGTACCGAGAATATTTAAATTACGAGAAGTTTGTGCCATTAAGCTATCACACTTGTTTTTTTCTTTCTTCGTAAAACATGCTTATGTTACCCTACACTTAATAAAGTAAACATTTTTCATCATCACTCTCAAATTATAGACATTATCCGAGTCAATGACTTCATAAATCTTTCAATAGCAAAATAACCCCCCTGTAATTTCAATATTGCAATAAACCCTAAAAATTTAGTAGTCACAACTCTCTCAGCATGAATTTTATGATCTCTAATGATAGGTTACGTCCGATATTATAATTTACGCATACATACACACCCGGGTCTGTATTAAATAATGGCAGGCTTCGCTAGATATTAAATCATCGGCAATGCTCTAAGCCTAAGGTTCCAGCGTTTTTTCAATTTGAAATTTCAACTAAACACATAATATTATATAAAATCCGGCGACGAAACGACTGATTCCTGCCAACGTGCAATTGAGCTCATATCGGTGTCAGTAAGTTTAAAATAAATGACACAAATCGTATGTGCTATTAATCAAAACCTGAATTATATCGATAAAATAATGAAATTAACAAACTGCCCTGACAATAGTACCAAATGGTAACGATAAATCTTTGGTGAAATGTTTGGATCGTTGGAAGCCTCAGCCAAAGTGGTGTGCGCGGTTCGTTACAATTCTATCTGTTTTATACAGTTTCTCGAGATATACGACTCTATGACAATTTATGTTGAATTGAATGTGTCCCATCGAGAAATAGAGTGAGATAGTGGAGAGGACGAAGCGGTTGCTGAATGTAAGGCGTTTACTGCAAATAGGCACTTACTTCACCTGCTTGATTTAAGTGTATGTCAAGAAATATCTGTCCCGATGTAAGGAAGGTATGTTGCGATGGATTAGCAATTGTAGTTTTAATGTCCATTTTAAATATAGTATTGGGGACGATTGCTTGAATTGACACTATGCAGTGTATGATTGACATCGGAAGGGACACTTGGTTTAGGAGTAGAAAATAACTTTTAAACTGCATGCCATTCACGGTGAAAGCTGACATTTATGACACTTCCCTAGGTTATATACTATTTGCTTCAACCCCTAGTGGGGCACAGGGCATTAACTTTCCCCAAGTGGCATTGTTGACGTTTCGCCAGCATAAACTGGTTTCGGACGATACATGTTTCTATCATGTACCTAGCTTATTGAAACGCTCTGCACTACAGAAGGAAGCAAATAAAAACATCCATGGCCACGACGTGGACGGGACTCGAACCCGTGACAAACTGGTATGCTGAGACATCAGACTGACACCTCAACGCACTGAGCTAGTGACGCGGCTGCCCTAAAATTGCACAACACTGAAGCTAAATTATAAATCCTTATCAAGAAACATTTCACTGCATTCGGTAGAAATTCAGTTGATAGATTTCTGATTGAAAGTAAGCAAGCTTTCGTCAAAAAAGAACTTGAATTCTCTGCAAACGGATCGAAACGTCAAGCTAAGTTTCAGTGATATGTAAAGTAATAGCTACTAACCCATCTATTCCTAGCTGGCTAGCGAAGCTTGATATATAATGGACATCCTTTAACAAGCAGAAAACTGACCACTTTTTAGACACTTACTTACCGGATAGCTCAACGGAGACCACGTTCGTATATTTTTCGTAGGCTAGAAATACATCATTTCGTGGAATTGACCGGTGAAGCAGTACAAATTGTCCGCCTTAGAAATTACAGGGGGCGACCGGTCGCGCAGTGTGTTGAGGCATCAGTCTCATGTTTGACCACCGGCGTTTCGGGTTCGAATCCCGTCCACGACGACGTTCGTGGCCATGGATGTACAGGAGGTGTATGCTGGCAACTGCATTCTCTGAAACCAATTTATGCCAACGAAACGTCAACTGGGCCACATGGAGCAGTTGATGCGCTATGCCGCACAAGGGGTTAGGGCAATTGAGTAGTAGTAGTAGAAATGGACTCGGAAGCCACATTTGAGAAATCGTTGTGATTAATACTCTGCAGTATTTGCCAGACAATTTCATGAAATTAGGTGTTTCGCCAAAAGCCTACGACATTTACATTGAAAGGCGTCTTAGATCCTTGATTCAGTGGACCTTCTCAAGATGAGGTGTTTAAATCAGCTTGAGTGGCACTTATTTAAAGGTATTTGTCCCTAATACGAAACCATTTTTAAGTATGTTAAAACTTAGCCTATGTCATATTAACAAATCTTCGTGAGGATGACGCGCCCAGCTCAGTACAAATTATCTATCATCTACATGAACGTACGGGCTACTCCACTCGCACTCCTGTGGAGCACCGCCATAAAGTATTACTCACCGTCCAGGAGATGCTTGAATGAAAATGATTGATTAAACGGATAATGCTGCTGTTGGCAACCCGGAAAAGTTTCCTGCCTTCCCCAAATCTAATCGTGTACTTCGATCGCATTCATAGCACCTCTCCCGTCGAATCGTGCAACCATTGCACCTATCTCATCGCAACCCGTGCAGTGAGAATACACTCCACATCTCACCGCATGGTAACTATGACAAAAATCCCATTGCAGGCAGTGTGAAGCCCGCAGTCTGCTGATGCGAAAATCAACTCAGAATGGTTAAGTGGTATTAGGAGAAAATATATCAGTCCTATCATGGGCGTAGTACATCGGAGAGCGCTCGAAGAGGCTTCAGCTCCTATAGAGATTGTGAAGGAGACGAAGAAGATAAGAGCAGATTTCATCAGATCTGTAGCTGTTAAATCGGGGTCCTACTTTTTTACTGAGCTGCGCTGAAATTGATATTGGTCAACCCGAGTGCATTATTGCAAACTCAGGTTGGCTCAAAATGTAAGATGCAGGTTGGTCAGGATATTGAAGGTATCAGCTTCTCTGGCCACCACAACAATATGAAATCAAAACCAAATTTTGAGAGTTATTTCCATTACCATTATTTGATCCTCACCACTAACCACATATCCTGAAGTTTATTCAAATCAGAGTTGCATTAAATTCTAGCCTACAGCCAATCCATTTCCAATCCGCCCTACTAATACCGCATTCTAATTAATTAAATCTACCAAGTTTCACACCAATCGAAACGAATCAGTAGTTCTCAAGTGTATAAATCGCAAATCCAATCCGACTACGTTCACGTCACATTGTAACATATGCAACAAACTTATCGAAAAATTCCAGAGCAAAAAGGAAAATTATCACAAATTCCACCATGTTCCAATAATTTATTCTTTCGTGCTACTCGTCTTCGTTGCCGATAAGTAGTGCGCCTGTTGCCTTGGCTCGCCTAGTTGCCTCACCTTCTCCGCTGTCACTACTGTTCGGCCGGCCATAAGAAATGAATGAGGAAAACATAACACGGGTGAAATTCATTCAGACTTGACAACATACGCCACAAGATACGAGAAAAATGTCAGCTCCTGCTGCTTCTTTTTGTTTCCAGTTTTTTTTTTTATTTTATTTTGATTTTTTTTTTTTTGCGCAAGCCTCAGCGAACTTATTGCCATGCGTGTCACACTCATTCTGTGTGTTTGATCCAACAATTTAAATCCTTTTTGCCATTTACTGGACTGGACAGCTCTGTGCTAATATGTTAATGCATAACCTATTAAAGTATCTATGTATCCGACGGTGATGTTGGACTCCCCTGCAGTGGGCGAAAGCAATATCGGGTTGTAGAAATGTGAATACACGAGTGGACGTGGAAGCGAATGACGTGTGCCAGTATATTGGACAATGTATTTGTAATTTATTGCAAGTATCTATCGGACACAGATATTTCTGGAAAGATTATTCTAACATTGACAAGGTGGAGCACGGTGACGTTGATAAGTACGCTACCCTTCGGGAGCTACACCAAGGTCCTGCAAAAAGTAATTCTAAATTAAACAACACAGACTCACTGTTCCACGATCTCCCGGTATGCTCTCTCGGAAGCTATGGCTTGTATCGCACGATCGTTACCTGCAAAATTTCCAAAGCCGTATTTCATCGGCTTCGATCTTCCCAAACCAAACCGAACGCCGGCCGCTGTATGGTGTAATCGATCCTGGGTGTGGTTGGGACTCATATTTCACATGACAGTTTTTTCTCCTATCTCCTATATTTCTGATCAGTGATCACTACTAGGTCGCCCACACAGATCGCATGTTTCCACAGCTATAGAAAAACCAGACCGCCCGGTCATACCAAAGTGCGGCCTCGTCATTCACAAAGTATACCTAATCTACGCATAAAATTTACGCGATGATGAATTCACCATGATCGTGCGATATTTCTGCAACAGTACAACACCAAAGACAGATTGCCGTTCGACACGCATGCATAATTCTCATACTTATGGGGTCCATTATAATGAATTGAAGCGATGTCCGTAAACTCTGGGCTATTTTCTGCGTGGTGTGTTGTTTGGTGTGGTCATCGACATTTCGAATCATCATAGCACCGCAAATCGCGTATCTTTGATCACCTCGCCCGGATTGCAATATTCACGATCTTATGCTCGCGATCTTGCTTTGTGCATAGTGTCTCGAGATCCATCAATAGGATATTACTGGCGATTTGACTGACAATAGGATATCATGTCAGATCAAATTTTGACTGATTGCTACGTCCCAGATTGAGTCGGTCAATACAGCGTTGGAGTTAATGGTCATGTAAATAGCGTGATATGATCACTGAAACATCCGCCAGTATTAAGAGAGTAGACACTTAGTGAAGCATTCAGGGCAAGAAGATTGATAAGAAGTGATAAATGACGGATACGTTCTTGTTAGCGATCGAATAAAATTCCGCCTTGTCTATTTGATAAATTTTCTGAAATTTGTTAGGAAATTGGCCAGAAAACAAGCACAAACTATCATTCGGAATGTGCTCATAAAACAAATGAAGCCAGAAAGTATAGGGTTTCGGCCACAATATGATGATTTTTTAGTGTTCAATGCCAATAGGAGATGAACTGTCCGACTCCAGAAGATGCTTAACTATTAATGTTAAGACAAAATTGCAAGATTGCATTTATTTTAAAAAAAAAGAGTGTATGAAAAATTATATTCAGGATCACCCACCCTAAATTTGCTTTGAAACAAGTTGTCCGTATCGCACGATTCAGGAGATACAATACCCATATGTACCACGCGAATCCAAGAATGTCCTTTTTCTTGACCAAAGGACTCGAAAGAACATCAGCAGTAGTGCATTCACGTCATAAACGCCAATCAGATTCTACCAATTTTGCCTAGATATACATTTATCGCCAATAATGTCATTTTTTCTCAGCAAAGGACTCAAAATGCCTCCATAAGTCAGTGCATGTGCTTCCACATCCCCAGTCATGTAATACCTATCTTGCATAGATATCACTTCATTGCCTAGAATGACCTTTTTCCCCCACTCAAAATGCCATTAGTCCCGACAAGAGGATTAGAAAAAGTGAAAAATAAAAAAAAAATAAAAGAAAAAACTCAGAAAACACATGCTACATCTAAATGGAATGAAGGTAAAAAATAATGGGACATCATAAGTACCACCCTTTGCACGAACACAAAGAGTACCATCTCTTAAACTACACAAAGTAGTCTGGGAGGTACTGAAACACATAATCGGGCTTGCAGTGCGAGTAAAGCACCACAAAAATGCATGGAATAATCGGGTTGGGTACGAAATCCCAGTAACAAAATCCCCTAACACAAAACTCCCAAAAACATAATTCCCAAATCGCCTGCCTTCACCTAAATAGAAATACCGAAAATGACCAATGATTTGTTTATCGAAGATAGTACAATAGAATGCAGGCAGCAGCGGGGGGCCGTGGAGGCCCGGGTCACCTCTAAAATATTTGGGATGCAGAGCATGGTCTTGAATATTCGAGGAAATTCTCGAAAAATATTTATTAAAATGTCAGCGAATTCAAATAATACCCGACAAGGGTGGAACTTATTAGGCCTTCCTTTTCGTGTTTGCTTAATGAGGCTCATTGTGTCTGTGTTGGTACACTTATCCGGGAGCACCGTCTGGACGAAAACTTGTGAGCAGGGATACCCAACAAGATAAAGTGCTTTTCCCTTTCTCTGAGACTCAGTTGTCAATATACTGGTTTAAAAAATGAAAGTATCGGGCTGCGAGGCATGTGTGATTATGCGGATTCTGTTGCCTTGGTCATCTCTCAATTGCCCTAACCCCTTGTGGAGCATAACGCGTCCACTGTTCCATATGACCCAGTTGATGTTTCGTCGGAATAAACTGGTTTCGGAGAATGCAGTTGCCAGCATGCACCTCCTGCACATCCATTACCACGAACGTCGTCGTGGACGGGATTCGAACCCGAAACGCCGGTAGTCAAACATGAGACTGTTGTCTTAACACACTGCGCTACCGGTCACCTTGTTCATGCTATTTAATGTTTCGCGTCTTGTAACTTTGGTGCATTTACTGTCCTTTAACTCCATGATACTAGCCAGTAGTCCACTTGAGGCTCTGATATTCTGAGCAACCCAAATATTCGGACAATTGTTTACTCCTCTACTCAATATTCAAATGCATTTGGTCAGCCTGATAAAAGCACACAGTTAATGCAAAGAAAACACGCTGCTGTTGTCCAATTCAACAATTGAAGGGGGCTTCAAGATGGATGAAGGATTACAGTTCAGAGTTTTCCCTGATGGGCTTAACCCTAATCACTCTTTTAGTCTCGTTGAATATTGCAATATTTTTCAGGCCAATGTTACGGTGATTACGGAAGTTGTGCCCTAGCTGGGGTTTCAAGTGATATTACTTAGAGATAGGTATTGTAATATTCACCGAAGATGGGTGCGTTAGTTTGTATTTTTTTATGTTGGATTCTGGGTGACAATAGCCTCGGTAGTAACATTAGAGCAGATGAGCTCGCCAGGCAGGATTTGAAAAGTGGTTCCGCATAAAATCTTGGGCGCTCTAAAGTTTAAAGCGAGTAGCAAGACCACTCCTTATGGATAAATATTGAAATGTTCTCTTCAATAAAGACGTTGTTGTCCAGAGTCAAATTGCACCGCTAAACTGTTGTCGTTGAAAAGACAACACATCAGAGTTGCTATTGGAGCTACCACTGGGCATTGCGTAGAATCCCCTGTAGCTGCGATTACCAGGGCAAGGAGAGTGTAAATTTTTTATTTACTCTGCATGCCTTTTGAGGACCGAAAGTTGAGTAAATTTGGACATAACCTAAACCCTCCAGATAACAAACCCTCGAAACTCAATTTCTAAATCCGCCACTGAATGCAGGTAGAAAGAAAAGTAAAATTATTATCAACTCCTGTCTTGGAGAATTTAGGGGAAGTTTACTGTTTTTTATTAATGCGCATTGAAGGAAAGCTTTCAAATCAAAAAGAGTGATTGGCAACGATTTTAACACCATACTGGCCGATGTGTAATGAAGTAGACAAAATGATTTTTTATTTATGATTTTTATCAATGTATTATACTGATGCGAAGGATTATGAGAGAATTTGGATGGCGGAAACACTAGCAGAGAAGAGTATTGCGATATATGCAAAGTAGGCCCATACTGTCTAAACGGAAAACTCCATATGAGCAAGCTATAGTAGCAAAGACCTTATAAGCTGTACTCTAGCAAAATAAGCAACCGCCTTTTTGTATTTTTTTCGATATTAATAAACTTGAACTAAATAAAAGTAAAATGCGTGTATAGGGCGCCCCGCTTCTGATGGTAAATGCATTAATGGTAGATAGTACCTTCATTAGTGGAAAATTGACGTCAAAGTTAACATTCTATCTTCAACTATTACATAGTTACAGCATTTTTTGTAAATTGTGTCAAAAAGCTAGACTTTCAGAAAAAAATTATAATTCGCCACTGCCCCAATCATTCAATCTGCGATTTTATCTCATTTTCAGAAACTATGTAAAATTTCATGTAAAATATATAAAACTTAGATGTTGTTTAGGGTGCTGATTACTAATCTCAGGTTTGCTTCAAATGTTTTTTTTTTGTGGAATCTGGGCTAGAGCCAAAAGACAAACACAAAGAAATGTTTTTTGGTTAAAAAAAAAAAACTTTCTGAAACTAAATGAAAGATTTTCGAAGTTCCATAAAACTGGTTCTACTAATTTTCCGTATCTTCAATAGTTTAGGAAATATTCGTGCTTAAAGAAAAGTAGAAAACGGAAACTATTCGTTTTCCTTAAGCCGCTTCTAAACGATACTACGAACACCTTCCAACGTTGAACTCTTGATGGTTCGTAGCATCGTGTGGCCGAATGTCGAGCTACGAGCTTCCAATGTCAAGCGTCGAACGTTCGCGTTGGAAGACGTTCGCTCTATTGGCGAATTTCGTACCCGAATCAAATGAATTCGAACGTTCCAACGTTTGAACGAAACAGTTGCCGAACCGTTGAGCAGAAACATTTGAAGCAATCTCGGTTGCAAGGCACGACGAATTTGGTAAACCGGATTCTTTATTTTAATTTCAATAAAAAATAGCAACACGACAATACCACCATGGCGGCGGCAACAGATGCTATCTCTTCTTCCTTCCGCCATCACCGTGAAAAGTAATTACAATTTAATTTATTAATTGACAACTCGTCCAAACCGTCAAACGTTTGAATCGAACGACCGAATTGCCGTTGCCGTTGAGAAGATACATTTGTCGCTTCAATTGCCAAATCGTTTGATTCAAACGTTGGATCCAACGTTGGACGCATCGTTTAGAAGCGACTTTACATATTTTCCAAGTGAGAGTATCTCGAAAACTATGGAAGATACGGAAAAAGTAGCGTTAACTTGTTTTTGTTGATCTGTTCACGATCTTTAATTTTGTCCCATAAAGTTGCTGGCTAGGGTTGACGTGGAAAGTGTAATAAAAAAGTTTGTTTGTTTTGTTTTTTCTGGTTCTAACTCGAATTCTAAAAAAATTGAAGCAAACTTAAGATTCGTAATCAGCCTCCAAAAAACACAAATGGAAAAAGTGTCAGCACTTTACCACAATTTGATTTAGATCAGTTCCTAGGTTAGGTTAGGTTGAAGGGGCTGCCGTGATACCCACAGCACAAATAGACCACAACTGGGTCCTTTGTGATACCGCCATCGACTCCACAACCCGAGTCCTTCCAATGCATTGAACCAGCCTGAGCTCTCGATCAAGCTCTGGGGCCGGCTGATGCTAACATCCTTAAGGTCGTCCAGATCGCCAAAATAGAAAGACCCCAACGTAATCCTTCAGTTCCTAAGCACGTAGTCACTAGGCTAGGCAGTTTCCCAGGGCGCTACGGATACTGGTGTAGTGAGTAATATTTTTAAAGCAATGGCGTGTAGGCTTCCAGCCCCATTGATGAAATGTAGAGCAAGAGCCGTTGAGACTGTAGTTAAAATGGTGGATTCGCAAAAATAAAATCAAATCCCAGGACAAATGGGTTACCTCGTATGAACAAAGCAATTGTCTGTATAAAAATGAGTCAAACTAGGTGGGTTACTTCAAAAGTTGACTAGTATATATGCACATAAGTTTTAATTGATAGATTCGCAAAATTAGAGCTATGTTTAAACTTGTAGTGCGAAACATCTATATTAAGCTCCGATTTGAAAAAAAAAATAAATGCTAAATCCACCCACATCGCCATTACCCCCAGCAAATTCGAATTAAAATCCTACATACGAGGACATACTATGTATATTTCTAATATCACGAAAATGACCTAATGCAATGCTATTTCTCTACATACAAGAGTATTTATATACTATATAATATAGTAATATTATTACTCCACATCTATATGTCTTTTTATTTTTCTTTGTAGTCGAACGCAATGATGATCAAAAGAAGTACTCCGTAGGTTATGATGATGATGATCACGCGTACGAACGATAACTTATGATCAGCCTTTAGTGTTATTCCACTGATTTATGAAATGATTATATTCGCCAAGGAAGTTACGAAAATCCATATCGACATACGAATGTGCAACTGAGAAGCAACTTCTTCAGAATCTCCGGTCCATCTTTGAAATCATTGAGATATGAGAATGTGAGTATATCTGAAACATTATATTGACTAACACGTATTTTGCAAACATATCGTCGAGAAGCGCCTACTCGTTTTTTGCTAGGGTTCTGCATAAATCTGTGAAGCAAAATCTTTGAATTTTCTGAAATGTTCATTAATGACTAAATTGAAAGCGGTTTTGATTGCGAAACTTGACCACAGGTTTTAGCGTTTCCCGTTCAAGTACATTCATAAATAACGGTTCGGGAGGAGTAAATCATTTGGAAAAATAAATAAATTTCTGAATAAAACAGAAAAAATATAGAAAAAAAAAGACCCAATAAAATAAATATTCAATAAAAGTTAATCAGCTCTATGTCAAATAAATAGATTTCCATATGTAATAAATAGATTTTCTTTAAAAAATAAAAAAACAACAACACATTTCCCGACTTAGATATTTCTTAAGATGGTCAATTTTTCCTTTAGTTCAGTTCAATTTCAAATTTACTTTTTATTATATGTCCTAGAAATTTCCGATTTGCTTTCGAATACTCTTTTTTTGAAGCCGAAATTAAAGTTAACTGATTATTATCATTTTTTCTTTATCGGTATCGTCACTGGTGATGTATTATTGTTTTTTGCAGAAATATTCACTATCCAGCTTCTTTACAATATAAGGTTTTTATTATATGTCTTGTAGTTGCATGAGATACAAGACATATAATAAAAACCTATAAAAAAGCTCGCTCTCACTCTCAATTGCCCTAACCCCTTGTGGGGTATAGCGCGTCAACTGTTCGATGTGGCCCAGTTGACGTTTCAACGGCATAAACTGGTTTCGGGGAATGCAGTTGCCAGCATGCATCTGCTGCACATCCATGGCCACGAACGTCGTCGTGGAAGGGATTCGAACCCGAAACGCCGGTAGTCAAACATGAGACGGATGCCTCATCCCACTGCGCTACCGGTCGCCCCATAAAGAAGCTGGATAGTGAATACTTTGTGCGACACTTTCAGTTTTTGCAGAAATATTCACTAAATATAAAAAAGCTGGATAGTGAATATTTCTGCAAAAAAAACGATTATTATCATTATTTGAACTGAAAGTGTTGCACAAAGTATTCGGTGAATTCGACTTTTTTGCATTAGCAATGTCATCACGTGCTTATAGGAACTGACCTAAAGCAAATTGTGGTGTAGTTCTGATTTTGTATTTGTGTTTTCTTCGGGTGCTGATTATGAATCTGAGGCATAATACTCAATTTTTCTTTTTTGAGTGAGTTTGCTCGAAATAATATTTAAACAAAAATAAAAACACTGTTATTATTTTTTTCTTAACAATATATATAATTTTGTTCGAAGGTTAATCGATGCGATCCTTCCACCACGCTTATTAGATAATTGTTGATTTCGTATTTTTCTGCAGGGTTCGGGTGGATACTCATTGCTCCGAAGGGCTCAAAACAATTTTCGGCCCTGAATGGTTCAATAACACCGGACAGGTACTCATCAAGCATTTCCGTCATATGACTGCACGAAAATGCACGATGGAGAACATTTGACAAATTTTTCATTCTGCATATTTGGTGAGATAGAGAGATGAAGTTTAACGATCTCGTTTAGTTGACATCTATAGTCTCGTTCAGTGTTATTTGAAATTTTTCAGGATCTTAGCGCTATAGTGCATGCAACGCCTCATTTATAATAGAGTACGGCAGTAGTAACAATTTGTGGAGCAGTGATGGGTTTTTAATAAAAAAAAGTTTAACTACTCGTATGTTAAAACTTGCCCGAACGCCATTCTGTCACATACAACAGTGGCTGTTGCAATCCTTAGTGTGTATCTTAACGACTAGAGTGCCAACATGATGTGGCGGTGAGACTATCAAATTGTGGATCCGCTACAGCTCTTATAATTCTTAAATAAAACAAGCTTGCCGAAGGTGTGATACCTTCGTTGTAATTTATGGAGCATTTGATACTTTGAAATTAGTAGTAAAACGTGTTCCGATTTCACTGTTCCTATGAGAGGTGTGTGAAATAGTAGGCCGATTCCAACCAAATTTAATAACGTGGCTTAGTAGTTAATACGATTGAATAATTTTAAATTTCGTAAAGATATATTTAGAAATAAAAAAGTTTTTCTAACAAAAATTTGATTTTGGAACGGTCGTTCCTATGACAGCTATATGATAGAGTACTCTGATTTCAACCAAACTCAAGAATGTGATTTAGCTAATAATATTATTAACTATTATCAAAATTTGAAAAAGATATCTTTAGAAATGAAAAAGTTTTTCTTACAAAGACTAATTTTTGGACCGGTCGTTCCTATATGACGTATTGATCCGATTCCATTGGCTCCGATATATTTACAGCGTGCAATAGAAAGAAGGCTTTGTACAAAATTTCAACTTGATAGCTTTAAAACTGAGGGACTAGTTTGCGTAGAGCCAGACGGACAGACGGACAAAGCTTAATCGACTCGTCTCATCATACTGACCAAGAATATATATGGTTTGTATAGTCGGAGATGCTTCCTTCTGTGCGTTGCAAACTTCATGACAAAGTTAATCACATCCGTGAAGCACAAATAGGCTACAAAAAAAAATGTTAGACGCGATACTGACTAAAGGCATTGTCAGAATTCGTCGGAATGACACATCAACCATGGTACCTGAAGCACATAGCATCATATGGAGCGGTACCAACACCATAAACTCCGACTCCAAGACGGTCCAATCACCCAGAATAGCAGGTCGAATTTTGTCAGCAAATGCTGGAAACGCCACAACTGCACTACACTATTTTGATCCTGTGAATTTCAGACCGCCAGCAACTTGTTTACGAGAAACTGCTTTTAACACTTTGAGCACTGGCGTAGAGCTCAGCTACAATGGTTATATCATGACTTAAAATTTCTCGTTCAATTTGTGTATGATTTGGTTATGGCTGTCAATTAATAAATCTTTTAAGCCATCTTCACACCGGCGCGATAAAAACCGCCGGGCGGATTCGCGGCGTAAATTTACGATGACCACATCATTGTACGAAGATGCCCACACTGACGTAAAATTTCGCCTTTTTATGCAGCGATTTTTGTCGCGACGACAAAAAATCGCTGGGTGCGATTTCATGTTCAAAGATACCTTCTTGTTTACTTCGCAAGTAGTTGCTTATTCGATAGGACTAACGATATCGAAAAACTTATCGGGATCATGAAAAAAAAAAACATTCGATAAAGATAAAATCTGTAAAGATATTGCCGAAGAGCTTGGAGTAAAATGTAGTAATTACCAATTCTTATTTTTTATTTCAAGCCCCCGCTTTTCCGAGGAAAGTAATAAGTAACGGGTGCATTGAAACTTATACCATGAACTCATAATCTTCATTCCCTAAGAAGGCAGAATTTAACCTGTCTGCGTTTATAAACGTTACGTCATCTATTGTTAAAGGAATTAAATTTACATTTCCCTTTCTATGATACATCCTCAGCCACTGCTACAAGCAAAACAGCTTCTACCTCTAACGAATCCAAGGTGATGTTTCCTATTGCGAATTTCGCTGTGGCAGTCTGACGTCAAACTTCGCTGCAGACCAAGTTGCACAACAAAATACGCAACGAACACTGAATGCGATTTTTTCTGATGCGATTTTTTCTGATGCGATTTTCTATCGCCCCGGTGTGAAAAGCTGGAAATCGATTAGAATTTCCGTCGCGGATTTCGTCGCTGCGATTTTTTTTGCGTCGGTGTGGGGATTGCTTTAAGCTACATTGCGCATCAAAAAAAAGTGGCGCACCCAGTTTCTCTCGTGGTAAAGCCAACAAGAATGAAAAGGGTGCAGTTTTTAATACTAATAAAAGAAGAATAAAAAAAGCGAACGCTTGGAAAGGTAAATTTTCAATATAACGGTAAATTTGAGTTAATTTTTCTAGAAATGGCCGAAATATGAAGACTGAAAATGCTACTTTCAACAAAAAAGTCTATAACGGTTCAATCTGTCAATTTTTTATGTTTTATGCTCCCGCAAGGCATCGGACCGCGTTTTGTTTTTTTTTTCATATTTAATCAACGCGGCGGAGCACACTTAAAAGAGAAGCATCGGACGAGACTTTGGCCAGTTGACGTCCAATGGATGAAATTTTTAAATCCAGAATGTATGAAATATATTCCAAGAGACTGGATCATTCAATAGAAGACAAGAATGATAGCGGTCTAGAGCGACATCAATAGGTGGGGACTGATTTACGCGGACATAGGGCTTCAAAAATCGTGAAAACACTGTTTCTGCTCGTAAAAAAGACCACAGATGCACCACAGGTACGGTTAATTCAGCTCATGATTATTGTAAGCTGTTGAGGTAAGGTGACGTGATATCCGGACTTCCCAAAAAATTACTCGTATTCATCACAAGGCGCCAAATCGCCCGACAATTGTTGGCTTCAGCACGAAGATTCATATGACCATTATAGTTAGGCATATATGTACTGAGCTTCTGGCGCACAATGAAGCTACGGGACGTTTACGCATGCACCACAAAGGTAATGGCTGTACGGTCGTGCCAGAGTCGTTGCTGGGAAAATCGGATGCCAGTACTTACAGTCTAAGTCTATAGACTTCTGTTGTAATGTTGTTTTGGGGAATTAACTTGCATTTCTATATTATTCACCAGTTGGAAATTAATTATTCCAAATACTCCACTTGGTCTTTCGCTTTTTTAAACCCCACACAGAGGATAATATTTTTCTATGAAAAAACACCGATTAAAGTTAAACTCTTACTTATCCAAGCATGGTGAATTTTTACACCGTTATTTTTTACCGTATACGGATCTCAGAAACTAAATATGTTTATCACCTTCAATACAATATCAAAATCATATAAAGTACATACCTATATTTCAAACAAAACCCATCACATTCAGATCAAAGCCTAATTCTCCTTCAGTTGAATTCATCCACATGTACATGCATTATTGAGCATTAAAGATAAAACCGCGTTACTTTAGGCAATTTCCCGAATAAATACATGTTGGCGATATATGATCAATAGAGATTTGAGATTACAAGTAACAACTTATTGTCTTATATCCTCAGGGGTCTTTCAGATTTTCTTGAATTTGCGCTTAATGCGATTATTTACGACGATTTGTTTTCCCCGGATAATGAGATATCAGTAAGCAAATGAATTCAGGAGAATTGCATTTTGTGATTATTATTGCATGCAAGCATCATTTGGGATCTGAGAATCTGCGATAATGACTGTTATTACGCGATTTGAAACCAATAAAATCGAATATCGGTTGGTGTAGATACGTACAGATATTCGCAATCGCAGTTTTGTTGCGTACTTAGAAATTTGTGCGGTATTAAGCTGTGATATAAATATTTGCGATAAGATGAATTTGACCATGCGGACCTTAAAGATGCGCTGTCTAAACTTTCTTGTATCCCTTTCAATTAAACTTACTGGAAGACGATTTGAAATCTTAGTCTACTTACCATCACTTTCGAATTACGCGACACTCTAGTAATCCGTATAGCGCCCAGTTCTCTGTAAAGAATGAAAAGAAAGTAAAAGCTTTCATAAGTCACCACTGCATATCAGAATGCATTCATATCAGATGTCCTACGTATAGCCGGTGGCATATTAGTAACACACTCATAAAAATTCCATACACAGCACACAATTTAGCAAGCATGAAGAGAAAAATTCGCCCATAACCACATTAACATACTGCACCAGAGTCGTTGGCATGCATTACATAGCATACCAACTTATATTTGCACTATCTTAAAAAAAAAATATAAATTGTCTTCTGGGATATAGAATTACGTTACATCAAAATAATGTATGCAGAAAAAAATAGATTGAAATAAAGACCTGCATTGTCGATGAAAACGATCATACATTACGAGAACCGAGTTTGAGAGCTTCATGTAACTTCTTGCAATCGGTGATACGTGGTGTTGGTGGTGGTGTTGTACCATCAACGAGCACTAGACAAAACCAAAGAGGTGTTGCGCGAGTTTCGGGCAGCATTTACTATATTTCAATCTCATAATGAAAAATGTTGTGGGTATTGAGACAGCGCCACCTTATACACCGGCGGTAAGGGTATGAATTTCGTACAAGAAATGCAGAAATGAATTGGATCAGTTTAAATGGGATCAAATTTACAGGTTGACAGCTTGGTTGGTTTCGTGGTTGTTTCTTAAATGCCATAATCGTCAAATTTCACATAGTATTGTAGTGTCGTATATTTGAATTCCTCAAGTTTATGCATACCATATCCATAGACACAGGCTCAGGAATGGACCGTGTAGACTTAGAATATTTTATAGGGGTAGGTTAGTATAAGCTTAAATTAAATTCTCGCCGGGTTTCGTTATTTTTTCTTCTTTAATTTATATTTCAATGAACGCTAATGCTAGCCAGCCCTATCTATTTCATAGCTCACATGTTCTAAAATTTTGCGGTTAATTCACCACTAAATTATTATCGGCTAACCGCATGCTAACAAATCGCCTACACAATATCGAGTTGAAAAATTTTGCCTTTGCTTCAGTACTTCCCACAGCTTAATATAATTGTACAGACATGATGGGGAATCAAACTTGGTAGACTGTCTGTACATAAGAATATTGTTGCGCCTGGGTGCAACGACAATGCACCATTCCATTCATGTGCACCGGAGAAATGTTAGATGTTTCGGAAGACAATCAACATTCACAACAACGTGGTCGTTGTTCTTATAACTATCGTAGTTTCTGCTCTAGTTATAGCTAAGAATTTGCCGGTTTGCTGTTCCTCTTCTAGATTTTCGCATTTTGCATCATCGCCATATATTTAGCATGGGTCATTCTTCGTCTTTTCTGTTCCGTGTCATGATGGCGACGAAGAATTCGCTATTGCATTTTGAATGAATGATGATATGGTAAAAAGGCTTTTAGTGGTGGGCGCGAAGGTTGTTTGAGAGTTTCTTAGAAATTTGTATAAATATAATGGAGATTTAGGTTTTTTGGAATGTTTGTATTGTAATGATAATGAGCGAGAATGGACCACATTGAATTATTCAAGTCCAGTTATCCAAATATGTCCCAAAGTATTTTTGCTCCTAGAGTAGGGGCTTTGCATTAGGACGAAAGTCTTAATGTGTCCCAATATTGAGTCTTTTCTTTCATTATAAATTGTATGCCTGTAGCTGCCGTGTTTCTCATCAGGTGCTGAATCATTTTCTAGAAACTATATATCACTGGTTTGTACTTCCTATAAAATTTCGACGAAAATTCTGAAAAATAGAATAAAACCGTACGCAGAACGAATCATTGGCGAATATCAAGGCGGTTTCAGACCTGGTCGCTCCAAAACCGATCAGCTCTTTACGGTCAAACTGATACTACAGAAGTGCTGGGAATACATTGCTGATGTATACCAAATCTTTGTCGACTTCAAGCAGGCATACGACAGTATCGATCGTGGTGTACTGTACAACATCATGCTGCAATTTGGTATACCGACCAAATTAGTGCGACTGACAAAGATGACGATGACCAACTCCGTCTCACAAGTCAGGATCCATAAAAGACCTACTGATCTATTTGAAACACGCACTCGTCTGAAACAGGGCGTTGGACTGGCACCGACGCTCTTCAACCTAGCACTGGAATACGCTATTCAGGCTATGAATAAGGTCAACAGCAAGACGCTACTCATCAAATCGACACAATTAGCAGCGTACGCCGACGACATCAATATCATATCCTGAAGACTAGCCGACGCGTACGCTCGATAACGCTGCAAAAGAAGTTGGACTACGTATCAACGAGGGTAAAACTAAAATAATGATGCAATTGACGACAAGGACACCTGCACAACCGAGAATCAATGTAGGGGACCTCAACATCGAGTTCGTGAACAACTTCATATACGTGGGGTGTCAAGGGACGCCAATGAAACTGACGAAGTCAAGTGACGGATACAGTTAGCTAATAAGACTTTTTCCTCGGTTCTCCCCATAATGACATCGAAGCGTGTGCACAGAAACATGAGTTTCCGCGTGTACAAAACCATTATACGACCAGTGATATGCTCAGGGCCGGGCGACCGGTAGCGCAGTGTGTTGAGGCATCAGTCTCATGTTTGACTACCGGCGTTTCGGGTTTGAATCCCGTCCACGACAACGTTCGTGGCCATGAATGTGCAGGAGGTGCATGCTGGCAATTGCATTCTCCGAAACCAGCTTATGCCAAGAAACGTCAACTGGGCTACATGGAACAGTTGACGCGCTATGCCCCACAAGGGGTTAGGGCAATTGAGAGGAGATATGCTCAGGCTTCGAAGCATGGACCCTAACTCAAGCCTCCGGAAACATGCTCGACACATTTGAACGTATGGTTCTACGGCGAATTTCCGGGGCTGTTTGCGATCGAGATGGATGGCGCATCCGGTACAACCATGACTTGTATGAACTGTACGATGAGCTGGAAGTTTCGAAAGTCGTCAAACCACGACTTCAGTGGGCACGGCATGTACAACGTATGGACGACGATCGCATGCCAAAGAGAGTAATGAATGCGAAACGAGTCGACGAAGCGAGACTGAGAATACGACAGAGATCTCGTTGAGAAGCTCAGTATATGTGGATGCCGAGCAGCTACTGGGCTTCCAAGATTGGAGGACGAGGTGACGTCGCCGAGATAATTGTAGGACAATGATCCAGGCGGCCAATGCCCAACGTCGGGCTGTCGCGCCACGATGATGACGATGAAGTGAAATAGATAATGCTGTGTATAAAAAATACATACGGTCGTGTAAAACTCAGTAAATATATAAGGTTAGGTTAATAAATTAATAAAGAATTATATTCACTATCCAGCAATATAATATAATTCTTTATTAATTGTATATATACCAGTGATCATCAATCAACTTATTAATATAAGGTTAGGTTATGTTAGATGGGCTGCGTCAACCAAACAATGATCAAGGCACACTTAGACTCCAATGAGCCCGTTGTGACACCCTTGAGTACAGCAACCCGAGTCTACCTCAGTTATTACACCAGCCAGAGCTGACGATGAAGCGATGAAGTAAAGAGGTAGGACCCAAGGATATCCTTCTTGCGTCTCGTCAGGGCAGGACAAGCACACATAAGGTGAAAAGGACTCCACTCCTCCTCCTCCTCGTCCCCACATCTCCTGCAGTGATCATTGAGTGGGAGGCGAGGTCTCCCAGCATGCTCCCCAATATGGACAGCCCCACCACGCTTCTCAAATGGCTTTTGCTCAGCAGCAATAGTCCATGTGCCTTCATCCTTCCGCAAACTAGGCATGGTGGGGTTTGTGGATAGGATCTTCCGAAGCCCAGAAGAATCGCTAGACTTATCAATGTTTTCATAGAAGGACCTCCACGAACTACGCTTAGGCCTTCTCAGTTCACTCTTATATTGACCTAGGTGACCCTTATAAACTGCCCAGTCCGAGTCCTTGGTTTTGTTAAAGCTCCTTCTACATGTGACCCTAAGCTTACTGGGCTGACGGTTTCACCATGGTGGTTTAGCCCTTTCCCTTTGTTTGCTAGCAGGGCATGATTTAGGAATATATTTCTTTATTGCTCCTGCAAAAGTCTGCCCCATTTCATCCAACTCCTGCGTATTACATGGCTGGCCGCGTAATGATGGTAATAAATCCACAATACAATTCCTATTACGATTGACAATTACTGGGTTAGGTGCATATAGCTCATCCAGGCTAAATTGAAGATACCGATTATCAGAGAAAGAGTGCTCAGGGACACCCTCCAATCCCGTATCAAATGTTGAATGTCATCCGAGGCATGGGTGATGTCTAGGACGTCGGCAAGGCGCTAATGCATAATAATTTAATATTATAATGTATCTAATATTTTTAGAACTGTTGGTGGTCGAAACTTTTTTTCAGTCACGGTTGTGGCCAAGTGGCCAAAATCGTTTCGGTGTTCCTTTTTGTATTATAAAATACATTAAGTGAAATACTCACTCAAACCGATAATGCTGTGCATAAAAAATACATGCGGTCGTGTAAAACTAAATAAATATATAAACACGATCGCAATTACCTACTGAAAAAAAATGCATCTACTTTCCTCTAATCCCTTTTCATTCATCCGTATCCGTGTTAATCATGAGTTAAATATTCTTTTAGTCAGCACATAACATTCATCGTCTCAATTACCTTTCACACTCTAACAAGAAATTTTAATTTCCCTTCAAAACATCATTCCGGACTTTGGCTCTTTTTTTAACCAATTTGATTTTTTCTCCTGGAATCTTTGAACCATTAAAAGCACTGAATGATAGCAGGCAAAAGAAAGATTTATCCACTTAAAAATAGAATAAGTAAAGATTCCAATCTTTTGCAATTATTGTGGCAGCAACGAATAGCGTTGAATCGATTAGCATTTAACATGAACTCACTAACCGCCATGTCGATATTGTGAAGCTTTTCTCGTTTCGCTAAAACTTACAATAGATACTATAAATCTAGGAAAAAGAGCAAAAGCCAAACTATAGATACATCTGGAAAAGGTTCAATTGGAAATTGTTGTTGGTCATAATGGATAAAATTTTATTTTATTTCTTTCGATTTTTTCCATAAGGAACGAAACGATCCAAATAGATGCTTAAGTAGTTAGGCATCCAATTAAACCTTAACCCCTGTGTGGCGGCGAATTGATCGTAATAATGATGTGAATTCATTGCGGTTAACAAAATCCGAAAGTGTGAGTTTGATTCAATATAATTTTAATTTGAAATTATACTCGTATATTTTGTATTTACGAGTACATACAGAAGTAATCTTGCTTCAATGATCAGTTGAATGAGCGATACCCCAATTAAGGATTGAAATTGAATTTTCTTTTTTACCTCAAACTGTTAGGATATTGACATGCTTTTAGATTTTCTATTAGTTTGAATTTAATTTGATGGAATCGACCTTTTACATAAAAAAGAATGAAGTTGAAATTAGCCGCGTTTCTTTGTATCAGAACAGTATCGAATAGAATAAGTAGCAAAGAGACGATACAGAATAGAAGAGAAAACCGATAGGGGAATTTAGGGGCAAATTGAGCATTTCCTTCGTTCAGAGTGTGTCTTGGGTTAGTAAGCCTTCAAATTTCAATTATTGAAATTGTAAGAGAAAAAATTCGAATCCGTCCATGTCACAGAACCATTATGGTAGCACTTGACCTATCAAAAGCATTCGTTACGGTCAACCACACCCTACTCTTAACTGACATTAACAACACGTCGCCTGCGATACCAATAGTGAAATGGATCGCAAATTACCTTGCTGGTCGGCAATCTTACACAGAATTCAGAGGTGGCACGTCAAAGCTCAGAAGGGTTAAACAAGATGTTACCCAAGATGAAGTCTTCTCACCGACCCCGTTTAATCTCTACCTTGCTGGAATTCCTTCACCTTCAACAGAAGTCCAGAATGTGAGCTATGCCGACGACTGTACTGTACAAGCAACAGGAAACGGCATCACCCAAATGTGTGCTAGGAAAAATGACTACCTACATGAACGTAACACCTTCTTCGTCAGCAAGAACTTGAAACTATCAGCTCAAAAGTCACATCGTGGACAAAAGAAGTAAAGATGCAGCTGAACATCATAGTAGACGGTCTAGTAATACCTACCACTAACCGCCCAAAAATCCTCGGCTTAACTCTGCACAGCATGAAAATATAATCAGCCCACGCATCTACTGTAACTAACAAGATGAGGAGATGAAACAGGGTCCTCAAGGCTCTAGCTGGTAGTTTCTGGGGTAAAGACAAAGAGACCCTTCTAATCACTTACAAAGCGATCGGCAGATCTGTAAAAAACTATGCGGAACCAGTGTGGACACTAAATCTTAATGACATAAATTGGAAAATACAGCCGTTCGCACCATCATAGGCTGCCTGTTGATGTCTTGTTAAGACAACCTCCACCAAAAGACTGAAACTCTGTCCATTAGAAAACACAACCTACTCCTGTCAAATCAGTATCTAGTCGGTTGCTATCGAAGTGATCACCCGAACTTTAATCGTATGGACAGAACTCCACTGCCACGATCAAGCGAAATCGAAGTGACATCGAAAGAAAGTCCAACGATTTAAGAGGGTCCCCTTTGATCATGCCAACTATAAATCTGCCATCGCTATGCTGAACAGGGAAGAAGTACATACATACGTCGATTGTGGACCTTTATGACAACATAGTCCTCGACGCTCAACCACTAGACATCTCACCGGATGAACGAAACCTGCCTAGAGAGATCAGGGCTACTCTCGCACAGCTCCGTTCAGGTCGGTGTTCGCGCTTCAATTCATACTTGTCCCGAATCGACCACAGCATTCAAAACGTTGAGCATATTTTCGACTGCCCTGCAGCACCAACTCACCTAACACCTACAGAGCCCTGGGAGAACCCCATCGAAGTGGCTGCGTTTCCGAGACTTCCTACGGAGGAAACTGAGTAGGACGCGCTGATTTTATAACACACACATACTCAAACCAAATTTCTGCATTGCTACAACAATAACAACAACAACCTTGGATCTCTACTTTGAGTACATTGTATAGTTGTCCAACTCTCTAGCCATCTTGTGCAGGGTCCACAACTGGAGCGCTGTCAATTATGAAATCGGTCATGCGTCCGTCTGTCCGTCTGTCCGTCTGTCTGTCTGTCTGTCTGTCCATGAAATATCTCACGAACCGCTGAAGCTACATGCATGAAATTTGGTGGAAATATGTAGAAATACTATAATTCTCTGGAGAAACCGATGCGTTGTAATAGGTAAACTTTAAGGGGGGGTCCCCATAGAGGGGAAAGGAAGGTCGAAATTTTTTTTTCGTTTGGTGTAGGCAAGTGGGGTATCGTAAGAAAGGTATTGTCGAGTACATTCCATTTTTGGACTTTTTTTCAAATTTGAAGAAAGGAAAAAAGAGGGAGAGGGGAAAATATGTTGTCCGAGTTTGCCCCCCCCCCCCTTGCATTTCGAGACCGGTATAGCTAGACATATGAAAATTTATAGAAAAGCGGCATTTCACTAGCATAAAAAACCGAAAATAAAAGAATTTTTAAATCTCATCCAAAAAGGTTAATAATAGTACATTTCTATAGTTGCAGTTAGCACACCCCTGCACCCCTCAAACACACCTGAGGTCAAAAATATTGATGGCTAATGATAACCAACATCATAGGCAATAATACCTCTAAGTTTCATTACAATGACATGATATTTAATAATAGTACATTGACTTAAAATTATGCATTTTTACACTATCCATACAAAAAATACACCTACCGGCCTCACGCATAGATATGCGTGTACTACTTGCATGTTGTTTTTCGTAGTGCGAATTGCAGTTATTTAATGAACCAACTTTGGAAGGGTGAAGATTGGTGATTGGTGATCCTAACAATAACTATTCACACAGTTAATTTTTTAGGGTTTTGTGTCTTAAATCTTACAAAATCGGTCAAATACCTGTCTGTCCGTCTGTTCATAGAATATCTTACGAACGGCTGAAGCTGCACACATAATTCGGCGAGAATGTGTAGAAATGCTATAATTTGCTGGAGATAGCGTTCTGTTGTAATTGGCCAGCTTTAAGAGGGGGGGGGGGGGGTCCACATAGAGGCGAAATTAAGGTAAATTTTTTTTATCCACTGGTATAGCCAAGTGGGGTGTCGTAAGAAAGGTAATGTTGACTAGATTCCATTTTTGGCATTTTCTTGAGATTTGTTGAAAGGGAAAGAGTGGAGGACGAAAAAATATTAGACCGTAATTTGTCCCAGCCGCCCTGAATTTCGAAGCCGTTACACAAGTTTGCAATTTGCAATGTCGTCGTAATATGAATGGTTAAGCATCTCGAAGAGTGGGACAGTTTATCTCGTATACATACATATCTATCTACAGCTTCTCGTATTAAAACTATTACTTTGAGAGGTGACAGATGCAGTCTTTTTGTGAATTGGCATGTAAGATACTATATCATTGGTAAAACATTTAATTATGGTGTTTTTATTCAGCTGAGTGGTACCAAGAAGAGCAGGGAGCCAATATTTAAATACCAAAATAAGCGCTTGCTACAAAACCCTCGAATTGCGGGCGTAGCCCTCTATATTCCGGTTTCATTTATTAACTTTCATATTGATTTCAAAAAACGAATCTAGCTTCTCCTAAAAACTCTGAGACATACCATTTTGAATTTCATAATTAACTACACCACAAAGTTCAGTTCCTAAACGTTTTTCGCCAATTCTCTAAATGGCTACCCCCAAGCGAAACTTTTCAAACCACATACCGATATTCTGTTTCGCGTGCATGCCATTAATTCTATTCGCTTTTCTCCCCGGAAAGGTCTCAATTGCAATCCATAAAATTTGTTCTTTTGCCCGTTACAATTGATATTAAAAGTCACCGGCACAAAGAGCATCATATATCACTGCTGCTATGTTGGTAACTAATGGTCCTCAATGGTCCTCGCTTACGTTGTTGTCTTTTCAGCCTCTTTCGAGTGGTTGCACCTTCCTTTTTGGTGCACAGAATTGCCTAAGAAAAATGAAGACCTTACCGACATGCTAACTCGCTCATCTTGGGTCGCGTCGGATCACATGTAAAGGCGAAACGATATAGTAGGACATGAGGCGCATGCATATGATATGTTACTGTTGGATTTGAGTAAAACAAATTTCTTAGCATTTAATATTTATTTCATCTTAACCGTTTTGCGAAATTTCATCTGAAGATGTTTATGGGAGCGGCTGGCGAGCAGCAAAATGAAGGTAATAAAGTAATTTCTTCGAGGGTTCAGTACAAGTACTCGATCCTTGAATCTATTGGAAAATGTTTTTATGAGCTGGCGGAAGATACTCTAGGTCAGTGCGCATAGCACTCTATTAAATCAGTACCTTTATTGCAAATAGTTGCCTGCAAGGCGATTTTAGAGCACCGTTATCTGATCTGCTTCTGCTCGCAATTTCTTACTATCGATACTTTTCAGTCATCACCATCAATTCAACATCCACCGCTATACAATCCTGAATAAATTAAGACGGTCTGTCTATACATCTTTCTTACATGCTGGGCATTCTTTAAATTAATAACACGATAAGACCATAATAATAAATTTTCAACTTAAGCTGTGTTACACTCAAAGCCGCCACTGATATCCTATGAATAGTAGTAATACGTATGCAATAGTAGTTTATCGCGAGTAGAGGCGTTCATGTTATGGACTGGTACACCGACAGTGAGGCTTTGGAGTGGATTGGCCACTATCAGGGCTCTCGAAAAAAGGAGGCAATCAAAATGAACATATGTGCACTATATGCGTTTAAGTGAAAAATATTAAAAATCAAAACTGAAGTTCGCTCAGTTTTGTGGTGTGCTACTGTTTCGACGAATAAGTACCATTTCAGACGATCAGCCCGTCAACGGCGTACCGACCCATGATTTCCTTTCTGAGCAACGGAGACAATGAGTGAAAAACGTAAAGAATTGCGTAAGTGTCAAATTGAAGTTTCTTGAAAGAAAGACGAAAAAAGACACCATATTTTTAAAGTTTCACTTCTGCGCGTACGCTTTCAGAAGCCTTCGTGTTTTTTTATATATATAAATAGAAATTCAGCATGCGTAAGGCTGATAACAAATCAGAGGTTTCAACGAAGATATTTACGTTCTGGTGTTCCACCTGGCAAAGAGAAGTGAGGAGGCAATATTCCAATCCCAAGCGGCAAGTTTAAAACACACAATTTGCGGGCGCAGTCTTCTATGTTCCGGCTTTATTTTTGTGTCACCCACTTTTTCCTTTAGAATGACACCGAACCTCAGTACGACACAACGTGTCCATGGCTATAAAAAGTTTGCATGAAAAAATGCTCTCGCTACTACAAGTCTGCACAAAATTTGCAAAAGAGACATCAACACCATGTTCCCAATCCGCCTTCAACCTTAGCTGATCTCTGCAATACTTTGCATACCTTACCAAATCAAAAATCCCTGAAAAAAATCAGGAAACCTGCTGAATTGGTAGATGCGAATATAATTTATATGGGCAATCTGTGGCACTTTATAAATTATACGAAACGACATATCCATGACAGATTACAACGAGCTCGGCCACGGTTCGCGGTGAATTTTGTAAGGGCTTCTTCCAATCTGAAGACAACACTTGGTGGATTGCGGCCCAAGTTATTTGGCGAGAATCGGTCGACTGTGTAGCCAAAGTGATAACAGGAGAAAAGGTGAAATGAAATGCAGCGTTGGTTACGTTTTGCATTCTTCTTGTGTTCCCAAAAGCTGTGTGCAAAGACGGCAAGGATGGAGTGAATCGGTTGAAGGCTAAATGGAAAACGCGGCGACGCGACGGTACATAAAGAGAGATGTTCCCACTAAATGAGATATGAGGTTTGAACAAGATGACTTACAAGCATAACTCAATAAATATAGATATTATAGATTGGCCTGGAGGGCTGTTCTCGTCCGAAGTTAATGGTGTTTTATAGTGACAACATGTATAATTGCAAGAGCAGATAATAAAATATATGTATGTGCGAGAAATTGTTGAAAAGTTTAACAACCCAATTGTGATGCAAAAGTTAATGGTAGTGCGAAATGCAGTTGAAACGATTGGTCACCTATCCAAGGTTTTTGAAGTGCTTTAATGCATTTTCCTATTAGAAATCTAGAATAGTTTAGTTTCAATTAGACTGATAAGTTAAGTAGTTTTAGTTTTGTAGACGGCGCACTGCGTATAGTGGCTTATCGTAATATGTTGGCAAAGTTGCAGCGTCTAGCTTGCAAAGCAATGACTGGCGCTCTTAGAACAACACCATCCGCTGCTCTGGATGGGCTACTTGACACACTACCGATTGCTATTTATGCTGAAGTAGTGGCTGCAAATACGGCCATTCGCCTTCTTGAGATTAGTCAGTGAGTAACGTCAAGTTCCGATCACTCTACCATTCTCAGCAATATGTATGTATATTCCTACAACGACCGACTACGCATCTCCTAAGCTTGCATTCGAGCCATACAAGCCTAATTTCATCACAAAGTAACTGGGTAGATACGTTCTCCTTAGAATGAGTTTCTATTGATTTCTATACAGATTGCTCTAAGACTCGGGAAGGAATGAGTAAACCCGCACCCATTCCTTCCCGAGCAATCTGTATAGAAATCAATAGAAACTCATTCTAATACTAGCAAAGCCTTTTCGTTTACCGGATAACAGCAGCGTTTTTCAGGCGGAAGTCTCGGCAATTGCTGAGGTAAGGCTAGGACTTCACATTGTAGCCTCTAGAGACATCACTATATACACGGATAGCCAGGCTGCGATAAGATGCATCGACTTCATTTCTACCTCATCTAAGTTGATGGAAGAGTGCCGCTCGTCCCTCGTTGTGCTCAGGAAATTCTTCAAAATGTTGTTGTGCTGGATCCCTGGTCATAGCGGTTTCGCTTGCAATTGAATGGCTGATGAGCTGGCCCGTGCAGGGACTAGGGAGTTCCTAATGGAGCCTCATGAAATTGAAGTGCCTGTAGCTGCTTGCAAAATGAAAATAATGGCAACTGCGGTTGGCAGGGCTAATACAATATGGAGTATCGGCAGCACCTGCCAAGTGACAAAACTGATTTGGCCTAGAATCGATCCTGGCCGGTTTTCTAAATTTCGATCAATGAATAGAAGGCATATTATCGCGTTGGTGGGGTCATCACCAGGCAATATCTGATCGGCGAACGCGCCAGAAGAATTCTTTACAATAACATTTGCAGGAGTTACTCGTAAAATGACGAGGATGGGGATGAAAGTACTTCTTCTTTGTACCTGTGATGCCTTAGCAGTAAGGAGGAATGAGATTCTTGGGTTTTTTTTCTTCAGAGATTTGGATAACCTGAAAGATATGGATGTCAGCAAGCTCTTTCGTTTCATTGCCAGCTCTTGCTGGTTTTATGATTAATCTTTTTTATGCAGGTTGGTAGATACCGTGGGTACAACATACACATTTGTGGTCTAAGTGAGCTGTGGCGATTCATGGCAGCAGACAACCCGTCTATCCTAACCTTACTTAAGTAGCGTATTAACCTTTATGAGCCCGAGTGGGTGGCAGCTGCACAATAAACTTACATTTCTCAGGATATCTTCTGAAAAGAAAAAAAAATCATCTGAAATTGCACTGAAATGTTTCTGAATTATACTTCTTACAAAAAAGTAGGAATAAACTACTATATACTGAAACGAGTTATCGTTAATTTTATTCATTGGGTAATACTGAAGTTTTAAATGCAAGCATGAAGAATATCTGAATGTATATACTCACTCTGTCGTATGGGGCTATAGAATATAACCACGGCCTTTGACGGTATGTCGTTGTGAAGGGCAAGGTGTGCATGCTAGCAGCCTGCATTATTCGAAAACATATATGCTAACGAAACGTCGAGTATGTTTCGGAAACAGACAGACTCACCGGTTACTACTTTTGGCTAACGTTCAATAATAATGATTGGTCGCTTGAATCTGCTTACTAGATCCTGGACAATGGATCAGAAGGTCCCCAGAACGCACGGTGTCTTTAACTAGAGAGTGAATTTCAGCAGTACCAATTAAACTTCTTGTGATTGAGTGAGATAATTTGTTTGAAAAATGGAGAATATATCTCTTCAACGCGTAGCACTGCATTTTT
The DNA here is from genome assembly GCA_964017055.1 of Chloromyia formosa. NCBI lineage: Eukaryota > Metazoa > Arthropoda > Insecta > Diptera > Stratiomyidae > Chloromyia > Chloromyia formosa. Next base: position 89,862,171 of record OZ024817.1, read on the forward strand.
GTACTCTGGTCACGCTACCGGCTGTGGCTGCGAGGCAGGCGTAGGGTATTTTTTGACCAAAGCCGCATGAAGCTGTCTTTTATCCTGGAATCCGGTCTACAGGACAATTATGACCGGCGGGCTCTAAAATCAGAAACATCGCAATTATATAATGCAACACTCTTCGCTCCAACCGAAGCCGACAATGTCGTTAAAAAAGATTCCTTCTACGAACAATTTAACGCGGTCATGTATAGAACACCTAAAGGTGACATCTTAATGGTTGTGAGAGATTTAAATGGGAAAGTGGGTGCTTATAACAGATATGGGGAGACAAGGTCAGGGTGATTGCAACGATACTGATGAAAGATTTGAAGAATTCCATGACTTTCACCGTCTCTTCGTCAGCGGTTCCATGTTTGAGCATAAGGACTGCCACAAAACCAGTTAGCCCTATGTAGATCGGCACAGAACACAAAATTAGATCGATCATTTTACCATTAGCAAAATATTCAAAAGTCGCCTTCTGGAAGTTTCGTCGGCATAAACTGGTTTCGGAGAATGCAGTTGCCAGCATGCACCTCCTGCACATCCATGGCCATGAACGTCGTCGTGGACGGGATTCGAACCCGAAACGCCGTTAGTCAAACATGAGACTGATGCCTCAACACACTGCACTACCGGTCGCCCCAATGGCATAAATAAATAAGAATGGGAAGAGATCATTATTTTATGATCGACAAGATTTGATTGCCAATAGCAGCCGTGCATAGTCCTAGGGACGTAAGATCCAGGCGCCACAAACTCAGCATCGCCCAACTCAAAAGTACAACTACCATCCTGCACAAAAGCAGCTGAAATAAAGGGATACCTTCCAAAACGCGTACATGGACAGCGCATTTTTGGCACTAACCCATGTTGCAGGCATAAACCTTGGAAGTCCGACGAGTCATGTTAGCGAATTGTTAAAAGAAAACAGGTGAGGGCACAATTAGCTTCAGCGACAGACAGCAATCGAAGTAATGCAGAGCTCCTTCACCGTCAAAAAGTTCGTGAAGATCAGCTTAGTGTGCGATGCGATAATAGAGAGTATGCGAACTCTCTAAAGGCCTCGGCAGCAGAAGCGGAAGAAGCAACATTCTTAACGACGTGTACAGTGTCATTAAGGATTTCACAGGTGGCCGTAACTCTTATCAGCATCTGGTGAAGGACAGTGATAGAAAGCTTCTAATGTCAAATGAAGAAACGATGAGGCGGTTGAAAGAGCATTTCACAACGGCTTTGTTGACAATATATTTTAGCTGGCCATCAAAATGCACGTATCATCAAGTATTCACTTTTACGAAATTTTGTGTCTAATTAAATAATTATATTTTTGTCCCTTAGATAATTTTTTGTTTGTTTTATTTTTTTATTCGAACAATTTGCAGTTCTAGACAAGAATCCATGGTTATGATTCTACTACCTGGGCTGAAAAGTCCCGGAATTTTTCAATAAGGGGCACCACGAGAAAACGAACATGAGTCATTTCGAGAGGCTTATCTGTCGCTAGTTTATGTGAAGTGGAATTGCGCGAGTTAGCTGAGGCTGTGGGCATCTCAAAAGAACGAGCGGGATACATTTTGCACGATCTCTTGGAGATGAAAAAGCTATCGGCACGATGGGTGCCGCATTTGCTGACCATCGACCAAAACAGCAGCGCGTTGATGATTCAACGGCCGGTTTGGCGTTGCTGCAGTTTAATTGAGCGGACTTTTTTCGACATTTTGTGATGATGGATGAAACATGGGTTCATTACCATATGCCTGAGTCCAATAAGCAGTCTGCAGAGTGGCTGGAAAACCACGAAAGCCACCCAAAGCGGTCAAAAGACCAACTCTCAGCCGGGAAGGTTATCGCCTCCGTTTCTTGGAATTGGCACGTCATAATCTTCATCGATTACCTGCAGGAGGGAAGCATAGTCACAGGAGAGTATTATGCAGTGTCATTGGAGAAATTGAACGTCAAAATAAAGAAAAAATTGCCCCATATGGCTAAGAAAAAAGTTCGGGCGACCGATAGCGCAGTGCGTTGAGGCATCAGTTTCATGTTTGACAACCGGCGTTTCGGGTTCGAATCCCGTCCACGACGACGGTCGTGGCCATGGACGTGCAGGAGGTGCATGCTGGCAACTGCATACTCCGAAATCAGTTTATGCCAACGAAACGTCAACTGGGCCACATGGAACAGTTGACGCGCTATGCCCCACAAGGGGTTAGAGCAATTGAGTACGATCACACACCATCACACACGTCCTTGAAAGCAATGGCCAAATTAGTTTAATTACGATTCGAATTGGTTGCACACCCACCGTATTCTCTAGATTTGACCTCCAGCGACTATTATCTGCTCCCAAACCTCAAACGGTGGCTCCAGGGAAAAAGATTCAGATCGAATGAGGAAGTCCTCGCGGAAACCGAGGCGTATTTCGAAGGCTTGGACGTTTCGTACTACAGAAAGGGCATCGAAATGTCGGAAAATCGATATACCAAGTGTATCGCCCTCGAAGGCAACTATATTGGGGAATAAATATAACTTTTCCCAAAAAAAGCTTGGTTTCATAAAAAATTCCGGAACTTTTTAGCCCATGTAGTAATATTCCTACATACATACATAGTTGGCGTACGTTTGCACCCCAAGTGGTTGTTAACGTAAGTTTTTAATATCGGGCTTATGTAGAATAAACTTTGAAAATAAATCCGTACAAATTCCATCAATTATTTTCTTTGAATTAATAGAATAGAAGCAGAAAAAGTATGGGCTGCTGACCCTAATGGCGGCACTGCGATCATATGTAATAATTAAATATGGTAATTTTTATATCTGAAATTCAATCATCACCTCTTCCCCGACTGACTTTAAGAGATTCTTGGAAATTTTGAATTCCGCCAAGGAACAACGATTGCATCAGCGCTTTGGAATTGTTCTTCGCCTGACCGAAAAATTGAACCATAAATTTCCCTCCTTATCATAAAAATTAAATCTTTCGACGAAATTTCAATTAAAATGTCAACATGATCGATTAGTCCGATCACAGATATTGAATATCAATTTAATGTTGAAACCATAAGAATGTAATGAAGGCAGATCCCCGAAAATTAACAGACATGTGAACGATAAGTAAAATGCAAATTCTTAAACACGAGAATTTTCTTAACCGACTCCAGATGAGCTCATAACTGCTTTACCCAACATTTATCATCAGATCGGAAAGAATTATTCAGGATCGTACTGTACTGTATAAAATGTTGAAAAGAAAAAGATGTAAATCCCCCGATTCTTATTAAGCCTACATAGAGATTTTTTATGGGAAATCTTTGACTTTTTCTCAATTTATGAGGTGTGAATTATCGACTATGGATGGCATTCTAACTGGCCAATAGTCCCGGTCGTAAGATGAGGTGAGGATTTAGTTGAATGTGTGTATTTGCAAACCAGATTTCCAAGTGAATGCAGTTTAGATGGACACTTCCCAGGCTTAGCAATAGATGGTCACGCATTAAAACAGGCATGCATACTCGTATAATAAATTTTCCAAATTTCCTGTTTTCTATTTATGGAAATCAATTCACCGAATTATTGATAATCATAAAATACAATTTGTGCGATGACCATTTGTGTTGGGAAAATTATCAGCACCCGGTCGTTATTACATTGATGATGCAAGGCATCGAATCGGTCAAGTGTCGTTGATGTATTATACGCTGTTTAAGGAAAATAGGAAACTGGATAAACTTTGTTGTCAGTTACATGGCAGGATTACAAATCAAATAATCAAAGATTGCCTGATCGCTGGAAAGTATCATTTTTGTAAATGTTAGGATTATATTTACAATTCAATTTTAGTTTTTCCTTCATCCCAATATTTACTGTGGACCATTTCTATGCTATGTATAAGCAACATCCACCGCAATGCCCATTGACAACATCATAATGATAATCTCGAACTAAGAATCCTACATCGCACTACTCACCATTCACTATAACGTGGCAATTATTCCTTCGATCATAATAATTCACCATAATCGTATTTTCGCGATTGTTCACTGGCCCTCAACTTGACTACTTGACCTAGCACGACAGACAATCAAGGTGATCCTTATTTAATCGTCAATTCCGCTGATCTCGATGATCAGCTACGTGATCGATTATAAATATCGGATGGACAACTAACTATCCATCCATCGATTATACCGCAGTATCCATCATAGCATCATTGCATCTGCATTCACGTTCAACATCATCTGTTAACAAGATCAAGAGCAAAAGCTAGCCAAAGATCAGATTAGTTATCTGTCGATCAGATCGTTGGTTGGTAGGATGCATCTTTTCATGACGACCGAAATCGGTTGCAAGTCAACAAGATAAAGCAAAAAGATCGCAAAACAATAATTGGTCAGTGCACGATCAATTACGGCAAAGTGCAGTCAAGTATCTGTTGTGTGTTAAGATCTTTTATCTTACGACGGAAGTGATTCGTTCGCTTTGGCTTCTTAATTTTTGCCAATAATAACTACAAATTTGTGTTGTTATTTTGAGGTGAAAAGTAGCATTTTAGATTGCAGGCAGGCATGGAAAATAAGAAAACAAAAATATTTAAAGGTTATAGTCTACTAATTTTTGCGGGACACTCTCCGGATCGTTTGAATTATATTTTTCTAGCAAAATACACCGATTTGAACAAGGTCAGTGAAAGATACAATCAATTTTCTCTCACATTTCTTGATCATATAAAGCTAATGCTACTTAGCTTTAGCTCTTCGACTAGAAATCTTAAAACTGACGCTGATTCAAAATGATCAGTGACGGTCACTGGCGTATTTAGAAAATTAACAAAGGGGGTCACAAATTTTTTTCGAATTATTTAATAAGTAAACCACACCATACTATAGTACTTATTAATACATTGCTGGAAATAAATAATTTAAGTAATAGGCCACCGAATTTTGACAGCATCTCTATGGTGGGTGGAAAATAAAATTCCGGCGAATGGAATTAATACCTGCGTGTTTCGGAAATTCCCCGAACAACATATAAAACTACTATTGACTTAAGGTCTCCAGTGGGGCATGGGCCCTTGTTGACGTTTCGATAGAATATAAATTTCGAATGGAGCAAATTCCAGCATATACCTCTTTCACGGACAAGCATGGGACGCAGTGAGAGTTCTAATAGTACCCCACCAGGGCACTGAGGGAAACGAGGCAGCGGATGAGCACACTAGCCAAAGACCATCTAATCGCTCTCGTGCACATTGTTGTTATTTATGGTTGGTCTTGACGAAATTGCAGATCAGAGACTGGCTAGCATTGTTACGGGATCAGTACTGGAATAACCTTTCAGGGCTGCGTCAATCGAACGAGCTGATAACACCCTCTACATACAAGGGTATCACTCACGTAAATTGAACATATAAGACTAATAGTGGGGTATTTATCAGACCATATCACCTGGTTAGATATCACCCAAACAAGATGGGTTTATCCAGCGAGACTGAATTTCGTCTCTGTCAGGGGGACAGGTTGATTCCTTCCGAAGACACACTGTCATTTATTAGAAGGGTGAACGGTCTTTTGGCAAATTTATGGGCTAGGGCACAATAGACCTTTAGTTGCAGTGCCCACCTGATGTGTCAGTAGCTCGAATATCTCAAATTATTTTGTTTTTTGCTGCAAAACAATTCAAATCAAAGTGGAATATTTCACACTCGTCCTGCAGTACAACATTCAACATTTTTCAGCGCTGAACGATATTTGGATTTAATGCCTGAACTCATAAAACATCATAAAACTGGTGTCGCCCCGTAGCGCTACAATTCTCTTGAGCGCTACCTCTCTGCTTGGTGAATGCAATCGCTCAATCGTGCGGCTACTTACCAGCTACTTTTCCTCCGGAGCGAAAATTTTCCACGCTCTCTCTAGGCTTTGGGTGAAATTTTTTAGTGTTGAAGAGTCCAGACGATTCAACTGTTCGTCATAAACATTTGTCCTGTGAAGGTTACGGTAGTAAGTGTATTCATAAAACAACGAGTCCACTTAGTATCAACTCCAGGGGATTGTCGAAGGGAGAAGTCACTTCGTAGCCACTTAGATGTTGCCTGAATTAGCCTAATAAAAGCTAAAGCTGAAAAAGACCTTCGAGCGGTAGTTTTCTCGTTGAGATTGATAGAAACGCGGTGCTGAAAAAGATATTTCACCTAAGTGTGTCGTACGAAATGGTGAAAGAACATTTAAAGCCATTTCAGAAATTGAGGGAAACTCATTTCTATCTCCTGTCCAGTCTTAAGTCTAAGTCGGTCGATAGCTCAATGTAGCATGAACCTTCTCTCAATAATAGAAAATACCATTTGGGACGAAAAACTGCGAAAATCTCCGAAAATTTCAGGGCAAAATTACTATTAGCAGCTAGAGGGTCCAAACTTACATTTTTCCAAATGGCTCTAAATCAAAAACTACGGCAGCTACAGAGTTTAGTTTTACCTTAAAATGTAGCTTGAACCTTTGCCGAGAAATAAAAATACCATTTTGAAGGAAAAACTGCGAAAAGTCCCGAAAATTTCAAGATAAAGTAACCCCTTGACTACCAAATATTAAAGTGCGCTGTTCTCCTAAACTAGAGCAGCTAGAGGGTCCAAACTTACACTTTTCCAAATGGCTCTAACTCGAAAACTACGGCAGCTAGAAAGTTGAGTTCTAATTTCTTGGTAGACAAATCAAAATATCGAAAAACACGATAACGTATGCCAATATTGTGCTTAGTACTAACATGCGGTTTTCTAAATAGTCGTTTAAAGGTATTTAATTATTTATTTGTGATTACGCTCATCAAATGCTCAGCATTATTTTGTTTACCAGTAATGCATAGAAAAATAAATTACTCTTCTCTCTACTGTTTTTTTCTTGATCTTGTGAACTAATTTTGAGTTGAAACGCAGCAAAATTGTTACAAAACCCCAATATGGGAAAATTGTTGTCTCGCTAACTAGTAAACTCAATCGATTCGCAATCCGCAAGTACAGTAAAAACCAGAGTTTAGAAACTGTTCTGTATACAAGCTAGTCTCGTGCTGTCTAAAGTGAAAATTCCTTGAGGGTGAGCCCATTAGAGCCTAAAGCGGAAATTTGTTAAGTATTGATTTTCTGCTTTTAACACTTTACAATTTTCTTTCACTCTACTATGTATCTGCCTTTTTTATGTGGTTTTACACGATCACGAATTCAGGAAAAAGGACTTTAGATTTGCTCATTTTGAATCGAAATTCATTCAAATTTATTAAACTATGGCACGCTGAAAGTAAAATTTTGTCCTATTTTGAGTTTGTGAAAAATTGAAATGGGAAACTTTCCAGCGTTTTCGGGAAAGCCTGTATTGTCTAGTCTAAATTTGAGGATTTTTGGGTTGGGCATTCTCCACTTGGGGATTAAGTATTTGAAAATTTTGTGTTATATGTTTTCCGGGTTTTGTGTTAGGGGATTTTGTGTTTGGGATTTTTTTCATTTGGTAGTTTTACGACTGGTGATTTTGTATGGCTCCCATGCTACAAGGGCTCTTTCGGATGTTGTTGGAGTGAAGGTTAAAATAAATATCTCGGGATGCATTATGACAACAGGGAACTTATAATAAAGCAATTTTGTCTATCCAAGCCCAAGGCGAATGTGGACATTGAAAACATGCGGTGGGCTGACATCATTGTGCGTTCTGAAGATCCACTTCCATAGTTCTGCATGCGGTTGCCTCTGCAACGGCAGTGGTCGATGATCATTGCTAAGTTAAGCTCTCAGTCATTGTTAATCGCATTGATCCCTCCAAGGGTATGGGCGCGTCAACATCTCTTCCATTGCTATGCCTTGACGTTGCGATAGCATATAAACTTCGGATGGTACAGTCGCTAAAATGGCCACCTATCCGAACCGTCTTTTACCGCTTGTGCTTGGAAGGCTGTATGGGATAATAATACCCACAGGTAATTTTTATTAACACGTCGGGGACTGAACCTCTGATTCTGTGGATGCAGCATCATAAAGTGACGACCAAGACCTTACAGCCACCGGCCGCGTCAAGTCGCCATTCAAGTTGGTGCAATAATTTGGTTTAGGTAAACATCCACCCGGTGGTGTGGGGCGTAAGAATGATGCCACGGCTTTCCCGACATATCGCAGAAGCCAATTAAAAAAGGACATTATGGGGGGCAAAGACCTTTTCCATAGTCCTCCGCGTGGGCGCCCCCTGGTAACGGCAGTGTATCAATTCGCTGACGGCCAATGTCTTAGCGATAAGACAGTTTGGAAAAGGCAGATAGCTGTAGCCTGAATGGCTGACGAACACCTAAGCGTCTCAGGTCTAGTAGGATGGAATGACTTGCGTAGTTGGACCTGCTACATAGTTGTGTGGGCTCCACCACGTTTGTTAAACCATCTGAAGCAGCTATCTCCGAGGCCATCCCCTGAATGGGGTTAAGCGACGTGCTGACAACTCGTCCTTGTAAAAACCACTCCATATCAAGAAACCCGGAACAAAAGCCTCGGATTGGACGGATCAACAACGACGACCACGCAAACGAATAAAGGATTATTCTTTCGGATCCTGGAATGTACGCTCCCTGAACAAACCGGGGGCCGAGAAGGCCCTCTTTCAACAGGTCGAAAAGTACAAACTGAGCATTACTGCAGTCCAGGAAACAAATTGGCTTGGCAGCGAGATTAATGACAAGAAATCGCACACAATTTTTACAAGTGGCAAACCATCGGGCCGCAAGGAGTTTGGAGTAGCATTTATAGTGAACAATCACCTCAAACCGCATATTACTGACTTCAAACCCATAAATGAACGGCTGTGTGTGATTCGCATCAAGACTCGATTCTTCAATCTCTGGCTCATCAATGTGCATGCCCCCACTGAAGTTAAAGAAGACGCAGTAAAAGACGAGTTCTACGCCCGCCTTGAAACTCTCTTCGACTCACTTCCAACAAACGACGTCAAATTGCTGCTGGGAGACTTTAACGCGAAAGTCGGGAATGAAAGCTGGCATCGGGGGACCACTGGAGGCCACAGCCTCCATGAAGAATGTAACGATAACGGCCAGCGACTTATCGACTTCGCCTGCAGCAGGAATCTAGTCGTAAGCTCTACGTGTTTCCCGCATCGACGCATTCACAAGCAGACCTGGAAGTCTCCAGACGCACATACCGTCAACCAAATTGACCACGTCCTCATTTGCAGGAGATGGGCGTCTAGTGTCATGGATGTCCGCTCCTATCGAGGAGCAAACTGCGACTCAGATCATCACTTGGTGAAGACGACCTACAGATGTAGAATTTCCTCAGTGCACCAGTCAAGAATCAGCCCTCCCAAAATCTTTGCGGTTCATAAGCTCTTGAGTGATGCTACAGCGGTGGCGTATACTACCGCCCTTGAGGAAAAACTATCACCTATGCTACACAACATCAGCAACACAGGCGTCCATGGGTTCTGGGAAGAACTCAAGGGTACCATCAAGGATGTCGCAGAGAAGGTCGTGGGATATAAAGCCCGGCGAGCGCGAAATGACTGGTTCGACGAAGAATGCAAAAATTCACTTGACGCGAAAAACGAGGCCTACAGACAATGGATTCAACGAGGAACCAGAGCCAGAAGAGAAAAATATGACGAGCTACGGCGAATATCGAATAGAATAATTAGACGTAAGAAACGTAAATACTTTGACGAGCAGTTGCTGAATATAAACGAAAACTTAGCTAATAGGAACACCAGACAAGCGTACAAACTAGTAAATACAATTAAGAACGGCTACCAACCCAGGACTAGCCTTTGTAAGGACAAGGATGGAAACATCATCAGCGACACCGATGGTATTAACAAACGATGGGCCTCTTATTTTGAAGAGCTTCTGAACCGACCATCTAACATCCCCACACAGGAAGCTCTCGACGATATTGTTGATCTAGGCCCACCCATTCAACCCCCGACAGGAGAGGAAGTTGATCTCGCGTTGCGGTCACTAAAACGAAATAAAGCGCCGCGCGCTGACGAGATTCCAGCTGAACTGCTAAGATTTGGTGGAACGAGTCTAGTTGATGCCATACATCAATTACTCCTGCGAGTATGGGAGAACGAGGAGATCCCAGACGATTGGCGCAGAAGCATCATCTGTCCAATTCATAAAAAGGGAGATAAATTGCGGTGTGAGAATTACAGGGGCATCTCACTAGTTTGTACGTCCTATAAAATTTTGACGAAAATTCTGGAAAATAGAATAAAACCGTACGCAGAACGAGTCATTGGCGAATATCAAAGCGGTTTCAGACCTGGTCGCTCCACAACCGATCAGCTCTTCTCAGTCAAACTGATACTCCAGAGGTGCTGGGAATACAACGTAAACGTATACCAAATCTTTGTCGACTTCAAGCAGGCATACGACAGTATCGATCGTGGAGTACTGTACAACATCATGCTGCAATTTGGTATACCAGCAAAATTAGTGCGACTGACAAAGATGACGATGACCAACTCCGTCTCACAAGTCAGGATCCAGAATAGACTTACTGATCTATTTGAAACACGCACTGGTTTGAAACAGGGCGATGGACTGGCTCCGACGCTCTTCAACCTAGCACTGGAATACGTTATTCGGGCCATGAATTTGGACAACAGCAAGACGCTACTCATCAAGTCGACACAATTAGCAGCGTACGCCGACGACATCAACATCATGTCCCGAAGATTGGCTGACGCAGAAGAACTTCTGCATACGCTCGATACCGCTGCAAAGGAAGTTGGATTACGTATTAACGAGGGTAAAACTAAAATAATGATGCAATCGGTGACAAGGACACCTGCACAACCAAGCATCAATGTGGGGGACCTCAACATCGAGTTCGTGAACAACTTCATTTACCTGGGTTGCAACCTGTCAAGGGACGCCAACGAAACTGACGAAATCAAGCGACGGATACAGTTAGCTAATAAGACTTTTTTCTCGGTTCTCCCCATAATGAAATCGAAACATGTGCACAGAAACACGAAGCTCCGCGTGTACAAAACCATTATACGACCAGTGCTATGCTATGGCTGCGAAGCATGGACCCTAACTCAAGCCTCCGAAAACATGCTAGACACTTTCGAACGTAAGGTTCTACGGCGAATTTTCGGGGCTGTTTGCGATCGAGATGGATGGCGCATCCGGTACAACCATGAGTTGTATGAAATGTACGATGAGCTGCAAGTCTCGAAAATCGTCAAACTACAACGACTTCAATGGGCAGGGCATGTACAAAGAATGGACGATGATCGCATGCCTAAGAGAGTAATGAATGCAGAACGAGTCGACGGAGCGAGACTGCGAGGACGACCGAGATCTCGTTGGGAGAGCTCAGTAGGTGTGGACGCCGCGCAGCTGCTGGGCTCCCAAAATTGGAGGACGCGGTCACGTGACCGAGATAATTGGAGGACAATGATCCAGGCGGCCAAGGCCCGACGTCGGGCTGTCGCGCCACGATGATGATGATGATGGGCTTGCCAACAACTTGCATCATTCGAAATTTTTTCATATGGTAACGAAAAGTCAACTAAGCCTCGAGTGAGCGTTGACGCGCCACGTCCCACTAGGGTAATTAGTAATGTTAATTGCCTTGACTCCTCCAGTGGCATGGGCGCTTCTACATCTCTACCCTTTCTATGCTGTGTTGACGTTTCGGTAGCATATCTACTTTTCGGAAGAGCAGTTGCTTGCATGCACCTCCTATCCGCGGCGTCTTAATACTGACAAGCTCGGAGCACTGTGAGAGTTCTATTAGTACCCACAGGCAGTTTTTGGTCGCGCCGAGATTTGAACTCCGAGGTCTAGATTAGTATAGCAGAGCGGTGGCCGATCGACCGACCACGACAAATTAGTAATAGTAGTAGTATAAATCTAGAGCAAAGGGTACTGATCCCAGTGAATAACCATACCATGGAATGTACTATTCAGACTCTCTGTTTGCTGACAATGGATGGATGGATATTTCCTTGGAAGACGAATTGGACACGCGACATCCAGTCACCCCTAATTACACTGTCAGTTGGTTTACTGATGGTTTTAAAACCGAACAGGCCAGATATCGCAGGTCATGATAAAAAGTGTTTATTCTCTCGAAAGGTTTTCATTATTTTCATATAAAATTTTAATTAATCCATGTATACCATTAAGGTATACATTCTTTGATGGCGCAAAAGTTTGTTTGCAAGACAATGCTATAGGATAGAGTACGCTCACATGTAATTGCAATTGCTTGCAACTAGACGGCTGCAGTTTTGTCTCAAACTAAAATACATGAAACCTACTGGTTCTGCAATCGATTTAAAGTGCAAGTGGGGGACTTGTAATTACACAGCTGCATATTTTCTTTGTCCGCGAAGTTTCGATGGTAGAGCAAGTGGCTAGTGTATATGCGAGTACGAAAATTGATTCTAGATGCATCGATTTTGCAGTGAAATAATTGCATGTGGTGGAACTATATATTTATTCATACTATTTTAATTAACAGAGTTTTGCGGTGACTACTTCAATTTGGGCTGAAAATTTTGTAAGGAATTACCTTCATTTAACCGCCTATATTTCCATTGTATTATACGAGTATTCTGACGATTACTCAAAACGTGTCTTCAGTGAATAGGGAACTGACAGTATGATCGCCAAATAGCGAGAAAACTCCACCACTCGTTCTCAGGAAACAAAAGTTGCCTTTACTAAACTGATGAATCACGTGAAAGGTGAATTGCGCGTGAAGCACGCGTTTAGTTCCAGGGAAAGCGAAAGGAATCATTTTCCATTTACAGCGCAGCGCTTTTTAGAGCCCTTCAGCTGATGAAGAGCAGTGCCCTTTGAAGCGTTACTAAAACACGTAAAAGAAATGGCGTGCACGAAACATCCGGTGTGCCCTAGGAAAATGGTTAAAATTGTTTGTGTATCGTCTCCAATAAAATTTTGAACATTGCTTTTCCCACATATAAGCAGCGCTCCAAGGAAGCACTTGAACACCCTTCAATATTCATTCAGAGACTTCACCGAATCTTCACACACTTGGAGTAGCTTTTCGCTTCCTATTTGGACGATTGTTCTTCGCTGAATTTTCCATTGATCTATTGAATAGGCGCGCTTTTTCAACCTTTATTCAGAGCAAAGCAGGCTAAGACCACGCAATTACACTAATAATTTCATCTGTGCTGCTCTGAATAGAAGGTTATTGCAAGAACTGTGTTAAGTAGTCTGGGTTTTGTTGAAGCTTTCGGGCAGTTTACAGTTTGAGAAGCATATAAAATTCATTTTCTGTCACTAAAATGTTTAATTTGTGTTATTATATGAAATAGAAAACATACAAAATGACTCTTCTGCGTAAAGGAAATTTGCCCCATTCTACTATATGTAAAAAGGGTTTTAAGTTTTCTCTTGAAATTTGAGTTGACGCTTGAATGTTATCTAAACCAAGACACACTGCCAGCAAGGACATGCCCCGTTTTCGTGTTCGCTACTCTAATCTTCTCCGGATGGTTTTTTTTTGCCACTTATCCTTCTCTACTCTGGTCTGAACAAAACAAAAAAAAACGCACCTAATATGAGAGTGTAGTATTCAACTTTCCTCCTCTTTTCCTTCTTTTTTTTCGTGTATGATATGAACTGGAAGATTTCGATTTTTTTCAAGCGCCAGCAGTTTCACGGCAGGGAGGGTTGGGTGCGGGGGGCCCATGTCGTATGGAGCCCATATTTGAGCCGATCGTCACCTTAAGGCTCTTAAGACCTGAAGGGAAGAGGATCTGTCCTGAATGTAATTGTTTTTTTCTGTGCCTTTTTCTTAGTAGTATGACTCTCGCAGTCATGTGTCGCTTCACGGGATTTTCCTTTTGCTTAATGCGAGTTTATCGGTTAGCCGTGCACTATATATTTTCGATTTTACTGATTTGATGCCTTTATCTCTTTTTCGTGGGCCTGTTGTGCGATAATTATATGTGTGCGCTGATGATGGAGGCCAAAAACTGCGTCACTCACCCCGCGACTCGCGACATACCTCTGCACTCCACCTCTGGTGCCTATTGGCCTTCACTTGCCATACAACAATCCTCGTCCTCCAGTCCTCATCACTATAACTCTTATTTCTTTCATCAAGTATAAAACTTCAGCCGATCAGATAACGGTGTCCGGCGCGGCGCCTCTAAAATCGACAAGTTTCAGATCGTGAGAATTTATTGTCAGCCAATTAATTTTAATTATAAATTAAAACTTAAATATTCCAAAACTATTGAAAAGTATTTATTGTCGGCATATTTGCCGCCTAGTCCACCGCCGCTGGCCGTTTTTTCCCAGCTATTGTAAAGTTGCTCCAGAAACTGACTAGTCACAAACAAAACTTAAAATTGTAAATTTATTGGAACCGGTATTAAGAATAATAGTAGTGCGAACTCTCTGTTATTACTGCAGTGTAAAAAAAAAAAACTAAAAATAAAAAAAAGATACAATAAAAATTGCATATCAATGGCAATTAGTCTATAAAGGTGTTCCGCATAAATGGCCATAATATTATTGGGTGTGTGTATATTATATATTTCAACAACGTGCTGTCTATATACGTATATATAAACATATATGTACATAAAACGTATAGTATACGCCATGTATTTATTATTCAATCAGGACGATTTATCTGTTTCATACCTTGATATCTTTTTTTTTGCTTTTTTGTTGTACATTTACTTGCACCAGGTGTACTTGTACATCGACGCGTTATCTTGAATGGAACAAGTTTTACCGCACTACAAGCATTCTGCTAGTTAGGTCAGCAAAGTAAAGATACTCGAACAGGAAAAATCAAAAATTAAAAGTCCTAATAGAATAAGATATTTATGTTCCATAACCAGTTAAATTGTGATTAGTTTGAAAGTTATCGTCAATAAATATTTGTTTAATCACACATATAGCTGATATGAAAACCATGTTCATGGACGGTTGGAGCGAAATTTGAAATGTTCTCAGGAAGACAGCATGAGAATTGAATTGTTGGGTAGACGAAATTAGATATGAACGTATGTATTACCGTACCACTGTTGACGATTGAATATACTTGTTTTTTTAATGTATGTGACTGCTCAAAAATTAGTTAACATATAATGTAGAAATACCTTAAAAAATAATTAGTTAGTGCATTCGAGATATAAAGTAATTGGCAACGACCATATGCATTAAAAGTGAGTTTCCTATATGGCCAGTTTATAGGGGAGATGGCACACATTCATGAGGATCTTGGCCATTCTAAAAATCAATTAACTAACCCATTCTACAAATATTTGTCGAATTTTTCAAGTCGCTAGCTTCACTCTATCGAAAGTTATCGCTTATTTGAAGTTTCATTTGTAGGGGAAGCAGGGGTTTCATTGGTCGGATTTTACGTATTTTCAGTATTAGCCAACTGGATCCCACTACAAACATTTGACCAAAATTTCAAGTCGCTAGCTTTATTTTGTCGTAAGTTATCGCTTATTTAAAATTTAATTTCTAGGGGAGGTAGGGGCTCCTTTGGTCAGACCTAGCCCATCCTTAATGCCAACTAACTCAATCTCACTTTCACATTCGACCAAAATTTCAAGTCGCTGGCTTCATTCTATCAAAAGTTATCGCTTATTTGAAGTTTCATTTGTAGGGGAGGTAGGGGTTCCTTGGGTCGGATCTTGCCCATTTTCAATACCAACCAACAGGATATTACCACCAACGTTTTGCCAAATTTTCAACTCGCTAGTGTTATTCTATTGAAAGTTATCGTAATTAAAGTAATATTTAATTTTTAAATTTTGTAGGGGAGGTAGGCGTTCCTTTGATCTGATTATGTCCAACTTACTAAAACCAAAGCAGCTTCTCACTTCAGGGTTACATGCCAAAAATCAGATATCTACGTCAATTTTTTCAAGAGTTATGGACAAAAAACCTGAAAAGTAGGGTAGTACGGGGCTCTTAGTAAAAAAAATTACCGTTAGTTTTCAACTGATCGATTTTATTTTTCCAGAGGAGTATAAGATTACCCTCACGAGCAATCTACCAAAGCTAGAGCTTTTCGTGTTTATTTAATCGGGAGTTATAATAAATACATTTAATTATTTTACATATGTAGGGAGGTAGGTGTTCTCTTGGCCTGATCATGCCCATTTTCAATACTAACCAACTAGATCATACTTCCAAAATTTCAAGGCTCTAGCTCCATTCTATCGAAAGTTATTGTGCGAACGGGCAGACAGACGGACAGACAGACAGACATGGCTAAATCGAATCAGGAGGTGACCCTGATCATTTATATATACACATTGCTATACTTCCGGAGCCTCCTTTAAGGTGTTACATATTTCCGTCGTGACAAAGACAATATACCCTATACTAAAAGTCTAGGGTATAAGAATGCCTATTGCCGATGGAAATTAGTAGTTACAATAAGGGCTTTCCAAATTAACTTGGACTTTGGACCCAAGAAATTCGTGACGACATAGGGATTCCCTCGTGATAAGGGGGTCAATGACCGTGGGAACTGCTTTGAACTGCCTTGAACTGCTTTGAACTGTAACTGAACTGCAACTGAACTACAACTGAACTGCAACTGAACTGCAACTGAACAGCAACTGAGTTGCCATTGAACTGCAACTGAACTGCAACTGAAAAGCAACTCAAAAGCAACTGAAAAGCAGTTCAAGGCAGTTTCAGGCAGTTCAAAGCAGTTCCCAAGGTCATTAACCTCCTTATCACGAGGGAATCCCTATGACGTCAAGAATTTATTGGGTCCAAAGTTGATTTGGAATGCCCTTTTTGTAACTACTGAAATTCACTTAAAAGCAAACTATTTTGCTACTCATAAATATTATGTTACAGGTTAGGTTAGGTAGCAGGGTTTCTAGAGCAGCACAATCAGACCAATAGCATAGGTCCTTTGTGATACCCTAGATAAACCGAAACAGCATATTAGAACCAGCTGGAGCCACTGACGAATCGAACTAGTTATCCCACCTCCACTTCTGCTAGCTCGCCAAGATGGTTATAAAAACCCAAAAGTAAACCTCCTCAACTATGAAAAGGAGGCCATTCACAGCGATAAGTAATACTTTCCTCCTCATTGTCCGCCCCACTGCTGCTACAGCAATCATAGAAAGGAAGCTGAAGCCTCCTAGCTTATTCTCGGGTAAACTAGTTTCCTGTAACGGAGCCGAACACCAAGCTGATCTACTTATTCAGCGACTGTAGTTTAGTAGTTCGGCTGATGCGCTATGCCCTGCTAGGTGTTAGTATTTGCTCTATGTATGTAATACGTATGCCAAAAATCTCCTAAATCATGACCATGAATCAAGTTGAAATTAAATAATATAATATAAATATAAATAAGAATATAGCTTTAACAGAAATTTTGGTTAACCCTTAGGAACTAACACCATAATTAAGTCACTTCCATCACTTAAATCCATTCACCACTATGTTTCTGTACACGGCATATTAAAATATATTTGTGCAATGCGATATCCTTTAGTTCAAAATTACTTTTCTTATCATCTTCACTGAACATTACCATCAATCATTTCCGGTATGTTGGCATACGACGCAAAAACGATGATGTTAAGAGGAAGAAGATTCATTCCTCAGGGTCTTTTGGTAAAAAATTAAAAGAAAATTCCGAAATTAAAACACATCATAAATCTTAAAATTTCATTGGATGTATTTTGGCTTTATTTCTGCCCCTTTAGTGCATGTATGCGGGCAAGAAGCCACAAATAAAGATATCCATGTTGCTCCAGTATAATACATCAATGCAGTGATTAAGATAGTACTGAGTTTAACTTTAAAGGTCAGCCAGTAACGTAATGCATTTACGAGTAAGTAAATACGAGTATACCTTGCTGTTGAAAGAGCGGAGAAAGAGTAAAAAGCCGGAAGAGCTTTCAGCAATATCATTTAGGCGATGATATATCATTTTTCAGCTAAAAAGATATGCATTCGTGGGCATCGTTGAGGACTTCATCGAAATTATTGGCATCCATTACAAATAGTGCTAAATTAAAAAGCCAATGAAAAGAAATTATCGAAAGTTTTGTTTTTCTCTTTCTTTTTCGCAAACATGTAATTCTTAAATTAAGGGGAGTCCAGAGACAAAATCGTAAAAAGAAACATTTTTTCTTAAAAAATTCTACAGGTATTGAACAGAGTTCAGGTTTTAAGCCCTTGATACACGTTTAGGAATAGCAAAGTACATTTATTTTATGTTGTTCAGCGTCAAAATAACTTCTTTTGACGACAGATTATTCTCCTAACTTCGATTAGAATCCGGACAAAATCCTTGGGGGTATTTCTATTTTCTAGCATCGGAACTCGTTAGGTTAGGTTAGGTTATAGAGGCTGCTGTACATGAGCACACATAGACCACAAGGGTCCGTTGAAATACCTCACCATCTCAAAACCATGAGATTCTAGTGGTCGAACCAACCGGAGCTGTCAATGAATCGATATAGATGACCAGTACTTACGCCCTTCAGGTCATCCAGGTCTATGAAATAGAAGGACCCCAATGTGTCCTTTCTTCTACCGGCCAGCGCAGGGCAGGTACATAGGAAATGATGTAAAGTCTCCTCCTCCTCCTCATCTTCACAGCTTCTACAATTATCATTGTACGGAAGCCCCAGACGCCTCGCATGCTCACCCATCGGGCAATGCCCCGTAATGATCCCCACGACTTTCCTAAGATGCTTCCTCTCCAGCATCAGTAGCCCTGAGGAGCGGCTAGGATTGAAGTTCGGCCAGCCTGTCCTGTAATGTTGCAAGTACTTCCATCCATCTGATGTTAGCGCGACTTAGAGCTCCTGTCTTGACTAGCTTCTTGCAAGATTCTATGGGTATATCGACAGTTCGAAAACATCCCATATCCATATTAGTCCTACCAGCCCGAGCCAGTTCGTCTGCCTTGCAGTTACCGCCGAAGCCGCTATGCTTTGGAATTCAGCACAAAGTGAAGTTGAAAAAGTCGCCAAGCTTTTTGAGCTACGGTTTTTGAATTGGCAAGCACCGCGTCCAAAGATTTGATCGCCGCCTGACTGTCAGTATAGATAGTAATATTCCTTACCGACACGACGTTACCTCGTAACCATGCTAGAACTTCGGCAATTGCAGTAATTTCCGCCTGAAAGACGCTGCACAGAGCTGGGAGACGGAGTGACAAGCAAACATCTAATTCCTCCGAGTAAATCCCAGCACCCACACCCTCTTCCGACTTTGATCCATCAGTAAAAAAGCTAATGGTTTCCGACTCTGGAGTTCTGCCTACACTCCAATTTTGCCGTGAAGGTATTAGGCTAGTGTAGCCCTTGTCGAGAGAGTACACCGGCGTGGTATAATCCGTTTCTTCTGGAATGGCCAGGTTGTTCAGTATAGCAGCGTGACGATAAGTAGACTCCACCCACAGTCCAGTCTCCCTAAGACGAATTGCCGATATCGCAGCCACCTGCTCAGCCCAAATGTGTAAGGGAACCAAATTAAGCAGAAAACCAAGAGCAGCCGTCGGTGTCTTCTTGAGGGTTCCCGTGATAACAATACAAGAAAGTCTTTGAATTTTATTCAAAAGATTCCTGTAGGACACTTTGCTGAGCGCCTTCCACCAAACCACTACTCCATACATCAAAATGAGTCGGATGACCGATACGTATATCCAGAAGATCACCTTAGGTCGCAGGCCCCATTTTAGGCCGACAGCCTTCCTACAAGAGTAAAGAGCGACAGTTGCCTTTGCCGCACGCTCCTGAATATTTGCCTTCCAGGATAGCTTGCCGTCGAAAATAAGTCCCAGGAATTTGGCTTCTACACTAAGGACTAATCTGGTCCCATCCAGTATTGGTGGTATTATAGAAGGTAGGGTATTCCTCCTGGTAAAAAGAACAAGTTCTGTTTTGGTCGGATTTACCCCAACACCAACCTGCCTAGCCCACTGAGGAAATCGTTAAGTACGAGGAACTCTATTGCCAATTTTTCCTTTCGATCCAATCACTAACGAAGAAATTGTTGCTCATATTAATAATATTTCGGATAATATGTCAGCTTGAGACTCCTTAAAATCATAGGAAAATATAAAATCATATTTGTGTATAATATATTGACATGTGAACATTAAGAAAAACACGGGACATTGAAAAAATTGAAGGGAAAAACACCAACATCAAAAAGATACCTTACTATTCTTACATGGTCAACTTGAATTCTCGTCCACTTGAGTCGTTTGAGATGGGTAGGACTCATATAGTACAAAACATCTGCCACACAAAAAACGGAACGTACTTGGTGCTTTTTCTTTGTTATACTTGGAAACATTTTTGTGAAAATGTTTCGGAAAATTGGATTGAATGGAACATTGCTTACTCGAATCCGCAAGCATAATGTTGTTATTGCATTTGCGTTTCTGACCAGGTAAATGTTCACTTGTAAACGAAGCATTCAAAAGAGTAACTGCTACAAAACTACAACAATACAACAGCAATTTAATGGAATAAAAACAAATATCGTGTGCCCAAAACATAACATTAACAAGAGTCGTTATAAACCTGACTGACCCTTTCAGTACGATGAGGGTCAGCGTGCTTTTGTTGTCTACTACTACTTACTAGAAACAATCTTCTGTGCAGAACACGCAACTCAAGAGTGTCAATAAGTGTGAATGAATAGTTACAGATTGACCATTACGAGTTTTACTTTGGTAGTTCGCCTCAAAATTCCAGACATCAAGCTTCGGGATGAAGAATAGAAGAGCAAATAGTGCTGCTACAAAACAAAGGGGCCCAATGATGGAGAGTCTATAATGCTTCATTTTAAGATCAACTGTTTCTCTATTGTGTCTTATAAAGTAAACAAAATAGAGAAATAACATTGATTCAAATTATTAGTTTTTATGTGCCTACTGCTGTGCGATGTGCAAGATATGCGAAATTAGTTAAGTTGGACCGAGGTGAGTGGTGTTAAGCTGTGCCGTAAGGTTGAAGAGTGGTCAGTGATGGAACATAATGTGAAAAGTATTTTTCATTATTGTTTGTTCAGAATTGTTTGAGAGATTGAAAAATTGTGATGCTACCTGTTTGGATATTTCGATTCAGCTTGATCGATCTTTTGTCTAGGTAAACATGTATCCGTTTTGCCTAGTTAATAATGAAACGGAGGAATTCAAAACCAGGCAATCAGAAAATAATGAAAATTTCAAACATGCTATTAATTATTTGTGGAAACGTTGGACTACTATGTGTGTTATTCATTCGTCTAACTATTGTACATACTAATGTTTGTCTGTTTTTTTTTGCAATTGGTAAATTTAATTTCATGTTTTCATAATACTCGCACAAATTCGAAATCGCATGCTACGTTTACACATGAACATTGAGCAAAACACTGAACTTGCTTGTGGGAACGAGTCAAATGCTCGTGAATTCATGTTAGCTATGTAACTTACTCAATTGCACTAACCCCTTTCGTGGCATAGCGCGCTAACTGTTCCATGTGACCCAGTTGGCGTTTCGTTGGCGTAAACTAATTTCGGAGAATGCAGTTGCCTGCATGCACCTCCTGTTCCGCCATTTAGCCGCCTACCTTCGACAAGTCGGGAGATGCTGCGGTTTAATATTACGTCCCGCAGCACAGGGGGAAGACAACACAAACATCAATGGCCACGAACGTCGTCGTGGACGGGATTCGAATCCTAAACGCCGGTAGTCAGAGACTGATGCCTCTACGCACTGAACTTCCAGTCGCCATGTTGGCCATGTAAGAACAGAAAGGTATCTTTTTGTTGTTGGTGCTTTTCAATGCAATTTTTGAATGTTCAATATTTTGTTCGTTGTTCACGCGTAAACGAAGCATTAGGTTTGCATGCTTCTTAATCATTGAATGATTGCAGCGCACCCGAATTATAAAATAAATTCACATTCTAGCATGTACGAGTATATGGAAAACTTATACATATAGAGGCATGGATAATTCAGGAACAATTTACCACCGTTTCGAATCTAATATATTATAAGCTTCTTATTATTGACGTAAAAAATTGTGCAATTAGTGCAAATAACAGGACAATTTTAAAAAGAGGCTAACTAGGTAATTTCAATCAAATAAAACTCCGAAAAAAATCAGTGAATCTTAAGCCGATACTCGTATAATGAGGATAATAAAAATTTCCAAGATTTATCTAAATTAAGTCACTGTTAAATACAATTATCTTATTCTAAAAGCGTATCTGAAATATATCGCATTATCTTAACGCATAACGAACTCCATAGGCCATACGGCCATGTTCCTGCAACCGAATAAATAGCTCGGCTCAACATTCATAATG
This sequence comes from Chloromyia formosa, assembly GCA_964017055.1. NCBI lineage: Eukaryota > Metazoa > Arthropoda > Insecta > Diptera > Stratiomyidae > Chloromyia > Chloromyia formosa. The sequence continues at coordinate 89,884,540 of OZ024817.1, forward strand.
CTTACCTCATCCAATATCTCTGGTTAGAATTTCACTAAACCACTAACTGATATTGCGTATTTATCAAAAAACTGACAACCAAAACAAATTTAATGTCACTATGATTTTTCATGTGTGACGATGGCAGAATGAACACGTTTGCCCGGATTAAGAATAAGTTTCACCAATGCCAATTTTATAGCTGGATTAGGTATAACCATGCAGAATGGCATGGTATGCAGATGAAAGACAACGAGTATAAGACATAAAATCATGGGAATATCCATGGAATAAAATAATTAAAATTTAAACACTATAGGAGGCTTGTATGTAGCCGTTTGTTTTTCTTCTCTCCGGAAGATAATGCGATTTTCATAAAGTTGAGGTTGGCTGCACCCCATTCATCATAGTAACATAAATTTGAATAATAATCACTGAAAATATCAGAAATTTATGAAAAATACTGAAATAAAAAATGTGAAAAAATATACTCTTTGCAGTGTCTGCTTTTCAAAATTTTGTCATTCGATGGTTGGAATAAGTGGTGGCTGAAGCACAACTTGCCAGAGCCCAATTAGCGCGAATGCGCCGTTTTGTAACAACAAACCTCGGCAAAATCGGTTGTAAGATGGTTGGGCTAACAGGGGATGGAAGGATGCCTAGATCTAACCGGAGGAGTTCAGGAACTGTAGCAGCTCCCCGATCTTCACCCCCGATACATCCCCCAGGTTAACGAGAAAGGCCTCGCCCAATGCTCGATGTCTGGCCCTAGCAAGGGCCGATCATTCGCAGAGGAAGTGAGTGAGGGTTTCCTTTTCATCCTCATTTCCACAGCTGCGGCAATGCGGATTATAAGGGATGCCAAGTCTAATTGCATGTTCTCCGATAGGCCAATGTCCTGTAATGACCACCGTGAGCCTGGCGACATCCCTATGGGACTTGGTTAATAGCTCAGATGTTTTCCTACTGTCATAGGAGGGCCAAATCTTCCTTGATACGGCGCAGGTGGGCAGATTCCGCCATTTGGAATTCGCAACATTGAGGTAGTAAGAGGAGATCTTGGTCTTAACAGTCTTCAGCGGAATACAAACAGATTCCGCATGAGAACTTTCTAGAACGGCCCCCCTCCTGGCCAGCTCGTCGGCTTTTTCGTTTCCCTCAATGTCTCTGCACCCAGAGCAGGGTAATATTGAGCCGTCTGCCAAGGCGAGTTAACTCTTCCCCACATCGCTCGACCAGCTTGGAGGAAGTACTGACCGAGTTCAGTGCCATGAGAGTGGCCTGGCCGTCTGAGCAAATGGCGATGTTCTGGTTATCTGGTATATCACTGAGGGTGAGACACGCCTTCATAATTGCGAGAGTTTCCGCCTGGAAAATGCTGGCATAGTCCGGGAGGCGATAACTCTCCGAGATATTCAGTACTTCAGTAAAGATTCCTGCACCGACGCCGCAGTCCATTTTCGACCCGTGTCGGTGAAAACCGTGATGTCAAAATCCTTCACCGCCTCGTCCCCCCTCCATTCAGCCCTGGTGGGGAATTTGGCAGAGAAGCTTCTGTCAAACCTCAGTTTGGGCACAGTGAAGTCTGTTTTTATGTTGACCACATCTCGTGGCAACTGGTTGAGGATGTTGCTATGGCCGTACGGCTTGGCAGTCCAGGCTCCCGAGTCTCTGAGCCTGACTGCACTGCCCGCCGCCAGCTGTTTAATAAAGAGGTCTATTGGCGGAAGATGCAGGATCACGTTTAGCGCTTTCCTCGGGCAAGTTCGCATGGCACCTGTAGTGACAAGACAAGCCGTCCTTTGCACCCGGCCAAGTTTTGTTATGTTACATCCTTTAGCAAGTGCTGGCCACCAAACTAACGACCCATATGAGAGAATCGGACGGACTACTGCTGTGTACATCCAGAGGACCATAATTGGCTTAAGGCCCCATCTTTTTCCGAAGGTTTTCTTACAGGCATAGAAAGCGATGCAGGCTTTCTTCACCCGCTCTTCAATATTTAACTTCCAGCTCAGCTTCGTATCTAAAATGACACCTAGATACTTTGCGCTGGGTGATAGTTGGAGTAACTGACCGTTTAGTTTAAGGAGGGTAAAATGCGGTACTTTGATTTTAGTGGTAAATAGCATCAGTTCAGTCTTGCCTGGATTAACGCCCAGTCCACAGCTTGTGTCATTCGATACTGGGCTATTTGTAGACTGTAAAATAGGAGAAAGAGGTCATTGCTCTTCCCGTATCCATGTCTATTACGAGTAGCTAAAAAGGGGGTGAGGATACAATTTATGTTGCCCAGTATCTTCAAATTGAACTTCAAATGGAGTAAAGTGGAGTAATACTTTTCCTTGCCGACAGTGTGACCTATGTAAAATAATTCGCGTTATTTTCAATTCACGTCAGGAATGTTCTACAATATTTTGTTTTTAATATGATTTTTTTTTAATTTTAAAATCATATTAATTTTTTTTTGAATAATGTCATTGTGCTTGATAGATTAAGAGAAAAGTCTGGGTCATCCTTAAAATAATAATATAAAAATAAATTACCGTTTTTTTTTAAACTAAAGTTACTACTGGCGTCAGTCTGTGGCAAAGACGTGTAGTATGGTGGGTATGTGCTTTGGGGAGTTGCACCTCATTGTCTAGAACCGAGTACGATAGCGCGCAGGAGTAGTTGACGCGCTATACCTTACTAGGGGTTAAGGCAACGTAGTATGTAGAGCATTATGTCTGGTATCACCCCTGTTTGTGCACAGGTGAGGCTTCAAACAAGAACCAAATGGATAATCCTATGGATTGCATTGCCAAAATCACCATCACAAAATAATATTTTATATTTTCTTGCTGACCATAATTGTTTTTGGTCTTACATTAGGTGTATTTGACAGACCATATAAATATACGTGAAAATGGTAGAAAACATTTTTTGGGCAATTTATTTCAAACGTTGTATTGTATTTTAATTTCAATGCGTTGGACAATCGGAATCCCAAAAGTTGGAGCAAATCTTAAGAACGCACTTGGTACACTAATTTGAAATAATCCCAGATATTTTTAACTCTTTTTTAAAATTAAATTAAAATTAATCTACCTACGCACAGTCATACTTCACTATTCTTCGGAAACACTTCCTTTTGTGGATCACTGTTTTTAAGACGAAAGCATGTTAAGTTTTAAATATAAAACTAGCTGCAAATACGATATTTTAATGCATACTAATTACTATAATCGTTCTCTTCCGAAACACAACCAGTTATTCACCTACAATTAGATCAAATTATAAAAAAACTTGGTTTTTATTAAAGATATGTGTTTACAAAAGATCAAATCCGCATACACACACGTACAGATATATGTTTCTAACCGCTGATATCCAGTGGCTACTAAATGATCCGTGAAATCATTTCAACACTATATCAGAAAAATCAGTCAAAGAAAAAAAAATCAAAACTCGACGGATAATGTACTCGTAACAATTAACATAAAGCAACAGCTGTATGCTTCGGTCTTGAAAACAATCTATTAATTGCACTTCACTAAATCGATAGTTGTACTAGTGCATGAAATGCTATATCTTGTTTAATACAATTACGTTAAGTTCCGGCGGTTAGGTTTTTTTTTGATCCGGTTTCAAATAGCAGTCGACATTGTAAGGTCGATGAAAAATATGGTTTATTAACCTGCGTCATGAAGTAAAATTATCCAATCAATTTATCTGATCAGATCACACAAGTGCTAATGTAAATTATTATTAACATAATTTCATACATGTTTACATATGGCAATCACTACAGAGGGGTTTACCATGAAAATCATTTACTGTTAAGTTAATCCTATCGTAATCTAATCTCTTGTCCCATTATCAAAACATAACGCCATGTGATCCGCGGTTGCCACGAAAAAGAATAACATCTTATTTTTGCTTAAAATGTCTTTTTTAGCAAATTATCGTGATAATCATCATCTAAGGCTTCCCTCTTTCAAACGAATATTCTCACAAGTATTACTTCCCAAAAATTATCAAGATCCAGCATTTAAGTAACAAATTACATGTGACATTAAAAACGTACAATTATAAGATCGCCTTTAATGACTCTCGCATACAACATCTTCATCATGAACTTATTTCAAATTTTAAAACTTTCATTAAACTTGACCACTTTAAATCAAAATATCTTTCTCATTACACGAAAAAAGTGACGTACATAAAAATGTTTATTAGACTGAGCATTGAATTTTTATTAAGATGTCGTACATCGAACCATTTAGCGGGACCAGGTCACCATCAAAAGATTCTTATCGTACACTTCGCCTTTCAGTTGAATTGAATTACAGTTGTAATTAAATTTTAATTGTAAACGTTCGTATCGCCCACAACAGCATAAAAATCACCGAAATGTAGTAGAATTTCATGATATTCACCAAAGATATAGTGGTAAATGGTACATAAGGATAGTAAAGTATGTGAAGTCACATTACAAATACTCGTTCAAAATTTTTATATTCCATAAGATGGTTTTATGCTTGCTTAGCAGTAAGAGAATTCTGTCCAATTCACTCGAGATTAAATCATCGTTACCGTGCACTTAATTAGGTTAGAAGCACCTGCCTCAAACTTATTTGAATTCGTGTATGTATCTAAAATATACCCTAATTGAGTGTGCGTACCAGCTGTTTGACTGATGCTAGATAAATCATTTAATCTGTTGTTATACGTTTAAGATTAGGTCGAGGAGTCAAATTTCCGTCGATATTTAAGTAGAAGAAATTCAAATTCGTCGTACGTCGTTTGGATTTATGTTGCCAATTTTAAATGACTACAATTTAGGACTTGTTGTCCGCATGATTTTTTGACAAATAGTCGAAGGCAACGTGTATTCATTATACTGTGTTCGACAGAGTGACCATAGTAGTACCTAGGGGAATGTCTACGAGCGCAGCGTAACGAATATTTAAACTGAAATCATTTTGAGTTCATCCCCTATTAGTAGCGTAGATAGAGAGGGAATCTACGTCAATCGATTCATCCACAGTGAAGAGTAGATGCAAAAAATCCATCCTGTTCCACTACTTAAATCAGTTTTAACAAATTGAATCAGTTTGAAAAATATTGTCCGATGGTTCGAGAATGTTAAGAACCTCTGCGCACTTACCCCAGGTAACGAGTGCCAATATTTTGAGATTTGACGCGATTTGCTGGTTGGTACTAGGAGTACATTCTAATAGATATCCGTAGATAGATAAAGATAGATAAATTCATTTATTAAATGCCAAAAAAAAAGCATATAAAAATAAATCAAATAGATAAATACAAATGAATAAAAGTGGTTGAGCATACTGCTCGTCTGCAGAGTATTGAACATGTGTATTCAAACATAATCCTTTCTGTACTTAAGAGCATAATTACAATAATTATAAAGTTTGAGCCAATTGCTTCCGTTTAATTCATGGATTGCTTCTTCTAAAGTTAAACAAGATTTATTAAAATAAAAGTTCCTGATTGCTTTTAATATACCTAGGTAGGGCATATTGCCAGAAAATGAAATGAATCTTCACGCTGCCCCAAGTTACAAAGTTGACAAGTTGACGCTAAATCTGAATATGGTATATATGTAGTTAAGCCGCAATAAATCTCCTCTAAGCCTGAAAATGGTCGAAATTTCTTCCACAGAATGTTCATCTTGAAAGTAGTTCCGTTCTTGCAGGTCATATGTTAACTGCGGATAGACAAATCTGGATTGGCTAGATACAGCCTTTTCAACGAAACATGAGTATTGCAGTTCATCAATATTCTGCAATATAGAATATAGCAGATTTCGTGATAAATCCTCGTATGAAGAAACTTCCGTTCTAATTCCATATGCAAGCTCTTTGATTGAATTCCACCAGTCAACACCGTCCTCCATTGAAATAAGCGTTACCTGCTTGACTAATCGGCTTTCTTCCATGTTGACAATCTTCATCAAAAAATCATAATGCAGTTTTAGAGTGCTGATATGCAAAGTTGATAGCCCAGTCTCGAGTGGAATCATATCCGTATAGTTCGGAGTGTTCTTAGGTAGCCGAAAGGTTTTCTTAATATATAATCTAAGCAACTTCTCCACCGTTTCGTGCTGCGCATAACCTCAAGCTTGAGCTCCATAGAACATAATCGACCTAGCTACCGAGATAACCACTTTATTTTTTATGCAATGCGCAATGTGCTGGTTCCCAAGTATGCTTTTCCAGGTGTAATTGATTGCACACATCGAGGATTTTAGTTTCCTTTCCAAATGTCGCGACATGTTGAGATTTGGCAAGAGTGTTATTCCTAGATACTGATATTCTTTCACGACTTCGACTGCAGCTCCATTAAAGTTCCATATTTCATCTCTACTGTCGTGTCTAGATCGTCTTCCAAAAATAAGTATCTTCGATTTGCTTAAGTTGACGCCAAGTGACCATAGCGCACAATATTCTTCCAGCTTGGTGAGCATGGCTTGTAGACCGCAGGGTGAGTCGCTCAAAATGACGATGTCATCGGCATACAGCAAAATTTTAATGGTGATATCACCAAAAATTAAACCGCCAGGCAAAAATTCAACAATATCATTTATATATAACGTGAATAACAGAGGGCTTAGAACTTCTCCTTGAGGAACTCCTGAATTCGAATCAAACCATTCTGAGAGTGATGAACCATCCCAAACAGCAGCCTTCGTTCCCGAGTAAAATTCAGTCAGGAAATTCAGAATTTTTGTTGATATACCATAGAGACTGAGCTTCTATATAAGTGCCCGCCGATTGATATTGTCAAATGCTGATCGAAAATCGATGAATGCGGCGTAGACTTTTTTGTTTCTCTTTCGGTAGTACTTTACTATGTTAAACAAAGTGAATATGTGGTGTTCGGTGGAGAATCCTGGACGAAATCCGGCTTGACATTCAGTTAAAATGCCTTTCTCGTTGCAATATACTTCCAGTCGGTGTAAAATCACTCCTGTTAACAGCTTACATATCGTATTGATGAAACTTATTCCACGGTAGTTCTCAGCTACGCTAGGGTCTCCCTTTTTAAGCAAGGGAGATATTATTGAGCGCTTGAAAGCATTTGGAACTTCGCCTTCTTCTAAAATCGTGTTGAAAAATTTTGCTAACACTGTGACTAATTTGTTAGGGCCATATTTCCAAAACTCATTTGGGATCCTATCTTCTCCTGGCGCCTTACGATTTTTAGCTCTCACCAACACCCTGATAATGTCATCGTCTGTTATTTCAGCATCTAGAAGGTCAACTGATATATTATTTAAAGCGTAACTGTATGTCAATGAAGTTTGAAATGGTGTAAGGTATCCGCTGAAATGTGCATACAAATCGTTCATGTTCGCCTTACATCCTACATTTTCTTGTCCTTTTATTTTTTTCGCGCATCTCCAAAAAATCTTACCATCAGACACACCACTAAGAGCAATCGCTTTCTCCTTCCAGTACGTTTTCGACTTCAATTGGCATAGTTTCTTATAATTTTTATTGGCTTCTATATAACAATCCTTGAAGAGATTTACGTTAAACTTTCGGAAAAGGTTTAAGTAGGACATAGATCGATGCCTTGCTCGCGAACACTGTTGATCAAAACCAAGTACATTCTAATAAAAGTTCCCGTTTGTGGGCAGTTAGATAGCACGGATGCAGGCTTTAAGGGAAGTTTTTTTGCTTTTTTTTGCAACTATTTATCCTAGGAAACAAAAACTTTCTGAGACAACATTAAAGTTAAAAGATATATATATCAAATGTAATAAACACTTTTTCTGCATCTCAAAAAAATTTTAAGATAATCGTACTTAAAAAATACTCTTTGCCCACTTTATCTATCTGACTAAGCCACCAACGTATACAAGGTCGGTTCTGGCCGGAATCATTTCCATTTTTTCGTGAATTATAAACGTTTAGATACAAAGATATTATGTGAAATATCTTCTGGGGTATGTCAGATCCCACCTTGTACGGGGTGGGAATTTTAGTCACCTTGTATACGGAGGGTTACTAATGCAAGGCAAGATTGCTCGCAAACGATCTGCAGGAAGGCGGCGTACTTCGTGATTGCGAATTTTTTACGAGCGGTTTAGTTGTACTTCGATTCAACTCTTTCATTCAGTAGCATGAAAAATAAAAATTACCACGATGAATTCCAATCTTAGCTACCGAGTGGCATGATAAGATGAAGAACACTGATTCTTACTCCAAGAAAAAACAAATAGGAGAAAAAATTCAAGTTGAAATTTAAAATTTGCGAATTCTAGTGGTAATATGCCTCGCCAAGCTAAGCTTCCGGAGATGTACTAGGTGAGCGTCTCACATAAACAGAGGCAGAAAGATAATATTTAACTTGAAGTATATATAATTTAAATTTCTTTTCTATATATTTAAATTACATGCAACGTAACTTTCGATTACTATCATTGTGAACTTAGGTCTTTCCCATTTTGACCCACAGAAAGCCAGACTACCTCCTTCCTAATTAAAATCAAGTACATATGTATATTATGCATTCCGCTGATATTTTCATTACAAAGATATTAAAAGGATTTTTTTATTAGCTGCAAGCATAAATCTCATGAAGTACGGATGTCGAGAAAACATGAAAATGGTCAGATGCATAATTCATTAAACAACATCTAACTGCATCACTATTTTCCTACTTAATTTTTTTTCTTATTTGTTTAAACATCAAGTGTGCGAGCCAAGCTCATTACCAAGAAATTCATTATCGACATCATCTTAAACGACTGAATAATAGTTGAAGCGTTCAATTAACCATATCGAGAAATTATTCAAGCCTCTTTGCGCAGTTATCAGTAAATGAATTTACGAGTACAAATAAGTTTCATGAAATTTGCAATTTTCAGAGGATGCGATTGCAGTTGTTTCTATTACATGCTTCGAGTGTAGCATATCGATGTCCACAGTAATCAGACGACAACTTTTCAAATAAGAAACATTCAGAAATTAAGTTACTCGCTAAAGTCTTTCGTTTTTTAGTGAACTTCAAAACGTATGGGGCTAAAACAATTTTTCATGAAACTAACTGTATTTCGCATGTACGAGTATATTTATATCAGAACTAGCTATTCATATATGAATATAATGTGTTTTTTTTTTCATGCCCATTTCCAGAAATACTCACCAAAATTAGCGGTCAAGGCCCGATATTCTGCGAAGTATAGTAGACACTCTCACGCGATACGAGATTGATATGCAGATAGACATAAAAATCACTCATGCTGAAAAATGAATTCGCCAATTTTCCTCATTTTCAATTCTGTTTGTTTATATCTGACATACATTAAGAAATGGTAATTTGTTCTCTTCGTCTGGCTACGCCTCCTTTTTGCGTGTTTATCTGACCGAAGCAATGACATGACAGAAAATCCTATGTCAAAATGCAGACACAACAAAAACCACAATAACTGTTTTATGTTTTTCCACAAAAAAAAATCTCACATTTATTCGGCATAGTTATTTACATTTTTCGGAGCATCACTTCTCGCCGAGCGTGTTCAATTAGTTGAGACAAATGATAAATTTTTCTGCGAATTCGGACGATTTCTTATTACAGCAGCATTTCACTTGGTAAGTCTGCTATTCAATTTTGGCGAAAACGGGAAGAAAATATATGAATAGCAAATATTCGGAGCTAAAAAAGAAACCTCTTTAGCTAATTTAAATTAGTGTGTAGATGTTGAATTTTCCGCACAAGATAAATCACGATTCCAATTGTACTGAATTGTTAATGATTGTGTTTTTTTTTTATTAATTTATCACCTCTATATAAAAGCTTTTTTACTGTAGCAAATATTTGAATAATTTCAGCCTCAAAATTAAAAATCTGCATGGACATAAATCCGTAAAGAATGCATTATAAGGTGTAAATAATGCCGGAACCAGATCGAACGCAGATAGTAGCAGCAGCGGCAGCAACAACTACAACAATAGGCAGATCTGCTTTCGTCTCTGTAACTGCCGCCGCATTCAATCTAGGTCGCTTAAGGAATACGCATTCTTTCTAATTTGACATTTGGCTGCCGCTGCCTCTGCAGCTGCATTCTGATTTTAATCTGGTTCGGGCATAACGCACAAAAAAATTGGTAATTACCTGTCTATAAAATTTTAAATGAATCGCCACTTTTTCTCTCTTTTCGCATACCCTTCAATCGCTTTATTGTGGTAAATGCGTACTTTTTCTGTATTCATCTTGTATTTTTTTTGGCCAGCCGAATTTTCAAGTGGGCTATAACGCTATAGTGATAGAGGCCTTACTCAATGCAAATTTGCAGAATAAACTGAATAAACTTCAAAAACTAAAAAAAAATCAAATAATGAAGTTGAAACTATTTCCATTAACTATAGGCCAGTAAAATTAAGCCAATTTTGGGGCTTTTTAATAGTAATAAGGGAAAGATCTGGAAATAATTTTAATCCCTTCTAAAGATACTGAATACATGGAAACTGAGTTTGCACGGTCGTAAAAGATGAGCTTATCTTTGAAGGGTGAAAATCTGAGAAATTTGAGCCTTTTTTTTTTAAATATTATCATTTTAACTCCTAAACGGTACCTCGGGTCGAAAAAACTAGTTGAAGTAAATTAAAGACCGTTGAATTTTGCGTTTAAATCTATTTATTTGCCAAATAAACTTGACAGAAATGGTGCTACCTCCTTTTTGCAGCAAACCCCTGAATTGCAAAACTTTTAAAAATTGTATTTTTCTATTATCTGGCAATCATCTCAATTGGATGCAATTGAGCTGGATCATACAAATACTTCGTAGTGCTAATCTGCATTTGTGGTCTCCGAAACCATTTCTTGCAAACTACGCAAATAAGTCTTAATATCGCTGCAATCGGCGCTCATAAACGAACCAAAGAGTGCAATTCAATAATTGAACATGCGATGAAACGACCTTATACCGATATCTCGGTGATTATGTTTGTTATCCAATGTCCGGATCGGTTTTATCGATAGTGCACCACCCAAGTCGATAATTATAATCCTGCTGTTTTTATCCATCGCGTACACAGGTGCTTTTAGGTGATCATGAGAGAGACACACATTATCGATTATAATATTACAGTTGCGCAGGCCTAATCCTAATCCCAATCTAACCAACTAAAGCAGCACCAATTACAAGGTATTGAATTTGAACAGCCATACGACCGCATTTAATCTACACACGTACATCTTTTATGTTGAACGGAACAATAGAGTTGTGTATAATATGGCATTTGGTATGTTACCGCCTTCTTCTTAAAGCATAATTTTTTTAAGCGTAGTTGCATCGAAGCATAGTCATATGCACAGTGTACGAGTATATGAAATTTTCGCTTCAAGCTAAACAAATGTGACTAGAAAAGACAGAGCAGCAGCAGCAAGAAGATTGAATTTGCCAAGATGCTGGTGACTTTCTTTCCATGTCATCTCTATTCATTCCATCCCGGGAATCTAGCGGAGAAAGTATGTTTTATCTATTCAGATAAAATTACTTGCCTAGAGGGCAGGTGACAATTGAGCGTTATTCTCGTATGATCCAAATTGTGGATTTATGTGGTTCATGGTGATCATGGGTTCATATTTGGATAAACTTTACTGTACTTATTCACAGATACTTAAAGTGATGTTTAGACATAAGACACAGTCGCGAGACTTGTTGCAAGAGCAGTCATGAGATCTGCTGCGGGACCAGCCGCGAGGCCTATTTCCTGAATAACTAACTAGATAAGTTTCGGGGCTGGTTCCGCAGCAGATCTCGTTGTTGGTCTCACGGCTTGTTAATCTTGTGTCTAGAAACCACCTTAAGGTCGCCACACATGATCGCGCAGAGCTATGATGGAACTTCCATCGAACCATCAAATATCACAGAAAGATGGAAATTCTTTTTATTGTGTCATGCTCGTGACCAAAATGGTTGTCGTGTGTGGTGGCCTTAAGACGCAAATTCATCGCATTGTTGCGGAAACATTAAAATTCGCTAAAAACTGAAAGTTTTTTATTTCTATAATTAAAATTTTGAACAAGAATTCTCTTGTTGCACTATTTAACACTGGACGTCCATCTCCATTATTTGTCAATCGCTACGTTATTGCAATTGAAAAGTTGTCATCACTCGCTCCCACAATAATTATGCCTCAAACATGGCATTTCTCACCACATCGTCATCACCGAGCCCAATCCGACCAGAAAAATGTCTCAACATCATGAATGAATTTGTTCGTCATTTTATTTAAATAGGCGGATCAGTCATGTACTAAGAATGGGATTAGACTTATTGTGGTGAGCTTAGCAAGCCAATATTTTATATGATTGAGAACTTAGTTATGTTTACCCACAATGGCATTAGGACCCCGATTCTGTAAGCTATTCAGATATCCGATATCGGTACACACTTGGACATTATTCTCGGGCATATTTTTGTCACCTATTCATTTCTGAAGCATTCAATCGTCAAAATATTTGGCTTCCAGCAGTTGTCTATCGTGTACAAGTAAAGACAGAAACCGTTTCATTTTGTATCTTATAAATCGCGACCAATATTTTTTTTTGTTTTCTTCTTCAACCGGTCAACCGAAAAGCCTCTTATGTCGGATCTAAGAAATAGATATTTGACCAAAACATAGATTAACAGGGTCTTAGTGTTGTGAATTGGTATGACAAGGAGGATTTGCAAAATTTCGTAGACGACGATGCAAACATCAACATCGACAACTTTTATTTGGACTATATCTGTCTTTTGGGTGTTTTATTCTACATTATTTTTGGGTACACTTGATTTCACAATGGCCACCAATCAACATTCGATTAAATGCCCCCGGGCGCGTGTGAGTAATTTCGGAATCTATATCACGATAGTGGAAAATTTTGAGCATCACATTGGAAGAAAGTGTTAGGGCCAAATGCTCTATAACGATAGAAAAAAGAGATTTCCTGAATCTATCAGTAGATTTTCACCGACAACTGCGCAATTAGCTTTTAGGCCTCAACCTTTTAATTAATTGATTAAATTATTTTGTATGTTTCTTATGTTTTCTTGGTTTCATCAGATTGTAATTGAAAATTTAAATATTTCTTTTTCGTAATAAAACAAAACTGCGGCCATCAAATCCAAGTCAAAGCTGCAATAAATAATTATTTTGAGTTGAATAGAAGCGAAACTTGAAACTTGTTCCGATTTTACTGTTCCTATGAGTTGGCAGTTAATCTGATTGAGTAATATGAAATTTGGTAAAGATATCTTCAGAAATAAAAACAAAGTTTTTCTAACAAAAACTTGCTTTTGGAACGGTCGTTCCTATTATAGTAGTCCAATTTCAACCAAATTCGGAAATATAATTTGACTAAAAAGCCTATTGATTAGTGTCAAGTTTGAAAAATATATCCTGAAAAAAAAAAAAAAAACAAGTTTTTCTCACAAAGATGAATTTTTGGGCCGGTCGTTCCTATGGCAGCTATATGACGTAGTGGCCCGATTCCATTGGTTTCATATATACAGTGTGCAATAGAAAGTAGGCTTGTTACAAAATTTCAGCTCGATAGATTTTAAACTGAGGGACTAGTTTGCATAGAACCAGACGGACAGATGGACAAAGCTTAATCGACTCGCCTCATCATAGTGACCAAGCATATACACTGCCCGTCATAACTATAAGCGCACTATGAAACAGCTATTATAAATATGCCATACTTTAGAAAAGTCAAGGAAACAAATAATTTGACAAACATAATTCATTTATTTCAAAGCGTTATTTTTTTAAAAGCAGAAAAGTGTTCCCCTAGTTGCCTAACTACTCGTTTAACCGCACTTGCCAGTTTGGCAAAATCTTCATAAAAAAGGGAAATAAAGACAATTAATAATGGGTAGGACCTCCCTTGTTTTGAATAAGCTCGAAGGGCCTATCTGGCATACTGCCCACCAAATTCATTCTCAATTCTTCGGTTACCCACCTCGACGCATCGATAACCGCTACCTTCAGATGAAACACATTTTCATATTGTCGATTTTCCCAGTAAACTTGATTCACTAATGTTCCCCAAAAGTTTTCTATTGGGTTTTGATCAGGGGAACAAGCGGGACATTCCATAACATTGATACCATTTGATTGTAACTAACTTTTAGTAAGACGACTGGTGTGAACAGGCGATTTATCCTGTTGGAAAATCAGTTCAGTGTCGTGTCTCATTTCCAAAAAAGGGAGCAATTTATCTTTCAGAACGTCGACATAATCCTGCGAAGTCATTCCTGTACTGGGAAACGCGAAATCAACTTTTCTGTCAGAGCAAAATGCTTCCCACATCATTAAGGAACCTTCTCCGAAATTTCTCTTAGAAAAGTATCGAGGTTCCTTCCTTAGAACCCTTCAATAATTATTAAATCCGTCTAGACTGTCAAGATTGAATTTTTTTTTTTTCATCTGAAAAAATCACCTGAAAATGGAAAATTAAGAAAGTAAAACAAAACAGTAGTATCGCAGTAGTGAATCATCTTTTTCCAGCTTGTCTGCAATTTTTACCTTGCAAACGCCCCCCATACGGGCATGTTAATGCCAAAGATGTAATTTCGGCATCGTAAGGAGTTTTTGCCGTTTATTGCATTTCGACTGTCTTAAAACTCTACTTATTGTAGATTTGATACTTCCACCCTACTCTTCGTCTATCGTCGATAGACTTTTCATAGAGTTACTTGCGGGGCTCAAAATGCGGCGCTTGTCTCTTTCAGATAGCTTGAATTTTGGGCCTCTAGTTTTCTTCTTCCTGTATTCGTTTTGGTTATTGGCGAAATTTCGGATAACTCTGTCCGAACGTCCCAATTTTCGTCCAATTTCCCGGTAACTCAATTTTGGATCCAAAAAGGCTAAAATTTTGCCTCTTCGACTTCGCTCAGATACGCACCACGTGGCATTTTGTTCAAGAATGCATAACAAAACAAAAATACAATATAACGGTACTGTGAATGAAGTTCAATGTGTTCGCATTTTCTTCAAATAAAACAAAAAAGATGGCTATAGGTACTGCATTGTGCAAATGTAGTGCGGCTATAGTTATGACACACTATCAAAATAAGGAACATGGCGTAATTAAACCAATTTAAAGAACAAGTAGCTCCGATTTGGCAAAATAAAAGTTAAGTTATATCGCTTTTTTATGCTGTAATTAGTTTCCTCAAAATATCTCATAAACTACTAAAATTATCGGAATATGTGAGGCGGCTATAGTTATGCTACGCAGTGTATATTGAGTTGTCCGGAAAGTCATTTCGATACCTTTCAAGGGATGGCGCTTTTATTGAAAAAAAAAATTATGTTGGCGTTAGCCAAGATGTTTTTTTTTTTGCCATTTGACAGCTGATATTTCAAGCTATAATCAGTCACAAATTGGTTATCTTCTGTTTACAAATCTTTTTATTGGCATCGGCTTGAAAATGGAAAATAAAAGTGAATACTGCAAAAACGCAGTGCAAGCGCGGAAAAAGTTGAAAAGACTCAATCGGAATTGGTTCGCTCGTCTTCGTTCCGGAAATTTTGATGTCAGTGATGCACTATACTCTGTTCGTCCAACAGCTGTCAATGACGACAAAATAAAGGCAATGATCGAAGCTAACCGGGGCAGTACGACGCGGAAGATAGCGGAAAAACTCAACTTATCCCAATCAACCGTTCACGAACATTTACAGAAGCTGGGATACGTTAGCAAGCTCGATATTTGGGTTCGACACGAATTGAAGGAAATTCACCTCACAAAACGAATTAACGTTTGCGATTTGCTGCTGAAACGTAACGAAATGGACCCATTTTTGAAGCGATTCTGAACGGGCGATGTAAAATGGGTTGTTTACGGCAACGTCATGTGAAAACGATCTTGAATCAAGCGAGATGAACCTGCACAATCGACATAAAAGGTTATGCTGTCTGTTTGGTGGGATTTCCAAGGTGTTGTTTATTTTGAGCTGCTCCCAAGGAACCAAACTATCAATTCAAATGTATACTGTCGCCAGCTAGTGAAGCTGGACAAAGAAATCAAGGAGAAACGACCACAACTGGCAAATCGTAAGGGTGTCATCGTCCATAAGACAACGCCAGACCCTATTCATCTTTGGTTACTCGTAAAAAACGATTGGCCTTAGGCTAGGAAGTGATTTTTCATCCACCGTATAGCCCTGACCATGCACCATCAGATTATTCCGTTCACTGCAGAACCATTTAAACGAAAAACATTCGTCTGGGATGAGGTTGTCAAAAATGAGTTCATTCGGTTTCTTGCTTCTAAAGACCACACTTTCTATGGGCGCGGCATTATGTAGCTAACTTAAAGGTGGCAAAAGGTCATCGAACAAAATGGCCTATTTATAATTGATTGATGTTGGTTGCTTGTATTAATAAAAGAAGTTTGAAAATCATGAAAAAAAAACGAAATGACTTTCCGGACAACCGTTTATATGGTCGGAGATGCTTCCTTCTGTGCGTTGCAAACTTGATGACAAAGTAAAAGGCAATTATTAATTATATAGACCCCGTAAAACAATGATGAGCTCAAGATGCACAAAATTCATGCAATATTTTTTTAGCTTGATTTTTAATCATATAAGAAAAGTAGAAATTAATTCAGGATTTAAAGTATTCATTTTAGTTAACCGTAAATTTTTCAAAATAGATATCATATTGATATATACCTATAAATTCATGAATAGTTCAAAGAAAAATCCTGAAACGAATGCTTCAACCTCCTACTATTCAAGAACCAATCTCACTTTGTGAGTTATTACTATAATTTACATTATGCCTCACTAGCAATAAATTAAATTATAAACCCCTAAAAAGATTTTTACGACCAATCAAACTGAATTAATAAGGATTCAATTAATTATGGAAATTGCATGCGACGTCATAAAAATTCTAAAGTTTCGAAAATTGAAATTGAAATATAAAATAACTGTAAAATATTTAAAATTTTTTTTTCAATTTACCTACCAGTTTTATCTGTAAAATATCATACGTGACGCTGTACGAATGTAGAATTATAAAACAAAATATTTATAATCAAATTATTACGTCACCTTTTTATTTGTATAATATTTACTAATTTTATACATTTTTTTTGACAAACTAAAAATGCAGAAATAATACGGCAAAAAAAAACATTTACATATTTTTTTTCATTTTATGCGTGAATAGGGGAACTTAAGTTTAATATTTGTGAGTTCTTAAGATAAATGATAAATATTTATCACCTGGCTTTGGCTTGACTCTTCACAAATAAATTAAAATTGGTTTTAGATTGCTAGCTTCCGGCAAATATGAAATCGTGCACTTATGAATAATTTAGTGTGCTATTGTTTTACATGCCGAAAAGGAAAGGAACAGACAGGCCAACTACAACACGATTTCATTCTAACGCATAAAAGTTCTAATACAAGAGGTGCGTAAACCCGTCAGGCGCATCAATTCTGCGATAACCGACCAGTATAAACAGCAAACGGGTTTACGAAAATGCGTATTATTATTATATTCTGGGGGATAGCCGAAGCAGACCACTAACGTTTGGGTCCCTTTTCGCCCCCTCCCGGTCATCAGTGGCTTCCAGATGTCGACTGATAGTTGTCGACCTCTTTCTTCATCACTGAGTCCCGTGTTATTGCTAGCATTTGTTTAAGGCTGAGTTCACTCATGGCTTCCACACTTATCGTGTGCTTGCCTGTGATCCTCAACCTCGTGCTAGCCAGTGCTGGACATTCGCACACAATGTGTGCTGCCGTCTCGGCCTCCTCCAGGCATAGCCTGCAAATGTCATCTTCCCCGATTTTCATCTTGGCCAGATGCGCCTTAAAATTACCATGCCCTGTGACCAAGGCAATTATCCAGCTTGGGGTACTCCGTTTATAACTGAGTACCTTTCTCGCTTCCCTGCCTAAAGAGCTGGTCATTGCATTCCGAGCTTGTTTGCAAGTGACTAGCTCCTGCCATCTTTGTTAATGCATAGAGTCCATCCACTCCCCAACCTTCACTCCAATCATGCCGTTCCCCAGAGCAACTCTGGGTTCTGGACCAATGAAAGTTGCCGCAGATCCCTGTTTTGCTAGGGCATCCGCCGCCTCATTTCCTGTTGTACCTATGTGTCCTTTTACCCACATCAGCGTAACCTCATTTTCTGAGGCACACGTGTTGAGCTTCCGGACACACTCTAGTACCAGTTTAGAGTTTATGTTCGTCTGCTGCATGCGTCTGATCACCGATTGGTTGTCCAGTGCAATAAGGATTTTCTTCCCCCGCACCTGACCTTCAAGCAGGTGGTCCAACGCATGCAACAAGCCAAGCATCTCTGCCTGGTATAAGGACACATACTCTCCTAGACTAAGCGCACATGCTAGGCTTAGTTCTTCAGAGTAAACTCCCGCCCCCGCTTTACCGTCCATTAAAGAGCCATCAGTAAAAATGCTTATGTCATTGTACATGTATGTTTCCATCTGCAATGTGAGTCTTGTGTAGTCTTTCAATTACCCTACGTCTACTCATGCCTTCTACCGGCATTAGAGTATCCCTGACCTCATCATGAATAATGTCTAGGATGCTCTTATGAGCAGTGCTAGTTCCAAAGCGATGCCACATGGCATCCCTTTCCATGCGTATTGCCGAAAGCGCCGCCGTTTTCTTTATAAATAAGTCCAACGGTGGCAGTCCCAGCAATGCCTCCATTGCTCGCGTTGGTGTGGTGCGCATTGCACCACATATGCTTACGCAAGCTATCCTTTGCACCCCATCCAGCTTCTGCTTTGTGGTATTCTGCATGGCTTTTGGCCACCATACCACTGATGCGTAGGCTAGAATGGGTCTTACCATCATTGTGTAAATCCAGTGTGTCGCTTTAGCACCATCATACCCCTGACTTCCACATTTTTCCAAAGGCAAGTCCCTCGGGTCCCCATGTTCGCCGCCCCCGCACTTCGGGGTTCGCGGTCCCTTGCGTTACGCCACTGCTTTTTGATTATGGCTACTGACGACGTTCAGAACTTGTTGGTGGAGAAAGAAGTTTTCGAAGCAGATTATCATCAAGTTAAAATGTAGTTAATAAGTCTGAACTTACAGAAAGGTTAACATTAGCCTCAAATGTCCAATTAATTTTTTCAGTGAAAATCTTTGTTTTGAAAGAAGAAGCATCAAAGATTTCGGAAAGCATCCCGAAATTTTGTATTAGTTTATAGTCCCCTATAATACGATTTCCCACAACACAGATATTTCCAGGAATGTATCTGCCTGCCTTGTTTTACCAGGGATACCTGTGAAAGATCTACGCTTTTAAGTGTCCACTCTTTTCAAGCCTTGAGTCGCTCAGATGCCAATGCAACTAAGCTCACTTTTGAAAATGCGCATTTTGAGAACATTTTTAACAAAAAATTAGTGTTCTTTCTTATTGATTTATTAATTTATCGATTACAGCAAGGCAACTAAGAATTTTTTAATAATAAAGAAAGAAAATTATTTTCTGGGTAAGAATTAAAGTAAAAACAAAAATATTTAAAAAATGGATTTAATCACATTGGCTTCTGCACGGCTCATATATGAAGTTGGCCCGAGTAGAATTCGATTTTAAAATAGTTAAAATAAAGTATATTAAAAATTAAACAAATTAAAGTAACAAAAAAAAAACAATTTGCAATTTGAAAGAAATTTATTCTATTTCTCTCTATCCTTCCCGTGCTCAGCTTGTACACCATTTTCCTCTAATACGAGCACCCATGCTTTTTTTCCCGACAAACTTTCACACCATAAATTTGCACCGCCTTTTCGTTTTCCCTGTCATTTATCTCGGACTATACGACTACATACAGTCCAATAATATTTCTAATCTTAAGCGAAATTAAATCGGACAACATGTCCGAAAAGTGGTCCGTTTGAGACCTTACATCGACCAATTCGAAAACTACTGACCGTAGGTTTCTTTGCGTTGGCTGTCCTTTGTCGTTAAATATTCAAACGTTTCCAGTATCTAAACAGACAAACAAAAATATCACATTGTATAGACGCGGCAAAGTAGGCAAGCATTTCGCACCACAATATCATAATAACTCAGTGCGGGGTCCTAAAGTAAAGCGGTTCGGAAAAGATATCTGCCACCGCCAACCTAACAGCTAAGCTGAACCTTTACTATATGCACAGTGCAAGTCTGTCTGTTTGCCTGCTTGTCCGCCTGGCAAGCATGCAATTGATAAAATTAAATTTTGATCATAAATTAATTTGATTGCGCTAATTAATTCACGTTTTTCGGTGTCTTGTGTGCTCGAATTCTTGGGCACAACCATGTCCTAGTTTCTAGGTTCAGGTGTAATGTTTATAAGGACGGCTTTAACACCTCCGTAATATAGTTACGGAATTTGCATAGATGATGTTGGTTTACTGAATTGAATTGATAAATATTGTATCTACAAAATATCGACTGTACTTTCATATGACGAGTGACTCTTTCGGTACGGGAGGGTGTGAGACTGACTCTTTACACAAGCTACAACTCCTAGGTCTCACTCTGGATAGGAAGCGGGAATGGAGGCCAAATATTTAGGAACTTGTGAACACGGGCCAAATATTCAGGAACGTTTGAGCATGGAACTTTACTTTTGCAAGAAGGCTGTAGGTTTCAATTATGAGTCCTTCCGTCAGTCCATTTTTTACATGGCATTCTTGCTTGTTGGACGGTACTGGGAGAATCGACCTACAGGACTCTATTGGGGAAAGTGCAGAGATTGGGGTTATTAGATCTCCTCCGTTTGGAGGTAAGAATAATTTTCTTACTGCTTGATAGCTTTGGCGAACAGCTGGCGGCGATGACAGATTATTTTTCCCCAGAGTACTGATCGCTTTGCCGCTCTCTTATCAGTAAATAGGAAGCACTTTGAAATGGTTGGTTGGTTGGCTTATATGGCTGGATCGAAGGTGGACCCCAATTAGCGATGGTAAAAGCTTGTTATCACTAGCCTCATAAGGATAGCAACCGTAGCTCTTTAGTCTATGTAGGGTTCGAATCGTAGCCTATTCTCGAATCCAGCCTGCAGAATTTCAGGAAAAGTATTCTCACTATGCTCACCCTTAGTGGGGCATAGCGCGTCAACTATTCCATGTGTCTTAGCTTACATTTCGTTGACATAAACCAGTTTCGGACGATGCACGTTGCCAGCATGCACCTCCTGCTCCTGTTTAATCGCCAACCTGCGACAAGCCAGAAGGTGGTGTGGCTTATTATTACGCCCCACACCACAGGGGGAAGACAGCACAAACATCCATGGCCACGAACGCAGTGGACGGGACTTGAACCCGTAATGGCCGTGGTCAGACTTAAGACTGCCGCCTATACGCACTGAGATACCGGTCGCCCATCCCATATTTCGAACGTAGCCTCGAAGAATTGTGACCACCGTGGCCCTATAATTCCGTTCTGACAGCGCACGCCAGTATCCACAATTCCAACGCATAGGATGCATGGAATGCAGAGACTCGGCTCACGTGCTGGTCGGAATCTTTATTGCTCTCGTTGTTCTAGTTTCAGGAAATAAATAGGAGAGAGATTCTAAAGTAGCTGGTCGGTTAACGCTTTATGACAATGCCTTCTCAGTATTTATGACTTACTTACAGCCTCCGAAGCCTTGTTCGCGGCCCGACTGTTAGTGATTGCAGCGTTCCGGTTTTCGGTGGTTTGTCTCAGTATCCAACAAATTTTCCGTATAGCCACTACCTCCGCCTGGAATACACTAGCGCTATCCGGAAGGCTAAGGAATTTTCAGACTCCGAGATCTATTGAGTATATCCAAGCCCCTACAAAGCCATCTGTTTTAGAGCTGTCAGTGAAAATGGTCTAGTCATATAACCCCTTGACATCCTCCCGGCTCCATTCTGCTCAGGTTCGGAAGCCAATAGCGAATGGCTCGGTAGGACGCCAAGATATTGCTATGTCTGTATAGTTTTGTCGTTCAACAAGTGGGTATCCCGAGTCTGATCGCAGTACAGGCGGTGTTGAACTCGATTAGCAGATCCAGCGACAAAAGATGTAAAATGTGTCCAAAGCCTCCATTGGACTTGAGCGCAAAGTGCCTGTGATCGTAATGCAAGCGGTTCTTTGCACCCTATTCAGCAGTGCGAGGTTGTATTTTCAACTGAGGACTGGCCACCTGACCAGCGCCCCATATGTGATGATCGGTCATACTACTGTCGTGTAGACTCGTGGACCTATCCTCGGTTGAAACCCCAGTTTCTCCCTCTGAACCTCCTGCAGGCTAGAATGCCCAGGATGGGAGCTTCAGAAAATGGCCATTTAGACGTGGGAATCTAAATTCCGGTATGCTGGTCTTCGTGTTAAAGCGTGCCAAGTCGGTTTTACATAACTTCACACATAAACCATATTCCACCGCCCATTTGCTTACTATGTTTAGGGCGCTTTCCACGAAGTCGCAAATCACAGGAAGGAACTTTCCCGAATCTTTAATTACCACGTCATCGGCGTATGCAACCAGTTGCTCCTGATGCTTCCAGCCTTCTGACGAGTGTGTCCATTATAGTGATCCATAGTAGAGGAGTTATCACTTCACCTTGGGTCATCCCCTACGAGCATATTTAATCTCTAGACTTCCTCCAAATTTCGACTGTATCATTCAGCTTTGCAGCATAGATATTAGCCACCTGATATCTATGAGGTTGGTGAGGGACTCACGAATGGTCTCGGTACTGACATTGTTAAAAGCGCCGTCTATGTCAGCTAGGGTGTAGTGTGTATCTCTTGAGGTATATTTTATAACGAACGCTGGGCAATGTCCCATTGAGGAGCAAGCTAGGAGACTCTTCCACTCTACAACGACTTCTGCAGAAGCTGTGGAGATCTTGATGAGAAAGAGAGTACATTTCACCGTCTACGCACCTGTTCTTCGTTGTCCGAAAGTAGGCGGATTTTTCTGGGTTAATTTTTCTTTTCGCATTTGGAAGACCTAAGAGAGATCTAAAGATTGCCACACCTGATCGCGCAGAACCACTTCCGAACTTCCATCGAACCTTAAATACAATAGAACGGTTTAAATTATGAGATTTTTTCTATTTAGTTTGACGTGGTTCGAAGTATGCTCGCGACCAAAATGGTTATCTTTATTGCCACCTCTGGCGGGTTCGATAAATAAATAAGCTGCTAGATGATATCAGTAGGATAGGAAATTTCTGGTGGGGATTACAGTGGGCTCTTTTAATGACCTAGATGTTATACGTAACCCAACCCAACTTAAATTAACTTAGCAGCGGAATCGCTAAAAAAAATAGTAAAATAAGGAAAAAAAAAACTTTTTCCCCGATTTTTTTTTGTGTTTGCTCAAATGGTCCTTTTTCTATGTGAATCTTTGGGACTCGGGAAATATCCTCCCAACGAATCTAGCCCCTCCTGACTGATGAATAATTGCTCAAAATTTAGGGGGATTTTTCAACTTCTTAAAGATTTCAGGTGTATTCAAAGTATAATTCTACTCGCCTGAACCTTTACTCAAAGTGAAGCTACCAATATGAAGTGTACAGGAATGTTTATGTTTCTAGTAGCATGGTGCGTTGGAAAGCTGGACTTCATGCTTATACTAAGTTGGTATGCAGAATGAAACCAGGCAAAGCAAATACTTCAAATTCACACTGAAAATCAATTCGCAACTACACTTTACAGGAAACTTGAATACATATGTACAGGGTTTACCGCTGTTACAAGCACGGCGAGCATTCTAGGGCGGTCTGCATATTGTGGTATCCTCTTATAAGTGCGCACCGAGCGGAGCTCTTAACAAACGCCCTCAGTTTCCTCCACTTCTTCAGAATGGACCTAGAACTAATTTCCGCTTTAGGCAGTACAAACCTACGTTTTTGAGTTTTTTCCTATGATGCATGCACGGTACGTTCGATTCATTTTATTGCATTAAGGCCTTTCATTAAATGCGATGAAAACCGAAAAAAAATATAGCACCCTGGGCTAAGCCTCTAAACAGAATCACCTCTTTGGTCTATGTTGTATACTACAATGATCTACGATGCACGTATCTTATTACGGTCAAATGGAATTCATTAAGTATCCATTCATATACTCGATCCTGGCTTGTACGATAGCGGGTGGGCTATTCAATGGTTGCTATTACGCTTTTATTTCATAGTCCATTGAAATTCAATACTGTATCTGAAATCGCAGCAAAATTGTAAATAGAATCTGTAATACAAATTTCCATTGACAACCAACAAAACGTAGCTTAATTCCATGCTAGTATGAATTGGCAACCCAACGCGAATGGTCCGAATCTATCTAAAAATTGTATCTATAATTTATGTTCTTGTGTTATTTGTTACATATTTTGCTAACGTATTTCTATGCATGACCCCAAAGAATTTTCGCGTATATAATATCTTTGGCTTAGCTCTTTTTCTGTGGTGTTTAGGTTGCAGGCAGTTCTGTTTTTTATTTCAATACAGTGTTCCCTGTTGATGGTCTATGAAAACGATTTCAATTGAAAATAAGTCCGTGGTATAACACATTTAGTGTTTTCAGTGTAAGAATACATTCAATGTACGTTCGAGATCTCGTTATATTTGAAAATGAGATATTTAAGTTGAGATAAAAGTGTTGTGCGACAAAACATGTCTACAAGCAAAAATTATTAAGTATATTGAACGAAAATCGATGCAATTTATATTAAAGAATGATTAATTGAGCCGAGGGAGGTAATTGATGGTAATATGCTGTTTATTGTTCAATTTAAATTAATGCTTTTCATGTGGATGATGATAGATTCGAGATCAAGATTGAACGACAGCAAAAATTTACTGCTAGTGTCGATTATTATCCGAAATTGGATCTATTTTTCTTTGAAAAGACGTTTGGAAGATGTGAATTAGATTTGCGCGGAACCTATGCTGAAAGCGTTGACGTCATTGTGGAGAATTATTGGCGAAACGGTGTTTCATTATTTTAAATTTCACCAATGTGGCGAATCGCAAATTATGATCTTGATCTAGAAATACTTTCTTAATTCGGCGATATGGAGTAACAAATTTTTGCGATTCTTTTTTGGTCCGTAAGATGGAAGGTGTAGACGTTAATACAGTTTCCGCCATATATCTTTTTAAAACGAGGCTTAGTTATTCTTTATCCAAACGGCCAAGGTCCAACGACGACGGGTTGCGCGACAATGATGATGAAATAAAAAAAAAAATATTTTATCAAGGGAGATGGCGTGAAATGGGCTGTCGGCGATACTATATAACATAGCCCTGCCTGCAACGCAACGGTTTGAAAATCGTTGGAGGCGAAAAATCTGTAATCGGGAATCGTTGCTGGTGGAAATTCAGGCATCCACAGTTTGAAAATTCGCTTAACCAAACAGAGGAAATTCTGGTTGTAGTCCTTATTTCTAGATTTCGCGGCCCAAAATGAGTCCCGGTCACCGACATCACGACCGAAGTGGATTGAGGCGATCGATCGTTTCGGTGGAAATGCTAAAGTTCCGGAAAAAAATTGTTTGCAAGTGGGGCAAATTTCGCAGAATTATGCTACCACACCAGCGACACCAGTCTTGCGCGTAGCACCCCTCCCCCCCCCCCCCCCTCCCGCATTTCACCTAAACTGTACCTCCAAGGTGGCTATCCCCTGGCACCACCATCAGAAGACAGACGGAGGGAGAAAATTCGGCGGATGGACAGGGTAATTTGCACACTTCCTAGCTATGAAAATGAAAACTGGACTGCTGCCGTACTTCTTATTTTTCACGGGTGGCAGCTAGATTTGTACAGGTTTTTGTGCTTACTCATTTGCTCGCAGGGCTGGGAATTCGTTCAATTGGCTGTTTTTGATTTCGTTCTGCCAGCACATGGGCCGTTCGCGTTTGGTTTTTCCCAGCATGTAGTGGTTGTATTTTTTACTTCGTTTCTTTTGAGGGTTTGTCTTTTTTTTGCCAGTATTCAGTGGCTGTCTTTGACTTAATTTTGTCAGCATTCTGGGAAGCTGTTCACTCCCCAGCATTCGAGGGGCGCAGATTTGAGCGGAGCAAAGGGGTTGACGGCGCTGCGCCTTCGCATAAAGCGGATAACACATATATGCAATCGCGATGGCGATCAAACGCGTTCCACGTTAGTAAGTCAAGCAACACATACGTGTCCCGATCTGTTAGCGATAGAGTGGACATCTGCAGCGTTCGATCGCGGGATAGTTGGCGATCTGCGATCAGAATCAACAGGTTGAATTTATCGCAGAACGCAGGTATTAAAAATAGCAGATCTTATGGAAAAATTAATTGAATGTGTAAAAAAGCATAATGTTTTTTTTTATATATCACATGCGGACTACAGAAATATGAAAATAAAATTTTCCTTGCGGTTGCGATCGCGATTGCAACATGGGTGTTCGCTTCCTCCTGTGGTCGCGATCGCGAACGCAATCGTGATCGCCATCGCAATCGTGTATGTGTGCTCTCCGCCTTAAAGGTGTCGATAGCACAAAGAATAAAATGGTTAAAAAAAATCAAGTAGTTAAAAGGACCCACCTGTAAGAGTTAGGGCAGTGCCCATCCTCCTTTTCTGCGGGACAATAGGACCTGCTTTTTCCCTATTTGGAGCTTATTATAAGTGCTCCTCCGTTAGCGAGGTTTATCCAGTGTGCCTTTCTCGCCCTGACCAACTCAGTGTGCCGTGCCACGATCGTTTCATTTGCCTTGTTGTGATTTCGGCGTTCCAAGTTTTGAGGCGGAGTACGAAATTAAGAGTAACGTTGGAAGAGGAAGGGGCAAATTTTCGAGATAATGTTATTGCCGTCCATGTGCACATGTATTTTACATGTATGGATGTGGGGTTTACGGATGTAGGAGCGGTTCGCTGAATGTTTGTGCTTTTGCCTTAGCCCTAAATGGGATACCAAGTGAAAGGTATACGCTCCGACTCTGGCCATTTGGCCTATTTATCGTGTCATAGTATTACGCTTCATTACTTTATTACCGACGACGCAACGTAGACCATACATCATAGAACCGAATACTTCTTCTCTCTCTCTGTCCATCGACTTCGGGAATCATCTTGTTAAGTACAATTGTACAAACATGCACTATGTGCATGTAGTACTAGACTTAAGTGAAGTTGTCAAAGTATAGTATGTTAAATAAAGTCAGTCCAATACTGAACATGGCGCAGTCAGGTAGTAAAATCTGAACCCAAAAACTAAAAAGTATTAAAACGTACGTGTGAATTAATATAAATATATAAAACTATAATCGCAGTTATGAATTAATTAAAAGCAAAATTAAAAGTATAAAAAGCTATAGTGAAAAAAGATTCGGGCGATGTTCTACGATTGAAATCTTGCCACGTGATAGTTCACAAAACGTACATATACATTTTGAGGTTGAGGTGCTAAAAAATCAATACGAGATGGAATTTAAAAGACCACCGCCTCTAATACTATCGGGAAACATAAGTGAAGCGTGGAAAAATTTTAGGCAATTATATGAAATATATGCCGTTGCCACGAAAACAGATAAAGAAGATGATCGAGTTCAGGTAGCGAGATTTCTCAGCTGTGCAGGCGAAGAAGCCGTGCATTTATACAATAACCTGAAAATAAAAACCGAGGAGCAAAACAAAATCAAAATAGTACTCCAGAAATTTGAAGAGTATTGCAATCCTCGTAAAAATATAATTTTTGAGAGGTTCAAGTTTTACACTCGCAAACAAAGCGAAAATGAACCCTTTGACCACTTTATGGCCGACATCGTTAAATTGGCGAAAAATTGCGAGTTCGGAAGTACAGAAGATGACATGATTAGAGATCGCATCGTACTGGGGATTTCGGATCAAAATCTACAATCACAGCTGGTAAAAATGGACAGTCTAGATCAAGCCAAAGCAGTGGAAATGTGCCGCATAGCAGAAATTACGTCGACTCAAACGAAAGAGATGCAGGGACAACAACAAAACATTTTAAGTATCAATAACAAATCACAAAAGAACAATATATTTAGTAGTCAAAATTCCAGATCAAACAATAATTCGAAATTCAGCTGTAAAAAATGTGGCAACAAGCACGGGAAGAAGAGCTGTCCTGCATTTGGAAAAAAGTGCAATAAATGCGGCAAATCCAATCACTTTGCAGCACAATGTAGAAGTCAATCGCAAAATACTAAAAACGTGAGTAATATTGCATCCAAATCTGATAGTGATATTAGTTTAAACCAGTTTTATATAGATGGCATTAAAAGTGGAAAAAACGTAGACTCGTGGTTCGAAGAAATAAAAATAAAAAACGAATGGGTTAGATTTAAATTAGATACAGGAGCAGAAATAAACACATTGCCCGTAGATATTTGCCAAAAAATTAACGTATGTACAGAAATTAAAAAAGTTCCTATTAGGCTGGAGGCCTATGGGGGATACCCAGTAAGAAGCTTGGGTGTCGTGAAAATTAACATTGATTATAAAGGTATTGAGAAAAATATTGAGTTCGTGGTAGTTGAAGAAGGTTCTAAGCCTATCTTGGGCCTTAGGAGTTGTGTTAGCCTAGGACTAATAGCTAGAGTGGAAGAAATTAGCATATCCGACAAGGAAGAGTTCGTGAAAATATACAAAGACGTGTTTACTGGTAAGGGGAGTTTTCCCGAAAAGTGTACTCTCAAATTAGTTGAGAATGCAGTGCCATCTCACAAACCCCCACGACGTATCCCATTAGCTTTGAGGGATACTGTAAAGAAAACGCTAGATGATATGGAAAAAAGAAGCATTATTTCAAAGCAAACAACTCCTACCTCGTGGACTCATAATATGGTAGTCATAGAGAAGCCAAACAAAACTTTACGTATTTGTTTGGACCCACGAGATCTGAATCGATATATCCAATATGAACATTACCAAATTCCTAAAATAGATGATTTCATGCTTGCAATGAATGGATTTGAGTACTTTACAGTTCTCGATTTAAAGGAGGGATTTTGGCAAATGGAATTAAGTGAGGAGAGCAAGGATTTAACGACTTTTAGCACACCTTGGGGAACATATCGATTTAATGTTTTACCGTTTGGCATAAACATTGCACCTGAGCGATTTCAAAAGCTCAATTCAAAGTATTTCGGTAACTTGCCGGGTACATTTGTCTATATTGACGACATTATTGTAGGAGGCAGCACTTTGGAAGAGCATAATAAGAATTTGAGTAATATTATCAATCGGGCAAAAGAGATCAACGTTAAATTCAATCCAGACAAACTCCAATATTGCGTGAAAAAAGTTAGATACTTAGGACATATTGTCACTAAATCAGGAATAGAGCCAGATCCGGATCGAGTTAAGGATATAGAGGGTATTAAAAATCCAAAAGATAGAAAAGATCTTGAGAAGATTTTAGGGACAATAAACTATTTAAGAGCTTTCATACCTAATTTATCAAGCTTAAATGCACCCTTACGGGCACTATTAAGAAAAAATGTGGAATTTGTATGGACTCCATCACATACTGAAATTTTAAATAATATAAAGCATAAAATAAAAGATTATACTGTACTACACACTTTCGATCCAGAGAAAGAAATCGTAGTTCAGACCGATGCCTCTAAAGATGGGCTAGGATGTTGTCTATTACAAGAAAATAAACCTATCTGTTATGCATCGAAAAGCCTCACGAGTAGTGAAACTAATTACTCTCAAATAGAGAAGGAGCTGCTTGGTATTGTATATGCATGCAACAAATTTCATAACTATATTTACGGTCAAGTTGTGACTATCCATACGGATCACAAGCCCCTGGTTTCTTTAATCGAAAAGGAGATATCACAAGTTCATTCAAATAGGTTACAACGAATGAAAATAAAACTACTTAAGTACAAACTTAAAATTAAATATATACCAGGTAAAGATCTGCATATAGCTGACCTTCTATCTAGAAATGCTACTGTTGATAATACAGTGAGTACAGAATCACTTGGTACAGATGTGATTCATGAGATTAGCATGAATGCAGAGAAAAAGCAACAACTTCAAGATGCTACAAAAAATGATGTCGATTACCAAGAGATACGTAGATATATTCAAAATGGTTGGCCGAATTCTAAAAATAAAATATCGGATCCAGTCAAATCGTATTGGTTCATTCGAGATAAACTTTTCTTTGAAGATGGATTGTTGTTTTGTGACAACAGACTCTGTGTTCCTAAAAGTTTAAGGTATATGACGCTTAAATTATTACATAGAGTTCATTTGGGTATTACAAAAACCAAAGCGAGGGCTAAAATACTCTTTTATTGGCCTAAAATGAACAATGACATTGAGCTCATTATAAGTAAGTGTAGAACTTGTGAGAAATTCATGGCAGCAAATCGCCATCATACAATGGTTAAGTATCCAATACCGAAATATCCCTTTCAAAGAGTCGCTTGCGATATTGCTGAGTTTGGTGGAAAATCATACTTAGTGCTTCAAGACTACTATTCGAAATGGATTGAATTGGAACTAATACCAGGTAAAACAGCACATAATGTCATAAAAGCGCTAAAAAACATTTTTAGTGTCCATGGAATACCAGAAATGGTAGTTTCAGATAATCAACCATTCAACTCCTTTGAATGTAAAAACTTTGCAAAAGAGTGGAATTTCACATTTGTATACACAAGTCCTAGATATCCTCAAGCAAATGGATTGGCAGAAAAAGCTGTTCATATAGTTAAAACATTAATGAAAAAAGCTAGAGAAGAAAATCGTAGTATTGAACTTATGCTTATGGAATATCGAGCAACACCAATTATTGGACTCGGTTATTCACCAGCACAACTCGCAATGAGTAGAAATATTAGGACATACCTTCCAATCAATTCTGATTTACTTTTACCGAAATGTTGTGAAGATGTTGAAAACAAGCTGAGGGATAGGCAAAATCAGATAAAAAATTTATATGATCAAAGAGCCAAAAGAAAGGAATTAAATTTAAAAATAGGTCAAAATGTAGTATACAGACATAATAATAAATGGGAACCAGCACAGATAGTAGGCGAGCATAGCAATCCTAGATCTTATTTAATTAGAAATGAATTTAATAATATCCTCCGACGAAATACAACACATTTAAGGCCATCATATAATAAAGCTAATATCAATATTCAATCAGATGACAATATTTTGCGACAGACTCCAATTGAAAGTAGTCAGAACAATAATAATGAAAATGTAAATAATTCAATGAGAAATCGTAGTGAAAATTACGTGACTAGATATGGTCGTAAAGTAAAGCCACCAGAATATTTTAGAAGTGATAAAAACTAATACAAAAGCACAGTTCTTCTTTCAAGCTTGCTAGGCCTTTTATTTTATTTTATTTTTTTATTGTATTTTTTCCTTTTGAAAAGAGAGATAGTAAATGAATTATATATTCCGAAAAATTATTACAGTTTTCAAATATTTAAATTAAATAAAAAATGTATAACATACATTTGTGAATCAACAATATAATTACGAATATATACTAGAATACATGAACTAAATAAATATAATAAAGCATCGAATCATTGTATTCAGGTTGAATCATAATAACACAAATGAATTTTAATAAACATTTAAAGAATTGTAAAACTATCGAAGTAGAATAATCATAGATGACAATGTTGAAATGTAAAAGAATTATAAATATGTAGATATTATTTTGTATATTATTTTACACTTGATATTAAACTAATTTAAGTTCCTTTGGAAAGGGAAGATGTTAAGTACAATTGTACAAACATGCACTATGTGCATGTAGTACTAGACTTAAGTGAAGTTGTCAAAGTATAGTATGTTAAATAAAGTCAGTCCAATACTGAACAATCTTTTTTGGATACTCCCTTCATGTGTTCCTTCTTTCGATTGATAGTTCCCACGGATTGTCTAGATCGCGTCCTGAAGTATTTCTTTTTTTTTTTTTAACGCGATAGGCAAAACGTTAGTCCTCCCTTGTCCTTTTTTCTCTCTATGTGAACTCTGATTTGTTCAGGAGGCTTTCGAATATTTTTTTTACGCGCCATTAAATACCAAGGCGGGGAGGGCTGCGAGCGCGATGCCCATAACATCTGAAGCTCAGGCAACCTAAAGGGGAAGAGGGGCCTGTCCTGAATGGACGGTTTTTGTTTTTTGATTTCGATTATTTGCGGCCTTAGTGCTTTGTTTGATTAGCTTGACGTTGATGTTGATGTGACGTTGTTGTTGATTGATGGTAATTTGCAGTTCCGACGTGCACCTCCATTTCCGATCTTTGCCTAAGTCTTGGTTTCTTTTCTTGTGTAATGGACCTGATATGCCATTGTTTTTTTTGTACGTTGATGATGGTACAGTTGTGTAATAACTCACCCCGCGACTCCCGATCATTGAGCAGGTCTGCCCGTGCACTTCACCTGCAGTGTGTGCGTGTTGGCCCTTTGCACCCTTGGTGTTTTTCGGCATTCAGTGTCAACCAGTACTCCTCGCCCTCCAACAATCTTCACTACAGGCATTTAAAAAACAAGTGGTTATAATCCAGCAGCATTCCAATTATTGAAAAGACCAATCCGACAAAATACATTAGGCTTGACACCCGAGAAATCAATTAAAGATTCTACACGAAATTCGGAGGTTTTTTTTCACATTTTCAAGTATTTTGCCCCACTGTGCGGCTGTCCCTATTCAAGTGACCGGGAGTGTATCTATTAATGTCATTTGTAATGTTTAAACTATTCGGACACATACGGGTGTTTTTTAGCGATCATGCTCGTAACCTATGACCACATAAGTGTTTTTCATGACACCATAATTATTAATTACGACATTATTAACAAACCTGCTTTTCGAACATATCGTGTCTGAACAGGTGTATAATAAACTCCCAAGCTAATGCATGCAAGCTGTTAGTATCAGACTGCATTCGGGCGAAGGAATGAACCCCTTTTTCGTGTTTCTTAAGATGCTCACCTGTAAAGAAGAGAATAAGAAAAATTATATGATGATAGCTAAAAATTAATTGTTCAATATGTATTAAAATCTAAATTGATATTAAAGAACTATTAACAACATTCAGCGGAATAGAGTGGCGAGTAGGGTCATCTGACTTCATATTTATAGCCATTGATCCTCGTATTTGAAAATGTGGGTAATATTTTTTGAAGGAATAGCTGCAAAACATTCAGATAATCGCCCGGTTAGATTTTATTTTATGCACCTGTTGATTGCAGCCGGAAAATTGGTGGCGTGAATAAGGCGGTTTTGAGTCTGTTTCGCTAATGATTCAATTTATTGTAACTGCATGCGGTAATATTGGTTTAAATGGAATGTGCAAATGTTGTTTGCAGTTGGCAAAAATATGATGTAGAAATTGTAGATGGAAAATCCATTTCATTTTAATTCTTCATCATAAGACTTTTCTTTCAAGTAACAGTTATCGATTATTGGGCTAAACCCTTTCGCAATTAATTATTTGAGAAATTATAAAAATAAATAACTGCCGCTAAAGTCCAATTTTTGGAAGAAGGCCTCGAGATGAGTTAGCATCATCTCATCTATTAGGTCGTGTATTTTGTGCAGTGGTGTGTGATCAGCAGCACGCTCAACCGACTTATTTACTGCAAAAATGGGTAGTAATTTAACATGTGACTGGGCTTATAGTCCGACACGTAAATCTCGTTTTTATCGAAGACTATTGTATTCAGTAGGAATCGAACCAGGCCCAGGACATAGAAGGCAACCGTGCTATCCGCTATGCCATCCGGACTACTGTATTTTTTACTATAATTTATGACAAAAAAAAAACAATAATTGAAAACGGATCACGGAACGCAGATCAAAGTTGGCGTAAAGAGCAACGGGGGTCCCCATACTGACAACCAGCGTTTGGCGAAAATAGCCGACGCATGGCCGCCACTAAATATATGACAACCTTTATTAAAAAATTCCTCAAATTTCTCTAAATTTTGTCATGGCATTCTTGTACGACTTTCATATATGCAGCATGTATTATACTTGCATCTATATACACAACAACATATGCAGATTGCAAGAAAATAAAAAATCATCCACTCACGTCGCATCGCAAACTCAATAAATACAGAAATAAGCAGCATTTTTTAATATAAGTAATAGTCTTTGCGCGGTCCTCCACTGGAAGCGTATTTGAGCAGTACAGCGCTCCGATGACACAAGCGACTCGCAAAATAGACGGCTGTCAATGACAGGGATCGTTCATTGCAGGCGTCTTTGTGCCTTAGTTTGCTTAACTATCTCTTCCATTGCAAACAAAATCAATCGGCTAAGTGTTTCCATCGAATACATTCCTCGAGAGAACAGGAGCTACGAGTGGTAATAAGCGACAAATCCAAAGTTTTTTGGATCTGAAGCTCGAGTCGAGCGGCGCACGTAGACGTTCGTAGCGGCTTCGCTCAAACACGCTTGTAGTGAACGCATGTTTGTAAAAATTCTAAACTTTGATCTAACGTGCAATGGCCCCTTGTCGACGCTTGTGTTGCAGCGGCGCGTTGCCCCTTCCAATGGACGGCCACATTTATGTATCATTTCAAGCTCAGCTTTAAACAAAATCGAATTACCATATTGATTGGTATCCCGTATTGTTCAGTGTGCTATATCGTTCAATGGATGGATGGAATCAATTAATTTATCCCATTTTTTCCATAATCTGCATTTTTGCTGTTTAAATTCGCTCGTCGCAGACCCGCGGCGCTTGATTCACTCTCGACCTTATTGCGATGAAACGAGTGGGCCTAATATGAATTTAGTTCGCCTGATTCCGGACTTTCGGGCAACAAACCAAATGTTGTAACTCTCCGAACTCTAGGTAGGCTAGACACAAACCGTTGATCTCTTAGTAGTCTTTGCTATGATATGTCTGTTCCTTTTGGTGGTACAATTATTGTATTAAGAGACAGGTATATAAGTATATGCAATGCAGCATTCCCAAAGAATGTTTAGTGAAAATATGTGTAGGGTGAGAAGCACTTATTGCTAAATAGTACGTGCTAGTATTGATGGACATTTTTTCACATTTAAAACAATGTACAGCCTACATACTCCCTTGGGACAAAACTAAGCCATGTGCAGGAAATCAGCTCCCTATGAAGCTGTAGTCCTGTTAGAGAATAACAAGAACAAAAAAAAAATGAAAAATTGCGATTTTCAAACTGCTATATCTCGGGAGCTTTTTATTCAATCGAGTTCTCAGGAGGTAAACAAAAATGTTCTTTTCAACTTAATGTCCAGGAAGGTCCACCTGGCTGACCAAAGGGTTTAAAATACTTTACTTGTAAAGAATTAACAATGCTTGCAACTGTACACCAGTTCATTGGGCTTATCGCTCCGATTCGGGAGATACTCATATTTACCATGTTTAGTTTCTGTTTCATTTCCTGATCATAGAGTCCTTTGTTTTGACCCACACCTCCAGCAGGGCCAAGATATAACCGTCGTCAACCTGTTATGTATGGGTTTCTGGCTTAAGTCTTTTGTTTATTTTAAAGAAATCTTAAATGATTCGACGACCTTTCTTCTTTGTGGTAATTAATTATATTTTTTTATATTTATGTTATTTTCAGATGAAAATGCACAAGAGAGCGAAACACATTGTCGAGCACGATCATGAACCTGGTACAAGTGTCCTCCGAATGGCTCAAAACACATACACACTCTTCACACAAATCCTGCTCGAACCAGATTAAACGCGGAAACCAGCAGCAGTGGTAGCAACAACAACGACAATAGGAAGATGTGCCTTGTTGTAGTTGTACTAGCAAGTGGAATTCAAGTGTGTTTTATGTGTCATAAAATTTACATGTTCGGTTCTGTTTCCTCTGAAGCGAGTTGAAGGATTGCGGTCGCTTCGATGGTGTATTCCCATAACGCTATATGTGTAAGGAGCATCGGTGCTGCCGGGCATTTGAAGATGTGCTTAACGTCGTAAGGAGTATTGTTGCATGCGGGGCAAATATTTTGGATGCTGGGGTCGATTCGGGACCAGTACAAATTGAGGCATAAACACAAGCCTTTCCAACCAAGGCCGACCAAGAGGGGGTCCTAGAATCACATGGCGTTGATCTGTCGCACAGGAGTGTCGGGTGCTGGGTAAGTCTTTTGATAAGTTGCGCGCTATTGCCCAGAACAGAGTACGATGTCACACCGGAGTAGTTGACGCGCTGTGCCCCACTAGGGGTTAAGGCAAAGTTGTAGATTATTGTGGGTTTTTACGGGTAGGGTCTTTGTTTCCGGGTGGAGATGGTCTGACTAATGTTGTAGGTGGACTTGCCATTCTGATCGACCAATATGTGCCATATCGTAAAATTAACATCCCGGCAGACGATATGTAATGAACCACTTATAATGAACCATATTATGGTCATGGTCTGGTAGTGCTGCTCCCACCGGCAGATCGAAGCAGCACCTGATGAGTAGTGTTGGTGGTACGAAACCAGAGGCCGAGGGTCCCATTACACCCGGACCCAGGTGCGACCGCGTGGGCGTCTGATCCGTCAGTCAACCATTCCATCCTTATCGACTATTTTTTTTCATTCCCCATTTTGTGTTGTCTTCCCCAGGCTTATGAATTTTTGTTAATACGTAAAGGACAGGGGCAACGAGCGGCGAAAACCCCGCCCACATCTCCCGAACAGAGCTACAGCAAGCATAGGCCGCTGCTGAGCTCGTTGAGGGGCCTTCTTCTTCGCCAGATGGCACGGAACGACCTTCACGGTCAATTATGCTACCTTAGGCTCCGTCCCCACGGGCATCTTCGGATGCCCACCAAACCGTCCGTTACAGATAACACCCTTGAAGCACAGGCCATTGCAGCCAAATCTGGAAATGTAGACGTAGAAATATTCAAATTCTATTTACCAACGGTATCCAGCTGTCTCTTAGGATACAACGTGAACATGAGTCCCTTTCTAGCGGGACAGTACCGCCCCTGTTTGGTGACTTTAATGCTTACAACGAATTATGGCACTCCAACCTCGATAATGATCCCAGAAGACCTAATATAGCAGAACAAATAGATACATCAGATTCTTGTCCGCTTAACGGCAACGTTGCCACTCGCATTGCATGTTCCAATTCCACCGACATTCCAATAGCAAGCGCAGATATCATTAATGTGGCCCAACGGGAATCAGTCCTTCCGCTATCATCCGATAATCTGCCAATTATAATAAAGCTCGACCGGCCATCTGATGGGCTTCTTGCAGACTGTCGCAGTTTCTTAAAATCACAATAAAGCCTACTGGAGCGACTTCAAAGAGTACACCAATGCGGTCTTTCAAGCCCTACCAACGCCAACGGATGAACATGTAACCGAACTTAAACTAAGACAAATCATTAAGAAAACGGCGGCTAAGTTTATACCTACTGGACGGATCCCTAGAGTACGGCCTAATTTCCACACCTCAGTAGCACGACTGGCAGATGAAAGCGACGGCATTGGCTGCACTAGTCCGGATGATCCTAGGATCAAGGATCAAGCATCTAAGCAATTTTAACTTAACAACCGGCGTATGTAAGCTATGGTCCACTGTAAGAGCCCTTAACAATTCATCGACGCAAAAAGGGAAAGTTGTCATTCAATTTGGTAACACTTTAACAAACGATTCTACACGGTGTGCTAGTCTCTTCGATAAACAATTTATTGAACATCCGCCACCCGATAGACTAAAACGCCAATTTCGTAGAACAATCCGCAACCTTTGCAGTGAAAATATGTTTCGATTCTCACTAATCAATGTAACCAATGCAATAGAAAAAGCTAAGACCTCCAAAGCCATAGGACTAGATGGTATTTCAATGGTATGCTGGAACATCTCGACTCACCAGTAATCGACTACTTAACACCGACCATCATTCCAGAAGTTTGGAAAAAAGGAAAGGTGGTTCCCATTTGGAAACCCGGGAAGAAACCTACGCTAAACGATTCATATCGCCCCACCACACTATTGTCTTCTGTCGCCAAAACACTTGAACCTTTGCTACAACCTCTGCTTGTAACCCACACCCAACTGGCCGACCACTAACATGGCTTCAGGAAAATGCATAGTACTACGATGGCGCTGGATGCCATAATCTCTAATGTCCACAACGGTCTCAACCAGGCCCCACCATATCACATCGCCATCCTGGTGGCGTTTAACTTATCGAAGGAAGATCTGCTTTTGCCGCTGTCTCCGCTGCTGCCTCAATCTAGGTCACTTAAGGGAAATGCATGCTTCTAACTTGACATTTCGCTGCGGCTGCTGCTGCGTTCTATCTGGTTCGGGCATCTGAGGAAATTTTACCCTTGTACCATGTTCGTG
This sequence comes from Chloromyia formosa, assembly GCA_964017055.1. Taxonomy (NCBI): domain Eukaryota; kingdom Metazoa; phylum Arthropoda; class Insecta; order Diptera; family Stratiomyidae; genus Chloromyia; species Chloromyia formosa. The sequence goes on from OZ024817.1 coordinate 89,922,842, forward strand.
TTCGAGTTCGAATTCTTGTTCGACAGTGTGTGACCGGGCTAAGGAAAAATAGCTAAAGCTGTGGTAAGAACGAAAATGACTGTTTTAAATAATAACAAAATAATTTTTCATTGTTTTCCATATCATGATGCCATATTGTGAGCTGATTTAAATGCGAAAATAGTTTCGTCAATCCAAACTTCTTAAAAACCATAACTCAATAGCAAAAATGTCGTTTCCTTATCCAAACCACAACGTCCCTAACACTGATTCAAATCAAATATCATTCAATCTACCTGAATCGATCCATTACTACCAATACCCAATATACATTATCATTGCGTAACAAATTTTCTTCTCCTTATATCTTTTCGTCGATTTTCATCATAACATTAATAACATATTCTTGTACAATGGCGCAAACAAGTCACGATTTTGCGTCTCTGGTACGATTTTTATCGCACTGTGTATAAATGTATCTCGTAGCTTTTTGTTTCTATTTTATTTTCTCGATCTAATACATATCAAATGTATGTACGTACTCGTTTATGTTATTTTTTAATCTTTCTTTTTTCTTGTATTATTTTCATTATTGCAGATGTTGTGTACTAGTACCTTACGATATGGTGGTGTTTCATAGTATCTGCCGTCACTAACGGTGCGGTGGCGTAGATCGGCCAAAATATTGCCTTAAGGTGCACAGCGATGTTTGCACGTTCCATTTCAAGTTCGTTACAGGCTCTTGAGGAGAGTCAGAGTACTACAGAAATGTTGAACATGATCATGTACATAACGTGGCTAGGAACTATCCTGCGAGTACATCTTTGAATTCAATATTTTTTTTTTGTTATCCGTTTTTTGTCAATCCTGTATTCTGAAGTCATCGAATATAAGTACATATCTGCATTGGTAGTTTTTCGAAACGTAAACATTTAGTTCATGGCTGGTTACAACTCGTCAATGACTGCAGATACTTCTGTTTCGTCTATTGTTAATTCTTTTGTTACGCCAGGGAAATTGTTTTAGTGGTCAAGAATGTACAACTTGAAGAGTATCTCTTAAATGTGAATCAAGTTGTGTACCGTACGTGCGTTCAAGCACTACTCCAGATTTTTGTGACACTCACGATTGCTGCGATTCTAAACGGTCGAGTGTCTGTCTCAACAGTAGTGTGCTGAAGAAAGAGTCTTTGGAGTATCCCTGGCTAGTAATTGTGACCAAGTCATAGCTTGGGCTACTATTATACGAGTCTTATAGTATAGGTGTATTTCTGTTCGGAGGAGCTCTACTTCTTTTAAAACGGCCCGTACACGTGTATGTACCTATATGTATATGGGAGTCATGTTGTTGTTATACAATTGACGAAGCCGGATCTTAATTTAAATTGTAGCACGAAGTATGTATACGTTCGAGCGAATTGTTACTATCGGTTTTATTGTTATTGGTGCTGAGGTGATATTTCAAGCATTGCAACGGATAACGAAACTAGTTACGTATGTAGTTCAAATGGTATGAGACATCAATTTAATGTAGGACAAGGGAGAAAGAAAGAATTTCTAGTGGAAGTTTAACCAAATAAAATTTATCCAATTTGTTGATGAATTATTTTAAATCAATGTTTGTTTCTACGAGTACATATGCATTTTTAGAGAATTGTAGTCTGGATGATAAAACGGCTAACAAGTTTGCCATCTATGCACTGGACCCCGGTTCAAGTTCTACTGAATTCAATAGCCGTTTGGAGTAAATAACATGGTGCAACGTGTTGCTGATCACACAACTCTGCACAAAACTCATTTAGCGGCCTTGGTCCAAAATTGGACTGTAACGCCATAGTTATTTATTTAGTTATTTACGAGCCATTACACTTATAATTGGCGTGGGATCTGTCTTCTCCCAGCAGTCTCCAATTTGATGGCAAAAATATTTTCAAACCGGATCAAACAAGCAGTTCACCGCACATTGAATAATGAACAAGCCGGATTTCGCGAGGGCTTCTCATGTAGCGACAACATCAACACCCTCCGAATTATTATTGAACAATCCGCAGAGTGGAGATCCCCATTGCATCTAATATTCATCGATTTCGAGAAGGCGTTTGACAACGGTGACCGGGAATACATATGGAGGGCTTTATGTAGGAGAAGCATACCAGATGAAGTAATTTCCATCATCAAGGAGTCCTACCAGGGAGCCCGATGTCACGTCCTACACAAGGGTAAGCTATCAGATCCTTTCGAGGTGCTCAGCAGAGTGAGACAAGGCTGCATTTTGTCATCTATACTGTTTTTAATTGCCATTAGTAATGTACTAAGCGCCATGCTTCAAGAACACCAGAACAAAGTTATAAGATGGAAAATGTTCAAAAGCCTTCAACACCTAGACTATGCTGACGATATTTTTATTCTTTCAAATAGATCGGATCAAGTAGCTCAAATGTCTGATGTTCTCCATTGCGAAAGCCGTAATGCGAGGCCTAAAATCAATGCTGCCCAGACTAAGTAATTGAGCTTGGATCCAGGAAGGCAAAGCGAAATTTGTGTTTCCGGGCAGGCAGTCGAGAAAGTTGACAATTTCTTCTTCTTCTTTCTTTCTTTATTCAGTTTGGCTCCTTTCTGGCAAAAGCACAACATTTCCAGACGCACCAAACACCGAATCTTCGAAACCAACGTAAAATGAGTGCTTTTATATAGCTTTTCAAGTTTAAAGGTGACCAATAAGATAACAACTAGACTGAAACTTTTGTGAATCAATGTCTTCGGTGCATCCTACACATACGGTGGCTAGAGGTAATTTCTAACGATGACCTCCTTACTATTACCGGACAGGACAGGATAGGCACTTCCATTAAAGGACGAAAGTGGCAATGGATAGGTCACACTCTCCGAAAAGGATCGAACAACATTGCTCAACAGGCCCTCAATTGGAACCCGCAGTGAACAAATACAACTCGCCGTATTGGACGACCTAGTCCAATGCCCTGCAGAAGATCAGTTAAGAGACAGGGTTCCTCATAGGCAAGTCGTGGAGTTAGCTGAAAGCGATGGCGATTTATAGGACGAGGTGGTAAGTAAGCGTGGTTAATGCCCTATGCCCTACAAAGGGTTAACAGGAACCAGAGAGAGACACTAACAATAGGCGTTTTTTCAACATCCATACAGAGCGGAGCAGGTTAAGACCACACAATAATATTATACTAGCAATTTGATCTGAGCTACTCTGGATAAAACGTCAGTGCAAGAATGCTGCTCCGTTAAGTAGTCTGCGTTTCGAAATGCAGGCGACGCAGGTGTCGAAGTTTTCGGCCAGTTACAGTTTGGGAAGCACATGAAATTATTTTCCGGTCAATTAAATGTTTGTTTTGTGTAGTTATATCGAATAGTGAACATTCGAAATAAATTTGTCCGAATGTGTCTGTGCAAAGGATTTAAGTTTCCTCTTGAGTTGACGTTCGAATGCCAACTAAACCAAGACACATTCCCAGCAAAGACATGCCCCGTTTTCGTATTTGCTACTCCAATCTGTTTTCGATCCTTTTTTGCCGCTTATCCTGCTCTACTCTGCCCTGTGCAAAAAAAAAACAACTATTGATTAGTTAAGCTAACGTCAACTCAAATTTCAAGAGGAAACTTAAATCCTTAGCACATAAATAATAGGACGAATTTCCTTTAGGCAGCAGAATCAATTACTATTCCTAATGATTACACAAAACGAACATTTTATTGACACGAACATTTTATTTGCGTGGTCGTCATTGTCGATCGGTACAATCTGGGGCTTTTGTTCCAGGTTTCTTGACATGGAGTGGTTTTTGCAAGGACGAGTTGTCAGCACGTCGCTTAACCCAATTCAGGGGATGGCCTCGGAAGATAGCTGCTTCAGATGGTATAATAAACGTGCTGGAGTTCACACAACTATGTTGCAGGTCCAACTACGCAAGTCATTCCATCCTACTAAACCTGAGACGCTTAGGTGTTGGTCAGCCATTCAGGCTACAGCTATCTGCCTTTTTCCAAATGTCTTATCGCTAAGACTTGGCCGTCAGGGGTTTGAAACCCTGCCGTTACCAGGGGGTGCCCACCACGAGGAGGACTATGGAAAGGTCTTTTGCCCCCCAGCCAAATACGTTGATAGATTAAATTAAAAATATGGGAGGCGTAGTTATGCACTGCAACGGTGTGGCCAACTACCGGATAAAATTGCGGTGGAAAAGTAGTAGTGGCCACTCTTTACAAATTGCCTAGATTCCTGCCTAATAAATGCATGGAAATTATATAACATTGCAAATCGCCAAGACGAAATGCCACAATTAAATTTCAAATTGAACGCCGCCAGGTGCCTTATACAACCTGAAGCCTCTTTGAAGACAAGCAAGATATGTTAGAAAAACAACTCAATTCCGTGCCCACGTTGTAGCCTACTCAGGATTTGCGAGAACTTCTTCTTAATGCACGACAATGCTCGATGCCACACGTCATGTATCATTTGGAAGTGAATGAAACATGAATCCCATACGGACGAGCTCAAGGGAAGGTCCAGAAATCCAGTCCCTTCAACAACAGAAAAGTTGACGACGGCTTTATTAGAAGAGTGGGAGGAACTCCGTCCCAATTCATCAAAAAATTGATCAAATCAATGAAGAAGCGACTGTAAGCTGTAATTATAGTTAAGGGGTGGTTAAGTACTGATGCAATAAATTATTTAAAGTTTGCAACAAATTTATGTTTTATTTTTAAAATACGTAACCACAACCCACTTTTTTAAATAACCATTTTCCTTACGTTTTCACCCAGATAGCATTAATTTCAACAGCACTCGACAAATGTTGATAGTAATGATATCAACTTAAAGGCGAGGTCTCAGGCTTTTAAATGAAATATAATTTTCATATATAAATAAATATATTCTTCGAAAATTACATATGTGAATGTTCGCTTATGGGTTGCGGCGATTTGGTAGCTCGCTAGTGTAGTTAGAAAAGTGTTGAAATTTTGACAGAAAAAATATATACAACTAGAGGTAACAATTCGAGCGTAGAAACTCCAAACCAAGGAACAGTCTATAAAAATTCTCTCACTATATCTCGCATCCCTATGTAGCTTCAGCTTCGAAAAAAAAATCTATAGTTAGATGGGTCACACAATTAATCATCTTTTCTTATTCTTTGAAAATTTATTACACAGCACGATGTTAGAATTCCAGTCTTAATGATTGTGTAACTATAATCATGTCTCGATAGAAAAGAGGCTAAAAATAGAATCTAGTTATTCGTTTTCATTCAATGCTAACCGATGAATGAAAAATGCCCTAAGAAAAGAAAACCACCACGAAAACGGGATAAGATTTAATTCGGCATCTAAAACTGTCTGTTAAATGGTTAATAGACGAGTCCTCTTTATATGATCAAGATTTATGATATGATTCTTCATTTTCATTTTCGATTATGAAAAATGAATTTTTCCATTTTTAGTTTTCTTTGAAATTTGAAATTGAAATTATTTTAAATACAGCCGCACACAATAATCCCTCCGACCTATGTACGAGTATAAGAATCGAGTACAAGGCAAAAATTCCAGATTATTATGGATCTTTCAAGTATATGGAAGTTTTGTGTGCGATTATTGTCCGTGGATTAGAATACAATAGTTGGCTTGACGATCCCTCAAGGAGCATAACGACTAAAGTCGGTTGTTGTTAGCGCTAGACACTATTCGTATTTGACATACTTTCGAGGATTGAAGCCACCACGAATTGGACTCCACTCTTCTTTATTATTATTTCTTGTTCCATTGATTCTTAGTTTGTCATTAATATTGTGAATATGAGCATTTTCTAGCGGAACTTTTAATTTTTGCCAAGCGGGTGGCTAATCGAATTTGGATATGATTTTAATATGTTATGAGGCTTTAACAATACTTGTAGCCGGCCGGCCTGTGGAGTCTTGGACAAAAGGAACGAAATTTCTATGTGATATTTGGTTGCGAAATATCGTCGAATGAAATATTGTGGTAGTAGGGATTAACGGTCGAAAATTAAATGATTGGAAAAGTCAAGAAGCTACAAAAAACAAACGGTCCAAGTGAAATATATTAACTTCTTCCCAATTGTTTCCAAAATAGTTTAAAGCTGATAATCACCTATGAAATAAGTAATTTTGTGTATTACATATGTTATCGGATATTAATAATAATCATGGATGTAAAATTATTCATTGAGTCGTGCTGATTTTCTGTTTTCCGATCAGTGCATTACGCACACTACACGTCTAAACCGACTCAAGGTCGGATTATGCTAATCCTAATTGGGTTACAAGATTTTATCTCACTTTGACTTAAGCTGAGGCTTAGGATTTTGCATGTCTTGTTATGCGGCTTTAGTTTCACTTTCGTCGAAACTTTTCTTGTTTTTGCATTTGGAATTGCGGACGAAATTGTATCTGAATAAAACAGAATAAAGAAGTGCGGCTATTTAACCTAATGGTGGGCACTGCGACAATAGGAGGTCTATTGTACCATAGTAGCCGCTTTGTTTACCACAGCACACATGGACCGCAACATGGTCCGCTGTGTTACCACCGGGCCTCATCACCAAGTGGTTGAACCAGCCGGAGCTAGCAATGACGCGATGGAGCTTGCCAACATCAGCTTAGTCATTCCAATTCAGTGAAGAAGTGAGATCCAAAAAATATCCTCCTTCTTCTTGTCAAAGCTGGACAGGTGCAGAGAAGATGATTACACTATTCCTCCTCGTAACCGCAGCTTCTACAGAAGTCATTATAGGGAGGCCAAGCCTTCTAGCGTGCTCCCCAATATTGCAATGCTCGCTAGTGACTCCTAAAGCTGCTCTGATTCTGCTTCCTCTTCAGCGACAGCAGTTTAGTAAATCGACTAGAGTCCATAAGTTTGTTCAGTTTTTAAGCACTAAATTTGGTAAATGATTTTTGTGGTCTGGTGATAATTTAGTGATGATATTTTAATTCCTTATTGACCACAAAGGGGCACTAATAAAAAAAAACGAAAAAAAAAATCTGCAAACTAGTTTTAATTTTCGTAATTTATTGAATTATCGAATGCATTTCGGATGCGAGCAATTTGCAATCATCATCGGCGATCTCTCTTAAAACTAGTTTCCCGGTTTTTCTTTCTTCTTTTCGTTTTTTATTAGTGCGCCTCTGCGGTTAATAAGGAATTAAAAACTCATCACTAGATTAGTCCACTTTGCAACACAGTGATTTTGTTGAAAGGCATTTGTAACCATTTATCCACCGCTATTCACTACGGACTTTAAAGTTAATTTGCAGGTAACGATAGGTATATTAATGTTCCTACGTACTTGTGCAGAATCGCTTGAACTACCCTGCCTGGCAGGATCGTCGGCTCTACAGTTGCCAGCGAAACCACTATGACCCTAAATCCAACACAAGATAATTGTGAAAAAATCATTATAGTCTATTGTAGCCTTTAAGAAAATTGCAGCAAGAGTCCCATCACCATTCTTACGAAGGCTAATATTTCTTCAGGAGTATTCATAATATCTGCACGGCTTATGGCAATCCGCACGAAGAGCGTAAACCTTGCCCAAGCAATCCCTGGATATTCAAATGAAATATAAAGTGCGGTCTTAGCATCCTTCAAACGAAGACGAGATTCCGTCTCTCTAGATAAACCCATCTTATTTAGATGATATCTGACCCAGTGATGTCCCGAACGGTAGCCCTTAAGTAGCTTCAAGTCAGTTCCATGCCTAAAAGCGAGAAGTCGCATTATCAACATCGTCATAAATGGGCAACAGCCCGACGTCTTCGTCCTCCAATTATCTCGGTCAAGCGACTGCGTACTTCAATTTTGAAAGCCCAACAGGTGTTCGGCGTCATTATTTACTGAGTATTTCCAACGGGCTCTCGGTCATGCTAGCAGCTTTGCTCCGTCGACGTATCGTCCATTCTATATTTTCTTAGGCATGCGGTCATCGTCAATTCGTTTTATATGTCCTGCCCATTGTAGACATTGTAGTTTGACGATTCTCGAAACTTCCAGCTCATCCTACAGCTCGTACAGCTCACGGTTGTACCGGATGCGCCATCCATTTCGCAAACTGCTCCAAAAATTAGCCGAAGGATCTTACGTTCAAATGTGATTATCATGTTTTCGGAGGCTTGAGTAAGGGTCCACGTTTCGCAGTCGTAGAATAGCACAAGTCGTATGATGGTTTTGTATAAGCGGAGCTTAGTATTTCTGTACACATGCTTTAATTTCATTATTAAGAAGACCGAGAAAAAAATCTTATTTGCTAGAGTTCGTCAGTTTCGTTGGCGTCCTTTCACGGGTTACTACCCTGTTATATGAAGTCGTCTTCGAATTGGATGCTAAGGTCACCTGCATTGATGTTCGGTTTTTCTGGCGTAGTCCAACATCTTTTGCAGCAGTGTCAAGATTATATGGAAGTTCTTCTGCGTTCGGCATGTTTCGGGACATGATGTTGATGGCGTTATCAAATGCGTCTTTTTGAACTGCATTATGCCGCTGTGGTTCACATTCATTACCCGGATGGCGTATTCAAGTGCCTTGCTTCAGTCCAATACGAGTTTTAGAAAGATCAGTCAGTCTGTTTTGGATCCTGGCCTGCAAAACCTAGTCGGTCATCGTCATCTTCGTTAGTCGTACTAATTTTACTGGTATATAAAATTGCAGCATGTCGTATGCTTGTTTAAAATCAACCACTCGTCAACGTTGTATTCCCAGCATTTTTCCAGGATCTGAAAATCTGATCGGTTGTTGATCTTTCAGGTCTGAAACCGTCTTGATGCTCGCCAATGACTCGTTCAACGTGCGGATTTTTTTTATCTTTCAGAATTTTTTGTCAGTACTTTTTAGGATGTATAGACTGGTAAGATGAATAATTCTCACACCGCTATTTATAGTATCTCCCCTTTTTGTGGATAGGAAAGATGATGCTCCTGCACCAATCTTCTGGGATCACCTCGTCCTCCCATACCCACAGAAGTAGTTGATATATTGCATTTAATAGACCCGTTACACCAGATTTAGCAGTTCGGCTGGAAACTCGTCTGCACCCGGCGCTTTTTTTGGTTTGAGTGACCGCAAGGCGAGATCAACTGCTTAACAGTCGGAGGTTGAGTATTGGGGCCATGATCAATCACATCGCCATCGATTGGGGCTCTCGAATAAGGACGTGGGATGCGCGACTAAGAAGCTCTTCAAAATAGAACGCCCATTTCAAGGGGTGTCGCTGATGATATTTCCATCCTTGTCTGAGGCTAGTCCTGGGTTGGTATCCATACTTAATCGTGTTCACTAGTTTGTATGCTTTTCTGGTGTTTATATCAACTAAGTTATCATTAATGTCCAGCTACTGCTCGCCAAATCATTTTAGTTACTTACGTCTAATTATTCTTTTTGAAATTCGCCGTAGCTTGTTATTTTATATTTTTCTCCTTTAGCTCCAGCTGGATATTGGATACATCGTCTGTCAGCTTTGCTTTTGGCATTAAGCGATTTTTGGCATTCTTCGTCGAACTAGTCATGTTGCGTTCGCCGGGCTTTATACCTACGACATTATTTGCGGCTTCTTTGACAATAATTTTTAATTCCCCTCTAAACCCGTGTACACCTGTGTCGCCGACGTTGTGAAGCATAGTTATCAGTTTTTCTTCTAGGCTGTATATGCCTGCGCGGTAGCATCGTTCAAGGATTTGTCAACGGCAAAGATTTTGTAATAAACCATATTCTGGTCTGTTACTGCTGCTTCCACCGGCAGATCGAGGGCAGCACCTGATGAGTAGTGATCTGTTGGTGGTACGAAACCAGAGTTCGAGGTCCCATTACACCCGGACTCCGATGCAAGCGCGAGGGCATCTAGGCTCTCCGCAACCATTTCATTATTATCGCCCTATTTTTTTATTATATTATATTATTTCCCTTTTTTTGGCGGACGGGTATCGTCGCGCTCGCATCGGGGTGCTGCCTTGTATATGCCGGTGGAAGCAGCATCACCACACCTGAATATGGTTCATTACAAAAGGGATCCTACATTGATGTTGTCTTTGCCAACTGATCGTCGGAATCGCAATTTGCTCTCCGACATGACTGCACATCCATCAAGCGCGCAGCCCATCTCTTGCATACGTGGACGTGGGCAATCTGGTTGGCCGTGCATTTATCCGGAGATTGCCAGGTTTCTTTGTGAATGCGTCGGTGCGAAAGCATGTTCCTGCTGCATGCGAAGTCGATTGGTTTTTGACCATTGTCATTGCATTCCTTGTGAGGGCATGCTCCAGTTCTTTTTCGTTCCCAACTATCGCATTGAATTCTCCGAGTAGTGTTTTGACGTCATTTGTTAGAGGTGCACGTTGATGAGGTTGAAAAATCAAGTATTAATGCGAGTCGCACATAACCTTTCATTGATGGGTTTGAAGTACATAAATAATGTGCGGTTTGAGGTTGTACATGGAGAACTAAACTTCGAACTACTTATAGTATGTCCAGATAGTTTTTCGCTTTTGAAAATTGTGTGCTTGTTGTTGATCTTGCTATCAAGCCGATTCGTTTCCTGGACTGCACTAATGCTCCGTTTGTATTTCCCGACCTGTTGTAGGAGGCAATCAGGGCCCCCGGTTTGTTCAGAGAGTGTACAATGCAGGATCAGAAAGAATAATCCGTTGGTTGTTGACCCATCGATTAACCCTATCCAGGGGTGGCCTCGGTGGTAGCAACTTCTTGTGGTTCAAAACGTATCAGAGGTCACACAACTATGTCGCAGGTCTGACTGCATGATTCATGCCACCCTAATGAGCTGCGACGCTTAGACGTTACTCAGCTCTAGCCTGCTAACATTCACTTTTTTTTAACAATTTTACAGCCGGTGGTGTCTATCCAAAGCAAAAAGCAAACATATAATACCGGCTGCTGCGTTTGTGAGCAGTTTACTTATACTCATTTAATTGAGAACAGTGAAACTGGCCATAAAGAACAATTCCTGAAAATTCTTTCGATTGAAGAGAGTTTTGAACAAAATTAGATGTCTTGAAAACAGCAACAACCGCAACCCGTTCGGGCTTTTGAGAATTAATTGAATTTAAATCATTACGAAATTGTACCCTTATGTAGCGTCACCCTCAATCAATTTGTAATAATGATTTTCAATTGTCAAACTCGAAATGGAAATATTGGGATTGCATTATTTTTTTTAAATGTAAACGAAATCTTTCATCGTCACCAATTTTTCAGTACTAAAAACACCTCTATAATTTTCGAAAAATATTCGAATTTGACAAACCCAATCTACTGACAAGCCTCGTATTAAATTATTTCAGAAATCAAAATTGAATGCCACCAAAAAAACAAAATTCTTCATGCCAACCGGAAACTCTATTAGCCTCAAATACTCACTTTGAATAAATTAACTTCCGATTTGTCGACCATTTTACATAATTCCTAAAAGTCATGAGCATGAAATGTGGTCCCCATATTTTTAATGTGCATAATGGACAGAAACAAAGTAGTATGTATACGGACTTTAATGTTTCCGTAGTTATGTATGTAGTAAACCTTTTTGCTTAACCGATTTCTTTTCATCTTTCTTACTTACACACTTCTTTAACTATACACTGCTGCTTCATGATATTTTTTGTTGGCAATGGTGGAGAAAGAAAGACAAAAAATTTGATACATGAAAGCCGCCCCATATGAACAACAAAAAAAGATAAAAATTTCTCTGTAAAAGTAGATAAGTTTATAAAAACATAAAATGCTGACTCATCATCCATTGGCGGTGTCAATAAAAAAAATCATTTTACATAATTAGTGATTTTTATGCTACCGTTCGGTAGTCAAAATGGGCAAGGATCAATTATTTACGTTCTTACATTTTTAAGTTAGTGTGTCTACGGATGTTGATATAGTGTTGCATCAATATTTATGAGATATTACTTTAATAGGTGGAAGCTATTAAATACAATAGAAATGCTGCACCGAAATAAGGCAGATTTATACAACAGGACAGATACGAGTATGTACAGATTAAGAGTCGAGTAAAAACTAATCACAACGAAGCAGCAGCTTGTTTCAAGTTTATTTCTTTTTATTTTTACAACATCGTCGGTTCGACCGACGCGACGGAAGAGTATTGATTATCAAACCCAGACCCCTTGTAGCAACCAGTTTCAGAACAAAACAAAAACAAAAATATTCTCTCTATCTAATCACGACTATACTGTCTTTGAAGTGTTAATTTCTTCTAGCAATACGTACTACATACATGCACAGCCCCAATCACAAAAGAAACTCCAAAAACGCTACAAACGGACATTAAACCATTGCTGTGGTGACCGCTTGACCTATTTGATTCGCAACCAAACCAGAAAACAACAATACAAGGAAATTGCACTAAAACCACCATAGTCATCAATATATTAGATATTGTTTGAAAGTAAAGGAACGCCGATAGAAAAAATCAGAAGCAAGTTCTACATACCCAAAGTCCGTAATTGTAGCGGCTTTTTGAAATCTAATTTATATGTTGTTTTATATATTTCTTTTTTCATTTTCTTTTCGCTCGTCTTTAGTTTGCCACTCACAAATGGCGGCGCGGCGGCTCTCGGGGGTCTAAACAACAACAGACCAAATTTTTACAGCCAAAATGCGAAACGAGAACAAATTGAAATCATTGAATTGAATCGGCGAAATTTGGTTAGTGTCGATTAGATCGATTGTCTGAATATGTATCGAACATTTGGATTTATAACAGTAGATGGTATTCGATGAATTGTCGTTGGCGAGTAAACAAAGGAACAAAAAAACGAAAGATTTAGGCGAGTAACCCTATTTGATGGTAATACTGAAGAGGAATCTGCATGCTACTGAATTGAACTACGAGACGTAATTAATTATATTTGATGTTTACTGTATTAGCCTAAAATTGGAAGTTTTGAAAATATACAACAACAAACATGTGATGATGGCATAGATGAGGTTAGGCTAGGTCTGCCGCGGGCGTCCACGGCACACTTAAACCCAAATTTGGACCCATTCTGATACTCCATGATTTTTTTGTCCCTAGCGCTTACTAATTCAAACCAGCCGGAATTTTCGATAAATTTATGGACCCGGCCCATTTTTTTCTAGCTCTCCCAGATGTACAAAGAAGAATTCACCAAGGTGTGCCTTTTTTCTCCTGCCAGTGCAAGACAGTCGCAAAAAAGATGAACAATGCACTCCTCCTTCCCTTCGTCTCCAACAGAAGTCGTTGTAGAAGAGTCCAAGCTTTCTTGCATGATCTTCAGTATGGCAATGGCCGGTGATGACCCCCACCAACTTGCCACAGACAAAAGCATGGTCGTGCACGCAGGGTCCAGTCGCAGTCGGGGCTACAGTTATCTAGAAGTACCACAAGAATTCTATCTAGTCCACAATCCAGCCCGCATCGATTTTGAGTTCAAGTTTACAGATGTTCATGGGCGTTCCAAGATTATAGTGCTTCGAGCCAGCCCGTCTGCTTACAGGTTCCCCTAAAAGTCTTTGTGACTCGGAATCCAGCACAGAGTGATGTTAAGATAAACACCCATTACCCTATAAATGGGTATACATTTAACAGCTGAGTGGGCTCACAGTCCGACACGTAAATCCCTTTATTTTATCAAAAACTACCGCATTCAGTGAGAATCGAACCGGGGCCTAGTTTAGTTATAGTGATACCTGAGTAGAGACGACCTGAGGCTGCCTGTGGGTTATCTTTCGGGTCATCATTGGGTGAGATATTATCTAAACAGGATGAGTTTATGAAACCAGACTGAGTGCCATCTTTGTTTAGAGACCACAGGTCACAATTTGTGTGAATGCCCGGCGATCGCGCGGGCTAGGTTCACGTACCTCGGTCAGATCACCAGGAGCCCTGTCGTTATCAGGTTATTTTCTGTAGGAGACATACTGACCATCGTGCGGCGGAAAGTCTTTCGCTTCAGCAAAAAAAAAAAGGCTACAGCACAATAAATATTCTATGATCACAGTGCCTACCATTAGGGGCAGTAGTCTGAACTATCTTATCTATCTGTCTATCTTGCCCAAGATTCTTGAGTGCTCGATATATGAAGCAGTTCATAGTCTGTATTTTTTGGAAGCCGAATCGCTGTACATGCAGCTAGCTGTTTGGCATTTATGTTAACGGCTGTCAAGGTGGGAATAATTTACATTGCAAATGACGGAGTTAAAATCATAGCTCCCTATCTGGCCATACTAGCTTCCCTCTGGAAGCTCCCTAGCAACTTCCGGTTGGCCAAAGTGCTTCATGCTTCATGACTTTCGGCTGGAGACACTATCTTTTCCCAAGAGTAGAGTTTTGTAGTTGCTTGGTTCACCCTTTCCTGAATTTTCAGTTTCCACTTCAGTTTCCTGTCTAGGATTATGCCCAGAAATTTTGGCGTGAACTTGTGTTAAAAAAAAGTGGGAATATTACGCTTGAGGATGAAAACTAAGTGTCCTGGATTAGCAATGCCGGCATTTGACTTTTCGTCAAATTTGGGGTCATCCGTGGACCATTTGATTGTGTTGGGATGAAGAGAAAGAATTTTATATGACTCCAATCGCTGTGTTCCATCGGCTATCTGGATGCAACAGTCTCTCGTTTGGGTTTCGCTCGCTCCGCGCTTAAGTGATAAAAACCATCACTATCGGAAAAATGTAACCGATAGCTCGTTTGCTATGCGTGCAACAACCGTGAAAATTACAAGAGATTTTCAAAAGCGAAATAACGACAATGAATCAACGTCAAATTGCCATTATTTCACTTGATGCTATTACACTCTACCAACGTATACAGGGAAGTTTTGAATTGCCTAAAGGGGAAGTCCCTTGTGGGTGGAACTAGAGTTGATATCCGCTTTATGCAGTGCAAGCCTACCATACACGCATCATAACAATAGCTCCATACCGAAGAATGTAGGCAGGAACTGCCTAAAGGTGACATATACTTGAGGATGACCCATCCGCTTTAGGCAGTACAAACATCATAACATTAACTTCACACTGAAAAACGTTTCGTTCGGAGCGAGCGTAGCGACGATTTTAGATTCTAGCGTGTTAAAACATTTTTTTTTTTTTGTTCAAAAATCAATCGAATTTTCGAGAGAATTTTGCGAATTATCATCTCAAATTTGAGGAGATTTTATATTGGAAAAACCAACCCAATCCCATATGAAATTTGTTTTTGAGGAGGAAAGTTTATTGGATTTTTGGGGATAAGTCATTTGTTTTGAGGGGGTTCATTGGGATATACTATAGTTCGCAGAGCCTTTACCGTCCCACACAGTTGACCGAAAGAGTGATCGAAGCCTAGCTCCCTAATTAGGGAGTCAAACGACATGCTGAGCACAGTGAGCAGCCAGTTGTTTCGTTCCGGATTAAGGCCCGTTTTCTCAATGTTCGAATAAACTCTTTGTTAACTAACGGACACAAGTTATTTGAAGCTATAAACATCCCGATAAGCATTTTCGTTTTCTCGTACGTCTCAAGCAAATTACCAAGCCATAAAGTAAACTTATCTCAGACCACCATTATGGCAAAATCAGCTGATTTTCTTGACGGAATTCAACCGTCCGCGAATCTATTTTGTATTAGTACGGTCTCTCAGCATATTATTTTGCAGCTGAGTTTGTTGCGAATTCTCTTCTATCGAATGAATTTCCAGGAACTCTGTTCTTTATAGCCACTTTCATTGTTTTCATTTGAATTTGCAAAAGTGAACCGTTCAAGCTGTCAAAATCTCAGCATCCGGTATCAGGTGTTGGGTTTTTGATTCGGATAAACTTTCAACCGGAAGCCAATGGTTGGATTTTGTTTTGGATAAGAGATTAATCGAAGACTAGGGGACGGTTAGCGTTTAGCCGATTAATAACGCTAAACAGATATTGAGCAAATCAAATTGTGCTAAATGGCAGTTTATTCTTAAAATAAATTTTAATCGGACATTGAGCAACCGGCCCTAAGTCTAATTTGTTCATTATAGGCTTTAAGAATTGCTATTGAAAATTTCGCCTTTGCTTTGATATGAATGTGTGGTGGCGGGAGATCATGCAAACCCCCTCGGGCCGCAGTAGGACAGGAGCATGGCCGCCGTTATACCTTTTCTTTCCACAAAGAAACTGCTTCATATTCAATAATTAGCCGAGCAACCGATTTGAAGATTCACAGAACAATTTGGGGCTTGGCACCACAAGTTCTGCCTGCATATTTACTTATTGGTCCAATGCAATTCATTTCTATCGATGAGCAATCAACTAGGTTCTCCCGGTGTTCCATGAAAAAAAAATAAGAAAAAATGCCATATTAACAGACTTTGCCCTATTCAAATAGACACTCCGGATAGCTTTAACAGAAATTGTTAATGTATTCAGAGTAAACTGAGCTAAATTCGGATTATAATACAAAAATCACAGCTTTCAAGAAAATAACCAGTTCTTAAGGAGAGTTTTTTCTGAGCTTCCTTGTGTTTTCCCTTTCCACTAAATGATAGAAAAAAGCGTAGAAAAAAATTCCAAGGAATCGAGGAGGAATTATTGATCCCAACCAACTTTAATGGGTCTTGTCTTATCCTAATGCATACTAGGGAATATTGCCCCATCCTAAGCCAATCACCAGCTTCGTCGGCTAAAAAAAGGCCAATCATTAGGCACAGCTACCTGGTACCAATTGCCATTTTGCAACGCAATTACCGCTCGACATTTGAGGTCCGTTTCTATTATTATCAGAATTAATCTGGATAAACTCAAAACGCCAATTATGAATTAATAAAAATTGTGAATTTTAAATGAATTATTTATATGTTCTATCTATTGACCAAATATAAATTTTCACGGTTTCGTGTCACCGAATCTCAGACCATTTCCATACAAAACGACAGACTGGTTTTAATCCAGGTTCCGAATGGGATTTCACCGGATCAAAGTTGAAAGTCAATTGTTTGGTTAGTGTTTCGCCTCTATCCAAATGTATACTGAGTCCGCAATTCGCCCCCACGATCGCGAAGTTTCTGTATGGTAGCTGTTTAAATTCGTTCGGCGCGGATCAGTTTCGTTTTTTTCACCCGTGTTCGGTCTGAGACCGAAATCCAAACGAAACGGACGGGGCGAATATACGGTTTTAAGAGTCATGAATCCAATCCCAACTCTTCCTATTTTTTTAACCAGAAACTTAAATTGTTTATAAAATATTGGGTCGGGACTTATAAATGTACCAGTATACGGAAGCATAAACCGTAATGAAAAAGCAAAAAAAAACAGTGGAAACTCCTTTCTCAAATATAAAAGAAACAAAAAACGGCAAACCATAGAGTTCCCACAGTCAAGCCTTTAAGATTATTGATGATCCAACTCCTAAACAGTTTCAACATTGTTCATATGACATCATGGCTCCTCCCATTCGTTGATTGTAATGAAATTCTAAATGAGCTAATTAGAAAGATTGATTGGTTCATTTTAGACAACAACTGCACGAAGCCTATTGCATTGGCAACGGGGTAATTTGTTACTTTAACTTAAGTATACTTCAACACTGACAATGATCTTAGGCCGATAGGCGGAATGAAATGATAAATTTGTTTCACTTTACGTTGGAATTGTGTTTACGAAGATAAAACATAAAAAAGGAAAAAAAAGACAGTAAAAAGAGAAAAAAATAAAATAAACAGAAAAGCCAATCTAGCGAGGCAGATGCTGATTACATATTTCGGATACATACTTATCTAGCAAGTGAATGATGCAAATCTGAAAAGTCCGGTAATTGTATGCGGGTTTCCTGGGTTGTGTAAGGTATGATTTGGAAGTATTTCTACAATACAATGTATTTATTTTACAAAAATGGAGTTTTAATGACCAAATTATACTTAAATAATGTCATTTATATTATTGTGCAACGTGAATTTTTCTAATAAGGATTCAAGAATAGAATCTTTATTATTATCTCTTTCCACTATTTAATTGAACGTTTCGTTTCTACAAAAATTTCAAAAATCTCTCTAAGCTTAACCACTACAAAGTTATCTGTCAATAAGAGTGACAGACAAAACTTTTATTTTCCAAAATCTTATTTTATTCCTTTTAAAAATTGGACAAATTTGTAATTTTTTCGACAATTTATTGTCAAGTTTTATGAGACGTAGCGTCCTGATGTTTGAAACTAATATTTGATCGTGATTTTCTGAAGCTGTATAAAAAAAACACTTTCCTGGATATAAGATTTCTACTCAGGGCCGCATTTTACAGATGGGCATTTTGGACAACTGCACGGGGCGACAAATTTTGAGGGGCGCCAAATTTTTGAAATTTTTATATTTTTCAATTGTCAATGAAAACTTTTGGAAGGTGCTCTTCTAGATTTGTGGGAGCCGTGCATATTTAATTAAAGAGCAGGGCAGAGTGGAGAGTATTCACTTGGTGAGATATGTATTTATTTTAACCCAGATATGCCTATGGAACCGTGTGCTAAGTCAGGAAAGCAATTTCATCATTTTGGTACTCATAGAGGGATAGTAATATGAAATTCCATTGTTTTAACAAAAAAAAATATTAAAAAACAAAACTGATTTTGGAGCCATACTATATATGGTACATTAGTCATATAGGTGCCTATTACATTATCATTATGCTCTTGTACGATATGCGACAAAACACTTCACGTGAAGCCCAACGTCGCATTTAGAGCATCTTGTTGTAGTTCTATTGTGACACAAACCGCATCTTGTTTATTTTTTTGTTGAATTACTAAATGGTCTAATCTGTCACAACCCAAATAAACATCTTGGGCTTTGCTCGAATGTCCTTTCTGAGAGCAAGGTTGGTTTTGGTTCTGAATAAGCAAGGTAGTGGCAATTCTTCCCCTGAAACTAAGCTGGTCCAGATTCCCTCCCGCTTTCCGCTGTAGTTGCCATGCATTTTGTACGCACATATTGATGCAATGACTTATCGAGGGTAAATACTATTTTTCGCCCCTGATGGATTTACGGAATAAGCTAATATTTTGATCAGAACCATCAACTCCTCCCATTCTGGTATTGTACATAATTATTAGATGTGGCTGTTCAACCTGGAATACATAGAAGCGTACAATATATTTGTAGTTAGTTGCTGATTTATAAAAATGTAACTTCCCAAACCTGAATGTTTTTCTTTTTTGCTGAAAATAACGTGAATTGGTTGTATTATCGTGCCATCGTGAGAGAAGATGTGTGTTAGTGGTATCACAACGGACCTATTTGAGGTCCCCCCCCCCCCCCCATTTCCAACCAAGGCCGACCAAGAGGGGTTCCTCGAATCACATGGCGTCGATCTGTGGCAAAGGAGTGTCAGGCACTGGGTAAGTCTTTTGAGGAGTTGCGTCACATTGCCCAAAACAGAGTACGATGGCGCGCAGGAGTAGTTGACGCGCTATGCCCCGCTAGGGGTTAAGGCAAAGTAGTATTATCGTGCCATCGTGAGAGAAGATGTGTGTTAGTGGTATCACAACGGACCTATTTGAGGTCTAAGTGAGCTGTGTTCTGTCACAGCACCCCATCTACCTACCTACCATCGTACCATTTCACCGCTTGATATATATAGATATTTTGATCGAAATGTTTTTCGTAATCATACAATCCTTGAACTTCTTTTTTCATGGCTTTCCTATTTTCCAGAGTATTCCTTTTCAGATGGTTTTCTCTTACAGTAAAAGTTGCAAACCAGTTTTGTTTTGTCAGCTCTTTCATTAGACTTAGCGAAGTGAAAAAATTGTCGAAAAATAGATGGATTTTTCGATCCGACCACTTTGTTTCCGAATTCCATTACCATGCCGCTACCAACTCCAAACTGAGCAGACTTTTCACTTATGTTTGTTGAAGATTCTTGGTAGGGATTAAACTAATTCAAATATCAGTCCTTGATACAACTAACCCATAATTTATACCCATATTTTATGGACTTGCCATGAATAAGTCATTATGATTAAGATTCCACTCAAATTCATTAATTAATATTGACGACTTCGTCAGAAGCAGGTATTGAAGCGAACTTTTCTGACTCAGAAATATTGTACATTCGTTGTGTTTACACGAAGTGCGTTTAGGATTCGACAGCATATATGCGAGTACTGAAATCATCTTTATTCATGTGTTTGTTTCTGGATTCATCAACTCATCAATGGCGGATGAGTACCTGTCGGGACCCGTCGACAGCTAACCAGTTACGAGTTGTAAACCCATCTGCTGTTCACACGGGACGGGTATCGTAGATTAGACGCACTCGACCGCTTTACGCGTTTCTGTATTCGAATCTTTAACGGAGTACATCAATGAAGTAAATTCTTGTCATGAATGTCGATTCGTAGGAGAGGGAGGAAAATATAGAAAAAATAGACCCCCTACTACCCTATTTTTCAGGTTTTTTTTTATCTATAACTCTTGAACCAAATGACGTAGACACCTGATTTTTGGCATGTAACCCTGAAGTGAGAAGCTGCTTGAGTTTTTGTAAGTTGGGCATAATCAGATCAAAGGAACGCCTACCTCCCCTACAAATTTCAAAAAATTAAATACTCGTATTACTTTAATTACGATAACTTTCGATAGAATGATACTAGCAGTTTGAATTTTTTTTTAGAATGTTGCCAGTATGATCTATTTTTTGATATTGAAAATGGGTGAGATCCGACACAAGGAACCCCTATCTCCCCTACAAATGAAACTTCAAATAAGCGATAACTTTTGATAGAATGAAGCCCGTGACTAGACATTTTTGTGAAATTTTTGAAGTAAGATTGAGTTAGCTGGTATTAAAGATGGGTTAGGTCGAACCTAAGGAACCCCTACCTCTCCCAGAAACGAAACTTAAAATAAGCGATAACTTACGCCAAGCTAGCGACTTGAAATTTTGGTCAAATGTTTGTAGTAGGATCCAGTTGTCTAACATTAAAAATACGTAAAATTTGACCAACGAAACCAGTACTTCCCCTACAAATGAAACTTCGAATAAGCGATAACTTTCGATAGAATGAAGCTAGCGACTTGAAAAATTCGACAAATATTTGTAGAATGGGTAGAATGGGTTAGTTAATTGATTTTGAGAATGTTCAAGATCCTGAATGAGTGCCAACCTCCCCTATAAACTGGCCATATAGGAAACTCACTTTTAATGCATTTGGTCGTTGCCAATTGGTACTTTTGGTATCACCATTTCGTCGTTTTTGGTGGAAGGTATCTATCAAAATTAACATGAAACTCCGATGATGCGGTGTTGGAAATTCTTTTCAAAATTGTTTTGGAAACCTTTCCAAATGATTGTGGCTGAGGTTTATCCTGAAGGAAGGAAAAGAGAAGCAATTTATTATATGCGGCGCTCGATGACCAGCCAAACCAAAATCTCAAAAAAAAAAAAAAACCGCCGATAAGGGGTGGTACACAACTCCCGTATTTGACGCTGTTAATGTGCGTTATCCATCATTCATCCAACATGAAGTTGACGCCAAGTGACAGGTGCGCGCGAAGATTTAAAAAAAATTTTCGTTACACTTTTTTTTATGAAAAAGTTTTATTTTTTCACCAGCAATAACAAATTGTACGTTGTATTAGGTTAGGTTAGGTGCAGGGGCTGCCATGATGTATCACAGCACACTTAGACCACTATTGGGTCCATTGTGTTGCAACCAGGAATCACCTCCAACCGGCCTACGTATCAAACCAGCCTGTGCTAGCGATGTAACTGTAAAGCCTTATGGCTGTCATATTCCTGAGGTCATCCAGATCATAGAAGACCCAGGAGCCTAAATTTTTTTTTGTCCTGCCGGCCAAGGCCGGACAGTGACAGAGAAAGTGAAGAACACTCTCCTCCTCGTCTACATCACCACAGTTCCTACAGAAATCGTGATGAGGAATCCGGTGCCTCCAGGCGAGCTCCCCAATTGGGCAGTGCCCCATGATAACCCCTTCTACCCTGCCAATGTGCTTTCTATTGAGCGAAAACAGTGTGGCAGAGCGACTGGGGTCAAAAATCGGCCAAATCATCCTCGTTGTTTGGCATGTGTTGCCGCTGAGCCATCTTTCTTTTGTACGTTGTATTACTTGGATTAAATTCAATTCTTAAAATTAAGTTTAAATATTAGTGCACCGTTAAAAACAATAGCACAACAAAAAATTTTTTCATAATTTGCTGCAAATCCTTTTGGTTTATCTTAATTTGTGAAAAACGAAAAAAAATACCCATACACCACTTTAACTCTAACCCGTCCATACCTTCACCAGCAAGATTCATCGCCCGGTATCGTTTTATGCTAACGAAACACCAAAGTAGCTACATGGATATAGTTGACGCACTATGCCCCACTAGGGGCTAGGGCATGACATATTTCATGCCATTTAGTCGTAGAAATACTGAATTTTAAAATGTCAGCTCAAGATACTCTGTCTTATTTCTCTCGTTAGCGTTTATCTGTGAGTCTATGTAATACAATACATTAAACAGATAAGCACATTTTACTGTTACATATTTGCAGCTAATACAGCTTAATGGATCAGGAATAATTAATTTATTTTCATAATGTATATGACTATGGAAATAATCTCAAGACAAATAAATTTAAATAATTGTGGTAGAATACAATAAAATATTTTAAATTAACTCGAACATTAACTGGTCAAGATTTAACTTATGAGAAAAAAAAATAGTTTCATAAAACTGATGCCATCAATATATTGTAACAGAATTAATGTTAAAAATATTAGATAAATGTACACATAAATACTAAGAACCCTTTTTTCTTCCGACTGTGCCTTACTTAACATTTACCATAATTTATCATTAGTTAGGTTTTTTTTTAATTTTATTTTACCGACCTTAATTGTGTTTCTTGAAATGATAATATCGCTTCGGAAACAGCGATAACAAGCTTTTAGTCGACTAATTAAGGAAACGTTTAAATGTTTTTCCTCTGTTCAGGCATTCAGTTTAATAAATTATTCATTTCAAAAATTAACAGATACTCAAATAAAATCACACTGATACAAATGGAAATTGCATTCAAGGTGACAACCATTCGTTCGCCCATAGGGTCGAAAAGGCGGTACCAAATGACCAACTATAAGAAGTGGCACAGAGCCGTGTTTTTGTCGGCATTTTGTTTAACACAAAAATTTTAAATGCCGAGAATTCAGTCAAGCAACTGCTATCATGTAGTCACATATATTGATAATATTTTCAAATTAATAAGTTCGTTTGCTTTAATTAGTTTTGTAAGAAAAATTGTTGTAAATGAAAGAGATAAAAGTAAGAGTAAGTATTTATATTATATAAAATATATGTATTTTTTTTTATTGGAGCGTTGTCATTGAATTGGTTTCTTGAAGATCGCTTGGAAAAAAGAAACACAATATTGACAGGTATTTTGTCCATCAAATATTTAGAACGTGTTTTGAAATACTTTTCAGTGACGCACATCGTATAAAAAAAACGGATTTCGGACCGTAAATCTGTCAACCGATTGGTGTTTTTTTTAAACACGATTTATATTTGTAATTTGGAGAAACGACTATTGCCGCATTAGGATACATGTGGGATTATAAATAACGAATAGGCCGATAGAACGGGCTTATCTCGAAGATGAAGTGGGATGTTATCTTGAAGAAATGGAACATTGGCTGCGTTTTGTCGACCTCTGATTAAATATCATGAATCTAATTTTTTTTTTCGATTTTTCCTCCATATGCTTTCCACTCCGGTGAAATATCAACCGTTAACTCAAATTTTTGGATCTGAAAAGATTATCCTCGGGATCTGTCAATTTTCGGATCTGAATAATTTTCAGATCCGGAGGGAAATATTTTCAGATCCTAACCTTGACATTTGACGGTACGTATTTTACCAGAAAGAAAGCGTATGGAGGAGAAATCGACAAAAGTCAAATTCATGATATTCAATCAGAGTCCGCCAACGCTGGTTGTTGTTGAACAATTACTTCTGGAATTCTTTCCTTTTCGTTTCTTAGAAATATGCAATGAATTCAAACTATGTAAAATGTTAATGTCATCAACCCCATAGTATCATCATTCATTCAAATGAATAGTCTGCAGATGTTCCTCTCCATGGTAGTTAAAAACAAATGAAAGACTTAGGCGAGAAACTTTGCGAAAATGATAATGATTAATTTGAAATTGGTTTAAAGATTTTAAGCTTTCAATGATGCTATAAGGTGAAATACAATGAATAGTGGTTTTTGTTCTTGTAACGGACAACAAACGGACGTTCAGTATCTTAAGGAAAGCAAAGAAGCAGTAAAAGTGTGGTGCATCGCAAAAGAAAACTCATGCTGAGCCAAGAACTATTTGCATTTTACTAATTAAAATTTTTATTAATGTATGCAAATAAATGCCTTGACAGGCGGTATTCCTTTTGGATGATTTACGATTTGATTGAAATAAAGAAGAAAGTAGATTGCTATATGCAAATGATGCATGGATGGGAGTTGCTAATAGAGGTTATATAGGAATATTATATGAACATGGATACTTGAGGAATATTAAGTAACGGAAGAAATCAAGAAATTGCAGTGTTATACAAACCCTTAATGAAGAAATCAAAAATGATATATAGCTATACTACTACTACTATAACCTATAACCTATAACCGACTACTAAAATACTATAACCTAAGGGTTTCCAAACTGTGGGTCGCGACTCCAAATAGGGTTTTCAAATGCAAGAAAAATCGAAGAATCATTTATCGCAATCTCTTCATTATTTCTAATTCTCATACATTACATTGCTGCATTACAAAATCGTACTTCAGTTCATGTTGCGTTTTAAACTAGTTAATTTTAGATTAGGTGTTACCTTTCCAAATATTTTATATCAACTTTTGACTACAAAAAGGTAGCTTGGATTCAAAAAACCATTTTTGATAGACACTATGAGATCATCATCATCTGCCATACCAAGCCCATAATGAATTTACTGAGCTATCGAGTGAATCCAATTTAAGACTGAACTCTGGATAGGATCTAGAAATGAATATCCTTGTCGGCACAGAAGGACTTCAAATCCCATCTACAGTACTCCTCGACATTCGCCTCTTCGCCCCGATTCATATGACACCCATATTGATCATTTTGCATCAGACTATAAAGAATGTACTTACTTACTTCTCGTAATCGAATGACTCGAATAAAATGAATCTTTGGCTTTTCACCCTGATTTATATGACACCAATATTGCCCATACTTCGCTTGACTGATTAAAATATTCTTTTTCGGATATCCTTGTCGCCACAGAAGGACTCCAAATGCCATATACAGTACTCTTGGGCATTCACCTCTTCGCTTCGATTCATATAATATACATATTGTCCATTTCTCACCTAACTGGCAAGAATGTCCTTTTCGGAATCGAAGGGCTCGAAATGCCATCTACACTACTCCTGGATATTTGCTTCTTCATCCCGATTCATATGATACTCATATGGCCCATATTTCGCCTCACCGCCTAAAATAACCTTTTTCGAATGTCATTGTCGCCATATACTGTACTCTACTGCATTGGTCTGATCACCTCGATTCCGGAGAGCCCCATTTGGCCTAGGTTCCACTTCATGTCCAAGAAGGTCCATTTTTCCTGTGAAACCTTCTATTCTTTCAAAACCTGTATATCCTGTAAAACCAACACCCAGATCCCAGACCGACTCTTGGTAATCTGTTATTTTTTTTCCAAGCCTTTATGTTTCTATTCACGGGGGAACAGCATTTTGTTTATTTCGATTTGATATTCATTTCTAGCTAATTTTTGGTCGTAAAATCCGGAAATGCTAACCGTTTTTCTCCTATACGTGCAGTTTTTGAGATACAGGGGGCTCAAATTTTGGCCCCCATACAAAGCTTCCCTTCATTGAAATCAAAACAAACGAAACTCGTTACAATTTTTTTATTTATAAATTTTGATTTTACATCTTAACAATATTACCTAAGAACTAAAAAAAAATTATGGCAAAAATTTTCGTTTGTAGCTTTTCCTGGAGTGTTCAATTTCAGGACAGTCCCGTTTTATGCTCCAACAATAGTCCGCCATCATATTCGCATCCCATCTGCCTTGATATCGAGTTTCCATGATTTTTAAATCTTGATGAAATCGCTCTCCCTGCTCACCACTCACAGCTCCAAGATTTTCCGGAAATTCATCTAGATGACTGTGTAAAAAGTGAACTTTGATGCTCATATTGATATTAATATTGCTTCTGGTTCCAGGAGATGTTTTTCCTGTAGCCTAGACGCTAACAGTTCTGAAGCTTTTTTAGAAAGCCCCAGATCGCGCACTAGATCGTTCAGCTCGTTCTGTTTAAATCCTTTAGGTTAGTTCCTAGCGCTGAGTTCGGAGAGTGATGATGTCGACGGACTTAAAAGCATATTTACGTCCACGTCCAAAGAAGGCGAAGGAGATACTTGATATACTGGCACTGGAACTTCAGGAGAATGAGCAACTGGTCTTTTCGCCGATTCTAAATTGGGATACTGTATCTTATTTTTGTTTTTGTGTGTGTACCCTGTTGTTTTAGTACAACAAAAGTAACAATCACTTGTGTGGTTTGAGGGCTCTCGCCATATCATTGGCACACCAAATGGCAACTGAAGTCGTTCTGCTTTCGTCCAGGACCTCAAATGTGTGACACAGCACCTGCACACTTTATGAGGGACCCACCATTTATCCTGATTGCAAATTGGAGTTTTGAAGTAGGCAATATATGCCTGGTGAACAAAGGGGCCTATTTTTGTCCTCTGACTTAGAAATGTATAACTGCCACATATATAGCAAAATGAGTCCGGAGCGTTGAGACGAGGGATAGTAGAGGCTTCCATTACACAAGTTAAGAGCACAATAATAGAGTAATATACTGGAACAGAGGCTTTTAAATATATTTTTTACATAAAAGAGCCTTAAAAATGGCCGAAGAATTTCACAACTTTTAACAAACAATCCAGGTAGCGAGAAATTACTTTTTTTAATTGCTTTTAATTTTATTGTATACAGGTACTAGAAGGTCCTGCACAAGGATGCAGCCCCGTAGCTTTTAAAAAAAGTTGTTTTTTAAGGGGGCCTTTTGTAATTTTCCGTAAAATTAAAAAACAAACGTATCTCGAAAACCTGACGTATAGGGGAAAAACGGACTGCATTTTTGGAATCAGCGAGGCCGTTTTACTATAAATAAGGTGTAAAATTCAAAAAAACAGAAAAAAGTGTCAAAATTGTTCTCCCGTGTTATCTACCTATCCCGAGTCTTCTATCCAGATCTTCAGGACTATCCAGACCAGACCAATTCATCCTGCGGAACTACACAGACCTGCGGACTATCCGGATCAGCGAAACTATTCGGATCTGTGGACCTACCTGGATCAGTGGAACTATTCGGATTAGCGGACCTACTCGGATCATTGGAACTATTCGAATCAGCGGATCAGTGGAACTATTCGGAACAGTGGACCTACCCGGACCTAGATATTTTTTAAATCGGACGTACTAGATCTAGGTCTGGGTGTGGGAACTAGGTTCAAAAGAGTAGATCCGATTTTGAGCAACCATGACTACCATGCACCACTTATTTGATTGACGTCATCATGGATGAATGGCTGCAAAAAGCAAACATCGCCACTAATAAAATGTCATGATATAAGGTAGAAATCATGTATCGGACTGAAGACCATTTTCATCCTTTCGAAAGGAATTCGATTCAAATCGAATTACATGGTAGGCCCCTGGAAGTATGCATCGGGACTCGCTAAACTACAATGATTGCAATGGACGAGGTGCCTACAACACGACGACAGCCTATTATCTAAAAGGATTGTGAAAGAAAACATCAACATTATCAAGGCTGAGAGGAAGACCTAGAGCTCGGTGGGGGGCTCAGATTATGAAAATGTCAAACAACTGCTGGTTTTCCAAAATAAAATCAGAAGACGCTGTCACTTGGCCGAGACAACTCGAGGAAAGCGGTTCAGTCGAAAAATGACTCACGTCGTGCAGTTAAGCAACCTTTTGGGAGTTGGTTTGGATATAATTAATCGAACAATCTGAGAGAAAACTCTGAGTCCATTTGATCAATTTAGGATCCAACTCAAAAGCGTCGTGCTTGGCTAAGTCTGGAGTGAGCTGATCGGAATTCATACTGCTTGTTATTGACGAGATTGTGTGAATGAAGTTTATTAATTGGGCGCTCATGAAGATCTCAAATACCTTTGACCAAACTGAGGTTAGTGCTAAATTGGCCTATAGTTGACTGCATGTCTGTATTTAGGGTTTGACTGAAAATACGCAAGTTTCAATGGAAATTGCCAATCATTTTATATCCTTGTAATTTTAGATAGCATTGTCGTAAACTCTAAATCGCGAATATGATACAAAAAGGGTGTTGATATTGACTGTGATTTGTGATTTGTAATTGTAATATAATGTAAGTGCAATCGTAATTAATTTAGTTAGATTTATAAACTGACTTCACCATCACAGATAATAAAATAGGTTATTATTGCATTATTAGTCACCGTCGGGCTTAGACTTGGCATGGGATTTGCGACACGTAGGTAATGGCTGTGGCTTATTGTTAAGCCCCATACCAAAGAGATAGAACTGTAACTAAAATTATATAAAGCATCATAAAGCTTTAGTTAGTCCAAATTTATTACGTATCAACCATTTCTATCATTGTCGATAGTGTGATCAGAAATTCAACTTACTAGTAAGTCCTCACTGGCTATTAATCATTAGTAGACTCGATGAAAGCCAAACTAGACTACGAAGTATATGAAAAAAAAAATACGATTATAGTGATGATTATGAATGATGAAAGAAGTATTGTGTTGAAGGTAAGTAATCACAATAGAAAGCAGTATAAACATTTTATTCAAACTCTCAAATACAAAACTATCCCTTTTTATCAATAGAGCCCCATTTTTAAGATACAATGATCCAGTCGCCAACTCCATACTTCATCCATATTCTTAAAACGCTAAATTCTGAAAAATATGATTTGATCTACGTACGTGTATGAAAGAAATTGGTGTTAGAAAATCGCCGGTGGTCAAGCTCACCTGAAACAAAAAAAAAAACAAATTGATTAGTTCGACACTTGAGATAATCCGCTAGTAACAAGTCAGATTAATATGGGAAAGATATAAAAGTATTTGTGTCCAATATTCGAGTGTCAAATTGGATATGGTGGTTTGGCGCTCGTCTTGTGAGTGACACATTCCAGTATGGACATGAAGCGCTTACTCGTAATATTATGATAGTTCATGGTATGAACCAGGTGAGTTCGGAAATATTTTTTAGATGATTCATTGTGAAAGTGATGTAGTTGTTGCTATGGCGTTCGGAGAACCTTATTTTCTAGCAAAAACACTCATTTAATTAAATTCGATTTTATTTGTTGGTTGTTTTTTAATTTAATTACAAACAAAACTTATGTGAAATTCAAAAATGCTAATCAGTAAATTTATGATGATCAATGAGATAATGTGTGCGTTCAGAAGGAACCGAGCAGCTTCCGCTCAGCGAACATGTTCAGAACGAGCGGGTTCAGAAGTGACCGAGCAACTTCTGCTCGGGTGAGCATGATCAAATTTCACCGAGCAAGAAATATTTCTGCTCACTGCTCAGTGCCCAGGTTTTTCTTCTTCTTTTTCAACTTCACGCTCATGTTGCGACTTTCGAATTTTGACAGTTGCCAAGTTGGTTGTTGTGTTTTCGCCGTTTTCGGCTTCTAGTTCTTTGGTTTTCGGGTGCTTTTAATTTGGTTTTCTCGTTGTTCGTGATTTTTGTAACGGACAGCGTGGGATTCATGTATTTTCCACTTTTCGGTACTTGACGTCTAAAATTGTCATCGTCAGCTTTCAGCTGGACGATTTGTCAGCTGGTGAAGTAGCGTTCAGCACGTGCAGACTCCAAACCGAGCAGTTGCGGAGCTGCTCGCGAGCGGTTTCTGCTCTTTTGCCACCTTCTGGACGCACTCAATAATGGTGATTTATAAAGTGTAAGGCACGCTCAAAAAATTTTTCAATCGATGCCGCTTGCTCGTCGTTTGTCTTACCGTCTCGTAGTTTTATTAGCAACAGGCCTATTTCGTTGTCATTTCGACTGCTCACCACCTAGGCTGTGTATTACCGAAATCCATTGAGCTTGAAAGATCACATCTCATTGAACTGCTATCAGACGCTACAATAGTTAACATTAATTCAATTTAAAATATAATTTTAATGCGGAAAAAGTAATAATAAAGAAAAATATGTGGAGCTAGCAAGTTTTTTATGTAAGAACGAGTGAGGATTTTATTAATGAGATTATATGCAATATATGTTTTGTATATTATAATTATGCTTCTCTGTGGAGCGCAGTGCGTCAAATGATATTTCGCAACGCCTCGTTGACGTTTCGCTGGAGCACCAAAAATTTGATAATAAGATTTGCAAGTTGACTTATGAAGTAATTATAAAATATGCTCACATTGACTTCATTTTTTGAAAACAATAATATATACGAGTATGATCGAGACAAACGCTCTGACACATTTATTTATTATCAAAAATATTTACAAAAATTTACGGTTTTTCTAGGTAACTCCCCTCACTAGTTACATCTTTTTGCCACCTCTCCGGAAGTTTCTTGATGCCGGTAGCGAAGAATTCCTTGGGCAACTTGGACAGCCATGTGCGCACGAACTGCTCTACCTCGTCGTCGGTGTTGAATCTTTGACGTCCGAGTGCTTCTTTCAGAGGTCCAAACATGTGGTAGTCCCCGGGAGGTTAAATCCGGACTGTAGGGGGGGGGGGGGTGTTCTAGTACCTCCTACTCCAATTCTGATAGTGTGTCGAGCGTGAGACGCTCGGTAGGAGGGCGCGCGTTATCCTGGAGAAGAATAGCACTTCGCGCTGGAATGCTCCTCCGTTTCGAGCGATAAGCGTGTTTCACGTGTGTTTTCAGAAGGTTAGAGTAGTATGCAGCATTGATGGAATGTTGTGTGCGCAGGAAGTCTACGTACAGCACTCCCTGCCGGTCCCAGAATACAGTACACATAACCTTAGTCGCGGACCTGGTTGTCTTCGCTTTGACTGGCGCCCCTTCCTCCTTTTTTCTCCACTCTTTAGACGACACCTTGCTTTCGGGAGTGTAATAGTGTACCCATGTCTTGTCTGTAGTGAAGATTGGCGTCAAAAAACCTTAATAAATCCCTTCAATCTTAATTACGCCTTCCGCTTGAGAAGGGGGGAATTTGAAATTGATCGTGGGCTATCTCTCTATATACTGCTGGGTGAGATATTACCCCAATATTAAGGGTACATCACTTTGTAATCCGGATGGCGCAACGGTTACTCCGTTCGTCTTCTATGCAGTGGGACTCGGTTCAATTCCAACTGAATACGGTAGTATTCGATAAAAAAACAAGCCGAAGGTATGATACCTTCGTTGTGACTTATGGTGCATTTACCACTTTGAAATTAATAGTAAAACTTGTTCCGATTTCACTGTTCCTATGAAAGGTATATGAAATTTAGGAACGTAGTTTGGCAGTCAATTTGATTGAATAATATGAAATTTCCTAAAGAGATATTTAGAAATAAAAAAGTTGTTCTAACAAAATCTTGCTTTTGGAACTATCGTTCCTATGACAGCAATATGATAGAGTAGTCCAATTTCAACCAAATTCAGGAATGTGATTTGACTAAAGATACTAAGATACTATTGATTGGTGTGAAATTTGAATTTGATATACATATTTAGAAATAAAAAAAGTTTTTCTCACAAAGACGAATTTTTGGAACGGTCGTTCCTATGGCAGCCATATGACGTAGTGGTCCGATTCCATTGGTTCCGACATGTTTACAGCATGCAATAGAAAAAAGGTTTTGTACGAAATTTCAGCTCGATAGCTTTAAAACTGAGGGACTAGTTTGCATAGAAATAGACGGACAGACGGGCAGACGGACAAAGCTTAATCGACTCGTCTCATCATACGGACCAAGAATATATGGATATAGTTTTTATGGTCGGAGATGCTTCCTTCTGTGCGTTGCAAACTTCATGACAAAGTTAATTACCTTATCACATCCGTGAAGGGTATAAAAAAGGTATTTTCATGTCTCAACTGTTTTTTAGTACCCTTTGGGCTAAATAACTCGGTTGAGCGTGCTGATGATCAAACACCTCCACACAAAAAACACCGTAACGATATAGTAAATCAAATTATGCTTACCCATTTTGAGGCCTTGGTCCAAAATTGAACTTTTGCGCCAGTTATTTATTTATTATTTTATTTTATTATGGGTCTATCCAGAGGGACAGAGTATCAGCTAAGGGACAAAGAGTCCACTACATACATATATACTATAACCATTAATTATCTTGGAGAGGCAAATGAAAACGCCGATGTTATCACGAGTGAACCCTCACTAAGGGCTTTATAATGCTATTGGTTTAATATTAATAATTGATTTGATTTGATTGATTTAACATCAATAATAATCATCATCATCAATCATCATTACCTTGACTTCTTGTATTTCTATACATTATTGACCTTTCGAAAAAATACTTTCGGATGGTGTAGTTAATAGCAAGAACCTCCTCGCAAGGCCGCAAACTCGTAACGCAGCGGGAGTTCTATTAGTACGCACAGGTAGTTTTTGTTTGCTTCGAGGATCGAACCTCCGTTTCTCTAGATATAGCCTCATTGAGAGGTGGTCGAACCAACAAGGGCACAGAGTGCAGGATGGATGCACGGATTTCACAACACCAGTGGCTTCAATCCATACAAGTAAAGCATAACTCATATTCATCACATGTGCAAAGTTTCTAAAGAATGCTTGTGTGGTTTTAAAAATCAAGCTCTGAATTACCGGGCGGGGGAGAATAAGGCCTGTGTATCAGAGACCTTGTTAAATATTTATATTATCAACTAATTTGTAATAAAATAAAATATCCCAGAATGTTGTGATATTTGTGGGAAAGCAAATTTTCAATCCACGTAGCACACATTACAGTCAAATGTATTTGAGTGTCACTTTTCATTTAAAATAACTTGATAATCTCACGTAATACTATTCTTAAAAAGATTTCCTATTTCAAGACATATTTGTACCATTGGCAGTGTCTGTAACAATAAACTAAGATTATACTGTCCACACGATCCAAGATATCTTTCCATTAATCAATGAAATTTAACTAATGAAACCACTGAAATATGATCAGAATCTCATAATCATTTATCGGATTTCATTTAACTGCCATCCACCTCTTTGCCGAACGATACTCTATCGAGATCGGCATGAATGATGTCATAACCCGCTGAAGCCAACGTTTTCCTCGACTATAATATAACTGAATAAATATGTTACAGGAAAGAACTCAATTCGATTGTTTATGGATACAATCTGAGTACAATCTAAGCTTAAATCAAATAAATTAATAATATAGTTAATGTGGCAGATATCCAATTGGATATAAATCGTTACATTTATGATAATATTAATCCGCTATATATTGACAATCTACAACTTATTGACGTATTATATAGTTTTGTTAAACCAAATTTTTGACTAGATAGATATAGAAAGTTATGTACACATTCGTTTAGATTGAATGCCGCAAAATACCCACCACGTTCGAATGAATTAAAAACCAATAAATTGGATGTTTATATTCTTTTTTATCATTTTACACATTTGCAAATTGCATACCCAGGCATGCCAAAATATGAAAGAAAATCCAATAATTCAACTACGTATTCGTATTTATGTTATCTCTAATGGAACATGTGCGACACCAATTCAATGAAATATTCTTTTAAAAAAAATCGTCGATTCCATAAAAATAAATATTTCCCATAAAAACGACATTGCCCAATCCATAACTAACTCGCAAGGAAAAGAAAGAAAACGCTGGTTTTTATCTATTATTTCGCCGGTTATTGTGTCTCGAAAAGCATCTTTTATGTCTTGTCCCGAATTCTCCTCAGTTGCCCAAAACAGACTTTCTATAGTTTATGGTTGAATTCTTCAATCTTATCTTTCTAAGATACTTAATATTGCGTATACGTTTTTTTGTATCCTCTGTATTTCGCATATATTACCTATGCGTTATATATTCAATGACCAACTAAATAAATTTAACACCCACAATTTCACTAACTGGTTAAATTTTTTCCTACTGACTATCGCATTCACGAATTCCACTATTCGGTCAACGAATCTCCGTGTGCTTTTCTGTTTTCTTAAATCTTTTAATATATTATTTTTATTTATACATATATGTTAACGTTTGTTGATGGGTTTGTGTGATTTTGATTTGGTGCAGCATATATGGATATACACACGACCCTACGACTAACATGATTAGAATTATATGCAGGTTATTTTAACCGTCGTAACCGTCTAAATTTTATTTTTCGGTATTGTATGGTAGCTGACTGCACGATGTATTTCGTGGGATTTTTTTCGTATTCACATGGTTTTCTTTCCTTTTTGTTTAAATCAACGTGAAGATTGATAGTTGGGGTACTCAAATGGCACTAACCACCCATTGATATATCACGTTTTAAATGTTCTGCCATAAAATCTGTTGGACGAATTTTGGAGACATTAGGCAAAAAAGTATATTGAGTTAACTAGTGGTGTATAAACAGTTTATAGAAAATGGAATCGCCATAAATTTTAGATCCTGGTGAACA
This sequence comes from Chloromyia formosa, assembly GCA_964017055.1. Classification (NCBI taxonomy): domain Eukaryota; kingdom Metazoa; phylum Arthropoda; class Insecta; order Diptera; family Stratiomyidae; genus Chloromyia; species Chloromyia formosa. The sequence goes on from OZ024817.1 coordinate 89,957,551, forward strand.
ATAATTGAGGTACTTTATTGCCATCATCAACACAGTAAAATATATTAAATAAATTCATTTTGATAAAAAGTCTTGTTGGTTCAACAGAATGTCATAAAACGTTAAAACGTTTGAAATTTAATGTCGGCCCAAACAAAAGCTATCTTAATATACAATAAATTATTAAAAAAAAAATGATTACGAGTATTTCAGTGCCTGCAGTGGAAAGTATGTGGAATGGATGACTTTTCGGGAGGATGTCACATTAACTGAACCACTCCGGCAGAAAACTTTCCAGGGTAAATTTCTAAAGTAAATTCAGAAAATTAAAAGTAAAAAGTGCGTAAAATCCACTATAATGTTTGTTAAGCGTAAGCTCAGCCATCGCTAAAATTTGCATTCCAGATATCTAATTAACCAATACTACTGGAGTAGTAATGTGATTATTAAAATTTCACCGCGGAGAAAAAAAAGTTCCAGTGTTGCAAGCAAAATTTAGAGTACAAAAGGTTTTTATTTTTATAGAGTTTTATCTAGTAAACAATTCATCTTATTTTTTATGATGCTGATAAAAGTATGAAGATGAAAATATGAAATTTAATCCATAAAAATACATTTAATAAATTATTTAGTATTGTACAAACCGCAAAACAAAGGACCACTTGCAAATATCCAAAATTATTCCTGCTGATGTAAGTGTAGGGAGAGGAAACAATAGCTGCGTTTTTTCGTACAGAGAAGAGTAGAGCAGGTTAAAGGGTAAAAAAAAACGATCGAGAGCAAATGAAGGTAGCCAACAGGAAAACGAGTCATGTCTTTGCTGGGAGTGTATCTTGGATTAGTTATAATTCAAATGTAAACTCAAATTTTAAGAGAAAACTTAAATCCTTCCGGTGGAATTCTTTTAGGCGGATAGCAACACTACTGCGGATATTCTTCTCCCCCTTATCCAAGAGTGTTGGGAAACCGAAACTCTCCCTAAAGAATGGAAGAAGGGCGTCATTATAAGGATCCCGAAGAAAGGTAACCTGAAGGATTGTAATAATTGGCGTGGAATTTGCCTCCTCCCCGCAGTCTCCAAACTGATGGCAAAAATAGTCTTAAACCGGATCAAGCAAACAGTTGACCGCACACTGAACGATGAACAGGCTGGTTTTCGCGATGACTTTTCATGTAGCGACCACATCAACACCCTCCGAATTATTATTGAACAATCCGCAGAGTGGAGATCCCCATTACATCTCATGTTCATTGATTTCTAGAAGGCGTTTGACAGCGTTGACCGGGAATACATCTGGAAGGCTTTACATAGGAGAGGTATGCCAGATAAAATCATATCCATCATCAAGGAGTCCTATAGCGGAGCCCAATGTCACGTCTTACACAAGGGTAAGCTTTCAGATCCCTTCGAGGTACATAGCGGAGTGAGACAAGGCTGCATTTTGTCACCTATATTGTTTTTGATTGCCATTAACGACGTACTCTGCAGTGCGCTTCGTGAACACCAGAGCAAAGGTATCAGATGGAACCTGTTTGAATACCTTCAACACCTGGATTACGCTGACGATATTTGTCTTCTCTCAAATAGATCGGATCATCTAGCTCAAATGACGGATGCCCTGCACCGCGAAAGCGGCAATGCGGGGCTTAAAATCAATGCTGCCAAAACTAAGTACTTGAGCTTGGATCCAGGAAGACAGAGCGAAATTTGTGTTTCGGGGCACACGGTGAAAAAGTGGACAATTTTTGCTACCTCGGAAGCGTAGTTACAGCAGATGGTGGAGCGGATGCTGATGTAGAGTCTCGCATCAATAAGGCTCGTGCAGCTTTTTTCAGTTTAACTCCTTTCTGGCAAAACAACAACATCTCCAGATGTACCAAACTCAGGATCTTCGAAACCAATATAAAATCTGTGCTTCTTTATGGCTGTTCAACTTGGAAGGTGACCAGGGAGATAACAAGTAGATTGCAAACTTTCGTGAACCAGTGTCTACGGCGCATCCTGCACATACGCTGGCCCGAGGTCATTTCTAACGACGACCTCCTGTTCATTATTGGCCTGGACAGGATAGGCACCTCTATAAAAAAGCCAAAGTGGCAATGGATAGGTCACACACTCCGAAAGGGGCCGGAAAACATTGCTAAACAGGCCCTCGATTGGAACCCACAGAGAACCGATGCAAGTCGCCGCGTTGGACGACCTAGAAACACCTGGAGAAGATCAGTTGAGGTCGAGGGTAAGTCATTAGGCAAATCGTGGACAGTTGAAGGCGATGGCGGCGAACAGGACGAGGTGGAAAGTCGGCATGGTTAATGCCCTATGCCCCACAAGGGGTTGACAGGATCCAGAGAGAGACATATACTATGCAATCGGACAAATTTCCTTTAGGCAGTAAAATTATTTTTTATGTTTACTATTCCAAATGATTACCCAAACCGAACTTTTTATTGACAGGAAATGAACTTCATGAGCTTCCTAAATTGTTCAAAAACTTCGGCACCTGCACTGCCTGAATTGCAGGCGGTGCAGGAGCGGCCTTCTTGGACTGAGGTTTTATTTATAGCAGCTCAGATGAAATTGTTAGTGTAATTGTGTGGTCTTAACCTGCTCTGATCTGTATAACATTTTTGAAAATTAATTTCAAAATTACAGTACATTTCATATAAACTTTACAAACTCTAAAAAAAACAACAATCCAGCAATATTTTATGATTTCTTATTTTTATTTTTTAATGTTTTATAATTTTTTATTCTGCTTCATCGGCTTCTTAGTAGCGCGTACTGCCGCCACGAGCTCGAGTAACAGCTTCAATTCACCTAGGCATGCTTACTATGAGACCCCTGATGTCATCCTGCAGAATTTTTGACCATTCGTCCATTTTGGCTTGTTCCAACTTTATTAAGGTCTGACGAGGGTTCGAATGGATCCTGACGCGTTGCCCCAGCTGGTCCCATAAATGTTCAATGGGATTTAAGTCTGGGTTGTACGCTTGCCATTCAAGAAAGTCAACATTATTGACCGTGAGAAATTCACGCACTACGTTTGAAGTATGGGGGCGGGTTCCATGTTGCATCAAAATGAAATCCAGTTCACCAGCACGTACTCTACCAGTAACGTGAAGTCTTAGCATTTCGTTGGTGTGTTGTTGAGCTGTCAAGCTGCTGTTAGTGATGACAACTGAATCGCTTTTTTCGTTTAAGAAAATAGCGCCCCACTCCATAATTGATCCGTCGCCAATGATGTGAGTTAAAGAGCACATAGGGTAGGAAATGTTCGTTTTCTCTTCTCCAGACCCTAGCTGACCATTATTTATACACAGAAAAAAATTCCATTCATGAGAGAAGAAAATTTTTCCTCAATGCGCATACTCCAATTGCGGTGGATCCTCGCAAACCGATGTCGAGCGATTTTGCGCTTTCTTGTGAATCGCGGAACTTTTACTGGATATTGTGAAAGCAGGTTACTTTTCCCCCAAATGGTTACGCACGGTCTTTGTTGAAATAACGGTTCCTGTGGCGTATCTGAGGTCATTTTGTATGGAAGTTTCCGTGATTTGACGATTTCTGAGTGCGCTTAATCGTAGAAATCTGCCCTCGCTGTAGGATGTTGTTTTTGGTGGGCCCTGTCCTCATTTTCTTCTGAGTTTTCCTATCTCCTGGAACCTTTCCCAGACTCTTTTGATGACACAATGACTCAGTCCGACAGCTCACTTCCCGGAATCTAAGGCCTTGCTCTATTAACTTCAAAACCCTACACATTTCAAATTCTTTGAGATGTCTTCCAGCACCCTATTGAGGATCCATAGCATGCTCCGTAGTGTGGGTGGGATTTTATTCTATTCCTTTTTTCTTTGGTTTTGTTTTAGTTTCATTATAAATTCGATTTAACCAATTTAACGAATAGTAATCTCTATCTTCTTTCTCTTTTTCTTTTATGTGTTTCAATCAATGTCACTATTTTACTGCCTTATGTATCTTATAACTACCCTAGATTGATTTGATTTTCTGTTTCTTTCATTCAACGCCACTTGCGGTATTTCATCCCATTGTCAATACAGACTCATCTCTAAGCCTTTTGAATTACTTACTCGTATGTGATTTAATTATGTTACACAAATTTATAAATTTAATAATTTTTGGTACAGTAGGCCCCGCTTATTGTTATATCATTTGTCCCAAGCCAAATCTATATTAATAACCGATCGATAACAATAAGCGGCCAAGCAAAATTGAGTTAAGTCATGAAATCCAAGGAACCAAAATTTATACAACTTACATAATAGAGGCTGCGAAATGTTGAGGTGGGCTGCAGCTTTGTTTTGACTCATTTTAGGCAAGCCGTCGTATTTACTTAAAAGTTCTTTCTTCTCCGCGAGCGACAAATCACGTCTCTAAGAACTCATGACGAACGATTTCTAAACATAGACACTTACTAAACAAAATCTTTAGAGAACAGACACTCACTAAACAAAACCTTTACGACAAATATACAGTAACACACAATCTTGTACCTAAGTGAAATATTGGACATATACATTCGCGGAAATTGTTTCTAACGGTACATAAAGCTCAGTTAAGACAGTCAATGAGAGTACTGAATGAAATTCGATTGAAATCTTTCTACTCGAGTGTGAATATGTTGGTGCGAGATGGTCAAAAGTAATAACATTATCCGGAATTTCAATTACTATAACCGGGATAAATTTCAATGCGATGAGGACGATGAGGTTTCTTCCTGGCAATTTTGATAACACAAATCGGACGATAACATTATCCGTTATTACAATAAACGGGGCCTACTGTATAAGGATTACTTTGGACTTTTTCTGTTGATAAGCTCTCTTTTCTTTAGTATAAGTGAAGTCAAAATTGATTTACATATACTCCCATTAATTTTTTTTCTTTCTTTCTGTTGTTGTTTCTATTATTATTGTTAATTTAATTTTCTTCATGCTTGTTTATTTTTTTATCCCTTAATTGGATTCGATCTTTTCTTAAGTTTATTTATGAGAAAAAAGAAACAGTAACGCATCCGCGTCCAACCATTTCTCATACATTTTGTTTACCCCTCCTCGTAGTTTCTGGATACGGAGACTTACTTGTTTACAGTTCCCGTGGAATCGCGGTGAGGTGGCACTCGCAAAAAATTGAACTTCCAATACTTGCATTTACTCACTTTCCATTATAATCACAGATTTATTTGTATCTAAATACTTGACTACGAGTCGATTCCCACTACGAAGACTTAACATTGGATAGAAAAAAAAAAACAAAAAAACCTAATTGTTTAAGACTTAGTATGAAAAGAGTGGACAACTTGCATTATCCATCTGTAAATTATTTAATTATTTTTTCACCAAACGAATAAAAATTGATTGCATATATTTATTGGCTAATGCTGACAAAGCGAAAAAAACTGAAAACAATTGAAATGTCAACTGTAAACAACAAGATATATTATGTCATTCTTGGCAACCATTTTAGAGTATTCAATCATTTACGTGACATTTAAAATTTACAACCCGGAATTCGGACAGAGTTACTTTTTCATTGTTAAGTTAACATATAAAAATAAAAACGGAGGTTTACATTTTGGATTTCAATCGATCGTAGATGAATTTAACGACTCTAACAACAGGATGTAAATGATTTCAGAAAGACACTGAGTGTAAAAAAAACTAACCAGACGTATGTCTAGCCGTGATATTCACGAACTTTCGGCTTCCTTTTTCGTTCACAGAGTATGCACCAAAAACCAAACCGCAGGGACTTAGACGCATACGGACGGTGTTCTAATGCTAATCAGACTGTCAAGCTTGTCAAGTATTTTTGGGCAAAAATTAACTTCTTAGCTACTGCTACAAGGTTATCCATTTTCTCATTCGGAAAGTAAACTTAAATTAAACACAGTAAATATTTGAATTTCGATGGAATTTTTATTTTATAATAAATTTTGGATTATGCCATTATACGCGGAATACAATATCTGTCAAATGTCCCCCACGGGACCGCTTGCAGGACTCGATCCTTTTGAGGTAATTTTCGATTACCTTTTCACATATTTCGGGCAATAACTCGGCTATAACTCGACGGATTTCGTCCTTCAATTGACTAATCGTCGTGGGATTGTTCGCATAAACACGGTCCTTCGCATAGCTCCACAAAAAGAAATCTAACGGCGTTAAATCGCAAGACCTTGCTGGCCAAGCCACATCGCCGAATCTCGAAATTACGCGTCCTGGGAATTTCTCGCGCAATAAAGCCAAATTTTGTCGCGTGGTGTGGCATGTGGCCCCGTCTTGTTGAAACCACATTTTGTCGAGATTCATATCTTCAATTTCCGACCAAAAAAAGTCATGAATCATGGCGCCATAGCGCTGGCCATTGACTGTAACGGCGGCTATTTCATCGTTTTCGAAGAAAAACGGCCCAATGACGCCGCCGGCCCACAATGCACACCAAACAGTCACTTTTTGCGGGTACAACGGTTTCTCAGAGGTCACTTGCGGTTGCTCACTGCCCCAAATGCGACAATTTTGTTTGTTTACATAGCCGCCGAGCGCAAAATGGGCCTCATCGCTAAAGAAGATTTTCTTCGAAAAATCGGCATCGGTGGCCTGCTGTTCGAGGACCCAATCTGAGTACTCACGACGCAATATGTGATCAGTCGGCTTTCATTCTTGCGTGAGCTGGACTTTATACGGATGGAGATGAAGGTCCAAATGCAAAATGCGCCACAATGTGCCGTAAAATAGGCCTAAATGCTGGGATCGGCGCGGAATCGACAAATTCGGGTCTTCGGCCACACTTTCATTCACAGCGGCGATGTTTTCGGTCAAACGAGCAAAACGATGATGCACAGGTGTAGAAATGTCTCTCACCGATCCAGTTTCTTCAAATTTTTTCACTGTGTAGGCAATTGTGCGCTCATTGGGACGATTATGTCGACCATAATCTGCGCGTAATGCACGAAACGTGGCCACCGCAGATTCACCATTTTGGTAGAATTATTTAATAGTTTTAACGCGTTGTTCAGTCGTCAAACGTTCCATCTTGTAAAATGGCAAACCTTCAACTAAACCAATACTAGTTTGGAATACACTGACATTTGACAGATGTCGAATGGCAGGGTTTTACTTTCTTAAACACGAAATGGATAACCCTTTAGTTAAGTCCCCAAAGGGAGCTCAAATCTTGTTCGCCCCTGTTGCGAAGCGCTTTTCATCATACGCCTCTGCTTCGCGCATCGCACCAGTGAGAGAGGCGTGATCGAGAACGACCAAATCAGGTGCTGGATTACCTTATATAGGCCCACCAACATGGGCGCGAAATCCTTTCGAATGCAAATTAAAACGTGCTAGTTGCCGATATGGAATTCCGTCAAATGTTCTGGCCTAGCGCCAGTGGCTAGATTGCAAAATGAGTTTTTTTTGCCGGCCGACAGCCATCAGTACCATACTCCTCATAAAAAAATACAAAAGACACCAGGAAAAAAATGAAAGCCATGATATTTTACAAGGGTTTCCGCAATTGGTTCGCAAACGAACCATTTTTTTCCCAGCAACCCGTGTAAACCAACAAATTTAAAACATATTTTTTCTCTTAATCTAAGCTCAAAGTGAAGGAATATACAAGAAAATTTTGCAAAAACTATCTGCCTCGTGGTGGAAATGGGTTAATCATGACCAGATTCAACGAACACTTCCGAGTGGCCGAAAACTCCAAACGAAATTCGATAGATAGTTCGATACATCAACAAGCCATACACCATGGGTCAGTGGGAAAGCCTCGAAATCATGCGCGAAAATCCGGAAAAATTGCTAAACACGGACCAAGGAAATTACACTTTAAAATTAATTAAACTCGCCCCGAATAAATGTAAGAAACCCGATAGAAAAGTACCCTAAACAGGCGACATATGGCCCATAACTTTTTAGGACACAGATATAATTTAGAAAATGTATGGTCCTCGATTACCTGCCAAATTAATTTTTAGTTCCTTAAATTGTCTTGTAATCTTGCCATTAGGTTAGTAGCTTGTATACTGAGGAAGGGAGCAAAAAAACTTGTAATTTGGGAAAAGCTACGTTTTTTCATTCATTTAAATTATAACTACAAACATCGGACGATACAGATTATTTAAAATATTTTGTTTAAATTTAACCTTCCGGAAAAAAGCAAATGTAGAGATCACTCAATACCTCCTAAAGTATGTGTCCCAGAGAAAAGTGCAGTCTAGAATTTAGAAGAACATTAAATCTTCTAAAAGTTAGTTCAAAAATTATCTCGATATGTAGAAAATGTTCCGAAAAACAGCTAATCAATTATTGAAAAAGTTTCCCCCTAAATAATAAAAATCTTAATTTCGGTGTTGTATATCAACCATACTGTTCATATTACAAGATTAAGCATCACAACAGTTTGTAGGTAATTCGATTAGCTTTAAAGATATTTGGGACACCCGTAGCTTCAATAGTTTCTGAGAGCACGACCAAATCAAGTTTCGAAACAAGTGGGCTTATGCGAAATGTCCTCGCACCATTTCTAACACATAACTGCCAGTTTTTGAATTTGTAAATTTGTCACAAATAATTTGATTTTAATTTATTTCAAATCACTTATATTTGTGAAAGTCCTTACAAGTGTAGAAATGGGCATCTGTGGGCTTGAATCGGCCGCTGTTAGCAAACCTGATGTCGGCCATGTATTTTTCCTGATTCAGGGTTCGGCAAAATTCGTGAGTTTGGTAGCACTGCCATTAGTGAAGAAGATTTTGGCGCGATGATTTATGGGGCGGCCATATTGGCGCGGGGCTTTGTTGTGACATGAGGAGAGTCGGCTTGTCAGCCGCCACACAATCGGGAGGTTTTTATTTTGGTGATCCAGAACTCGGAATTTTCGAGAGCGTCTGGAAGACGCGACGCTTTTCGTTTGAGGGAAGAAACCAGTGATCACCAACCCTCGTATTGGCAGGCCGTGTTTTATGGGAGTTACCAGCGAAGAATTGTCATCCGGAAGACCAACAAATGATTGTAGGCATTTTTGACGCGGCTGTTTCCAGCCTCATCACCGGCATGGCTGCCGATAGACCCGTTCCGTTGTGATTGATGATCATGTAGTGGAAATTTGTTTATTTGGTTACTGCTGTTGTGATGACAGAAGAACTACTCCAATTCGTAATAACCTTTCTGTTTTTGAATTGCCGGCCATTGCCTTAGGAGACGCAGACTTGGGGCGCTGTTTTTGGAAATGGAGGCCGTGGAAAGCTACATACAATCGGCTCAACCACCAGGAAAAGTAAATCTCGTTTCTAAGACGCTCTCATTTGCTCCTCGTCGTCGTTCTGTTGGAGAAGGGCGAATTGCGCGACCACGTGGTGCAAGGGGTCTAGATCGCGTAACGTCATACGCATGCTAATATCCGCCGTATTTAGTCTGGAGTGGCTTTGTTATTTATAAAAGTCGGCTTCTTCCGGGCAATTGTTTGTCACCAGAACCACCATATTTGAATCCAGCCGCCACGTTTTTCATGCATCGTTTTTCATTAAGAGATTCGGGTAGAGTTCCGCAATGGAATTCAAACGAGGGTAGTGCAGGGAGTGGATAACTTGCTGTTTGTGACGGACAACTAGCCAGTTTTGTTTAGATAAATACTGCGGTTCAGCGGTGGCCATTGCAATGGGTAAGTGTTAGTAGTTTTGTTTCTGTGATTACTTATTTAAAATAATCCTGTTTACAATTTTTTCTTTTGATTGTTGATGATATTTTTTCTTTCATTACGACTTTAGATTGTTTTCCTCATATCTATTTTACAATTTACATACATCTCTTACTGTCTTCTTTTATGAATTTACAATCGGCTGGATAAAATGAAGTGTATCTTTTGTTTAAATCATGATTTTTTCCTTTGATGAGTGGTTACTAAGATTTTCTGACTTTCTGTCAAATACAATAAGTCAAGCGGTCTACTTCACAGCTTCACGCTTTCCAACTAAAGTCGCCCTATACCTCTAATCAAGAATTAAAAAAGAGATCGAATTTTTTGATTTTCGCACAGTCTACCTTAACAACCTCTTTGTCGAATAACATTTGAATACGATTGTGTAATGCTTAGAAGTAAATCTCGTAATTTCAATAAAATTTCCGAATCGGTATCACTTTTGACCAGATCAATATACAATACATATTGAAAAGTATACTCATTTTATGAAAAATTTTGTAATCTACAATCTTTCTCTTGACAACTTTTCTCTCCAATGAATAACGAAAAAAAAACAAAAGGAGTAAAACTTTCAAAAACTGAGGCATAAGTATTGATACACTTTCATCATTCCTTCGTTGTGACTTATGGTGCATTTGCCACTTTGAAATTATTAGTAAAACTTGTTCCGATTTTGCTATTCCTATGAGAGGTATTTGAAATAGTTGGACGATTTTCACCAAATTTAGGAACGCAGTTTGGCAGTCACATTGATTGAATAATATGAAATTTCGTAAAGATATCTTTAGAAATAAAAAGTCTTTCTAACAAAAACTTTCTTTTGGAACGGTCGTTCCTATGACAGCTATATGATAGAGTAATCTGATTTCAACCAAATTAAGGAATATGATTTGACTAAAAATACTATTGATTGGTGTGAAATTTGAAAAAATATATTTAGAAATAAAAAAGTTTTTCTCACAAAGACGAATTTTTAGACCGGTCGTTAATATGGTAGCTACATATATTACGTAGTGGTCCGATTCCATTGGTTCCGACATATTTATAGCATGCAATAGAAAGAAGGCTTTGCACAAAATTTCAAGCTTGATAGCTTTAAAACTGAGGGATTAGTTTGCATAGAACCAGACAAAGCGTAATCGACTCGTCTCATCATACTGACCAAGAATATATCATAATATAAAATGGTCGGTGATGCTTCCTTCTGTGCGTTGCAAACTTCATGACGATGTTAATATACCCTATCACATCCTTGAAGGGTATAATTACGTAGGACATGATTTTGGAAATTTAGTGCTAGTTGCTTCTTGGCTTTTTTTTTCTTACGGCGAACGGTTTCCGATATATACCTATGCAGAAAACGTACAATGGTACATTCTTTGTGCCCCCTCCCTATTCTACAGCTCGTAGCTACAGGGACTTTTAGCATGTCTTCCCCTTAACTAGTCCAAATACAATAAAACCACTTAGTGCATTTTTGCAATTCCGACATTTCTTTTAACTTTTATTTCCTGAACTAAGTGGAGCTTATGCAGATTTTATTGAATGTTGAAAGCTGAAACCTATGGTATTTTTACCTGTTTTTGTATTTTTTTTTAGAAGTGTGTCTTTTTTAGAAAACTTCGGTAATCTATTTAATGAGTTCCAATTTAAATGATCTTTTTATAATTCCTTCACCTACAGCTTGACACGAGATTGTTGCCAAAGTGATTAATAGCCACTATAATGATCTGAATATCTAATCGAAACTCGAGCGGTTTGGTTTCTAGCTTTAAAGTCCGGATTTTGAAAGTGAATAAAATGAAAACGGTTTCGAGTTTTATCAAACCTTTTTTTAACAGATTTAAATCAAATTGAACGATGGTGCGGCGTAGCTACTAAGAGATGACTTCATTGGGGTGGCCACTTTGGATTTGTTTTGCGGCCTTCATACGAGAAAATCAATTCTCAATGGCATTTGGCGTAATTGCATTGATTTCGGATGTCCTCATAGAAGTCGTCCACTGTAGACTTTCAAATATTCGAAAGGAAAAATCCGAAGGCAGTGACATTTTATGACAAATTTTGTCGTCCTATTGAAAAACTATATTTAGATCAGCGAAACTTGATGACCACACCATGTCTCCCAATATATTGTTAAGACAAATAAAGATTTCTCACATTTGGTTAGTAGTCATTTCGAAATGCAACTATTAAAATCTGTAAAACGTTTTTTTTTGTCTTTAATTAATCGCCGCTCACCCTTCTTGTGAACCCAACAATAACTTTGTGTCTCCAAGATCTCTGGCAGATTTGCTACAGTCTAGAGTCAACTTCTGTAATCTGAATAGCATTGCAGATAAAATGTTGGAGTTTTTCCCACTAGGGCTGGAGTTCGTATCCCCAAATGACCAATAGTCCAATCAGCGGTTGAATTAAGTGTCTTATCCAACAATTTGTTTAGGGTATGTCTAGTTTGGAAACAACATTTTAACTATCGCGCTCTTCTTCATATATCTTCATGATTTAGAAAAGAGGTGATCGTCAATTATCTTATCTGGGGCGACCGGTAGCGCAGTGTGTTGAGGCATCAGTCTCATGTTTGACTACCGTCGTTTCGGGTTCGAGTCCCCTCCACGACGACGTTCGTGGCCATGGATGTGCAGGAGGTTCATGCTGGCAACTGCATTCTCTGAAACCAATTTATGCCAACGAAACGTCAACTGGGCCACATGGAACGGTTGACGCGCTATGCCCCACAAGGGGTTAGAGCAATTGAGTATGATTTAGAAAAGAGGTGATCCTCAATTATCTTGAGAGCTTGGTATATTTTGTTAGTTACTAATTATATTTGAAAATTGGGCAATGAGGTAACAATCGTCAATAGAAAATAAAAAATTTATATCTTTCAAAAAGCTGAGACCGCACCCATACCGCACCTCGGATATTTTTTTCCCATTGTTTCCCATTTTCAATTTGCCACCCAGACCCTATCCCACTCGCACTCCACTGCGTTCAATTTCATTTTTCCCCATTACGAGAAACCATTTCAAGAATCTGAAAAACAGACGTCGTCTATAAAATATTCCAAATTTGGAAAGGAAGGGGGTTAATGGAGATAAATGTTTTTTTCGTCAAGTATAGGCATGTGAGGTGTCATATAAAAGGGGATCAACGATATTCTAGTTCTGATCTGATAAACCGAACGAACATAACGACGGACTAATTTGTCTCACGTTCCCTTGTTTTTTTTTTAACTACAATATATGAGAAATCAAGCTCTGGGAAAACCTATCTGACTTAAATTGTTTCCTTGCACACCCCTTGCCCAAGCGCTCCCTGGAATTGCTGAGCTTCGGCAGAAACAGGGTGGGAGTCATGTGCGGCTTCCTCTCGTGGCACTCGATACTGGGAGGTCACACTGACAGAATGAGTGTTTCCTCTAAATTGAATTGTTATTTTTGCAAGAGCGATGAAGTGACTTCTCAGTATATTCTCCTTGAATGTAAGCTACTCTCCCTACACCACTTGGAAAGCGCCGGTGAGGCTTCTTCAAACCTATTTAGCTGAGCAGATTTGTGTTTTTGTTGAAACTCGATCGTCAACCCTAGAGCTTTTGAGCTATATCACAATAAACCCTACGGTCGCAGTGATTGTGGGCATTTTGAGCTTACTGCTCATAAATTAATCTAGTCTAATGCTTCGTTTACACGTAAACATTGAGCAAAACACGGAAAATTGAAACATTGCGTTGAAAATCACCCACAAGAGATGGGATCGACACAAATGCTCGTGAATTCACGTTGGCCAGGTAAGAACAGAAAGGATCTTTTGGTTGTCGGGACATTTCAATGCTATTTTTCAATTTTTCGTGCTTTTTGCTCAAAGTGCACTTGTAAACGAAGCAATAATATAAATATAAAGTTTGGTTATCAAAATGTTATTGTGAAATTACAAATTTGAAATTATGTTCACCAAATTGTAAATATCAAGTTCTGCCATAAAAACCCAGAGCATCTGAGCGTTATGTTGGGATTATTGCGGTCATTCAAATCGCATCAAAGACAAAGAAGAAAGAAGATTCTCACGACAACGCATCCATTTTGTGATCCCGCTGCACAAGGACAACAAATCGCCTGTAAAGATTTCCAATCTGCTAAAACCTTTGAAAATTTCCCAAAAATTGGTCTACCGGTGCATCAAACAGTTCGATGAGACCTCCTCAATCGACGGCAGAGCTAGAAGTAACCGCCCGCGCACCTCAAGGACGCCAGCAGCTTTGGAAGCCGTAGCTGCGCGAATTCGTTGAAACCCTCTTCGAAAACAAAAATCATGTCCCAGGAGATAAAAATCTCAAAAAGGACGATGTCCCGCATTATCAAATAGGAACTGAAAATTGGGACTTAAGAAGAACCACAGGATATCTGCTGACACCAGCTTTGAAAAAGATGCGAGCCACAAGAGCGGAGGCGTGCGAACGCGGGACACAGGCGCATCCTGTTCAGTGATGAAAAAATTTTATGGTAGGAGAAAGATTTAACGGGCAAAATGACAGAGTTTACGCTCACAGTTTTCGGCAAGCTGCCAAAAAAATTCGAAGGATCTAAAGAGGCCACAATCCAACTTCATTCGTGGTTTGTTGGGGCGTTGCTTACAACGGTGTCACCCAGCTACATTTTAGTGGACAAGGGGTGAAAACCAAAGCAGCGATCTATCCGAGCGATAATTTGGTAAAAGTAGTGAAATCATTGAACGACATTGTTTAATGGACAAGACTGGTTGTTTCAGCAAGACTCAGCGCCAGCACACAAAGCTAAAACAAACCAGAGATGGTGTGCCGATAATTTTTCCGACTTCATAGCCGCTGAGGATTGGCCTTCTGGAAGCCCCGATCTCAATCCGCTGGACTACCGCATGTGGAACTACCTAGAGGAGAGGGCCTGCAGTAAACCTCATGGAAATATCGAGTCGTTTAAGTCCAATTTGATAAAAACAACAGCTTCTATTCCCAAAGACGTGATGCGTGCTGCAATTGGCAAGTGGCCTAAACGATAGAAGAAGTGTGTAAAAGCCAAGGGTGATCATTTCGAGTAATATGTAGTTTTTTTTTGTTCCTTTGTGAATGGAGAAAAAATTCCAATAAAGCTTTTTGTTTACTTCAACGTTTTAGTTTAATTGAACCCATTTGAACAAAGTACAAAACTTATGGTACCACTACGTATGCAATTCGTCATATTTTTAAAAGTATCTGCTACTTGATATTTCAATGAAAACTTATCTATTCCTTCCCAGGGGGTTTCTCCCATTCATTCGCAATCAATATCAAGCGTTGTGATTTTTCTTCTTTCTACGTATTCGATAAAATGTTGATTAGGGTTTCAAGAACATCATCTCCAACAACAAATTTCAAACAAATCCGAACTATATCTAAGCTTTATTTTTCTATAATATTTCATATGGATTGTTAAATTAAGATAGTGACGCCCTAAATTTCCATTTGATCAGCTCAGCTACAGATAATAAAATTTTAATTCAGAGCTCCTAATAAAATTTTAACATAATTTCTATAGATAGGGAATATTCCTCAAAGTATTATTATATTTTACATTAAGGGGTCATTTTACTATGAATTTTTATCTGACGGCTTTCAGACTTCGCCTGTTATGCACACGCTTACCCAACTTTTTTGTACCTTATAGGTTAAAGTAGATTTTGAGTGTTTTTATCGGTATTCCTAAGTAACTTTTGCAATTTATTTTAATAAGATGCAAATCAGCCAAGACATAAGAAATGTTAATATCTGGGTAAACAAGATCGCCCGAATATGGTCATGTGACTCCGAAAAGACTTGTGGCACAATCAGTAGATGTTGCCTGAAATGGAACCCTTCTAAACAAAAATCCACGGTTGGCTTAGGTGAAAAGGCGTGCGTTAATTCGCTTGTCCTTATTTAGCTGTCGCTTCGATGTGCGAACAATCGCTCCAATTTACCGATATTCACCCATCATGTCCATATATGGAGAATGAAACAAGCGCTTATACACCTCCCATTAGTTTTTACAACAATCTTTATTATCCCGCATTTTATACCGCCTTCCGCATTTGTGTATAATTTCAATTATAACATCAATACAAATTAAATGCACGTATGCCTCATTAAAACTTACACAAAATGCAATTGATAGTACATACATACTGACTTTACGGCTGTGGCGTGTTAGCCCGGTAAGTAAACCACCGCGCGGTCATATCTTGGGCAGCAAATCTTTCGCGCAAAATGCACTGACAAATGCGTCATTGATTGCGTCATGAAGACTGCATGCAGTTTTTTCAATTTTTTTCCTAGAAATATTTCTGCATGCCGCGCTTTCCACGAACCCATAGCCATCTTTTTCGAAATGCTAATTTTCTCAATAAAATGAGAGAATTTACCGTGCTAATCCGATAGTGCGGAGCCAAACCAACTCTAAACATTGTTTGGTTGTATAACACTTCAATTAATATCAAATTAATTGCATCATTTAAAATCGCAACTTTTCTCGCTTCAGACACCGACGATTTAATTTGACGGTAGTTGCTGGAACAGTGGCAGTACGGTTTACTACTGAGGTCGTCGTCAGATACTGCTGATTGGACTAACAAAACGGACGACCGTTGGACATTTGCTTGCAGACAGACGGACAGAGAGATAGACTAGATGTATCGTTAATTTTCTATAAATCTATCTAGCATTTTGGTTTTGCGTCAGAGACAAAGCAACGTGTTTGATGCCATACCATGAACGCAATAGACGTAAAGGTATACCGGCTAACCGACGAACAAATCGACAATTACGTAACTTCTAATTAGCGAATAAAAATAAAATTGCTAACGTTCCGAAGTATCGGTTAGTAGTGCATTTCTCTTGAGATTTAACCCTGTAATACATTGAAATGGCATTGCTTTGATTTTTACTATTTGATAGGCGATTTTCATTTCCCTACTTCTCCGAACTGGAATTATTTAGCATTTGAAATTTCGAAAATTCTAATAATTGGCTTACCTCATGTTGCCGGTGTTTAATGAAAAATTTCCATTGAAGTTATTTCAAAAAGTTGGGTGTTATGTTTCGCGGCAGCATGGCATTTCAACGAACGAAAAAATGTGTCAACTGCTCAATGGTAAATCAATGCTCAGAAAAGCTGCTTTTCTGTCAAATCGTCTCTATCAGATCCCTTCAATATTCAATTTCACCTGCCCGACCTTAAAGATTTCCACATTATGCAGTAGTTGATTTTAAGATGCAGATACCCAGTTCAACTATTGCCACTTCCTACAACCTAAGCCGATTTAACGACATTGATTTAACTCGCATTATCTCCACTTACTCCTCCTATTCACTTTACGAAGCTTCACCAGCTATAGAGAGCAATACATGGAAAAAATAACCATAATTGGTTGTACGAAGAATTATAACGCAAGTGCTTGTAATGTCTGAATTACATGGCGTACGAGGAATAAGAAAAAAAGATTCTTATTGTTAAGTGCCGATAGTACTAAAGCGTACATGCTCATGTTTAACTAACTACCGGCTTTAAACTAAACTAATACTATGCGGCCAGTGTGCATGGAGGATGGAGCATGAGTTGCCAAGCACACTTCTTTCGCCGCATCCTGCATTCACAAGATACTTAGATACTTATTTAACCATTGAATGCATTCAACTTAAATATGTGATTATAAGATTTAGACTCGGCACTCTTTTGCACCATGGTATGGCAGCAACAACAACAATACGCGCTAAGGAATCCAGAAACAGAAGCCACTTGAAAATGAAAATAATAAAAAAATACAGGTAAAAAAAATACAGAAAAATTCAAGATAGAAATATTTCCTTTGGATTTTTTTTCAGACATACGAATGCAATGCAACTATGTAATAGCAGTATAGGTATTATCTGGACAGTTCACCGGCTTTCCCGGGCAGAAGAAGGAAATGTCTGTTTTATCGGAACAGCTCGGAATACATACAATTTCGAATTTTTGATCTCAAGCTCGATAAATCCATTGCAACTTTTCTTAATATGGAAGTGGTTTACTATTGGGCAAAGGTTTATTCATGTGCATAGTGCATGGGCTAATGCATTGAATGAAGATAGTTAACCCATTTACTTTGTAACATTTTTTCAATTTAGATTTAAGTGTTTTTTTTTTCCCAGATGTGAATGAAAAATTTACGGAAGTCGGAAATCCCACAAACTGCAAGCTAAAAAAATATGTAATGGACAGGTGTTAGTAGACACCAAAATGTCCTCAGGAACGGAGTAAAGGTTTGCCGAAAAAATTGGCGAAAACTCCTCAGCAAGATAGATGGCGGCACGAGCTTGATGCAGCTCAGGGATGAGAGTTGTGGGCTGGGTTTTTTCCCCGCAGGGGGCGTCCTACTACTCGAAATGCTGTAAGTGGTTTTGAAGTGTAGCGACCCCACGAACCTGTTGCTACACATGGAGGTGATGAGTGGCGGTATCGACTCGAAGAGTGTGACGCATAGTTGGATGGAAGCCATGGAGTAGATCGGACACTAGGTAATGAAGAAGGAACTGGTGCAAGAGATTTGCCAAGAAACCAATTAGGCGGCGACGTATTACAATCCCCATGCTGCTGACTGGTTACCATCACCTTGGGATTATTCAAGAATTGCAAGATTATGGAATACAGTCGATGAATCTGACAACTGGGACATTAATGTCTATGTACAATCTGGGTAAATGTCCGAACACTAGCTACTTAACTTGCTGTTCAGCAGCGTCACCGCAGAACAAGTAAGGACTTGCGAACGCTGGAGTGTAATGATCGGAAATCCACGCGTATCCGCGCTCAAATTCTTAAGCCGGATGCGCGTGGCGAAATCTGATGTACGTGCTATTTAATTGCATCGACAAAGTTCATACCGAAAAACACAACGATGCAATTAAATCGCACAATTTGTAAATTGCACCGCCAGCAAAATTAGAAATTATGGTTCAGAAAATCTGATGTAGTAACTATTAAGTCAGTGAATAAAAATATTTTGAAGAAGTAACTACAACGACTTATAATTTTCTGAACCCAGTACAACAGGAGCAAATAATACGATCAGAAGCACGTGAATCGACTGCGCTTAGTATCGCGCCCTTCTGACCCGACAGCAAAGAAAAAATTTATTTAGTAGATGCTGCCTGGCTGGTGGAATGTGCCATTCGCGGGTGGCACTCCGCCGTCACCTTATGAGTTACCTGGGGCTTATTTGATTACGTCTCACAGGCGAATGATCAACCGTCTCGGCTGAACTTCATGACTTAAACCCAACTGAACAGAATCCTCATCGAAGAATTGCCGCCGTCGTCGGCATAGGTCGGAAGACATCTTGGCGCTAATAACTATACAAGCCTTTGAAGTCTGACGACCCTATGTACCTCAGTTATGCAGGTGTGTGGCTGATTGACGGTTTCGTCAGACTCCGTCGTCACGAACCAGCCACATAAGAGAGTGGTAACTCCGCATAACACAAACTACGAAAGGGGCCACATGGGCGAAAAGGTTCATCTCTGGTTAATGTGGGGCATAGGGCATTAGCCACGCCTACTTTCCACCTCATCCTTTTTATCGCCATTGCTTTCAGCTAACTCCACGACTTACCTATTGAGGCACCTTTTTTCTTATCTGATTTTTTCCAGGTGTTACTAGGTTGTCCAAAAAAGTTCATGGCCGATTCCTATTGAAGTGGCTCCGGCCCGATGTTAGTAATGAACCACCTGTAATGAACAATATTACGGTCTGGTAGTGCTGCTCCCACCGGCAGTTCGAAGCAGCCCCTGATGAGTAGTGATCTGTTGGTGGTACGAAACCAGAGGCCGACGGTCCCATTACACCCGGACCCAGATTCGACCGCGTGGGCGTCTGATCCGTGCGCCAACCATTCCATCCTTATCGACTATTTTTTTTATTCCCCATTTTTACCTCCCTTGTTTGTGTTGGCTTCCCCGGGCCTATGAATTTTTGTTAATACGTAAAGGACAGTGGCAACGAGCGGCGAAAACCCCGCCCACATCTCCCGAGCTGAGCTACACCAAGCATAGGCCGCTGCTTAGCACGTTGAGGGGCCTTTTTCTTCGCCAGATATGGCACGGCCCGACCTTCACGGTCAATTATGCTACCTAGGCTCGGTCCCACGGGCACCTTCGGATGCCCACCAAATGGTCCGTTACATGTAATAGGTGTCAAATTTGCGGAAAGGCTCTGGCTAGCAACCAGGCTGTTTAATACAGGGAGAACCTGCCATTTTTTGTAGCTGCACAGTTGGCGGAAAAGAGCGGATTCCTATATGGCTCTGGCCTGACAATCCCAAGTATCCAGTCGACTTGTCTTACAAGTACGAGAGTTGGACGACGGTCTGACCAAGGACAGTAAGTACGATGCCCAAAGGTGCAGGGGCAAGGATTGCAACGTTGCTTACCTGGGGGCAGTGGGCTGGACTGAGCCCGGGAATGCGATTCCTTAATCATGTAGACAACTGCAAAGGTATCAACCGTGATCTCCCGGTGTGTTGAGAATTTAGTAGCAAAACTGTAGCCGAGGGGATGGACAAGCAAACTGTACCAGGGTACCGGCCCATCATTGTGTTGGACTCGAGGGGGCTGATAGTAATGAACAAGTCGATCAGCTTGAGTCTCAACCTATAGGTAAAGGTTCGGAGGAATCGTATTTCCAAATAGAATTTCCCTCGACTACGGTTGTAAAAAGCCATCCCGCAAGGGGGAGGTATGGATCAGGTACTCCCTTATGGCGACGCAATAGACACAGATAAGATATCCCTTACCATTCCCATTTTCAAATAAATCTTATGCCTACGGTTCATACAGCACAACAACGGTACCAGAGGCTCACGACCTCGAAAAATTTGCAAAAAAAACTACATGAAGGCAATGACCGTCGACCGGCGCATATACCCTGACGATACTGGTCCGGCTTCTAAACCCACCAATGAGGTACCAATGGCCAAATTATTGGTACCTCCCTAACTATAGAACAAAACCTTGTGGTCTCTATCTCACCATTGCTGACCTGAAAAGTGTATCGCGTAGCTCCGTCTTGTAGCGCAGTGTGTTGAGGCATCAGTCTCATGTTTGACTACCGGCATTTCGGGATCATATTCCGTCCACGACGACATTCGTGGCCATGGATGTGCAGAGGGTGCATGCTGGAAACTACGAGTACATTCTCCGAAGCCAGTTTATGCCACCGAAACGTCAACTGGGCTACATGGAACAGTTGCTAACAGACGCGTACTGAGTTGGTGTGCAGAATGAAGCCAAGTATCACAAAAATTCAAATTTTATGTCTTGGTTTCGATATCTTTCTTTCCCCTTCCATTCCTCCCCCTCTCCTTCTCCTTTCTTAAAGATATCCAAAATAATTTCGCAATACAATACACTACTACATGTAGTGCAAATGAATGGCTTTGTAAGCCATTCATTTGCACTGGTTTCAGTATCTTTTCATATTTCATGAAAGCTAACAGCTCTTCTTTGTTATTTTAAGTAAAGTGGATTTATGGTGGCAATTAGCTCAAATAATACAGCTCCTTCCGTCATATTATTACATACAGTTAATATTAAATTTTATTAATTTCTTCCGGAAAACTGTCTATTCTACGAAAAATCATGATTAATTTCAATTTGAAATTGAATACCCGCCTGCCATTTTTTCTCCCCCGAAAACATGAAAACAATCAAACTGGGTCATTTCGAGTGGCACAATTTTCCAAACCACACACAATGCCACCTGTCATAAAGTCAGTAATCTGTATCAAATCTTCACTTCTACCTACCGCATACGTTCCATCTCATTCCCAAAATACTAACCAAGTATGCTTCTTACTTCACAATAAAAAAAAAAATACAAAGTCATGGGCGATCCGTCTCGACTAACACCAGTTCCGGACGTTATATTCGAAAATATGCTAATTTGTCTGACAAAACAATGTGCTACAAATGAAAACGCCTGCGCTAATTTTGTTTTATGCTAATGTCAACACTTGCACGTATGTACGTATAACAATGAATATTTCTGAGCTTAGCGTCAGCATTCGTCGAAAGATCGTTCCGATTTAATACCCCACCTGAACCTGAACTGAGAAGAACAGGTGAAGCCATGTAAAGAACGCGGTCCAAACTGTTTGTAGGCAGCATTACGGAGAGCGCATAAATAAAGGAAGAACGAATTAAGATGACGGCCGCCGAGAAAACTCCCACAAAAAAAGATAAAAATCTTGAAAAATTAAATTAGCAGACAAAATGGAAAAGCAAAAATTAGATACTTTTTTGAGATACAGGAATAACGATGGTATCACGGTGCAGAATGTTCCGCGTTAGTAGTCATTAGTGAAAGAGATCAAAACGAGTCGAGAGATTTTTAAAATGAGAAAAACATTTTTCACTCACGTATTTATGCATTTATTAACGAAGCCTATACGAGTATTCGTAAATGGATTCAGTAAGCCTTTAGATTCCCTGCATTTGGTTGAATCGACTTCATACTAGACACGTTCGGTGACCGTGTTCGTTCGTTCACTGCTCTACGATTTAGACCTATTGGTTCTTAAAGTGTGGGTTGCGATCCCCTGGACTTCTGGATTGGTATTAATGACTTAGTCAAAAGTACCTATATCCGAGGCAGCTTGTTTATTGAGCAACCGATTACTGAAAAGCTCGAAGATCGTCGTATGGATTGGTATTGCCATGTTCTAAGGCGTCCACCTGAGAACCCAGTCATGAAGGCACTATCAATGAATGTTCCAATTGCTGGACCTGAACCCGGAGGCAGACGGAAACACACAGTTTTATCCAAAATCTCATCCCAAAATGCCAAACTGGGTTGCCGCCTTTTTATAAATAACCAGCGGAGAGAGCGTTCCATGACTTTTCTGAGGGTAGCGACTATTTAAGAGCGGAGCTCGCATAAAGATCAGAGCCCACACAAGGTACTGTTGATTCACAAAATTTTCTGGCATGTGTTTGAAAGATTTACTATGAATAATTACAGTGCGGAATAGTTTCCGCAACGGCGGTAACCCATTTGACATTTGTGCTTATGCGTGTTAAATGGGGTAGACTCGAGACGCAATGAAGCGGAAAGGGTGTGTAACGACCCAGCCATTTCGATATTTCGCCACAAGAGGAGTTACGAGCGGTATATAAAATCTAGCCTGTAAGCTTATTGTTGTATGTACGGAGTACGTCACTCTTATGGCACAGACTGTACTAAGATCTATCATAGTCTCATAGATGACAAGCACTAGCACTCCTCGTCTCGAACCATCGATGACAAGTATCAACTGAACGAGCACTAGCGGATTCTCGAACCATTTGGGGTCTTCGTCTCGAACCAACCAGGTTGTTCTGGAATCCGAGATCCTCTATGTATATAAAGCCAGATGGCACCAAGAACAGCGAGAAGTAGTAGTCGAGACTCAGGCGGAAGTCAGTCATTATAGAATGGTTATCCCCCCGGAAACGGAAAGTAGTACAATCGTTATCGGGATCCGTTGCGAACGAATAGTTAGAGCTAGTTAAGGTCGATTCAGACACATCAGTCACGTCACAGTTCAGTCAACCTTCCGAATCATAACCGTCTCCGTCAAGTCACAGTCAAAATAGCGGCTGTATTCACATGTAGCCGTCAGGTTATTCAGACCGTAGTCAGTCATTTTTTGTGTATGCTCTCGAGTGTACCTAGATTTACCATCTATTTTTATTTCATTTCCAATTTGCTTCCATATCCTGTTTTTATATGCTATATCCATATATTTATTATGCAATAAATCGTACAGAACGGGGTAATTTCGAACTAACTCGATTTTATTTTTCGTCGTCGCCCATGTTCACTTTCTAAACTGACGTCCGTCAAACACAAAAAATATCGTTGGGAAGAAATGTGAATTTGACTGTTCGGTGACGGAAGCGCGACTGACGGTTCTGATTCGTGACTGCGCCGGCTCAATGTAGACACCGCCACTTGACTTTCAAGAAACGATATTTTTTGTGACTGATACCGGACGGTTCTGACGGAACTGTGACTTGACGTGACTTATGTGTCTGAATCGATCTTTTATCGTTGGTTCTTAGTTACGCGTGTGTATAGTTCGTTTATTAAATAAAGCGTGTGTGTTTTTCAATCGAAGTGTTTTCATTATTCAGCATAAGAATATCCAACGAACCCAGCTTCAGTCGAAACATTACAATTGGTGTCAGAAGTGGGATATTTGGGTGCGTGTAATGAATGTTTCGTTTGAAAAATGAAAGTCGTGCGGGATATTTACGGTAGTGTAAATAAACGGAGTAGTAGTCCGGATGGCGCAACGGTTAGCACGTTCGCCTTCTACGCACTGGGCCCCGGTTCGCTTCCTACTGAATGCGGCAGTTTTCGATGAAAAAGGGGATTTACGTGTCCGACTCTGAACCCAGTTGTTAAATGAGTACCCATTTATGGGGTAAATAACTCGGTTGAGCGTGTTGCTGATCACA
This sequence comes from Chloromyia formosa, assembly GCA_964017055.1. Lineage (NCBI taxonomy): Eukaryota > Metazoa > Arthropoda > Insecta > Diptera > Stratiomyidae > Chloromyia > Chloromyia formosa. The sequence goes on from OZ024817.1 coordinate 89,981,772, forward strand.
CACCTCTGCACAAGACATACCGTCGCGATCTAGAAAATGAACAAAATTCGCGAAAAACGAGTCCTTATAGACAATGGATTCAACGAGCAACCAGAGCTATAAGAGGAAAATATGACGAGCAACGGCAAATATCGAATAGAATAATTAGATGTAAGAAACGTAAATACTTTGGTGAGCAGTTGCTGAATATTAACGAAAACTTAGCTAATAGGAACACCAGACAAGCGTATAAACCAGTAAATACAATTAAGAACGGCTATCAACCCAGGACTAGCCTCTGTAAGGACAAGGATGGAAACATCATCAGCGACGTCGACGGCATTAGCAAACGATGGATCTCTTATTTTGAAGAGCTTCGGAACGTACCGTCTAACATCCCCACATAAGAACCTCTCGACGATATTGTTGATCTAGTCCCACCCATACAACCCCGTCAGTAGCGGAAGTTGACTCCGTCAACGTTGCGGTTACTAAAACGAAATAAAGCGACGGGCGCTGACGAGATTCCAGCTGAACTGCTAAAATCCAGTGGACCGGGTCTAGTTAATGCCATACATCAATTACTCCTGCGAGTATGGGAGGACAAGGTGATTCCAGACGAGTGGCGCAGAAGCATCATCTGTCCAATTCACAAAAAGGGAGATAAACTGCGGTGCGAGAATTACAGGGGCATATCACAAGTCTGTTCGTCCTATAAAGTTTTGACGAAAATCCTGTAAAATAGAATTAAACCGTACGCAGAACGAATCATTGGCGAATGTCAAGGCGGTTTCAGACCTGGTCGCTCCACAACCGATCAGCTCTTTACGATCAAACTGATATAACTCAAGCCTCCGGAAACATGCTAGACACATTTGAACGTAAGGTTCTGCGCCCAAGGCCCGACGTCGGGCTGTCGAGCCACAATGATGATGACTTTTAATGCATATGGTCGTTATCAGTCGATACTTTTGGTATCACCACTAGGTCTGTACAAGCCTAGGGTATATCCGCTTCGGACTCTGGGCTGAAGCCTCGCTTTGAATCCAAAGTGTTGATGTTTTTCTTGATTTTTAAATCAGGAAAGATTATAAAAGTAAAGACGATATCAACGAAACCAATGACGTAGTATAAGATGTCTTAGAACTGATCAGATGAAGAAGCAACAACAACGCATTAATCGCGGCGATGATACGATCCAAGACCGAGCTGCCTGCAGAAGGAAGCTGTGATTATACAGCCAAAATGGACGAAGTGCCAACACCGCAGGCAGAGCAACGCCCCATAGTGGTATGAAAGGGCAAGGAAGAAGAAGAACGTCTTGGGAGCCTATGATTTTTTTCTCTCTAAAGAGGTCGCGACGGCAAATATTGAGAACTTCTGAAGAGAATGCAGGTTCGATATTTAGGGCGAACAACAGTTGTCTGTGGGTACTAATAGAGTAACCACTGCGGTCAAGGCAATTAGCACATACAACCCTTGCATTCGATTGAATCAACCTCATACTAAGCAGCTAGCGCCTCCCGGGAATCATATGATGGACGCGACCGCTTAGTATTCGAAAAATCTAAATTTTTAAGTATCGATACACATAAAACTTGATGAATAAAAATGTAGTCCAAAATTCGTTAGGAGCCGGTAGGTAAATTTGTTTAGGCGTCGTCGTCAGTCTGATGCCCCATCATACCAGTTTTCGCGGGTTCAAGTCCCACCGTAATCATAAATATTTGCGCTGTCTTCTCTGTGGTCTAAGGCTTCCCGACTTGTCGCAGAATGTAGCTTAATGGGCAAAATATATATGCCAGCAAGATGCATCGTCCAAAACCGCTTATATGCTAACGTTGGGGATAATAGTAATATAATTCGGAAAATTTACTTATGGTTCACGATATTACTATACTTGACAATTTAAGTTAAAAAAAACTCACACAAAAGCATGAACAATCTATCATTGAAGGTTACCTTATCTGATTCATACAATTATTTACTTTTGTTCTCCAATCAGCTCATTAATTATAATTTATCAAACAAACGCACTACTTTCCATGATCAAATATTTCAATTGCAATGCGAATAAAAGATTTATAAACATTTTTTTCCCCAACTGACAACATGTGAATAATTCTCATTAACGCGTATGTCCTTGCTCAAGCGCACAACTGTGCAATTATGCGGGGCTACCACTACGACGGCAACGAAATTTCCACTTAACATCTCACATCCGCAATCGAAATGAGTCAAAGTCGGTGCATTGAGATGTCAATTCACCTGAACAAAATAAGTAACGTGCAACTTAGACTTCCTATACTACACAAACCTGCCGAAGGCTGTTGAGTCTATACAAATAATATGCCTAGTTGTTACAACGATTCTCGCTTAAGTCTTTAAAGACCTGATTTTCTTTTACTCTTGCTCTGACCCGACTCGCCCAATATAAATCATTGAGTCTAGTAACCAAGTGGCATTAACTTCTCTATCGTTTAAAATATTTCATTCGAAATGGCATTCTTCAGCTAACAATTAACCGATTAGAAGAATTGAAAACCATGAACCAGACTCAGGTTCATGTATTGAATTTGAGACCAGCGACGATTGTATCTTATGGTCAGCTTGTGAAGTATCTTTTTTTAACATATGACAACTGATGCACTGCGATAAGAACACCATCTGATCTTTTATTTCGACTTTTAACTTCGTTAAGATAATACTCGTAGCTACTACGAAAATCATGGACAAATCAAACATTCCATGTAGGTCTGTAGCATCTCATATATTCTCAGCTTGGTCAAGCACTGCAATTTTAATCTGATCTATCTTAGAAAAACAAGAAGAAAACTGGCCCCTGTAACTGGTCTCCCTAACTGGCTGTCAGATAAGCGCTGCCTCAAATCGCTCCGATTCAACTACATCGCTTGCTCGAATATGCAAATGAGTTCGCCTTAAATATGCACACAAAAAAAAAGAAAAAGCCACGATCTTTGCTGCTTTTCTCCCCGCTGTCATTCCGGCGTTTTTCTTAATGGATTACACATACCCGTATAGTCGACTTAGTGTCAGAGTAAAAAAAAAATCTGTATCTATACCTGATTGCAGAAACCGTTAATTCTTCGTCCTTGAAATGTCCCCGCATTAACTAAGTTGCTCATATAATCGCCACTTTATAACTGCGATATATTAGTCACGAATATTCAAAATGCTCGGAGTTTTATTACAATACTTGGACATTGGTGTGGGTATTCGTATAGTATGATTGGTGTTTGGTAAGTTAATTGGCGAACTTTTGATGACTCTCCGCATTTCAATCCAACCATGCCCTGGTAGAACGTGAATAGATTCACACCCGGATTACAAGAGGCCAAATGAACTACACAAACGTTACAGTTTGGTTTTTTCAATAGTTTGGGCGTTTGGCTGAAGTGGCGCAATGCGGCATGGCGTTACCAAACTTATCGTCTAACGAATCGCAGGAAAGCTGTACAGAAAGTGTAGCGTGGATAAAATTGTGATTCTTGGAATGGCTGGTAATTCATATTTAACAATTCTCTCAATGTCACAATCTCATACTTAGATGGTAGCTCTTGTAATGATCCATGCTTTGTATAAGTGAAGGCTGAAGCAAAACTTACCAGAGTCAAATTAGCGCACAAAGCCTCGTGAAAATTTATTATTGGCCGATAGTCAGAAAAATACAGGGTATGCTGCCTAGATCCAACCGGAGGAGTTACGGAAGTAAAGCAACTCCCCAATCTTCAACCACGACATATTCCCTAGGTTGTCAAGAAAGGTTTTGCCCAATGTACGATATCTGGTCCTAGCAAGGGCATTCGCTTAAGAAGGGCTTCTTTCTCATCTTCACTACTGCAGCTTCGGCAATGCGTATTGTAGGGAATACCGATCCTGACTGCGTGATATAAGTTAATGCCCCGCGATAACTGCCGTAAGCCTGGCGACATCTCTGCGAGATTTGGTCATAAGCTCCGATGTTCTCTTTCTGTCATAAAAGGGCCACATCTTTCTTGATACGGCGCAAGTGTGCAGATTCCGCCATTTGGAATCCGTAACCTTGCGGTAGTGGTTGGATATATTGCGCTTAGCAGCCAACAGCAGCATCCAAACAGCCTCCGCTTGCGATCTGTCTAGGGCGGCGCCACTCCTGGCCAGATCATCGACCTTCCCATTACCCTCTATGTTCCTGTGACCAGAAACCCAGAGCAGGGTAATATTGAGCCGTCTGCCAAGGCAAGCTGACTCCGCCCCACATCGCTCGACAAGCTTGGAGGATGTTCTTATCGAGTTCAGTGTCTTGATAGCAGCCTGGCTGTCCGAGCAAATGGCGATGCTGTGGTTATCTGGTATGTCTCTGAGAGTGTGATAAGCTTACATGATTGCGAGGGTTTCCGCCAGAAAGATGCTGGCATGATCTGGGAAGCGGCAACACTCCAAAATATTTAGTGCGTCAGGAAAGATCCCTGCACATACGCAACAGTATATTTTGAACCCGTCGGTGAAAAACGTGATGTCATAATCCTTCACCACCTTGCCTCCCCCCATTCAGCACTGATCGGGAATTCGGCAGAGAAGTTTCTCCCAAACTTTTGTTTGGGCACGGCGAAGTTGGTTTTCACCTTGGCCACATCTTGTGGCAAGTGGTTTCGAATGTCGCTATAGCCGTATGGTTTGGCAGTCCAGCCACCCCGATAGTTTGAGCCTGACTGCACTGCCCGCCGCGAGTTGTTTGATAAAAAGGTTGATAGGTGGAAGATGCGAGATCACGTTTAACGCTTCCCTCGGACATATTACAATAGCATGGCACCTGTAATACCAAGGTGTGACGTTCTTTGCAAACTGCTAGGTTTTGTGACGTTATAATTTTTATCAAGCGCTGGCCACCAGACCAATGACCCATATGTAAGAATCGGATGGGCTACTGCTATATACATCCAAGGGACCCACCTTCTTCCGAAGGCGTAGAAGGCTATGCAGGCCTTCTTTACCCGTTCTTCAACGTTTGACTTCCCAGCTGAACTTCGTATCTAGAATGACACCTAAGTACTTTGCGCTGGGCGATAACGAGAGTGGCTGTCCGTTTAGTTTAGGGAGGGTCAAATGTTTTATTTGTGGTAAATAATATCAGTTCAGTTTTACCAGAGTTAACGCCCAGGCCACATCTTGTAGCTCAGGCGTTCCCCATACCCAGGGCCTTTTCCGTTATTTGACACGGAGAGGCACATCCCCGACACTACAATCGCCACATCATCCGCGTACGCGACCACTTAAAGCTCACGAGTCGTGTAATACGCTCAATTGCAATATCGGCAGTACAGGCTGGTTTGGAACTGAGTTTTAACTAGGTGACTTTGGTGGTATGGCAGCGGACCCAGAGGTGGCCTGCTGTGCGATGTCATGCCAACCGCTTTACCTTATCTAGCCTAATCTACATAGTAATCCAAGTGAATTGTCACCTCCTACTAAATAGGATAGTCTCAGTTTCCTTCCGCAGCATGCGTTAGAAAACGTAGAAGACTAGGAAATTGTCAATGAAAAGCCGTTACTGGCATTGTCTGACAGTGAGATTTTGGAGATCGTTTCCAGAATAGGTGACACGAAAGGACCAGGCCCTGTTTGCCTTCCCAGCGGTGTATTGAAAGTAGCAGTCAGCTCTAGAATTGAGCTAGATCCTGTTCGTGAGAGCGAGTTTTACAGCTGCATGGATAAGACAAAGATCGGTTCTGCTACAGAAATCCAACAAGCCACGAATCGAATAAATTCATTTCGACCAGTTTGCCTGCTAGAGACTGCAATAAAGGTGCCGGAACCATGTTTCCCGTATTCTGTTGCCACTCCCGCGCTGATTGGAATTAGACCCGGGGCTCCCTTACTTTTCATTGGATACATACAAGTTTTTAGTTCAGGTTAATCTTGCAATCTTCTAACAATATTTCATATATTGTGGATTGAAAATTTAAAAAATAACGCTTCCTGTTTCCGTGTTTGTTCGTCACCGCTCTACGATCTACAGAATGGAGTTCCGATCCTTGGCTCGAACAAAATACTGCCTATGGGTACTAATAGAATTCCCACTGCGCTCCGAGCTCGTCAATATTAAAATGGCGCAGATAGGAAGTGCATGCTAGCAACTGCACGTCCAAAAAGTGGATATGCTATCGAAACGTCAACAAAGAATTAAAATGCTAGAGATGTTGATGCTCCTGTAGGTTCAAGATAATTAACACGTACTCGTATTTTAAAAATGTCGGATGAGAAATTTAAAAAAAATTTTCCACCTTACCCAACGGCATTATTCACAAAAGAGGGAATGGGAAAGGACTCGAAATCTCCCTTCTATGCAAGACTCCAACCTATAAATAGATTGCAAGCATGGATGCTATTAAATATTATTTAATTTCCTTCATACCTGCAAAATGAACCGTGTACAAATAAAGTTTCTGGCCTAAGTCTTTTGATTTTTCAACCAGTTTTAAGATGGTACATTGAAGTTGTCAGGGGCCGAAGTGGTATTATCAAAAGTTAACATCTCACATCAAAAGGAGGACCATGATCTCAATTTCATATAGTATACATATGAATCCTGCATAAAACTGAAATCCCGATTACTGTGTAACTTTGAACTGAGATAGGCTATAAAAACATTTTGCGAAAAAAAAACTTGCTTTGCAAAACTGAAAGCTAATCAAAGCTAGCTGTATGGGGTGACAATTCACAGAAGTCACACCCCTAACACACAAAAGGCCGGAAAAAATATTGGGGATAGCACTGAGCCTTGAGTTTTTCTTAGAAATATAACATTTATTTGGGGGACAATAAATTCGATCCGCCAAACTCAAACTTTCTAAAAATGCTATAAATAAGCCCATTCCACTTGATATTTTATTCATTAAAAAATGTCAAACTGTCATGAATTGATCCTCTTTCTCTCGAGGGGATCGCCATGAAAACACAACTACAAACTTTCAAACTTGGTCATCTCAACTGCATGTCACCTACAACACGTATCTGTTGAGTTAACGAAGCAGCAGTGGTAGACGAACTCACGTACCATTCAACACAATACAGGCCTGTCGTTGAAACTAGATGAACTTGAATGCGATATTGTCACACAATGATTGATGATGCACGGCGACATGTATGGAAGTCATCGAGCTCATAAACATATTTCACATCTTTCCTTCTTTAATTTTTTTTTTTTCCTTAAACCATCATCGGGTAGACTGTATGGCGACGGGGCTATTGTTCAGTTCGATGCCGATGTTTGTAAGTAGGCACGTTGTAGGTGCAAACAGTAATGGGCACTGTGTAAACAATATGTGTGGATGAAAATGTAATCATGTACAATGAGGTGCGGTAGAGCTGAAAGAACACTTTTGAAGTTATTGAAATGGTAATAGACTCGCAGGCCGGGCGCCACAATCAAATTGAATAAAGTGTGTTTAGTTCAGATACGATTTTTATGATGATTGAATTTTAGTGTCTATTTGTATGATGCCTTTTGTGGCATTGATAGGAGGATTCGATTTCCAGGAAATGAAAATTTTATAGGTTACTGCCTAAATGATATTTAGGGTTGGCTTTATGGAAAACGAATAAAAAATTGATGGGCTAGTGAATAAAGAAGATTTTTTAAGATAACTATACTTTCAATACATCGATCAAGTCTCGTTAATAAATTTTGTTACTCCGTTTTATTATTGTCCATGGATATCATACATAAGATAAGATTTATTCGAAAAGGTTATTATTGGTGACATAAAGTCAATGAGTCTGTTCTGTAGATAATGCCTATCAAAAGCCTTGACATTAATGGTGAGTGGTTTATTAAATAATGAGTCGGTTTTATAGTTTAGATTTAAAGTTTGACGAGCATATTCAATTGATCCGCAGCTCATCAACTCTCTAGTCCCAAACTAGTCGCGGGAATCAATAAATTATTAAAAACACAAAAGTTGGAAAATAAAATTCTGTTGCTGATGGCTCGCGAAAAGAAAGGGCGTTTCTGGTAAGAATACCTTAAAATCTGCCAATATGACAATGACAAGGATAAAACTCCGACTGGTAGTGCGCCCCCTTTTTTTTATTTTCTCCTGAATATGTTACATTTAAGACGTAAATAACTAAAATTATTAAAAAAAAAATTTTCGGTGTTTTTCTGCAAAAAAATAAATCACTTCTTTCATAGGAACGAGTGCGCCACTAGCTTATGTTTTCGTGAAGATTTTTTGTTTGCCTATTTGGTGATTTAGACAGTATAAAAACATGAAAAGAATAAGAAAAAAATATCCTATTTTTTTGCATGAAAATCCTCGTCTTCAACAATTTAACTGAGTGCACTACTTTGTAACGTTATTTCTATGACACCTATATTTTTTTTCTTTTCTAATTCCTATACATTAAGGTTTAAACATTTTTTTTTATCCCATAGCACAATAGACCTCTTTTGATCGGCGTGCTTGTGAGCCTCTCGGACTCACTGCCTTCTTCCTCTAATCTAAACATTTTTAAAATTTAACGACCATACTAGCATTTGTTCGAATGCGCAATAATTGGGTTTCGCGCTTTGTTTTTTTTTTTATTTCGGACCGAAAAATAGCATCCATAGTTAGATTGTTTACTTTTTTAAAGTAAACATTCACGAGGCTTCATTTCCGTACAGTATTGATAAAATTTGATGGGCAAGCATTTCTATGCTTACTCGTAAATATTTATGGGTCCTCACAACGTGATCGTTATGAATTTCTGGTGCGCAACAGAATTATCGTAACGCATATATGTTGTCAGCAAATTTTGTTTTCGGTCGGACACAAATGGTTTTGGGATATAAGCCATGTGAACATTTTTGTGTTTTCTTTTTGTTCTTGGATTTTCATCATTGGGCATGGGACTAAAAACTTATCGCTCAAATGATCTCAGCTGGACATGGTTCTTTTTTTTAGAGGCTACTTGCGTGGTGCTGGCGATTCGCTCGATCAGTTTCTTTTCGAACTTTGGCGAGTAAAAATTGAAATCGCCTCGGACCTGGATAGGTAGACTCCTTAAGAGGAACACCGGGAGGAGTTGACAAGCGACGACGTGTTCGAGACGTTGCGCAGTTCTCTTGTCCTCGCAAACAAATATTTGCATTTTTACAACTTTTTTTTTTTTGATATTGTCTTGTCATATCGATGAACTGGTGATAAAGTTGATGATCGAGTGTACTAACAGTTTGAAGTTGATCGCTGTAAGCCCCAACTTTGCCGGGTTCATTATTGGTTACGGAATGTGCTTGGTGAATAGTGAATTCAAGTTTTGGTGGACACCCTGGTAATTATTCGCCTGGGAATCGATTGCTGCAAGCCCCAACTTTGGCGGTGGTACGAAAAGAATAGGAGTATCTGGTGAAAATTTGTGAAGAAAATAAAAATGTATGAAATTATAACAATTATTCAATATCGTGTGTTTATGTCCCCCGACATTATCTTCGGGAACAGTGTTTAAATAAACAAAAAAAATAAAAAAAGAAACAATTATGAACCTCATGCAATCATGAACTAAAAGAAAAAAAAGGAACTACAAGAGTCGTGTCTTATCATCATTTCTATTTGGGAGTGCAGTGCTTCGTTTTCTTTATATAAATTGGCATTACAAACTATGTGATCCTCGATTATGGATGAATTTAGTAACACAAAAAAATATGCAACAGTTAGAATGTAAGGTAAATGGGCCCACTATATTATACGTATAAAAAAAAAAAATTATTCGACTGACGGACGTACGAATGGACTAGGACGATTAAAGATAATATATGTTGTAAATCGAGGAAATGATCTACTAGAAGTAAGGATCGATTTGTTTTCTGTAAAAGCTTGCATTATAATATAATTTTTTTTGCTTAATAAACATCATTGGTGTTATTTTTTTTACGTTATTCAGAATGAGTGAGGCTTAGGATCCTCAGAGGAGGAATGGAAGGGGCGCATCAACTCGAGGGGTGAAGAGGGCATTCTTTTTTTCCAGCTTTGAGTTTTATTTGGCACATACGTTACCACAATGTAGGTTGATGGATTATACCCACGCCTAAGCAACAGACCTCGCCGGGTCAAAAAAATAAAAATATTCTTTCGATCATCAAATCGAAAAATGTTGCAAATTTGCCGCGGGATCAGCACGGGCTCTTTTATCTTATCAAAGATAAAGAATATAAAATCTATGTTTTGTATGATTTTTGCAACAACTTGCTTGAACATTCCTGACAGCCGTGTAAAGCAGACTAATTTTCTTTAGTTTATTCCATCTTCCAGACAAGGTTTTGTTTTTCATTCTCTATGGCTTACTATATATTGTACGCATATCAGATATTTAACAAGAGTGGTTTGATAAATTTTGTTTAAAACGAACAATGTCTATATTAGTTTTTGGTATAAGCTTTTTGAATTTGTTGTTGAAGTCTTCCTTTTAGATTTTAGAATTAATCGGAAGCAGTGGCCTAAGTATTAAAGGGATAAATCCCACCCCACCCCCCCCCCCCCCCCCACCTCGAGAGTTTTCATGAAAAAATTAAATTAACTCATAACTATCGCAAGATATAAATTAGCTCCACAGAAATAGGAATCATAAAGAAAAATTTAAAACAAGTGATGAAAGGCGGCGTATATGCTTCGCAAGTCCGTTGGACTGCGCTTATGAAAACTATCTTGAATTTACTATCCCGCTTAGCCATGCCGGCTTTAACTATTTAACTGTCTTATTTAACTAATAAGAAGTCGCTTCTTATCTTTTAACATAATCCTTGAAAATGCATGTTTGACATACGCTGGATATTCCGTTTAAAAATGTCCGTACTTCATAAAGTCGACTATTAGTTTACAGTCCTCTTCATTTGTGAAAAGTACCACTAAAATGAACAATTTGTCCACATATGACCGGTGCTCATCAGTTACAACCGAAGGCTGTTGTTATTATACATATACGAGTATTATAAAGATGGACTTTGCGAGAAAACTGGAAACTTACAAGTACTTTTGACAGCAGTGCTCGGCAATATTTATTCATAAGGGGCGCTTGGGAAAGAATCAATGCTTTAACCATTCCAACCATAATAGGCAAAAATGTACAGCGGCAAATAGAAAATTTTGAAGAAACCTCATAATATTTGGCAGTTAATGTGGGGTCGGTGTCATTCAGCAATGAAACTAAAATAGGCACGCGGTACTGTTAGTCACAAGAAACAAAATCCCACAACTTGGTAGAACTTCTCTTCAGGAAACCTTAAGGTTATCACAAACTAGCTTAAGGATACCGCAGGGCTCTTTTTATCCTACGTCAGCGAACATTTACTGTCGAAAATAGTCAAAAAGCTTGAAAATAGTAGAGCTAGAGGTAGAGCAGGGCTTGCCTCTATATGCCAAGCTCATGATGAATGCCTGAATGCTCTTTTGAATTATACAAAGGGGCAATACTCATTTTGCTACCACGCCACACTCGCCCGCCACAAAAAGTGATCATTTCCTGCAGTGTTTGGCGTGCTAGAGGTTACTCCTTTCTTAAATTTAAAATATTAGAACTTATCAAGGTTTGTTATTCAGTCATCAGCATCATCAGAAACCTGCCGATGACTTTGTTAATGACTCTCATCAAGTATTTCACAAGTTGCCCATTCTCGGTGACCGGTTCGAATTATCTTCAGCTAGCTTTTTCTTTGTATGGTTTGATATTTATTCGATTTGCTTATAGAATTACAATTATAGAGTAAGTCTAATGCGTCCACTTTCACTCAAGAGGAGACGGTTCGAATCCTGCCAGAAGCACATGCCATATTGGACGACCTAGTATCACTTGGAGATCAGTTGAGAGAGAATGTGCCTCAATAGGCAAGTCATTGAGTGAGCTGAAAGCGATGGCGATGAGCGGGACGAGCTAAAAAGTAGGCTTGGTTAAGTGGTTAGCAACTATCGAAAAACGCGTGACATATTTCGAAACAAAAAAAAATACGTTCACAAAAAAAACAGCAGCAACTATGTTATTAAGCTTTCACGTGCTAGGGAACACTTTCTTTGAATTGATGTGTTTATTTTTCCTTTTCAACTTGTAACATAAGCTTTGAGGTTGTAGTCTTTATCCTTTCACCTCTCGTGGATGTGGAAACTTCTTATGGAGTATTTTCAACTGCAAGTAGAATCATGCGAGAGCCGTAATATAGAATTTGGTAGAGTTTGGATTATAGATTGTAGCCACACAAGTCCTGCGAATAAATGGCAGTCCGGTGCTGGCTTCTGTATTTTGGCGAGTCGAATATCCAAATTGAATCGAGCAACCATGAACTTGAACCCCACACACTACGGATTTTGGCTCGAAACGGGATCAATTTGACTTTTGGACGAAAGTGTGTGTCCATCGCCAGTCCACGTCTTAGACTTTTTTAGCTTAGGCTATTGGGCCGTTCTGTTCGTGGACCCTTCATCAGCGAATTATTTTCAAGTGTAAAAGATACGTATATTGTCATTTCCTCCATGAATGGACAAGTTTATTGTGAACATACTACTATTTGTCCTAACCCCTAGTGGGGCACAGTGCCTCAACAATTATCCCATATAGCTTAGTTGATTTTTCGTTAGCATAAACTGGTTTCGAGCTATGCATGTTGCTAGCATGTACCTCCTGCCCATTTAGTTGTGGCTTATTTTTACGCCCCACACCACAGGTGGACAAGACAAACTTCTAGGTTCACGACGTGGACACGCCTCGAACCCGTAACTGACGGGTAGCATCAGATCTCAGACTGACATGTCAACGCACTGTGCTACCGGCAGCCTTAATCCACAAAAGTTCACACAACAAGTCCATGCGACAGTCAATCAAAAACAAATGAAAATTTTTTGTGACCCCCCCCACCATATTTTTTAACAGTCGGCGCCTCTGTGCTTGTATACATTTTTGCAACAAAGTAACTACAAACTTGCAAAATGCTAATTTCCGCTAATTATAGAAATTGCGTGTTCGAATTTTCCAATCCAATTTAACTAAATATTATCTCACAATCAATAAAAAAAAGTGCATGCAAATTGTTAGCCCACTACAGTCGGCAAAAGCGTTTTATTTTCACTAATTGTTACATAAATGAATCTCATTGCATTGCTCCTACACCGTTAATTCATTTAATTAGAAAATCATAAGAGCAAAACATTTTAATACGTTGTCTATGTTAATTCCAGGTGCGAGTAACGTCTTAATTATCATCACTGAAGAGAGCAGAATTTGATTTGCTTGCCAGATGTGAATTATATGCGCGCATATGCAGAACTGCATACCTAGAATTTATTTCGTCCGTCTACACTAACTTGTCTTCATCGGGAGTCGGCCGACAAACAGACAGATAAAAGTACTGCAGATACTCTGCCCCTTTTCTAATTTTTTTCTTTTTGCAAGTTAGTGCTGGTCCCAACCTACCAACAAAACAATAGTTAAAAGACGTTGTTCATGTTAGCGGAAAATTTTTAATAGATAAATCGGGTTGCAACAATATCACAACTTTTCACTATCCATGTAATGTAATTCTGTGTCTGAATTATGTGGAAAAGTTTGCATTTGCTAGTGCAATATATCATAGATACATATGAGTACATGCTTCATGCTGAGGCGGTTGTTTCTATTTGTATGAATATTCATGAAATTTTTGCATATAAATGTATATACGAGTATGCAGGTATATTGAAATACACAGGGCTATCTAGTATATTAGATATAAATATTTTCATGGATATGTTACCCACTAAATAGGATAAGTATGTCTTCGGCAGAAAACAAGCCGCACTAAGTTGCGATATACATCAAAAAATTGAAATTTATGACTTGAGTCCGATTGGCTTGAAAGATTTTCGCAGAGATTAACCATTTTTGAAATGGCTGATTTATTACTAGTGGGACTAGCATCCTCTAGTTGATGTTATGTCCACGTTAAGGTAATGTGAGTTTTGTGTCGTTGAAAATTGAAACAACAAAAACAAAGCTCGAGCAAGCGTTGAAGGACGAATGCGAATTAAAGGTATTTTTCGATAGTCTTTGTCAAAATAAATTTCCAAACAATTTTCTTAGTAGTTTTATTTTTACTTTTCATTGAACCCTCAAAGGTGGCTAAAAAGTTGAGCCAATTAATTAACATAAATGGAGACGACGATTAACAAGATAAGATACAGATACTGAATTTGCTCATCAAATGACTTTCAGAACAATATTAACGACGTTCCGATTCAAATGAACAAATAGCCAAATTAAATTAACAATTTTACGAATTCAATTAAGAGAAAATATGAGTGATCTCATTTATATGGAAAAAAGCGTCAGTTTTATGAAAACACTCGGAAAATTTATCCCATTCGCAAGCTATGCAGATTAACTGGGACTTAGATTAGTTCAAATTGAAAATGGGCATTGATCCCCGTAGAGTTTAGACACTGTCATCTTAATATTCAGGTCAAACTATAGGGTGCCGGTAGCTCAGTGCATAGATGCATCAGTCTCATGTCTGACTACCGGCTTTTCGGGTTCGAACCTCTTCCACGACGACGTTCGTGGCCCTGGATGTTTGTGTTGTCTTTCCCCTGTGGTGCGGGGCGTAATAATAGGCCACAACTTCTCCCGACTTGATTTGCCTGCCCGTAACGTACATCGGCCGAAACTGATTTATGCCAACGAGCTGTCAGGTAAGCCACATGGAATAGTTGACGCGCTATGCCTCACAAGGGATTAGGGTAATTGAGTAAACTTTAGAAAACAACTCGCCTGCACACATAGGAATTCTGCCTTTGCTGCCTACATCATTGAGAAAATGTGTATAAAGTTAGACAATGGTAGTGCAGCGGTACTACACACTACACTGTCCCCGTCACGATGTTTGCAATTCGAATTATGTCAGACAGTGGTGTTCGCCAGCTTGGCGTTTTCTTTCGGGTTTTCCTTTGTTTAGAACAGTTTAGAGTCCGTTTTTTTTTAAATTAGTTAAATCTGATCTAGCGAAAATGTTATTGTTTTCTTCCCCCTGCGGTGCGGGGCGTAACAATAAGCCACAACTTCAACCGACTTGTCGCACATTGGCGGCTAAATGGGAGCAGGAGGTGTATGCTGGTAACGTGAATCGATCGTAACTGGTTTATGCCGACGAACCGTCAGCTAAACCACATGGAATAGTTGAAACATCAAAATGTCCACGAAGTAAATATGGTGTGAGTTGTTAGACGCCCAAAACAACGACCGGGAGACCGGTAGCTTAGTGCGTAGTCTCATTTCTGACTACGGTCGTTAGTTCAAGTCCCGTCCACGGCGTTCGTGGCCATGGTTGTTTGTATTGTCTTCCCTCTGCAGGGCGTCTTCACCCAAATGACGCGTAACGTAGTACAACGCCCGTACTCCACAAAATGCCGCTTCTGCGCCCATTGCAAACAGCGTTTTCTAATTCAAGATTTCTGCCCAAAATCGTTAAGTTATCACTGTACGAGTACTTCAGCCTTTAAGGTCAGGTCATAATAGTAAGCACTAAAAATCGATTAAGACTTGATAGCATTTCGAGAAATCACTTCCCATCCCTCGTCCTCCGAGCACTCCATTACAATCAGCATGCAACCTTATCCAATTTATATAGTTAGAAAGAGGGTCATTCACCTAGTTCTCAGACACTTCTAAAAATATTTGCCACAGAACAATATTATACGTAAGCACATAATTGTGTTAATTTATAAGAACATAGACCTATTTATGCACGTATTTTACCATAATGTCATAATTAACTCCAAAAATAGTTTCCTCCAAATTCCTCCTTTGTTTTTCCATTTGTAATGAGTTCGTGCGTTCATTGTACAACCTCCAGCTGATTTTCTTCCAAATGAGTCTGTGGTCATTTTACAATATATGTAAATAATATTTTAGTTCACTATGTTCGCAGACTTATTAACACTTTTTTGCACTTGTTGTCACTAATTTAGAATTCAATGCGCTCTTCACTCGATTGTGTTTGCTTAAAACTCATAATTACGACGGAAAGCATTTTTGCCATTCTCATACCCTCTCGACATCTCCTTTCATCTATGCACTTCACACGACCTTTGTGTAGATGTAAAGATCTATCAGTTTATTTAATAAAAATAAAAGTGAACAGAAACGTTCTTGGGCAAGCGAGATGAACCTGCACAGTCGACATCAAAAACAAATATCCATCAAAAGAAAGTTATGCTGTCTGTTTGGTGGGATTTCCAAGGTGTTGTTTATTTTGAGCTGCTACCAAGGAACCAAACTATCAATTCAGATGTGTACTGTCGCCAGCTAGTGAAATTGGACAAAGAAATCAAGGAAAAACGACTACAACTGCAAATTGTAAGGGTGTCATCTTCCATCAAGACAACGTCTTTGGTCACTCGTAAAAATTATTGGCCTTAGGCTGGGAAATGGTGCCTCATTCACCGTATAGCCCCGACTTTGCGCCATCAGATTACTACTATTCCGTTCTCTGCAGAACCATTTAAATGGAAAAACATTCGTCTTGAATGAGGGTGTCAAAAATGAGTTGATTCTGTCGAGCGCAGCATTATGCAGCTGACTAAAAGATGGGAAAAAGGTCATCGAATAAAATGGCTAGTATATAACTGATTAATGTTTGTTGCTTGTATTAATAAAAGAAGTTTGAAAATCTTGAAAAAAAAAAAACGAAATGACTTTTCGAACAACCCAAGATTATTTTGTAGACACTTGTATTTACTTTGATTCAACTGTGGAAACTTTTTCTATTGAATCCTTTGTTTTTAAAATAATCAACGGAAACTGAAAAAGAGGGCTTTTGAACTCCTTCCCCAACAACATCGGAGGCTTTTGAGCACATGGTCAGGGGTCTATCCTCAACAATTGTGCAAAATTTCAAAACTACACGATTTATTTTCCTATTTTCCGTTCCTAACCTGAGCTAAAGATAGTTCACAGATGGCAATGATTCTTCTTCTTCTTACACATGATTTTCATTTTCTAGGATTTCGACACGGACGCGTATTTCGAAAGCCGTGTTCAGTACGCCCCCAAACCAGTGACCAAATTTTTAACTGATTTTTGAAGAAAAATTCAGTTATTCGACTCTCCCTCGATAACGAGTTTTGACCGCGGAGTTGGTTTTCCTTAAGTTTTATGACCCCAGGAATTGATTGGCATCATTAGGTTTTTTTAATTTGTCATTTATATGTTGCGGACACGATAACCGTCAAGCGGAACTTGCAAACGAAATAAAACTTTTCTGGTTGTTAGATGTGAATGAAGAGCCAGCTGCTATTTAAATCCAGCAGTATTGATACAGTGGTTAAAAAGTTACAGCTATATAACGGCAAAAGTATCTAAGCCTAAAAGCTCAATAACGGAAAAACTTAGCTGGATCAAAATTGTCCAGTAAGTAGACGTTAATAAAGACTAGCCTATTATTGAATTTCAGCAAACATCCATCAAGCAGTTTAAAAGTTACAGCTACAACATAACAGCATAATTTTATAAACAAAATTACAACATAACGAAAGAAACTAGCTCGACGATGACGACGAAATTAGCTATCCAGCCGGTGGATGTTAAGGAAAACTGGGCTCTTATGTAATCTCAGAAAAACGCATCAAACAGTTCAAAATTTGCAGCTATATAACGGCAAAACTTTAGAAGCAAAATAACTCTGTAACGCAAGAAGCTAGCTGAGTGAAACTTTTTCAATTGGTGGGCTATCGTCAGGACTGTGATTCTATTTAATTTCAGCAACATCAATGAGTCAGTCAGTCAGTCCAGAGTTACAAGTATTTAGCAGCAAAATTTTGAGAACACAATTTTGATTGACGGAAAAGCTAGTTGAGCGAAACTTGTCCAATTGGTGAATGTTGGTGAGGGATAGCCTCCGGTGGAGTTTTAGGAAAATGCACGGTACAGTCAAAAGGTTACAGTAATACAACAGCAAAAGGTAAGTAAAAATTTACCTACACGAAAGGCATTTAGTTGATGAAGCTTAAAATAAAACCGGAAATAATTTCATATTGCAATCGAACAGTTAAAAAGTTTCGTCATCTGAAAATGTCGCCCGCATATCGAAAAATATTATTTTGCAGCTACACCTGGTACTAACAACTGCAGTTTAGTATCCCACCCATATTTTAATTGTACATAAACTCATAAATTAGCCCATACCAAATCAGTTCCTCTGTCTTTACTGCGCCAGGTGTCTCTTTTTTGTCTAAATATTAAAGTCCCACATCGACCTCATCTCTTTGAGGGGAATACTACTTCAACAAGGGCTTTCAACTAAAGTGATCATCTCTGCGACTGAAGATTTTTAGAATAGACTTGAAGCCGAATTTTTATGATCATCCATTTACTCAATATGAATCTGTAACTAAAACACGAGATTTTAAAAATTGATTCCCTTTCTTGTTGTGAGATTGGGCGAAACCCTTCTCCTCGACCAAATCCTGTACACGACCCTGAGAAACTCTACATAGTATCTAACTCCTTTTTGGAGACCTTGGACATTTCAGGGTAGATAGGACTTACACAATATAGTCTTTTTTAATCTTTTCAAAACAAAAATGTTTGTGAAAAATTATTTCAAGTTCGAAATAATCGTTGTCTTGTCTCAATAAAAGATGAAAGATATAGAAAATATCTGAATCAATATGTAAGTAGCCTTCTTGCAAGTAAGAATAGTTTGTTTAATGACACTTAATTCTAGCTTCTATTAGACTTCAAATTTATTGGCTAAGTAATTACGTCCTTTCAACTCGCTTTCACACTTTCTTCCATTTTATCGTGCAACTTTAGTTCATTTTCATTATATTCCTCCACTTTCGCAAGATATTCATTATTTTCTCATGATTCGAACAAATTTTTCAGTCATAAAATTTGTAATGACAGTAAAACGTAGCCGTCTTCCTCTTTCAAGTAAAATTAACCCACAAAAATTTGCACTATAAACAAATTACTCTATTTAAGCATCGTTAATAACCGGATGTGTTATCATATTTTTAGAATTACCACAACAACAAAAAATAGCTTGACTTTATATTTCATTCCGCTAGTAAAAGAAGAAAGAAGCAATAAAGCTGAATAGATCATAAAACAATAAAAACTATAAAAAAAAGCCTCTGCCAAGGTAGCACAAACAACGACCAAAATATAAAAAAAAGATAACGAAAGACCCCAAAGAAAAAACAAGACAAAATTCTCATATTCAAAAATCTGGTTACTCGCTTAAGTCCTTTGTTTTATGTACCATAGTTTTTTAAATCTACGCTGCGGAGACAGCGCATCGCCTAGCCTAGATACTACGTATCACGAACTCTTTTCAACATTTTTTTTTTTGTCAAGATAAAAATTATCAAAGCGGATGATGGCAATTCACGTTGTCTCATCAAGTGAGTGATGGTCCTAATTATGTGCCGGACTCGGTTCGGTTTGTATTCTGGAGCGCATGGTGAAAATTGAAATAATTCAAACCATTGTTTTCGGAAACACCTTTTTAACTTCAATCAGCAGTTTGCCTTACAGTTGCTGACGCGATAATAGAAAAGTCTACCCGACGACGATTGAGCGATATGCTGGTTGGCTAAGATGATTTCTGTCATAAATTAATTGAATTCCGTTAAGCGTGTAAATGGTTGAATATCACTCACCATGGCTTCAAATTTCCGTGACGATGGTTTGGTTTCAGGTTTTTATTTTGTTTTTAATCGGACTTAATTCAAGTCGTAGATATTTATTTAAATATGTATTTGTACATGAATTTAAATTGCCAAATCAGTGTAGATTGTTATATTGTTATTCGTATTATGTCCAGTGGAGAAAAATTAGCATTATAATCGTTGACACTCAAGCGGTTTTATTGTTTATTGAATATAACACCGAGTGAGGTGAGTAATTTTCAGTGGAAATAAGACCCTGAATTTAAGCTGTTTTATTGTAAATTGGGGTAATTATAACTATATTGTCTTATTTGTCTTACGTCGAAGAAATCTACGAAATATTACCACGAAAATCAGTCATATGCTAACGAAAAGTCGACTGAGCCCATGAGGAGTGTTTGACGCGCTGTGTCTTCCATCAGTGGTTAGGGCAATTATACATCAGTTTCAAAACTAGGAATAATTTCGACCCTACACTGTCACGTTTGTCCCTTGGCCATGGCTCTTGTCAGTCAGCAGTTTCCATAATTTGACTGTCACTTAACTTTCAGTTGTCTAAACAGTTCTTCAAGAGTCAGGTTGCTTACTGTTCTACCGATAAATTTAATAAGACTGATTTACCACCTAATCTTTTTCGAACACGCTGAAAAAAAGTCTTCACTCAGGTATGCATTCAGTTAGGTTTGTTACAAATATGTATCCGTATTATGTATGAGCTCTGTTGGTTTTTGTAGTGGGTCAAAATACATTTACATATTTTAACGGTGTCTAGTCCGGAGTGGTTTTTTTCCTTTTCTTGGTTTGACGTCAACGAAAACCCGATTATGAATAGTCAACTATTTTCGGTACAGTATCTGAAGTTGTGTCTTTTTTGTTCCTGTTGTTACAATGTCATTATGGACACAACATCTTAAGTTAATTAGTTGTAGTTCAAGTCAAACGGTGGGCGTAACAACAACAAAGACCAGGTTTCTTGGCTCCATGCGTCGCTGCTCTTGGCATGGTCAAGTACACGCCGTCTGTTTCTTGAGCAACTTTTTAAAGAATAAAATTAAAATTACTGTACTGCACAGACAACAGATATTTTTAACGAATTGTGTCTATTGGATCAAGTTTATAAACTTAAATTAAACAAAAAATGAAAAAAAAAAGATAATTCTTTTCAACTTTTAACATTTTTCAAAATCAGGTCACGTTTTTTTTTAAAGAATACCGCTTTGCTCATTATTTTCGTCACACGAAGAATAAAAGAATCATTTATTTATTTACGTTTGATCTGAAAACAATTTTCTGATGGTCGTATCAATATAGCGATAAATCTTCAATGCGGATGCTCTGAACTTGACATTTCAATGGCCAATTACCACAGATCGGTAAAATAATAGTGGCCGGCACGATGTGCCTATAAAGCAAAATCGGACCAAGTACAAAACTAACCAAAAAGAAGCTTACATGAAAAAATAACAAAATAAGAAAATCATCCAGGCATATACATACGTAAAAGAAAATTCAAAGAGTTTAGCGAAATTCGTTTTTGTGACCGTTATGGTCAAAAGATTTGCGCGCTGGCAAAAGAAACAGATCGCGGCACGGTTTATTGTGAACCTGCCCCTTTTGTGAAGAACAAACCAAAATAAGAACAATACAAATAAAAGCGCTGAAAAAGAAATCAATAGTCATTGCTATTATGATCGCAAAGAAACTAAGTCAATGGCTAAGTAGTTCGAATAGTTACTTGTATAAAGGTGAAAAACATGATTTCGGGTTATTTGTGAAATGGGGTGGACAGAAAACAATGGGATGCTATAAAATGGTAGAATATTGTTGGATCATTGGAATGTTGATCGCATTGGAGAATTGGCAATTTCTTTCTTCTTTTATTGGGCTTAACAATTGAATGGTCTAGTTGAATGTTGCGGTACCTTTTATCAGTTTTTTTCGTTTTATTACCATATACTCGTACATGCTTGTGCTGTTTGATCAACGTTCACTAAAAAAAAGACCATGTAGAACAAACTATTTTATACGCAAATTTGTGCAAATGTTATCTAAAAACACAATTTTAAATAGTTTCCACTGAATTTGCATTGTTTACACGCATCAATTATCACTCTGCATGAATAATTTCTCTTCATAAAATAAGATTTATGAGTGATTTATGAAATCAGTATTTGGTCGCATAAATCACTCTTAATACAAACATTTTATTTTATAAAAAAAGTCAATTCATATTTATGTATGTCAGACAAAAGCAATTCATCTCTCGTCTTCGCTAAACTATTTTTGTTTGTCCCACTGCCATAAAAAGCCAAGCTACTTGCTGCTATATAAACCTATTAGTCTAAATGGGGTAAAGCTCTACACCGGACATAATTGTTTTTTTACGATACCTTCAAAAATATTCTTATTTGATATCCTCTGGGGTTTCCAATACCAAGCTCTATTTTAGAATCGTCTTTTAAACTATGATTTGCGTAGCGACCCCACGTGAAGTCGTGTCGCCCAGCGAATATCGCGGGTCCCGAGTGATTTCTTATAGCCGACGGAGGGAAGAAGTTTGAAAAGCCCTTTGAAACCCGCAGATCACGCGCAACAAAAATAAAGTGCTATCACCGACATAAAGTACAAACCGCCAAAGTTTTAATCTAAATCTTGGTAATGATATATAATCATAGCTCAACTAGGGGTCGGTACACTCACGTTATTCGCTTCGCTTGCAACATTGTCAGTGGTTTTAGCCATTTTGGGCATTTTTTCATGGTCAGGTTGGCCTTGTGAGCGCCACCATTCATCCTAACGACTGCGAAAGCTATTGGTTTGACACTAATCTCGATTATTTTCGGCAATTTTTGCACTCCATTCATCCCCGGGTTTATCTGATATCATATCGGCGCTTGTACGAATTTACATGTCTTTGGCTCTCGCTTGAATGTGTAACGGACGGTTTGGTGGGCATCCGAAGATGCCCGTGGGGACGGAGCCTAGGTAGCATAGTGACCGTGAAGGTCGGGCCCGGCCATTTGGCGAAGAAAAAGGCCACTTAACGAGCTAAGCAGCGGGCAATGCTTGCTGTAGCTCAGTTCGGGAGATGTGGGCGGGGTTTTCGCCGCTCGTTGCCACTGTCCTTTACGTATTAACAAAAATTCATAGGCTTGGGGAAGACAACACAAACAGGGGAGGTAAAAATGGGGAATAAAAAAAAATAGTCGATAATGATGGAATGGTTGGCGGACGGATCAAACGCCCACGCGGTCGCACCTGGGTCCGGGTGTAATGGGACCCTCGGCCTCTGGTTTCGTACCACAAACAGATCACTCCTCATCAGGTGCTGCTTCGATCTGCCGGTGGGAGCAGCACTACCAAACCAGAATTTGGTTCATTGCAAATGAATGAATGCCTTTGCCGATCAGTCGCATTTCATGATTTCTCCACGAATCTTTTGCAGACCCTGAACCACTTGGTGCGTTTGACGGTGCTCAAGAAATAAATTTGAAAGAACTTAGCCGTATATGTGACCATGTACTTTACTCGTAAAAGTTGGAATGAAGTTACTATCGTTAACGACTCTTTGGGGGCGGCCGGTAGCTCAGTGCATTGCGGCGCAGTCTAATATCTCATGTTACCCGTCAGTTACAGATTCGAGTCCCGTCTACGTCGTGGCCAATGCTACATGAAGCTGGTCGGACTGGCCGTGCTTTACAACATTTCTCCTCTATGGGCTCATGGGCACAGTAATATAGCGGGGAACGAAAAAGCGGATGAACTTGCGAGACAAGGCTCAGCTCTTCACGACTCCTATGCGATAGTGATCTACGCATCGCTCAATGTTGTGAAGAGAGAGATCCATAGACTCTATCTGAAAGGGGCTAGCGACAGATGGAGCTCACTGTCGACGGGCGTCACGTCTAGAGCGACATGGCAATCATATGAGTTACGAAGGACAGACGCTCTCCTGAGGAGAGTTCGACAGGAAATAGCACATGTCACAGCAATTATATTTTACAATAACAGGGCACTTGCCAGTGGCAGAGCACGCGGCCAGACTGGGTATTTCATACAATGCACACTGCCGGAGCTCTAAAAACGAAATGGAAAAGGAGACGCTGATCCACTTTCTGTGTGCATGTCCGGCTCTAGCTAGAACGAGGCACCAAGAATTGGGCGAACCATTCTTCGCTAGCATATCCGCCATCTCCTCGGAAATGATTGGGGAGACACATACTACGTTTCCTTCATTTAACGAGATGGTTCTGAGAACATTTTCCGACAACTACCATAAATGGACTTTTATAGCCAAGGTTTTGCCCCCACCTACGAGGCGTGTGGTATCAAAACCGTGCATAAAGCGCTAATTGTGTCTTCCTGCAGCAGCGGGAAGACAGCCACTTGAACCAACCAACCAACCAACGTCGTGGCCATTGATGTTTGTGTCATCTTCCCCATGTGGTGTGAGGCGTAACCAACCAACCAACGTCGTGGCCATTGATGTTTGTGTCATCTTCCCCATGTGGCGTGAGGCATAACAATAAGCCACAAACTTTCCAGTTATGCTGCCAAATAGGCAGAAGATACATGCTAGCCAGATGTGAATTTGCAGGCTGTTTGTGGGTAAGACTTATGGGATAAGCGTTCGTATAATCCTATGGATCTATGAGGCGATTGTCAGACCTATCATTAACTATGGGTCTGCTGTCTGGTGAAAGAAATCAACCACCAACTATGGCAAATTAAAACTAGGTAAAATTCAGAGATTAGCATGTCTCATAGTAACGGCTGCTATCCGCAGCTGTCCCACTGCAGCTCTCAAAGCGCTACTCAACCTCCCGCCGCTCCACATTCACCTGAAGGCGAAAGCAAAAGTTGCCGTAGCCAGACTGAAAGCATGCCAGAATTCCCTCAAACTAAACCCGGAACAAATCAACTGGGTATATGAGGACTATGTATCTGGTATGCCATCAGACCACCTAACTAGGGAGTTATGCTTTAAAATTGCATTCTCAACTGTAATTTGGAGTAAAGAGGATTGGAATTCAAAGCTTAACACCCTCCCCTTCAACATGGTAACAGGTACAGAGGCGGGCGTTGCAGGTCCGTTTCATTTCGCTCTTTCGAGCATCATCAGAGGAATGAAAAAATTATGCTCGAAAGAGCGAAACGCGTTGGGAATAATAAAGTAAATAGTCAAAAAACAAAGTACGGCATTTTCCTTTTGGTTTATTACATTTGGTTGTCAGCTTAACCAATGAGTTCGTGTCAGTCGATCAACGATTCCTTCATTTCCTTCCAACACATTCTGTCCCAAAGTTCGTAGGAATTCGTTGCTGTAGATATAATAATATGTAGTAGCTACCTACGCCAAAGCCTTATTAGGAACAACCTTCATAAATTATTCTAAAACCAATTGGAATAATTTTCCCTACGGCCAATCTAATCATCATTCTCAATGCAATTCCTTTAAATATGCTAAGGTCGTTAGTTGTTCCAATCTCCTTACCATTGTGTATTGTACACGTATTTACGTCTTTTAATTGATTACCACAGCATAAATATTATTGCATTCTGAACATTCAGAAGATATTAAAGTGTTTTTCTTGAATATTGGTGCTATCATCGCATCCCATCAAAGAAGATTAATTATCATTTTCTTTAACCTTAATCACTGGTGACTGGTTTATTGGAAAAACTGATTGCCAGCAGTCGGCTTCAATTCAAAGCAATTGCTCACTGAGAGTTTACATTAATCCTTTGAATGTTGACGCAGGATTGAAAGCTACTGCCACTAAGTGACATATTCTCCTGGGTCCAGATGGCCAACGTCTGTATTAAGATTTCGTTTCTTCCTGTCTGCTAGAAATATTGCTTTGATATTGATTCCGACGATATACTTTTGTTGAAGACTTCCTTATCGAAAGGGTTAAAGTCTCTCCACATGCACCAGTCGGGCTATATCATGATGGCATCATACTCTGCACCGCACAGCTAATCAGCCAAGAGAAAAAGGCAAAGCAAAGCTGATTGTCATAATCATAACGATGGCAATGTAAGTCGTTTGCTAATGAGGTATCGACGTGCAATCATTTATCCGGTGGTCTAGTCCTCTTTAATTAGACCTGCGATGATGATGATGCCAACTGCCAGACGACGTCGTACACTACATGGACAATTGTGAGCTAAGGTTCTAGTTTGTTGCAAATAAATTATGCCCGATAATATGGAGGCAGAATTAATCATGGTTTTATTAAGTGGCTTTTTAGACTATATTGCAAGATGCATGATGCGTCAAAGAGATGCCCTAGTGCGGAATTAATGAATCGACAGTATCCTTGGAATGTACACTAGTAAATTGAGATCTTAGTGAGTCTATGGCTGCTAGGAAGCGGTTGCGATTAAAGGTGGAGAATGAGAATGGCTACCATTACGGACGGGAATATGATTGTTTATTATTATGCTTGACTGATGATCACATTGAAAAATTGCATTCTGATCAGTGACAGTAATATGAATCAATTTATTTGTGTTGATTGTTTTTAAGGATTTTCTTGACTTATATTTACTTATATTTCTGTACTGTTTAAAATTATCATACTCCACCAATATTTTCTACTTCCTTCGAAACGTTCCTGCGGCAGCCCGTACTACGAACGGAAGCGACCCGTGTTACTTGGAACAACCTTGTCACACACGGCCAAGAGCTGCTACAACCCCTTCGATGTAAGAAGGAAGATATTTGTGTACGTCCCACAATTTGACCGTCCATCTATTTCTGGAAATTGAGAGCAACAACATGTCAGCATTATTTCTCTCAATACTTCTTCAACACGGCCGAATGGAGCTCAACCTATTTCCAAATCTGCTGCCCTTGGATCTGCTGCGTCTGTAACAGAACGCTGCATCCCAACGTTACCACAGTAAGATATACATGCTGCAACAACTGGTTTCACCTTAAAAACTGTTCATGGCTGAAACACCACCGACAATAGATTTCCTATTTAACTGCGAGCCAATGCAGATTCAGAGGGCAGCAAGCATCAACGTCATCGCAAACACCTAACGTACCACCACCTGTTAGTGCGAACACAAGTTCCCAGCCCTCCCCCTCGACTCCAGCGAACCATATTACCAACAGAATTCCATTGTAACACAACTTGACACGTGCACTAACTGTTGCCAATCTCAACACCGTATCAATTGTGCAACTTAACTGCAATAGGTTACAGCGAAAATTTGCAGAATTATCGGACTTCATGGATTGACACCGCGTCATGATTGGAGCTAAACAGGAGACGAAGCTTAACACCAATTCGTTCCTCAACTCCTATGGCAATTACAGCATAATTTGAAAGGATACAGTGTTTAATGCTGATGGGAGAATTGCATTTATAATCCACCAATCAGTACCATATCGTGAAATCAACATCACAGTCACCGACAACTTCTTGGAGGCGCAGGCCATTGCCATTCAGTCGGGCAATATTGATATTGAAATCTACAACGTTTATATCCCACCTGCATCCCGTCGTCTCTCGGGATACAGTGCCAATATCACACCACTGCTAGCTGGTCAATATTGCCTCCTACTTGGTAACTTCAACGCCCATCACGAATTGTGGCACTCTAACCGCGACAATGATGCCAGAGGGGTTACCATAGCTGAACAACTTGACGCGTCAGACTTCTGTCCACTTAACGACGACACGCCCACTCGTATTGCTGGAACATGTTCCATCTCGCCCGATATTTCAATTGCCAGCGCTGGACTTATCAATGGTGCACAATGAAAACGAGTCCTGACGCCATCCCCGGATCATCTTCCAATTATAATAAAATTGGACAAACCATCAAGAAAACAATTTGCTGATCACCGCACGTTTATCAACCACAATCAAGCTGATTGGGATGGCTTCAAATCCTACACCAACGCTGCCTTCGCTGCCTTACCAACTCCAACTGACGTGCGCACGGCGGAACAAAATGTAAGGCACGTACTCCAGGAAGCTATTACAAATTTTATTCCAGAAGCTCGAATACCCAAAATTCGGCCAAATTTCCCTACTTCAGCAACTAGATTGGCAGATGCCAGAGACCGCATACGTAGCACTAACCCGAACGATCTAAGGATCAGTGAGTTAAACCTTGACATATTTAAACAGGTAGCAGATCACAGGAGAAGGAAATGAAACTCTCACCTCGACAATTGTAAGTCAACAACGGTCGTCAATAAGCTCTGGCCAACGGTTAGGGCCCTTACAAACCCAACCAAACACAAAGGGCATGCTGCAATCCAATTCGGCAAAATTACCTTTAACGACCCAAAAAATGCGCCAACAACTTTAATAAACAGTTTATCGGACATTCACCTCCTGATAGACTTGAGCGCATCATTACTAGGAGCATTCGTAACTGTGCAGCTGACCAGGAACTTCAATTTACATCTCAAGAAGGTACAGCAGCGATAAAAAAAGCGAAGAGTTCCAAAGCCCTTGGATCAGACGGTATATCGATGGTCATGCTCATCTTGACACACGAGCAATTGAATACTTAGCGCCCACGATCAAAGTATCTTCTATCATTCCAGAATTTTGGAAGAAAGAAGGGTGCTTCCTATTCTAAACCCGGGAAAAAAACCAACACTAGGCGAATCATATCGTCCCATCACAATTTTGTCTCCTGTAGACCCTAGAAGCCTTGCTCTACCCTATAATTGCAACTCACATTCAGATGGCCGACCACCAACATGTCTTTAGAAGAATGCATATCCACGACGGCCTTGGATGTCATTAAATCAACCAAGCACGTCCTTGTCAACGAACGATTCTGGTGGCCTTAGACTTGTCAAAGGCTTTTGACAAAGCCAGCCACTCGTTTCTCCTGTCTGACATCTGCGGTACATCGCTTCCGTAGCATATTATAAAGTGGATCGCCAGCTAGCTTGCAGGCAGACAGTCCTTCACAGAATTTAGATCCGGGAAATCTGAACTAAGACGAATAAAACAGGGTGTTCTCCAAGGAGGAGTCTTATTTCCCACCCTGTTTAACCTTTACATGTCGGGACTCCGTGAGCCAATTGTCATTTATGCTGACTACTGCACGATTTTAGCATCCGGCAAGGGATCGGTACCCAAATGTACGAACAGATAAATGGGTACCTCGACAAACTTCTTCATCAACAAAAATCTCACTCTGTGCCGAAGTCTACCGCTACACTGTTTACCACATGGACCAAAGAAGTGAGGGAACAACTGGATATTGTAGTAGAAGGTCAAACAATCCCCACCATTCACCACCCTAAGATTCTCGGTGTCATTCTTGACAAAAATTCTCTGCAAATGCGTCAACCATTTGTGACAAGATGGGAAGCAGGAACAAAGTCCTCAAAGCTCTAGCTGGCAGTTCCTGGGGGAAAGATAAGGAGACCCTACTAACGACTTACAAGTCCATCGGAAGATCTGTGGCCAATGATGTGTCTCCCATCTGGTCAGAAAACTTATGCGACACTCAATGGAGGAACGTTCAGACCTGCCAAAATGCAGCCCTGATGTCGTCGCAGGACCACCTTCACCAAGAAACCAGAATGATGCCCCTAAGAAGCTAAAACACACTTCTAACGAAGCAGTATCTGGTTGGCTGTGATCGGAGTGACCATTCTAACTCTAACCTTATGGACAGGACCCCACCGCCACGTCAAATGTAAGACGTAGTATGAGGGACCGCGAGCGGGAGATCCAAAGGTTTAAAAGAGTTCCTTTCGATAACGCCAGCTACAGATTGACTATCACTGTATAGTGAAGAAGTGCTATCCTCAGTCGCGGATATGAAACCAAACATGGTATTAAATGCGCAAACACCTGCTATATATTCAAACGAACTACGACTTCCTAGAGCAACCAGGACTACATTCGCTCAACTTCGTTCTGGTTGGTACTCACGTCTGAACTCGTACCTATTCTCCATTGACAACGACATACAGAGCTCCTGTCCCGCCTGTGGCCTCACTCCACACGATGCTGAGCACATCTTTAACTGTCCCGCAGCTCCCTCGTGCCTAACACCCACTATGCTATAGAATAATCCTATTGAGGCAGCTGCGTTTCTACACCTGGACACTGAGTCAAACATGGACAACCAAGCTTTGTGTCACACACTCATCGGATATCAGCGCGTCGATACTACAACAACAACAACTTCCTTCGAACAATTATGTCAAAAATTAAAACTAGTCGTCCGGTATCTTATGCAAGCTCATTACGAGTAATTTCTTCATCTTTTAACATTCTGTCGCTCGACGATACCAAAACCGCATTTAAATTTTCAGAAAACACCATGACTTCCAAATAAATCGGAAATATACGTGTATCACACTGAAAAGGAAATCATCAAATATAAAATATAAATAAAAAAAAGATACATTTTCGTCATGAATGAATCTAGGTCACACCACCGCTACCGCCATTACCCTTTGCTCAATCTTTATCAGTTTAAATAAATCATGATCATTTTGAGAGACAAATAAAATGGACTCCGAGAAGAATCTCCAGCACATCATCAAGAGTGGTCTACACACTTTTCCCGAAGAAGCGTTGCATGCCTAAACTTCCACACAGAATACATATTGGGAAGAACCCAAGCTTGGACCAACCATTGCTGCTGGATGAATGGACGAAAACGACTACGTAAAAATCCAAATGATGTTGAAAATGGTAGTCACGAAAACGTTTGGTTGGTGATGCTGATGTCGAAGTTAGCGGATGATTTCCAAAGTATGTAGAATATTTGACAAGAATGATTGGCACATACGTATCTATACGGGCCCGGTGACTTGAGATCAGCTGCTGCTACTGCCTATTTAATTAAGTCAAAAAACTGTAATACTTATATGGCGATTGCATGATCTATTGAGTAACTCTTGTTTTTTCCCTCAAGTTCTTCCACGTCTTCTGTGTTGAGAATCCGTTAGATTTTTAGTTAAATCGTGAATTGTAAATGTTGCCCTTTTTCTTAAGTGCTTAATATAACTAAGGGTCCACAGGTACTATGGATGCAAATCCGTGATAAGTAGATTAGTTGATTTCAATCGATAGCATGAATAAGTTGAACCGTATCAACGGCGATCGCTATAGGAAAATTTAAAGATGAAGCGTGAAAATGGATGGAAATGTGGGCCGTCATTGTCTGGATAGCGACTTGAATAATAGTGGCTAATAATTAACTAAAGTGAGTTTTAATTGGATGATAGTGTAAAACTGGTCATGTGTAAGTTTACCAGATATCTTAAGTCCTATACTAGCAGGCACTATCGTAACTTTTGAAAACAAAATGTGGAAATGATTTTTCCCCACTGAACTAAATTAACATTAAATAGGCCAAAATTGAACACACCGCTATTAGTTAAGTCTGCAACTTTAGCTTTACCAGCCTATATGAGCTTAATTGAATACATTAGGTGGGTGTCCCTATTTCCGGAAAGGAAAAATTGCAATATGAGACCAACTTTTTTTTACATATTTTATTATTTTGCGAGGAGCCGAATTATCATCAGAGAAGTGAGTTTAGTGAAGAAAATTATTATAAAATTAACTCCCCATTTGAGGCGTGATCTCAAAATTTGTTGTAAGGTTTCTAATGAACCAACTTTGATGCGTGGCATTTTTCGTAAACATATTTGTTTCGATATTTTCAAAATAATGCATTAAAGCATGAAGAGGTTCTTAGGGAACACTCTTGTCAATGCGTTTAAAGCATCCACCCCTGTAGCAAAACTCCAATGAAATCCGAGCCGAAATCGTGGAATAAGGACATTAGGGTGTCTAGCAATAAAGTGCGGAGGCTTTTTAGTATTGCTAAAAGGTACAGAGAAGGAAGAAAACTGGAGTGATAATAGAAACTCTTAAATCCTTGGTAAGACTTCTTCAGCCAAATAGAAAACACATCAGAAGCATCATGGCGAAGAAAGGTTACCTTCAAAAATCTGACACCACCCTGTAAGCTGATCAAAGGAAACGGAGAATGGACGGACAGTGGTATGGAAACACTGGAAGTACTCATTTGCTACATACTTTCCAGACTATGAAAGCCCGCCCCTCCTTTCACAGACAACAACGGTGAAGAATAATACAAACCGCAGTAATATCCGTATTCCAGGGCTCATTACGGTCGTACAAGTAAAATTGGCTTTAAACTGCTTTGACCCATACAAATCATCTGGACCTGATGAGGTCATACCTGCGATTCTTCAAAAAACTACGGACTCAGTAGCAACTTGCATTGTTGCACTTTTCAAAGGCTGCATTAGAATGGGGTACCTCACGCCTGGCGAGAAGCTAGCGTTGTGCTCATACCCGAAACTGGCAAATGCAGGCACGACAACCCAAAAGACTGCAAGCATATTAGTCTAACCACCATCATGTTGAAAAGCATGAGGAATATACTAAACGCGTATATTAGGGAGCCCACTTGAGCCCGACTGTCTTTCAAATACACAACACGCATACCTAAAAAAATGACCGGTAGCTCAGCGAATAGAGGCGTCACTCTGATGTCTGACTACGGTCGTTACCGGTTCAAGTCTCGTCCACGGCGTTCGTGGCCATGGATGTTTGTGTTGTCTTCCCCTGTGATGCGGGGCGTAAAAATAGGTCACAACATCTCCCGACATGTCCGACGGAGGCGATTAAATGGGAGTAGGAAGTGTATGCTAACAACGGGCATCGTCCGAACCGGGTTAGTGCCAACGAAACGTCAGCTAAGCTACAGGGTTATCCATTTCGTGTTTCGGAAAGTAAAGCCTTGCCATTCGACATCTGTCAAATGTCAGTGTATTCCAAACTGGTATTGGTTTAGTTGAAGGTTTGCCATTTTACAAGATGGAACGTTTTACGACTGAACAACGCGTTAAAATTATTACATTATTCCACCGAAATGGTGAATCTGCGGTGGCCACGTTTCGTGCATTACGCGCAGATTATGGTGGACATAATCGTCCCAATGAGCGCACAATTGCCTACACAGTGAAAAAATTTGAAGAAACTCGATCGGTGACAGACATTTCTACACCTGTGCATCATGGATTTGCTCGTTCGACCGAAAACATCGCCGCTGTGAGTGTAAGTGTGGCCGAAGACCCCAATTTTTCGATTCCGCGCCGATCCCAGCATTTAGGACTATCTTACGGCACATTGTGGCGCATTTTGCATTTGGACCTTCATCTCCATCCTTATAAAGTCCAGCTCACGCAAGAATTAAAGCCGACTGATCACAAATTGCATCGTGAGTGCTCAGATTGGGTCCTCGAACAGCAGGCCACCGATGTCGATTTTTCGAAGAAAATTTTCTTTAGCGATGAGGCCCATTTTGCGCTCGGCGGCTATGTAAGCAAACAAAATTGTCGCATCTGGGGCAGTGAGCAACCGCAAGTGACCGCTGAAAAACCGTTGTACCCGCAAAAAGTGACTGTTTGGTGTGCATTGTGGGCCGGCGGCGTTATTGGGCCGTTTTTCTTCGAAAACGATGAAGGAGCCGCCGTTACAGTCAATGGCCAGCGCTATGGCGCCACGATTCATGACTATTTTTGGTCGGAAATTGAAGATATGGATCTTGACAATATGTGGTTTTGTCGCGTGGTGTGGCATGTGGCCCCGGCCACACCACGCGACAAAATTTGGCTTTATTGGGCGAGAAATTCCCAGAACGCGTAATTTCGAGATTCGGCGATGTGGCTTGGCCAGCAAGGTCTTGCGATTTAACGCCGTTAGATTTCTTTTTGTGGGGCTATGTGAAGGACCGTGTTTATGCGAACAATCCCACGACGATTGGTCAATTGAAGGACGAAATCCGTCGAGTTATAGCCGAGTTATTGCCCGAAATGTGTGAAAAGGTAATCGAAAATTACCTCAAAAGGATCGAGTTCTGCAAGCGGTCCCGTGGGGGACATTTTACAGATATTGTATTCCACATATAATGGCATAATCCAAACTTTATTATGGAATAAAAAATTCCATCGAAATTCAAATATTTACTGTGTTTAATTTAAGTTTACTTTCCGAAAGAGAAAATGGATAACCCTATACATGGAATAGTTGAGCAAATGAGTAATAGAAGTAGGATCAGAACTTCAATACTGGCATCAAAGTATTCTCGTTGTTGTTGTTGATGTTTGTATTGTATTGTATGTATCACCACATATTACGTAATAACAAAAGACAGTGGTATGCGGTAGTGCTCGAAAGCCGCGTCGGAATATTGACGATTTCCGAATCCCACCCTCGGAGCAATTGATTATTTCGTGGCTCAAATAAAATGGAGACCCCGCCAATTTTGCTGCATGGTGGATGACGTACACAATCCCCAGGGAAACAAACTAACCCCAAACTCCAGCAACTATGCGTCGATGTTCCTTTTTGTCATTTTTGCCAAAAGCTTGGTTTATCAATTTATTTGTCGTAATAATATAACATAGCCTATCTATGAAATGAAATCCCGAACACCTTAATAACAGGACCACACTTATCAGCAGAATGTTTTGCTCCTGCTGAGGCCAGGCTCTGTCAAATGGGTGTCAGCGTAAGTTTTCCATTATCTTAAGTATTAAGTGGAAAAAAATTCAATTCAATGCAAAATGGATCCAGGAGGGGAAAGCGGAATTTGTGTTTCGGGGCAAGCAGTGGAGAAAGTTGACAATTTTGCTACCTCGGAAGCGTAGTTACAGCAGATGGTGGAGCGGATGCTGATGTACTGTCTCGCATCAACAAAGCTCGAGCAGCTTTTTTCAGTTTGACTCCTTTCTGGCAAAACAACAACATTTCCAGACGCACCAAAATCCGGATCTTCGAAGCCAACGTAAAATCAGTGCTTCTATATGGCTGTTCAGCTTGGAAGATGACCAATGAGATAACAACTAGATAGATTGTAAACTTTTGTCAACCAGTGTCTACGGCGCATCCTAAACATACGCTGGCCGGAGGTCATTTCTAACGACGACCTCCTTACTATTAATGGTCAGGACAGGATAGACACTTCTATTAAAAAGCGGAAGTGACAATGGATAGGTCACATTCTTCGAAAAGGGCCGAACAACATTGCTCAACAGGCCCTCGATTGGAAGGAAGCAATTTTTGTTCTTATTCTTACTGAAATATAAATAAACAATTGATAAAATTTCAGCTTTTAACATTTTGAATTATTTGATTTTTTTTTTTATATTGTATAATTAATAATCTGTTGATAAGCGTTGTCCCGCTGGTGCACCAGCAGGAATTGATTTTATGTTAGTAAATTGTTAATATCACACGAAAAAAAATATTTTAATAAATCTTTCAAAAAGTAGCGTCGCTAGCTCACGAACTGCAACGACTTAGCGGCAGTAAGAGCCATGCACTCAGGTGTTGTCTTCTCCATAGGTGTGAACAAATTGCAAGATTTTGCCAACGACCAAAATCTAGCTCGAAAAACTGCCCATGGAAAATGGCTCTTTTAAATGTTCAGCGGATTCAGTTTTCTCCAGTCAAAACCAAAATTATACTCGTATAAATAGAAAGAATATTTTTTATTTCTAGCTTTAATAGTTGCGTCTATTTTGCATCATTTTTTTTCTGTAACACTTCACCACTGTATATATGTATTATAAATACGGACGTCATTCTTCCATAGACTACTTTGTGCCGTTTTTACGCTAATCTCCATTGTTTATTTAATTTTTTTTTATCGCATGCCTCCCATGGCTGGAAACGGCGTCATAATGCACTTTCTGAACTACGTATACAATGCTGTCTGTTCCGGTTCTTAAATTTTAGACTAATAATAATAATATACGGTCTACTGGTCTAATTTGCCTTATTTCACGCTGATTTTTGTGATTAATTGAAATTTTCGCTGTAATTGGAATAAGTTAGATATAGGATTTGAAGATGCTAAATAAATACATGTGCTACGGGCATCGACCGGTCTGCATATTTTTAATTTCGAATTAGGAAGATATATGATGGTGTTTCATCTTCAACGGATGACATACGCATTATTCAATTTAAACTATCGTACTTATTTATTAAAATTCACAACAACAAAAATACAAACATGCAAATACTAAACCTCTTTTAAATCGTGTTGTTAATGTTTCATCTGTCTGCTTTTAAATTCATATATGCATACAGATATAAAATATATGCGAAAACGACAAAAGCTAATCAAAAAATTGGCACACGATAAAAATTCCATAAAAAAAATGAATTAATTAACCTTCAAAACAAAGTATATCTATACTTTAAGGTTTCTGTTTATTTGCTGGTTTTTAACACATTTCTAACATTATTCAGATTCACATGCACGTTTTAAATGTTGACCAGCTAAAAAATGATGACGAGGCTTACACATCGATTCTCTTCTGGCCAGGCATGATCAGACATGCTCGGTGAATTGCTAGGAGGCAATTAGTGGATTTATATTCGATCGCGAGATTAGGAGAGAGGAAAAAAGATATAAATTTGACGATGTTTGTAATTAAGCTTTGATGACATTCTAAATAAGATTTATTCGTTTTAATTTGTGAATTTTTTTGAAGATGTTGAGAAATTGGCAGATTTTCAACTACATTTTGATACAAATTGCTACTGATTTTTAAAGTGTAACTTTTATAGCGACGACGCATCGATGGGTAGTGAATCGAAAAAATATACTTATTTGTTCTGCCACCCAAAACAGAGAAGCGCTCGCGTCGCTGTGATACAAGCTCATATACTTGTATTGTACATAATTTTTAAATTCGGTTTTTTTGGCCATAACTTCTAATTTTTTACGAAATTCCATCCCCTCCCCCCCACACTGTACACCCTGTACACCTCCATGCCCGTGGGCCTCGGAGCATCGATCCCCACTATTTTTATACTCCTCAGTCTACTTTTTTTTTGTTCTTATATAGAGTATAAGAGTTTCTTTTAAAATTCGGTTTTTTGGCCATAACTTTCGGATTTTTGACGAAATGAGTGAGAAGGAGGGGATAAAAAGCTAAATCTTTAATTACAAAATCCAGTATGCAGCGTTAACAAGATTTTTAAAAGTTACACTTTTGACGCGCGGTAATCTTAGCACGCATTTAATTTTTTTTTATAATGGCATTCATGGATCCCCATGTATAACCCTGGGTTGAACCAATGTTTCCGTTGTTACATAACTGGCCAGACACCTTCCCTGCTGATAAAGTTATGATGAAGATATCAATGCGCTGATTATCCAGTCCTTGCTGAAAGGCATCATGACCATTGTTCTAGACGCGGGACTAAATTCGGTTATGTGCTTTTGAAGCTCGTCTGGGTTCAAGCTCTGCCACGAGTAAATATTTTTTCCCACCTTGATAGCCTTCGGTGAAACCATGCATGATCACCTATAAGTCCCTACATGAGTAGCACTGACGGATTCATCAAGCCGGCTTGAAACAAAAAAATATTTGCTCATGGCAGAGCTCGAATCCAGACCGTACGAGTTATTAAATCAAATCTGTTGCTATTGAGACACCATAGCTGTTGACTTCTGAAGGTAATGTAACTGACCAATTCCGACCCTTAACTGTCTATTTTTGAATTTGTGTATTTTTCGCATACATATTTGAATTTGGTTTACTTCAAATCATTTACATTTGTGAAAAATCGTTGCAATTTCAAGAGTAGGCATTTATGGGTTAGAGTTGGCCGTTGTAACCCAAACACACTATTTCGGTTTTTCCATGGATGGGCAAATCTGCTGAGAATTAGATTCGTTGAGGTTGGCAGGAGTAAATTGACACTTTGGCCGGAAACATTTTTTTTATTGAGAGTTTTAAGAAACTGAAAAAGGGCCAGTCGGGGAAAAAAATCCGTCATTGAATGGCTCCTCGAAATTGAAAAGTTTTGTGCGCCTCGTGTTACAAGTAACACGGTACGTTTGAGTATCTTTTAAGCGCCCAAGTATATGCGTTAATTCAACCGCAGTGAATTTGACTTCCGTTTGTTTCAAACCATAGAAATCGGACGCTGAAAACAGCGCCCGGAGGGGTGACATCAAGACTTCGTGTGTCCGCCGCATTGCTCATGTTGTGGATTACCACTGATTTTCACATAGTGCCATCCTATGCTGTCGAATTTGTGTTCGGATTGCTTTCCCCGGGACGTGCGAACCGACACATCAACTTAACCATTTACACGCAGCAAAGCGACATTAGCAGCGCTGAACGACGTAAAAGTCGCAGCACTTCTTGTTGGCGCTCTTTGGGGGATCATTTTTTTTATTGTTCTTGTGTTGTTCGCGCTCGGTGGCCGTGGTCGTTCAAATCTCGGCGCATAAGCATATAACCAACCGTAGTACCTTTCTCATGATACCCCACTTGCCCATAAAAGATGAAAGAAAAAATGTTGACCTTCATTTCCCCTCTATGGGGATCGGTAGCGCAGTGTGTTGAGACGTCAGTCTCATATTTGGCTACCGGAGTTTCGGGTTCGAGTCCCGTCCACGACGATGTTTGTGGCCATGGATATGAAAGAGGTGCATGCTGGCAACTGCTTTCTCCGAAACCAATTTATGCCGCCGAAACGTCAACAGGGCCACATGAAACAGTTGACGCGCTATGCCCTACAAGGGGTTAGGGCATTTGAGAGTGAGAGAGTATGGGGACCTTCCCTTAGCAGCAACCAGCCCCCCCCCCCCCCTCCACTTCTCTCCCCTCCACTCCTATCCCATCAATCTTTACCCTTTCAGAAATGGTTAACTCCAATTCACTTTACGAAAAACAATAAACAATACTCGTAGTACTAGTACGTAGCAGAGGCCGGTTATGTGCATCTTTTGTATGGATGGTGTCAAAATGTCAAAATTTAAATGAATGTACTATTATTAAATATTATGTGATTGTAGTGTTACTTAGGGATATTATTGCTTATGATGTTGGTTATCATTGGCCATCAATATTTTTGACCTCGGGTGTGCTTGTGGGGTGTAGGGGTGTGCTAACTGCAACTATAGAAATGTACTATTTTTAATATTTCTGACGAGATTTAAAATTCTATTATTTACAATTTTCTTCGCTAGTGAAATGCCGTCTTTTGAAAATTTTCATATTTCTAAGTATAACGGTCTCGAAATGCAAGGGAAGGGGGGGCAAACTCGGATCGCATATTTTCCTCTCTCCCTCTTGTCTCCTTTCTTCAAATTTGAAGAAAATTTCAAAAATGGAATGTACTCGACGGTACCTTTCTTACGATACCCCACTTGCCTATACCAAACGAAATAAAAAAATTTCTACCTTCATTTCCCCTCTATGTTGACCTATTACGACGCATCGCTTTCTCCGGCGAATTATAGTAATTCTAAGCATTCGTACAAAATTTTATGTATGTTGCTTCAGCCGTTCGTGAGATATTCTATGGACAGGCAGACATTTGACCGATTTCATAAGGGTTTTGTTTTTACTACAAAACCCTAAACAACCGGCTCATGGTGAAAGAAAAACCGGGTTAAAAACCGGGTTAAAAACCGGGTTAAAACCCGACTCATTAAAAAACCGATTTGCCAAAAAAAAAACCGACCGAGTACTCGAGTAGTCCAAACCGACCGGCTCCGACGAGTTAGACACCGACTCATGAAAAAACCGATTCACCAAAAAACCGACCGAGCACTCAAGTACTCGAAAACCAACTTGTTAAAAACCGACCGGCTTATGGTTAAAAAAAAAACGGGTTAAAAACCGACTCATTAAAAGACCGATTTTCCAAACAACCGGTCGGTTTTTAACAAGTCGAGTTTTGGTCGGTCTTTTGTTGAATCGGTTTTTTTCTCAACCATGAGACGGTTGGTTTTTAACAAGTCGGTGTTCGACTACTCGATTTTTATTGAATCGGTTTTTAAATGAGTCGGTTTTAACTTGTTGGAGCTGATCAGTTTTTAGCAACTCGGTCGGTTTTTTGGTTAATCTGATTTTTAATGAGTCAGTTTTTTTACGGCCATGATTCGGTTTTTATGACCATAAGCCGGTTTTTTAATGATTCGTTTTTTTTCGAAACCGGTACTTGGGAATCTCAGGACCGGTACTAACAGAAGACCGGTTTTAAACCGGTGGACCGGTTTTATTAACAAGCCTAGGTATCTTCATGCATTTACGACAACTGACTCCTGTACGGATTAGTGGCGGTGGCTAACCTGAACTCCTTAGATTGTACAATTCGACCAAAAACGTTTGGTTGTTGTTAATTTGATATTTGGTGTCCAGTTCCGTCGATGATGAAATTATCGATTGGCACAGTTAATTTCTAATTTAATTTATGTGGCCGTATTAATAACTGCGTTTCACAAAAACAGAAATGAACGAACTCTGAACGCAATCTGAGAATACAAAGAATGTAAATAAGCTTAAATTTTTGGTACCCGTTTACATACTGTGACATATTACACACACCACAAAAATGTTCCCCCGGCTGTCAGATAATTTGTTGTGATCTTCAATCATACCGCAACCGAAAGAGCACCAGCTGATAGGAGAAAGTAGGAAATGAAAAAAATACTATTGAAAAAGCCGACACAAATTGCAACTTTCAGTCAAATAATTTGACAAACGAGGGATAGAAGAGGGTAGGCGATGAAAAAAAAAATGCGTTCGAAACATGTATGGATTGTGTGTAGAAGAGAGGCTATCACTCTCTTCAATACGTGTTCCATACTCTCAGAGCGCAACTATCTCTTTTCGAGTCAATCAGGGTAGACAATATGACATTTAAAAATTTAACCTGGATAGCTGCTTCTTTCTTTTTTTTTCTTCACGAGTTACCCTACCCTAACCCGTACCAAAAAAACGCACCCAAAGATTGGTTTTGGGAATGTGCATGTGAAGTTTGTATTCTTTTTTTTTCGAATTTCCTAATACCAGCATTCTTTATTGTCATAGTGGAATACTCAATGTATCCTTGTCAGATGTACTTTTCTTCTGAATTAAGGCTTACGTTTTCTAGCAATTACTACGACTATAGAATTGCATCTTGGGCAGTAAATTCAACAAAACCTGAAAATTCCTATTTCGAAATGTAAATTTTTAAAATTCAGGATTCAGAATCGGACACATGCCGCACTGTGGCTATGTTCCGAAATCGATACAGACTGCTGACTATAAGATAAAAAATTATGGAATAACTAATTTATATAGGAGGCGCCTAGTTATGTAAAAATGTGGCAATTTGTTTTTTATTTTAGCGTTTTCGCAGCAACTATTTCAACTGATATGCAAATATTGCGTGATTATGCTGACTACTACCAAATACATAGTGCATACAAATGATCCACGAGTTGTCCACACACCACAACAAAAAGAAACTTCTAAATGCAAATATTAATACTAAAAAAGCTCGCACTCTACCTTTACTCCATCAAAAGCAGAGTTCTACATACAACGTTTGCATCTAATCGACCTTCTTTGATCCGACTACAAAACCAGAGAGATATTTACCTTCATACCTATACATACCTACCATGAATCTTGCTCTATTGAACTGCTTTCTGTGTCGTTGATGAAGCTGATCAACATCATCTCGTCGAAGCGGTTGATGTTCCTAGCTCTTACGCCACGATGTTGTGCCTGTTGTTGGCATCGTGGGCCACAAACAGCATTGAAAAATATTTTCCTTGTACATATATCTTTATCCGGTTCACCCAGAAGTCAATTCAAATATTACTTTCAATTTCCCTCAAATACACGAACTATAAACATGTACAAACTAACAAAAAAAAGTGAAACAGATTTGTGACGACTGCAATGATCAACAAACGTCCAAATGGACGGACGTTTCAACGGATGACGCCAACGACGACGAACGGACATTCGACTGCATCGTAACGAAACGACCTAAAAAAGAATTTAGCGCAAGTTATTTAGTTCAACTGCTTTTTACTGGACCGGCATGGTTAGCTTTAGTACTTTGTTTCATGGTGCCGTTTAGTGGTCATCGTTGGTCGAGGCTTACCATTGAATGTTAACTTAAGGGAGATGGTATCTGGTAGTGGGATGAAATATTTCTTTTTGACAATCCTTTATGTTATAATGAATTTAATATCTATGTATGTTAGTTAAACCCTACGTTGAGAACTACATTTTCGCTTTCTAATCTGACACGTAACAAGTGTTAAACCATCTCTTCCACAACTCACTTAAATCGAAGATCTGAGATTATGGAAAATCTTGGGTCAGGTATTTTCAGTTGATTAGTGGTTTTCAGTCGTACGCGGGATTTATTCAATGAATTGTCAAGGCGGCAACCACGTTCACTTAATTGCATGTCAGGAAGATAGCCATTAAATTGCTTGCTGTTCACTATATTGAATGGCGTGCTTGGCTTTTACAATACAATACGTATACCGTTGCAGATTTTACTATGACTCACCTTGTCATGACTGATATTTCTGGAGCAATTCATTAAGAACCATGTCCGTGGCGTTCACGTATTGTATATAGAATAAAGGAATAACATATATTGTATGTTTGAAATAGAGGTGTGGGGGCGACCGGTAGCGCAGTGTGTTTAGGCATCAGTCTCATGTTTGACTACCGGCGTTTCGGGTTCGAATCCCGTCCACGACGACGTTCGTGGGCATGGATGTGCAGGAGGTGCATGCTGGCAACTGCATTCTCCGAAACCAGTTTATGCCGAGAAACGTCAACTGGGCCCCATGGAACAGTTGACGCGCTATGCCCCACAAGGGGTTAGGGCAATTGAGAGAGAGAGAGAGAAATAGAGGTCGAAAGACGTGGCAAGTTTTAGGTTAAGATGTTAACGGTGTTATTTTCATTTTATATTTTTTGACCGAAATTCAGTGTTGCCTGGTTGTTCAGCAGGCCAAAATACATAAAGGTTCACAAAAATCAAAAAAGTCTGCGAAACTTTCTGTCTAAAAATGCTTGGATCCTGAAGTGTTACTGAAAATTATTTAATTTATTTTATGTTTTGCTATCTACCTATTAATAGGTGGGTGCAGACGAAATGTCGGATTTTGCAATGAAATGAAGTTTGCTGCGATTCTGATGTATCAAACTGCCACCAGGCGTTCCTAGCGAGATGGCATATTGAAAAATAAGTACTGCTACCTTGGCTTATGGAGTCATTTCGATTTTACGCTTCATGGTGATCATTAAAAAACGACTACTTTTCCTTTACGAATTTAATCTAGAGCACATCGCAACGGAAGCAACGAAGAATATCAAAATGAATCGCCCAAAACCTTTACAAATCCAGAAGGTCTCGAAGGATATTCAGTGCCAACTAGTCTCAAGCGAATCCCACATAAAGAGTCAGACATTCAAATGAGCCACTTCTTTCACTTACGTGATTGTAACACCTCTGATGTATCCTATTCAGGAAGAGTCTTACCAAACTCCGAACAAGTTTGATTCCCTTAACGTATCTAGTTATGCAGATCTTACTGGTCCATACGTCAATCAACGTTACGCAGTGACTTCCGTAAACTCTGATTCTTCAACAACACACCAATTACCAGACAATGCGTTGATCCTTGGCATACCTTCTCAGCCCTACAGTTACCGGCCACTCCATCAACGATTGCGGGACTATGAAGCTGCTCGACGTCGTATATTTGAAACTAGTGAACTAAAGCCTCCTCGAAGCAAGCGGTCTACCGTACGGCTGCGACAATTTTAGTAGAAGGTAGTTTCAAATAGACAACATTACTGCTCTGAAGTCCTTTCTGATCGCCCTCGTGGGGACATTAGGCCTTACGTCACCCTATCACTTTTGGATATGTCAGTCAGTGGACTGATAGATACTAGTGAATCCTGTAGCGTGATGGCTACAGTATGGGCTTCTTACTGAGCACCGTTATTCATGGGGAAGATTTAAAGCTGGGAATAAAAATGGCAGGTAACACTGGCCATTTTTCGGTTAGAAAAATTTTACTTTCTTCAGAAGTATCCATAGAAGCTCCAAAAGTCCACACTTTCCCTAATTTTGAAGTCGGTATACACTTGGCTCAAAATGCCTCCTAATGCGCAGTCTTTCTTGTTCGTAGACAACACATGCATGTTCGGCTCTGCTAGAACTTCAGATAGAGTTGATTCAATACTCAATGGATCTAAGAAATGCTTTTGGACTATACTTCCGGAACATCCAGGTGAACGCGGACAAGACCCAGGCGATTTTCATTACGAGACGAAACAATCAAGAACCAGACAAACTTGCAGTAGAAGGACAACAGATAGACTGCAGAAGACTGCCATATATCTGGGGCAGACTTTTGACGAATAACTGACATTGACTGAAGAAGCCACCGTCGACCAAAATGCAACGAAGACTTCCCCATCATATGCTCCGAGAAACTAAACAACAAGAACAGGAAGCTCATCTACAAACAGACGATACTGCCGATAATACAAGTAAATTATTATCGGCTTTCAGCCAAGCTTCCCATATGCACATACAACAGCTACAAATCTGTCCGAATCTCGCACTGC
This sequence comes from Chloromyia formosa, assembly GCA_964017055.1. Lineage (NCBI taxonomy): Eukaryota > Metazoa > Arthropoda > Insecta > Diptera > Stratiomyidae > Chloromyia > Chloromyia formosa. Next base: position 90,025,881 of record OZ024817.1, read on the forward strand.
GAAGGATCTTCAAGGCTCCATATTACGTTAGAAATGACGATATACACAGGAACTTTCGGGTTGGATCTATCAGGACGTATATACGAGTAAGTGGCAAAGAACTTAAACTATTCGACAAAATTGACGGAGATCCTAATAGTACCTTGGATCCTTTAAGATTCTCTATAGGAGGGAGACAAGTCTACCCTGATCTTGAAAATATTACAAACTGAGTGCACACTTTGGTCTGAGTAAAGTTGGTAGGACTGCGATGAGATTATCGAGTCCACTGCAACAATAGGAGTAAAAGTGTAACCCACTAGCTGAACTCGCGTACAGTTCCCAGTGAATATCTATCGTACAAAATACGACCAGGTGGTCCAAGTGGTGATAAGGATGATCCATGGTGATTTCCTAATGAATGGAATGATATGGCTGAAAAGTGGCTCGTTGGATGGAATTTTTAGACAGACACAGCTCTGCTATTCAAGCTTCTGTTACGCAAAATGATGTTAAAATTCGGAGGGTCACACTCGCTTATCAGTTGTTATATGGACAAGTTCTTAGCCCATCGCCACACAAATAGACAGATAGTGGCTACATAGAATAATTTAAATTTTCACATTGTCAAGGTTCAATGGAAAAAATATGTGTATACATATAAATTCGAAAATTCACTTTAACCTCCATGTTTGTTAGGGTTTACCTTTCATTATAAAAAAAAATGGCTTCAAAATATCGCCACTCCCAAGGCACACAATCACCAACTTCGAACTTCAGACCAACCAACACCTTCACTTTAAAACTCCAATTAAATTTTCCAAAATCGTGACAAGGTCCTCACCCCCTTAGCCTTGCCGTCATAGTGATGAATGGGTGTCATACAGGTAAACACCTTATTTCAATTTCATACTGTTGGCTGTTTTTTTTTTCGTTCCTGAAAATTCATGCTGACTTAAATATATCTGAATATCGTTTTGCAAATCCACATACGAGTATAACTATCTTACAGATACCTACATACGAGTATACAAAGTATGAAACCGATTTTCATTAAAAAAAAGTGTATCCAAGACGAAACTGGTTCGAAAAACTAGTTCGCCGGTAAACTTGCTTAGTACGGATACGCATGATACCGCTGCCATTTTCAAGAAAACAAGAAAATTTCAAATCAAATAACTACAACGAACCACCACCAGCATAACGCCAGCAACAAGTGCGCCTGTAGAGATTTAAACCGACAGTCTATGGATAACCTATTGAAGCACTTTTTTATGGAAATTTTCATAGAAGTTTACCAATTTTGTTTTCTATATTTTTTATTGATTTTTCCTATTAACTAGCAGCGAATATCTTATCGCATATGGATGAGTATGTTTAACGCATTTATTGAATTGTTGAGTCAATTTATTGTATCCCATTGTCACGCCATGTCACAGCGTTTTATGAAGTTCTGCTGTCATCATGTTAAGTCCCTTTTATAGTCAGTTGCTATTAACGTTGGACTATAATGCGAATAAAGTTCAACGAACAAAAGAAATTCAAATTTAACCTCTGATAAGCATCCATCGCCGCTTGAATCTTTCGTTAAAATATGGAAACATTTTTTTGTGCAACAACACAAAAAAAAAAAAATTATGCTCTTTTTGCCTATTATAAAACTGGATTGATTGTAAGATAGCAGATTGGTGATTTATCTGTTAAGATATTTCCGTGTTCGGCAAGTTGAATATTGGCCTTTTAGCTGAAATTTATTTTGTATATGCTGAGTGCATGGAAATAAGCTTCCTATATATGCAAATTAAATTTTTGGGCGTTTTTGTAAACCTAATTGATATGAAGGTTTCACGTAATCGAACGAACAAAAAGAAGGATACTCAACGGATTGGGTGAATGACCGATCTCATATGGGTTGAAATTTTCTTTAGCATTTAGATATAATTGTGCAGATATTTATGTTTATGTTATGAGCTGATTTGGCATAGCGGGGCTTGTCGGAAAGCCACGCCTACTAGGTTGAAATTGGAGAATAGATGGAACCCATGACTCACTCAATTACACAAAATTTTGCATGTTGGCTCTCTTATATACTCTTTTTGTTCACTTTTGGCGTAGACAAGTTACCGTAAGAGCTCGCGCAGACGGCGAACTTTTTAGTTCGCAGAAAGACTAAATAGTTTATTTAAGAAAAAAGAACACACGGTGTTTTATGAGACCGTGCACAAAGCAATTACTAAATATTTTAGTTTGCTGTGTGCGCGGTCTGACAAACCGCCATGTGTTCTCTTTTTCTGACTAAACTATTTAGTTTTTCTGCCAACTAAAAAGTTTGCCGTTCGCGCGGGCTCTAAAGTATACAAGTTGATATGACACATTTCCTCGTAGTATGAAAACTTTTTTCAGATTTTTGCTTATACGAGTATCTCCTGGCAAAAAAACTTTCTGAGCCAAAATTAAAGATCGCAAAAATATATATAAAACCTTTCACATCGCTTTTTGTATCATAAGTAGTTTTCGAGATCGTATACGTTTTTTATACACGCGAATGTTTGTGTGCCATGTATTTTATATTTAAAAATATTAGTCATATGACAAAAATGAATTGGACCCTTTTTCGTAGAACACTTTTTCCTACTTTAATTTGTTCCTACAGAATTTTTCACTGGGGGTGATAGTTGCAGAGATACAAGCAAAAACCAAAGTTCGCTTCTTAAGAGAAGTTTATGTATGACGACATGCGCTGAACAATTCAAAAATGAGATCCGGGAAGGCGTAATATTGTTTAGTTGAGTCATGAACGGAATCGTGATGATTCAATCATTAATTGTGAGAGGGTTGGCGCTTTTGATGGAGCCAAAGAGGATTGATGATTCTACAAGAGTTATCACTCCATATAACTTTCCCCTCTGCCAGGAGATTTGTATGTATTGACAAATTGTATAGACTTCACAAGAAAGCTGACTCCGCCTCCGGCAGTAGATTTGTATGTATTGATTCTCTTGTGTATCTATACTGTGTAGTTTATACTATGTTTATACAATTTGTCAATACATACAAATCTCCTGGCAGAGTTTTTTATTAGTTATTAGTTTATTCCAACAAAACGTCAACCGGACCACATGGAACGTTGATTTGCTATGCCCCTGAAGGGGTTAGGGCAATTGAGTATTCTGAGCGTTATAAACCAATGTTATGATTTACAGGAAAAATTGACTTAAAAGGATTAGATTAGATTATATAGTTAATAAGCCGTTGCCTGCAAAGGAACCACATGCACTGTAACAGTCAGTCTATTCTGCAATTCCCTCATCCTTGAGAGCAGGACTAAATCTGCTCATCTCGATAAATCTACTACGATGGCCTAGGCAACGTTGGAAAATTCTGTTCGACGCCGAGAAAAAGCTTTACAATCGCGGAGGATGTGTTCTGGGGCTTCGTCATAAGCCTCATAAAAACAACAGCTTGCATCCGAGACAATATATATTGTTTTGATGTGACCTCGAAGACGGGACTGACCTGTAAGAAGTCCACAGACAATTCTGACCCACGTCATGCTCAAGTTGATCAGATCAAGGGAACGGTCGCGAGAGTCGCCCGCGATGAACAATTTTGATTGTTTCATACCAGAGAGAGCTTCCCACAGCAAATCAGCTCGCTCTCTCTCTCTCTCCCCCAACTCCTGATCCGCTTTCTAACAAGCAGATTGGTATACCGCAGAAAGGATTTGAGCCAATGTAGTGGACCTCAGATGTCCCTCTGGCAAGCTCATTTCTTGTTCATTGTCTACAATGTTGGAGTTGCTAGGGATCCAGTAGACTGTGAGGTTATTTGAGGCCCTAGAAGCTAAGGATTTTTTGACAAGACTTCACTAGTTTTGAGTGTACTGGTATGTAAGTCAGTGCCATGACGACCGTCTGAATGTCAGTGAAGATTCCTATCTTCCAATGGATTGAACCTGTGGCCTGGCATAATCGCGCACATACTTCAATTGGCATCCATTTGCGCTTGGAAGACAGTGGGGAAGTTTCTCATGGGGATAAGAACTCAATGGACTGGACCGACGATCCTGCTTTGATTTTGGAGCCATCCGTGAAATAATTTATTTTGTTGTGTTGAGTTTATATAATTCGTTCGACGCCATATCATCATTCGGGGCTGCCATGCTTGGAGCAGGGATAGTTAAATTTTCGTCGGCCATCATTTGTCTTTATTTATTTGTTAGGGACGTTTTGATTCCGCACTCGGGTCAACGCGCGAATTTTTTGTTTTGTAACACAACAAACGACAAACCCCGCCCACACTTCAAGCAGTTGAGCTTGCTATCTAGCGCGCGTCACCTCTGGCCACCACTGAGGAGTTTTCGACACCTTGGTTTCACGGACGATCTGACAGATCATGACTCGACCCCCGTCCTCTCTCGAGGTTTCCTCAATTCCGACAGATATTACACCCATATTATATAAAGAAATTTAGAAAATCGAGTTGAGTGAAGTGGGCCCCTGCTAGTCCAAACTTTTGGCATAAACGCCATCAGACCCTTGGCCCCCTGAGTAAAATGTTTCGCTTTTCAAGGAATCCATAGAAATGCTTTTGGACTACTTACGGAACATCCAGGTGAACACGGACAAAATCCAGGCGATTTCCAGACGAAACAACCAAGGCCCCGACAAACTGACGGTGGACGGAAAACAGATAGAATGCAGGAGACTGCCGTCTATTTGGGACAGACTTTCGACAAATAACTGACATGGACAGAAGGACATAAGGCACCGCCGATCAAAATGCAACGGAGCTATCAAATCCCTCTTCCCCAGCATATGCTCAAAGAAACTAAACAAGAGGAACAGGAAGTTTATCTACAAACAGACGATACTGCCGATACTACTTTACTTGGCTTTCTGGCAAGCTTCCTATATGCACATACAACAGCTACAAATCTGCCCGAATCTCGCACTGCGAAGGATTTTCAAGGCTCCATGTTACGTTAGATAATAAACTCGTCACCAGGTGGGATGGCGTTTATACATGGCCGGTCAAAGGCTAATGCGAAGCATGTGGTCGCCTGGGCCGCCGACTATGAAAGAGCGCCGAAGAGGGTACCAAGAGGAAAATCAAGTTTGAGAGCTAATTTTATTAATTTTGAGCTGAATGTTATATAATTCCATTTAGTTGTGAGAAGACTTTTTTTCCGCATATTCATTGAAATTGACATGGTTGCGCGTGGTCGCGAACCGATTGGTTGGATCGCCTGTTGCGGTCACTTTGCCTTAAAGAAAAGATTAAATAAGAAACTTCATTTTTCCGTGTTGTTGATGCCAACCTTTCATATTTTCTAATCATTTGCTAAAAACACTCAGCAAGATCTTTAACACTTTTTAAAATTCAATTTGATCGAAAACACGCGCCACATCACCACAAAGATTCTGTAAGCCACATTCCAAGCATTCTGGTGTTCCTTGTTTCATCCTCAATTGCCGATAGCGTCTAATGTCTGATAGTATGATAAGCATTAGCCAATATCACCTTTAAGTGCTAATCCATGTAAATGAACCCGACACGTTGAAGTGTGCCAAACATGTTAAACCTCAAGACTCTTCACTCCAACAATTATACTTTCGCGCGATAACTATCGCCATTCACCGAAATTCGCCGATTTCATTTAATTCTTCGATACTTTCACAGTTTGCTTCTGTAACAAATGCTGACATATTACACACCCGTCTTCAACATTCTTCAGAAATCATCACCAAACATTATTTTGACTTGTGATCAAGTTGTGCTGTTAATCCACCCCCGAACAGGTGAAAAAAACATCGCCAAAGTAGACGAACAATGGAATTCTTGAGTACTATCTAAACAAGAATCTTACTACCATTCGGTATGGTACATGGTGTATACAAGCGTATCTGGCACTTGACTGTGCAAAAGTCTTGTAAAAGAACTGATGCTTGATGTTGATTAAATATCAGATTGTTCCTGCCACCACGCCATATGTGAGATATTAGATACTCGTACACGATGATTTGTGACATAGAATTGAAAATGGTTTTGAATTCGAAAAGTAATAGACAAATCTATTATAATTGTTAGTGGAAAACGGTATTTCGAGACATCGAATGGGATGGTACGTTCATGCAAAAGATGTTAAGCGCACATGAAGTGACTCCCACCTTTTCGGTGTTTCGGTGGATCAACATCAATGTCAACGGCGGCGTCATCATCACCGTCATACAAGTCATCAACGTTGTCATCGCAAAAATCACATACTTGCAATATGTCATTTTGCTTGATTACAGTGTTTGTTAAGATGTTCTAGGCGGTCTGATGTAGTTTTTTTTATGTATTTAACTTTACAGTTGCAATTGATGCTTAACAGATTTTCTTGTCATGGATAATAATCTGAAGAATGGGAGTTAATTTAGAAATGGCATTAGGCGTAGTGAACATGCTAACCTTTCACCCTAGAACAGCTTCTCGAGGATATGGGAATTGATTTAAAGCTTGTTCGCTTTAACGACATCAAAGACACGAAATTGATGCCGAACCACTTGTAGGGTAAACGGTAACCATGACATCACATATCCGTTGATTACATCCTGTAAAAAAACGTCAAGTCAACCTAATCCCTCTATAGCTTCAGCGATTTACAACGCGAACTTTAAGGGAGGTTTACAGCTCTACTAAACAGCTTTGCCCGGCTTCTGTCAATATTTAAGCTGCTTCTCTGTCTTATATGTGACGGTTTTGTACCTTAGTCATGTTCAACAGCTAAATCACATTTAGATTTGCTTCTTGACAAGATGCCAGTTGCACCTTTGCAATCGGCTATCCATCAAGCAACAGAGTCGGTTTGAACGATTGCATTTATGCCGGACACAAATTGCAAACACATATCTTTGACATCATCACTAGGATTCGTCAATTCCCATATATCTTTATTAGTGATATTATGGGGCGACCGGTAGCGCAGTGTGTTGAGCCATCAGTCTCATGTTTGACTACCGGCGTTTCGGGTTCGAATCCCCTCCACGACGACGTTCGTGGCCATTGATGTGCAGGAGGTGCATGCTGGCAACTGCATTCTCCGGAACCAGTTTATGCCAATGAAACGGCAACTGGGCCACATGGAACAGTTGACGCGCTATGCCCCACAATGGGTAAGGGCACTTGAGTAGTGATATTACAAAAATGTTTAGACAGATACTACTACTAGGCCAGTCCAATTAAGCTAATTTTAGGGCTTTTTAATAATAATGAGGGAAAGATCAGGAAATAATTTTAATCCCTTCTATAGATACTGAATACATGGAAACTGAGTTTGCATGGTCGCAGAAGGTGAACTTTTGAAGGGCGAAAATCCGAGAAATTTGAGCCCTTTTTCTAATATTAAAATATCATTATAACTACTAAACGGTGCCTTGGGTCGAAAAAACTTGCAAGAGTAAATTAAAGACCGTTAAATTCTGCGTTCAATGCACTGCTCAAAGTTGAAATTCGGTTCAATAGCGTAGTCAAAACCGATAGTCAAAAAATGACAATTTTCAAGGCTCCGGAGAAAAATCACACTTTATCACTATTCAAGCTCACAGATCTTTGCAGCGGAAGCTCCAAATGGAAAAGCTCGTCTGTAAAAGTTGGGGATAATTTGATTGTTAGCCTAACGTGGCCAATATTTTTCAATTTTGGCTATTTTTAGAGTAGCTATGAGCAACGATTCAAAAATGAATGATCATTGATTTATGCCTTAAAAGCTCTATCTCGGTAAGTATCACAGCTAGAAGCTTTATTTTAGTCTCAAATGGTAGATAAATTACTCTAGTTAAATAAAGTTTTACAAGATTTCTTGTAAGACCAATTTAGGAGATAGTAGAAAGAAACAGGACAAGGCAAACAATTAGGCACATTTTCAACATGTTGGCGGGATCCGTGGTGTTAGGGGGGGGGGGGGGGGGGGGAATAGAAAACTAGAATTTTTAAACAATGCACCAATTCAAACAATATATAAAAAATCGAAACTACCCTAATTAAAGTAACCAGTGTTATAACATTTTGACTGACCAAAGTAATTTAACCTTTGCAGAATCACCGACTTTTTTTTTTTAATAAAAACGCAATTACTCAAAAACTATACCCGCTAGCATATTCTAGTAAAGAGTGAATCGCGGGTAATATCCTATCCTAAAAACAGAAAATAGCCTGTCGAAATCAGATAAACTGATGATGATGATTTTTTCCAAAAAAAACTCATCTTTTCGGATGCGGCTCATTTTCACCTCGGCGGCTATGTTAACAAGCAAAACTGTCGTGTCTGGGGCTCAGAAAATCCACAAGTGATCGTGAAGAAGCCAATGTATCCACCGCGAGTCACTGTTTGGTACGGTTGATGGGTCGGAGGCATCATCGGGCTATATTTTTTCGAAGACGAGTACGGAAACACAGAAAATGTCAACCCTGAGCGGTACCACACTATGTTGGAGGACTATTTTGTGCCGGAGGTTGAAGCTCAGGGTCTGGACGATAAGTGGTTTCAATAGGACGGCGCCACACCACACACAAATCACCTCAATTTGGACTTTTTGTCTCGACAAATTCGTAAATTATTCAAATTTCAGACCCGACTCAAGAGATTTAAGAATATGTTAGGTGTCTGTGAAAGTTACAATATTTTATGCCCATATCACTTGACACTCGTGCCAGGTCAGAGCTTCCATAATCGCCGTTACCTTGGTTTGGGAAACATGGCAGTATTCAGAGAAACCTATTAAATTTGGCAACAGGGGCTCGTTTTCTTCCCATTAATTGCGTGATTTTATGAACCTATAACAAAATGCTTGTCGAGCACATAATACATGGAGGTGTAATCGGTTGGGGGCGGAATATTTGAGTCGGACATCTTATGTATTCGCTGTCATTTTTTTAAATTATTTTCGAGTATTTTTTTTTTGAATTTACCAAATTGAAGCTCTACATACCAACAATTTTGAAGAGGGTCCCAGCACCTCTCTGGATCCGCCACCGTTTCAAATTACTGACCACATATTCCCGACTTTCGAAAAACTTTAAAATGGTTACGGGCTACTGATATCCACCAAACATATCTACGATCCTAGTATACATCATCACTTCGATGCACATGCAAATGAAAATCACACACGGCGATTCAATTCGTTATTATTAATATTTATGCCACACATATGCATTCGTGACCATACCGCTCAACATAAAGTCCGGTTCAAAGGCACAGACGCAGCCAAGCAGAAGTTCCCAAGTGTGTCTCCTAAAAGGCGATGATATTCTTCACATTATGAATTTATTATCAATCATCACCGTCGTCATCACCACAATCACCATCATCATCGTCCGTCATCGTCTTCATCACAGTCCTCACCACAACCACGCATTGCTTTGTTGCACTTTGCTGTCTTCGGTGTGTTCTTTCGTCAAACGATGCGCTTTTTCGATGTTACTCGTAGGTTCGATGTCGTGGTCAGAGACATACATACATGTTGTCAACGCATCTTTCAACTTCACATGCATGATGACCATGTCATCATTTCACCTCCGGCTCTTCACTTTTCACCAATATCAACATTATTATTTCATGATGTCGGTCGGTTTGTATCTCCTGTGATTGATGTTGGATGCACGAGAAATTCATGTTCTCGATATTGTTCATGCAACAAGTTGATGATGAGATAGAACCGAAAATGAAGAGTGCATAGGAATGAAGATTGTACAATAAGAAATAAAAGAGTTGTGTGGAGTGTTCAAAAGATTATGGTTAAATAGTTGTGGGAGCGAATACCGAAAGAAGAGCAAGAGGATAACATGCAAGAATGATGTAGGATCTATTAAAAATTATCAATCGATGAACAGTTATGATACATACAATCGTTGGCAGTGAGTGTAGAAAATTTACTTTAGAAATTGAAGAATTTCACAGATTTTTGAGTCAAAATTTTTTTCCATTTACCTATATATAGCTCGACATAGTCATATGGGAAGTCACTTTAAAGCCTTAGCTGAAGGAAATCCTGCTGGGAAGGCATTGCTGCATTGGCTAATCAGCTGGTAACGTTAACAGTAACGCTATTGAACTGGAACCCTTTAGAACCGATACAAATTTATTTCGACGCTGGGACACAGCAGTAGCGGTGTAAGAATACATCAAATCATGAGGATTATGAGGATCAAATTGGGCGATTACCACGTCGCTGCGGTGATATTACGGTCCGCATTGTACCAAAATCGTCAATTGATAAGATTAGATTACGGAGTGGGTCGTGGTTGATGAAGAACTACAAGCAGTGGGACAATGTCCTGAGGGGAACCGGTCTAAATCAGTTAATCTAGCTAACTATCTGCAATAAGCTGTTGAGATGGCCAGGTTTTATGAATGCTATGTCCTCCTATCTACGATACTAATCTAGAGCTCAAAGTTCAAATCTCGGCGCGATCAAAAACTGCCTGTGGGTACTGATAGAACTCTCACAGTGCTCCGATAGGAAGTGCATGCCAGCAACTCCACTTTCGAAAAGCAGATATGCTATCGAAACGTCAACAAGGCATAGAAACGCTAGAGGTGTTGGCGCGCCTATGCGCTGGAGGGTTCAAGACAATTAACATATCCTCCACCATAGGGAAGAAGTTCCGTTTTTACGGTGGACGAGAGGCTCCAATTCACACAGAATGTGCTCTATTACCCGACAATGAATAATTTGACCTACCTCAGACCAGGGCAGGTTTATGAAGTTCAATTTTGGGGGCATTGTTCACAATCGATTTTGGGGTTCTTTTTCATTTACCGCCAAATGTGAGGCAATCCTTTTTTTGGGTTGAAATTCGTCCTTTCATTTTAAATTGGGGGAATAAGTCATGATGAACAACCACCTCAACACCTCACGAATGGGGTTCTTTTTTCATAATTTTCACCTCCATTTCCCCTCTATGGGGACACCCACTTAAAGTTAGCCTATTACGACGCATCGCTTTCTCCAGAGAATTATACGAACGAACGAATTTCATCCAATCCAAAGAATTCCGAGCAAGCACTCGTGGAGCATTTTATTCACCCGATGAATCGCTGGACGGGAAAGACGCACGGTGCTTGGGTGTGCACAATGCATTATCCACACTTGACTCGTGACTCAACTGGGCCACCAGGAACAGTTGACGCGCTATGCCCCACAAGGGGTTAGGGCAATTGAGTAATTAACTTTTCCGAGTTTTTTGTCATCTTGGAAGGTATTTTTTAAATAAAATTTTCTGAAGTTCTTAAGACTGTTTTGTGATTTTTTTCCACTTAATTCACTAATCTCAACATTTCAAAAAGTTAATCTAGAAATCGTTAAAATGCGAGAGCGGTCCGATAAGTACTTAGCCTACAAAGAAAAACGAAAATTTTGGAAAAGTGGCGATTTATTTATCAACATAGTCTCTTTTTAGCTCGATATACTTGACCCAGCGATGCTTCAACTTCTTTAACCCATCTGAAAAATACATTTTCTCGAGGTCTCCAAAGTAGGCCTCCGTGGCGGCGATGCCCTCCTCATGCGACTCAAATTTCTGCCCGGCGAGTGACCTTTTTAAGTTTTGAAACAAAAAGAATTCGCACTGGGCCAAATCTGGAGAATACGGTGGATGGGGCTCATAGCCCAATTCGACCAATTTGGCCGTGGCGACGGCGGAGGTGTGAGCCGGTGCGTTGTCATGGTGGAAGAACACATTCGCCCTTGATATTTATTTTAATACCAACAAGACCAAAGTTCTCAGCCCTCCATTACAGAAAAGAAACTCGACACCTATTTCCATCAATATTAATGGGCAGCTTGTGGAGAAGGTGGACAACTTTGTCTACCTGGGTAGCATTGTTGCCAAAAATGGTGGTACGGAGCTGGACATCGTTCGTCGAATCATCCAGGCTAAATGCGCATCCGGCATGCTGTCCAAAATCTGGCAGAGCAATTATCTCAACATCAAGACCAAGCTGGGCCTGTTTCGCTCCCTGGTACTTTCAGTGCTTTTATATGGGAGCAGTACATGGAAAGTTTCCGTAGGAGTTACCAAAAGGCTTTTTTCGTCAACTCATGTCTTCGTCGAATTCTAAGAATTTTCTGGCCCGATACAAAATCAAATGAAGAGCTTAGTTGGCGTACGGGGCAGATGCCTATCGACGAATTGATACGCAATCGAAAATGGCAGTGGATAGATCACACATTGAGGAAGAGTGATAACTGCATTGCTTTGCATGGCATGAAATGGAACCCTACTTCCAACCAAGGGTGACCGAGAGGGGGTCCTCAAATCACATGGTGTCGATCTGTGGCAAAAGAGTGCCAGGCACTGGTTAAGTCTTATGAGCAGCTGCGCCCCATTGCCCAGAACAGAGTACGATGGAGCGCGGGAGTAGTTGACGCGCTATGCCCCATTAGGGATTAAGGAAAAGTAGTATAAAACTTTGAGCTCGATTTCCCAACACCTCAATTTCGGTATTCGCCCTTTTTATTCCATGGTCTTTAAGGTCATATTTCTTTAAAAAATTATGTTTTTGATTAATACGTACGCACTAAACGCTTCCAAGATTTTTTTTTTAACAAGTGTCAATCTAATTCAATGCGTGGTCTAATACGGGAATAAATTATTTCAAAACAAAAAAGAACGAAAATCTTATCAGTCAGTCCTTGGCAATCAGCCAAGCAAACTCATTAAGTGTTTGCGGGTGATTCCAAAAGTATGTGCAAGCAAATTTACATCCGGACCAGGGTAGAAGAAGTATAGTAGCGGTTTGATGTATCATTGTCGGAACTATGGTCCAAAAATAAGTCTCTACAATATCCGATCAGATACTGATCCGGATCTCTATCAGTATTATGATTGATTGCCACTGTGGAGAATTACCAACTGATGCGTTTAAATTAATTTAATTCAAAGGAACCATAAAAAGCGTTACAAAAAAAACTAAATAAGAAAAGAGAAAGCTTTTGATTCATGTCTGCATCATAAATCAACGAAATGATTTAATGTTAATAACCTACGATTTCCAACTATTCTGCAATCTGGTAAGAAGCAACACATATTAAGAAGCCATCTCCCCCATTTCTTTTATCACAAATTGTCACCAAACCGCAGCAATTAAAATTCAACAGTGGCTCTTGTATTGTTACGTTCAACACAACATAAAATTAATCGTCGTATATTCTTTAATTGGTTGACCACAGATTTTTAGACAATCTACCGTTATATGTGAACACAGTGGTGCAAATATTGCCATGGTAAGTTCACCATCCGCCAGCAACAAAACCAACAAAGAGTATAACATCATAACAGTTGCTTATTTTTCTTGTCCTCTGGTGTACGGATGAGCACTAGGCTCTCGGTATGTTTAATCACAACAATCCAACAAACATACAAGCTACAAGACACAGTGCATACGAGACGAGTAGTTGGTACAATCGTGTCGTCTAATATGCGGTACGTTTGATCTTCCGTGTTTTTTTGCGGATTGTTAAGTTTCAGATATTAAATTTTATGCGCGAGTGTATATAAAGAGTTCATTATATTTGTATGATTAATTCGATAATCATAGATAAGTACCTGAGTTTTAATTGTTGAGTTGTAACGGAAAACGGGGTGTATGTTGATGACGATAACGATGAAGTGAAGATATCCTGGAAATGGAAAAATATTAAATGAAATTAGTGGTTGATGGTATGGGAAATATTTACAGGTCTATAGATAAATTTTTTTTTTTTTTTTGTAATACTCGCTCATCATAGTTTAATAGAACGAAATCATTCACAATCTACACAAGGATTATTTTTTTACTATTTTACTTGGTGTTTACTTTACCATTCTGCAGGCTTATGAATATATTGAAGCTCCATTTACTATCGCGGACGAAGTATATGGATCTACAGTCGTGGCTACAATTATTTACATACATAAAATAGGTAAAACAAACCACAAAACAATTCGAATTAAATCAAAATAACTCCTTTAATTTAACTGATGACAAAATGTAAATTTATTCAGGTGCTCTTTGGGAGTTCGTAATTAATTATCAAAGGCAAAATTAAAATAAAATATCGTAGAGCAAAGAAGGATGGTTTAAAAATTTAGTGGCCAAAATTATATTACAGTGAGATTCGTCTTTCCACAAAATCTGAGAAAAAGTGAATCGTTTATCTAAATGTAAAGCAGTGTCTTTCAATGTACCCATCAATTAGACATGCTGAGAAAGGGAGAGAAGACGCGATGGGATAGTAGCACGCAAGTGTATGTCGATAAGATGTTCCTGCTTCTTCAGCCAAGCTGACCATAAACTTATCGGGCGGAGATCCTTCGAACGAGGGTGCCTGCTTACCAAGTCTTAGGTAATGCTTCCAAAGAACATTACCTATTAGGTGACTTAGCTTCCGCCGTTTTTTCCTGGAACTAAAAGCTGATCGAAAACCCCCAGATACTTACGGTGAGGTTGCTCTGAGTGACAGAACATGTCCAGAGTGGTTTCAACGTTTTAAAAGTGGCGATTTCAATGTCGAAGACAAGCATGGTGATGAGAAAGAAAAAATTTTCAAAGACGACGAATTGAAAGCACTGCTCGATGAAGATTCGTTGTAAATGCAAAAAGAATTAGCTGAATCACTCGAAACGCCTCAAGGCCAGTATTAATGGAAAAACGACCAAAGTACCAAGAGAGACACGACAAAATCATCCTTCAGCATGACAATGCTCGGCCACACGTCGCAAAAGTGGTCAAGACATACTTGGAAACCCTGAAATAGGAAATCTTGCCCCACCCGCCGTACTCCCCAGACATCGCTCCTTCCGACTACCATCTGTTTCATTCCATGGCGCACGGCCTGGCTAATCAGAATTTTCGTTCGTACGAGGAAGTTGAAAAATGGATCCAATCATGGATCGCGTCGAAAGACGCCTCCTTCTTCCGAGATGGAATCCGAAAATTGCCGGAGAGATGGACGAAAGTGTCGCTAGCGACGGACAGAACTTTGAATAATACATCTGTAAGTAGTTTTTGACAATTAAGCTTTTAATTCCTGGAAAAAACGGCGGCAGCAAAGTTATACACCCAATAATTCAATTTAATTAAGTATTTTATTAATTATTTCCAACCTCTGCGATAAACGCACATGAGGCAGTTTCCTTTGCCTGCATTGCTGATTCAATCTAACTCACCAGATGATAGAGAGCTGTATCGTTACGATTGGTAGGCAAACTGTCTATCGTGTAGGGAATTCCTCTTGAGAACATAAATGTTCGTCAAGGATTTTTCCACCGGTTTCGGTATGAACGATGTTAAGCTGATTGGCCGATAGGATTTAGGGTCATCTTTGGAACGATTGCCCAGCTTAGGGATGAAGACTACCTTCACTGGTCTCCAAGCAACAGGAATGTATCCCAGTGCGAAATAACAACTGGTGGTTCCTGCGTCTTTTGGAGAAGGCCGGGGAATACTCCGTCAGTATTAGGCGATTTGAATGGACTAAATGACTCGATGGCCTATTTCAATCGATCGGGAGTGAATATGCTTCTTGCAGCACTCAAATCAGATGAACGTGCCCTGTGTAGACGACCCGAGATAGGAGGAGGCACATTTTCTCCTAGGATCACGCATTTAGGGAAATGCGTACTCAACAAAAGTTTACCAGTATACTCGGCATTAATTGTAATTCAACCGTCCGTTCTTTTGAATACTTATCTGATCAGTTCCCTTTTAGCCAAAATCTGATATAGTCTCTCAGCCTTATTTATACTATCAACATTATCACAAAGCTTGGACCAATAATGTCTTTTGGCAGACGTGATCTTGTTGTTACATTCCGGATTTTTTGCTTTGCTGAAGAACTTTCTGGTGGTTTTCCTTAAGCGATAGAGTTCAGAATTCCCCCAGGGTACTCTCCTATTATCCTTGATGGTTTCCAGGGGACAGTTTGCTTCGTAGGAGGCAACTAGCGCACTGGTAACACTATTTGCAATTGTGTGCAGTCCATGCCATCCCGAAATTGTCCTATCAATCATCGTTAATCTTTTCTGCAAAATCGAGTCATGGTTAGGCCAATTTGTTCGCTTTGGAATTCGTCTGACACGAGGTTCTGATGCGTGCGCATCAAAACCAATTCGAATATGGTTGTGATCGGATAATGAAGGTTCATCCGATACGTGTCACTTCTGTATCCAGCTCGCCGCCAGATGGCTGCCAAAATTAATGTCTAGCACCTCACTCCCAGACCTCGTAACAAAGGTGGAACTGTTGCCTATATCGCAGATATTCAACTAAACCAAAAAGGTGCTCCCCTCTAATGTAAGTATCTGTGCTGCCCCACACTATGTGGAGTGTGTTGGATTCATAGCCGAACAAGGCGAATAACAAAGGACCGATGATATGCTGATTGGTCGAATGTCATTGGGACGCACGTGTGAAGTTCTGGCAGAATTCGGTCTGAATATCGCTTTTACCTCAGTCCATAATTTATTGAGGAAGATAAACTAATTCTAAGCACGCTATGAAAATGGTTTAAATCCTTGGTGTCAGAATATCCGACGAATACTGGAGGTCGGCAGGTGTTATTCCGTCCGCCCTGTAGATGTTTAAGCTTCAAAACTTGCAATATCCTAGAAAAACTTTTCGTTTGATATAATATTACTATGTTTGCGGTTGCCAAAATTTCATCCAATTTGTAAGGTGTACTACCAGCGAAGTGTGTATCGGACAGAACCTCAATGGTGTCCTTGCTAGATTAGGTCCACGACCCGTTCTGCTCCAATAGGTAGCTTGGTGCAGGTGGATTATTAGAGAGATTTTTGCGGAGTCTGAATGTCTCGCACAAACCTTCGATACGTCCACAGAAAAGCCTCCATGAATTGCGTTTGGCCTTCCTCAGTTTTTTGCTATAAGAGCTAAGAGACAGATTCGAGCCTGAAAGATTTCGCATTGTTAAAGGACTTCCTGCACGCGGCTCTTAACTCAAATATCCCAGTTGGCGAGGCAGATTTTTCTTCGCCTTTTTGTTTTCTGATGGGACATGATCTGTTCGATTCTTTGGTAAGAGATTTCGTTAGTGTGTGCACCATTTTATTTAACTCAAACTCATCACGCGGCCGGTCTGGAAGCGAGAGTCGTGCTCCGGGAAGAGTGTCTCTGTGTTTTATCCAATTTGTTCGTTTGCGAGTTAACAACACAGGAATTCCTTCTGGAGTCTTATAGAGCGTATACTGCAAGTATCGACGATCCGAAAAGGAGTGATCATAAAACACCCTCTAGTTTCTCACCAAAATACAACATTTGGTCAACAAGATACAAGTACCTCCCGTCTGTTCTTTTTGACAAAAGCAGGTTCATTTTCCACTACGCAGAGGAAGATGTTGGACGCGATATTAAATTCGAAAAGCAACTCCCCTTGTGTGTTCGTGGCAGAGCTACCCTACACCGTATGTTGTGCGTTTAAATGACAACCAAGTATCAGGCTAGTTTTGTGTGTTTTGAATGCAACAACTGTATTTCTAAAAATAACAGGATTGAAGACGCCTGCATAATCATATATGTGGAGATCAACCAATATTTTTTCCACCAATTTCCAGACTCACAGCCACAAAGTCCGTTTTACTGTGCTCGAACATCACATACTAGCAAAAAATCACAATTAAAAACAAGCGAATAAACATCTATGCAATTCGATCTCTCCTTGAATACAAAGATTTGAATCAAATCGAATTGATCATGATGAGTGACTGAATCTTTACGGACATTACATTATGTGGAAACAATAATAAACCTTGAATTTTAAGAAATTATCTTGTTTTCGAACAAATAATTCAGATTGCGAAGAGAAGATAACAACAGTAGACTTTGAGACGTCTGCCTTGCCATCTATTTCAAACCTGAGGTACTAGTCAAAGAAAAAATGTGCATAAAAAAAGATAACATGAACAATAAAATCATTTTCATCTGACTGCATGTCTAGGTAAAGAAGATAAAAAGTCCCATTCAATATCGTTTTTGAATGACAGACATTTGAATGGAGATTTTTAAAAAAATATTTCTTTCTTTTTATTGTAAGGGCTTTATGAATATTAATTGATCTTTTATCAATTTAATCAAGTCACTCTGAAAAAAAAGGTTGAGGTCAATGCAGATGGAAAATTTCACTTCCGTTCGAAACTTTTTTTTTTAATTCCAGCTTTGAATTCAATTCAATTTAACTACGTGGTCTAAATGTAGATGCAAAATGTTGCATCTTAGTTACAATAAAAAAGCACATATACATATCATGCCACGAATTCCTTTTACTTCGTCCTCTTTAAATAATTAATAATGCAAAATTTTGCAAAACACTTAAAAATGCGCCATTCCAATCTATTCGGCTAATATTAAATTGATTATTTGTCATTCATAGCGCGAATACTTTTTGTTCTATTTGGCAGTCAAATTAGTATTAAATCCATCAGATATTACGAAAAACAATATAAGATAATAGCTGCCGGTATCCTGATTTCATCTGCTTTTTGATTTGAAACTATAAACTGTAAAATTAGTGTCATATTACTTCGATTTATATTGAAAAATCAATTTTAGAAATTCCGTCCAATTATGTATCTGTTCATCTTTCGCTATTCATTAGTGTGTAAATTATATGCCGCGAAAGAGGGGTGAGGGGTAATAAATGCTTATTCAAAAATGTTAATCAAAGCGAAACCTTTCATTTTATTGGGCCGGTGAAGACATAGATGTATCTTTGTGGTTTGGATTCTGATTGAAGCTATATAGCGAAATTAAAGTTTGAAGAAATTATTACCTCGTTTTGCTAACTGTATGTATGTATTTTCAAATTAGATGTGATGTGAGATGCGGTGCGAACACAAATCGTCTTAGGGGCAAGTGTTCAGTTTCCATGACCCTAGATCTAGCTATTTGTGTATTTTGAGAAGAGTCACTAAATTCGGATATTTAAAGAATTTACTTTTAATGAAGTCCTTTTTTAAAAATCTGCTCCTATTTCTAGGATATGTAGATTCAAATTGACACTTTCGTATGGGGTGCTTACGAATTACTTTTTACTATTTTTTAATCTCGGCAGTGTCCTCTTCAAATACCTGCTCATGTTTCTAAAATATGCGGACAAGTCTTCTGATTTTCGCAAGTGTCCAACTACAAAAGTATCAGTTTGATTAAAGTTTTTGATTTTCGCAAGTAAATGGGAACAGATGTTTGAAAAAGGACTACAGTTCGGGGACTTTTCAAATTATACAAAAGTAACTACATAGAACTGAGGCCGTGGAAACTAAAATTTTGATTTTTGCCGAATGGATTAGTATTTTGAAACCAGCATAGTTCTAAAAATACGAGCAAATATTTAAAAAAAAAACTTCAGTTTCGCTCATTTGACTAAAATACTAAACAACTACAATTTTGGCCACGGAAACCAAACACTGACCAAAGATGGTTTGAAAAAATTATTTTCATAGCATTACTTTACGTAATTGGTTGCTAATATTTAATTTGACCCAATGGTACCCAATGCCACTACCGTCAAGGTCTGGCAACTGTCTTAAAGTGATGGGCGGACGTTATCAGCATAACCAAATTATTTAGTGCGAGTATGCTCGATTGTTTCAGGTATGATGTCAAGGTTCAGATGGCATAGCGAAAATTTTGGGATAAATCTCTATATAGACCTTGACACATTGCAAGGTTTGTTTCAAAAAGGAATTTAGAAAGGTCCGGTGTGGCGTAGTTGAAATAAATACGGTTCAAATCTTGAAAGGAACATCCAATTTTTTTCCCTGGCTTTTTGTACTTTGTATTAGAGGGAGAGAGAGAGAGTTATCTGGATTTGCCGCATAGAGATATATGTATGTATCATAAATAACTGGCGCAACAGTGCGATTTTGGACCAAGGACTTTCAATGAACGGTTTAATGGGCATTCAGAGATGCTCGTAGGGACGGAGCCTAAGGTGACCATGAAGGCCGGGCAGTGCCATCTGACAAAAAAATAGGCCCCTCAACGAGCTATGCTTACTGTAGCTCAACTCAGGAGACGTGGGTGGGGTTTTCGCCACTCGTTGCCCCTGTCCTTTACGTATTAATAGAACTCAAAGGCCTGGGGAAAACAACACAAACAGGAGGGGCAAAAATGGGGAGTAATAAAAAAAATGGGTTCATAAAGATGGAATAGTTGGCGGACTGCATATACGCCCTCGCGCTCGCATCGGGGTCCGGGCGTAATTGGACCTTCGGCCTCTGGTTTCCTACCACCGAGAGATCAGTACTCATCACCATCATCTGCCGGTGGAATCAGCACTACCAGACCAGAAGCCTCCAGATGAGCCAGCATCATCTCATCTACTACATCATGACGGTGTGTTTTATGCAGTTGTGTGCGATCGGCCACACGCTCAACCGAGTTATTTACCACTAATGGGTACTCATTTACCAGCTGACTCATAGTCCGACACGCAAAGTACGGTGTAAATAAATTTTTCTTTAAGTTACTTAGAAGGACAATCCTGGCAAACAAAAAGGTATCCAGGGCTCCTCCGCGCTTCGTCCGGTCACCGAAGATGTTCCAAATGCCGGCAATTCAAAGCATTTATGGAGGCCTTAAATACGTGGTTAAACCACAAAAGGCAAACATAACACCAGGATTGCCTCGTCGAATTGACTCTAAAAGGATAATCTAGTCTATAGGAAGGATTGGGGTGCTACAGAAGAAAGCACAGCTACTTGAAGGGAAAATACGTGAAGGAAAAATGGCTAAGTCCTAAGATTTAAAGCAAGTAGTCTTAATGTGCTTGTGGGGATACAAATCGGGGGAAGGACTAAAAAAGAAACCCAATGAAGTCCTTTTTAGTTCCGTTCTTAACCAGAAATGGCCCCCACGTTGGGCGCCAAATATGTAACGGACGGTTTGGTGAGCATCCGAAGATACCCGTGGGGACAGAGCCTAGGTTGCATTGTGACCGTGAAGGTCGGGGCGTGCCATCTGACGAAGAAAAAGGCTCCTCAACGAACTAAGCAGCGGCCTATGCTTGCTGTAGCTCAGTTCGGGAGATGTGGGCGGGGTTTTCGCCGCTCGTTGCCCCTGTCCTTTACATATTAACAAAAATTCATAAGCCTGGGGAAGACAACACAAACAGGGGAGGAAAAAATGGGAAATAAAAAAAATTTTCGATAAGGATGGAATAGTTAGCGGCCGGATCACACGCCCACGCGGTCGCACTTGGGTCCGGGTGTAATGGGACCCTCGGCCTCTGGTTTCGTACCACCAACAGATCACTACTCATCAGGTGCTGCTTCGATCTGCTGGTGGGAGTAGCACTACCAGGATATGGTCCATTGCAGGTGGTTCATTACAGTCTTTGGGCGGCGTCAACCAGGTCACTCGGCTATATTGATCAACTTTGATATTCCCGAGGAGACGGACTATACCTTCCCGAAATACTTGTTCGAAATGGGCTTTACAGGCCTGATTCCCTCTAGGAATGATTGGCCCGTAAACGCTTTTCAGGAATCAGATGCCATTACCATTTTCACTGATTGTAAGACTGAAGAAGAAGTGGTGGCTGGCATATACTCGGAAGAGATGGATATTAGCTTGTCGTTCCGACTCCCGAACTTTAGTAGTGTTTTCCAGGCGAAAGTTACAGCAATATCTGAAGCTCTAGCCTGGTTGTCGCAAAACGATATATCTGGTGGGGACATTATAATCTACTCGGATAGCCAACCGACGATTAAATCCCTTAGCTCTCTATTGGTAAATTCGAAGACAGTACTGGATTGTCGCAACTTCCTAATAGAAATAGGAAGGCTCTTTATCATTTGCCTGTGCTGGGTGCCAGGGCATAGTGGCTATGTTGGTAACTGCAAAGCCGACGAACTGGCTAGAGCAGGTACGATCAATGAGATCAGCGGGCTGTTACGTAGCACCAGGATGCCGTTGGCTGCGTGTAAACTGGTTATCAAAGATGCGGTGTATGATAGGGCCTGTATCACATATAGCAATGACAGTACATGTCATGTGGCTAGACAGGTGTAGCCCAAATCAGATCCGAAACGTTCTTCTGGATTGCTAATCCTAAACAGAAATAATCTAAGATCTGTCGTAGAAGTTCTAACTGGACATTGCCTAATTGGGGAGCATGTCGGGAGACTTCGTCTTCAATATAATGGTTTTTGCAGGAGTCGTGGGAACGTGGAAGAGGAGGAAAGTCCGCCTCATCTTCTGTGTACCTGTCTGGCCCTGGCCAGATTTAGAAAAGACCTCCTTGGTTCCTACTTCTTCACCGATCAGGATGGCCTGAAAAAGGTATATGTTGGTCGGCTACACGGCTTCATTGTGAACTCAGGCTGGTTTAACGAGTGAGTTGGTCTAGGCTGCTGAGTCCAGAGGTATCACTACGGACCCAGTGGTGGTTTAAGTGTGCTTAAGCAACCATTTTAACCTAACCTAACCAAACCTATCCTACCTTCAGAATGATAATTGAGGAAGACAATGCCAGCCCACCTCGCAAATATAGGTGACTATAAGCTGGTCTGTCAGCGTACTTCGTGGCAGTCAGTTGGAGAGGTTGGGTTTCTGGAAAGTCCTCCGTGCTACACGACCTACCTTAATTTATTTTTCGCACTGACTTGTTCCACTTTATGCCCATCAGCATGTAGAAATATCTGTCTCAACCACAAACAAACTAAATTCCATCAATTTACCATAAATAACTCATCAATAATGCCCATTAATGTTGACATAATTATGATCTTACTGTCACAATAAGTGACTGAGAACCGCCCAATCTCCATATCTATCAGCCAGGGTATTGTTAAAGATATTTCATATTCATTGCAATATAACTTAATCGAAAGCACCAAAACAACAGTGCACAGAAATACTTTATCCACTCCCAAATAAAGCGATGACACATTCATACGAGTACAATACAAATTAGTGTCACTTGAAAACGACGACGCAAAGAGTTATTATCTTGTTTTCTTAAGTATCGCATATATTACCCGAAACCATCTCAGGTCAATTACTTTTCCCGAATTACGTGACTTGAAATTGTAACCATTCCGTACTAACCGTGCAATCTTTTCACCACCTCCTCACTTTAAAAAAAAAAAAAACATGCATTATGCGTCAATCTATTCTGTAATCAATATCGTGGGAAAAAATCAGTCGATATGCGTAAGAAAGCTGGGCGTGGAGAAGGTCGCACGAGAGATTGTTAGCAAGGACGGCCGTTGCAAAGTGTCATGCTATTTTCAATTCATGAAAAGAGGTGTGACCATCGCGTCGTTGTGCGCTCGTATGAATTTTAATAAATTAATTGTATATGCAAAATCTGTTTTTTTTTTAGGTTCAAGCAGCGAGTCTTGCCGAATTTTACCAATTTGTATGCTAATAAGTTGCGGCCGGCACTGGTGAGTTTTTGCATTGCATCCGTGATAACAGATGAAAAGAGTGCGATCTGTTATTTCATAGAATAATTTTTTTTTGTTCGGAAGTTTGATAAGGCTATCCTTTTAATGGTAATAATTTCTTTTGACAATAATAATATAAATTAAGAAAAAAAAAAACTGAAAAAATCGGTTCCCATGTCAGAAATTTTAAGTTTTACACTTGCGGCCTTTTATATTTTTTGTTTGTTTCGGAAACTATATTTTTTATTTGTTACCACGAGTAGAGCAATCTCTTTTGAGTCTACCATTTGTGAATAATGTTAAAATGTCTAGAAGAAATCTAACTTACAAAAAGAAAGCACTTTGTTTTTTACCATTTAACTGTTGTTAAAAAAATATTAAAAATCAATTAGCCCTCGGCAGCGCGAGACATTAACGTTCCACGTCAAAGTATCTATTCATGAAAACGAAAGATTGAAGCGGGAAACCTGAATTTTGGCAAGCAAGTGTATCGAAGTTCTTAGGTCAAGAAGATGTATTAATAATTTCGAAACTTTGTCGACAAATTGAGATACTTATATCGCCTAAAATTCAATTATAGCTTTGTACGAATTGTTTTTGGCAATAACGTGAAAATTTTGCACAACCTATAATCATGATTAATTTTATGTACGCAATTTGGGTGGGCTCGTATGTAGTATGGGCGTTTATATTATCGGCTAATGTTTCATCTGATAGCCGGAAGAGGAAGAAAATTGAATATTTTTGTTTGATTAGAGTGCGTGCTGCAGGCGTACTGCTAATGGATAACATAACGATTGCATGCGACGCTTGGTAATGATTGGTTTAGAAGTTGAAATTAAATAATAGATTTGCGGAGTTTGATGTTTTCGTGTGAAATACTTAGAGTTTAACACATAGCTCTCGAACATTTCAATTAATCGGATGAAAGGAACTTCTTTGTAATGACCGCATTCTATTTTATCAGATTATTTAGACAGGACTTTTTTCATCATTTTACTAAATTTTAATCGTGGTAGTTTGTAATGAACCACCTGTAATGAACCATATTATGGTCTGGTAGTGCTGCTCCCACCGGCAGATCGAAGCAGCACCTGATGAGTAGTGATCTGTTGGTGGTACGAAACCAGAGGCCGAGGGTCCAATTACACCCGGACCCAAATTCGACCGCGTGTGCGTCTGATCCGTCCGCCAACCATTCCATCCTTATCGACTATTTTTTTTTATTCCCCATTTTTATCTCCCCTGTTTGTGTTGTCTTCCCCAGGCCTATGAATTTTTGTTAATACGTAAAGGACAGGAGCAGCGAGCGGCGAAAATCCCGCCCACGTCTCCCGAACTGAGCTACAGCAAGCATAGGCCGCTGCTTAGCTCGTTGAGGAGCCTTTTTCTTCGCCAGATGGCACAGCCTGACCTTCACGGTCATTATGCTACCTTAGACTCCGTCCCCACGGGCATCTACGGATTCCCACCAAATCGTCCGAAACAAGTTCGATGAATAGATCGTAGATATGTTGAGTCAGAAGTGGTAGACTATATCCCAAAAAATTGTTGCATTTCCCTCAGTCTTCAAGTTGACTCAGATACTTAAGTGTTCATTGATTTTAAAAAAGTTGGTGGACCTGATACAGACCACTAACCCACTTCTCATTTAGTGTCAACTCTTAGAACGGTCTAAAAATCGAGTCCTCACGCTCACTCAAACGCACTCATTTTGACTTCTTACCAAAAAGTTAGTGGTTTTGTTGTTAATTTTGCCACAACACACCCATTGATTGATCTTGATGCAGTTCTTTTTATTTGGCGGAAAGAATTGAAGTACTAGAAAACTAATGTTTAGGACTCGAATCCTTTAACTAGCTTATCGTCACTCTATTAAATGCAGCTTCAGAAGGAATGTGGCACATTGCCTCGAAACAGGAGTTGCAAGGAAATCCTTTTCCAATGGATTGTACAACAAGAAACCTGTACTGACCGACCAGTTTAGATGTCGCAGGTAGCACTGTTAATTACACTCGGATGTAAGAATATATCATACATAAAAATTAACCAAAGCGAAAATTTTCTTAAAATTCTGAGTCGCTTGTTTCTCTGGTGTGGTCTTGGATACTAAGGTTGACGTTCGTAATATCCCCTATCTATAAATGTACCAAAATGTTGTCGAAAGAAAGAATATCTCTAATTATTTTTTTTTATTTATTCAGGTCTCTGTTAAAGAATCAAAATAAAATAGTGATATAAAATAGTGATAAGTGTGGACGCATACTTATAGTATTTCCCCAAACCACCAGTGGAGCATAACGCGTCAATTGTTCCCTTCTAGCTTAGGTGGCGTTTTGTTAGCACAAGCTGATTTCGGACGGTGTATGTTGCTGACATGGACCTCTTGCTCATTTAACCGCATGCCTGCGATAAATCGGGAAAGGTTCTGGATTATCGTTCCGCCATACAGCCACGACGTGGACGGGACTCAAGCCCATGTATAACTGGCAGACGGATGCATCAGACTGACACTTCAGTGTACTGAGCTACACCCCACGTGGACGATCTATATCTTGTAATGTTTGTCTTTTGAGTATTTACAAAAATTTATATCCGTCGAAAAATTGTTGTTTCACATTTGAAATTTTTCGTAAATTTTCAAAATTCAAATCATATCAAATACTCACTTTTTACACTCTTTCTACCAATCGGCAATCATCTGTTCAATATATATTGTAGTTATGCGATCTAAGTCAGCATTGGATGTCGCAGTAGATGGTCAAAATATTGCCACAATTAACCACCCCAAAATTGTCGGTGCCACCCGTGGCAGCATGGCCACCTCCTCGGCTCATGCGTCAACCATTTGCCAAGGGACGAGAAGCAGAAACAAAATCCCCAAATCTTCAATTGGCTGTTACTGGGAAAATATAAGGAGACCCTAATCCCGATATACAAGCCCATCGGAAGATCTGTTGCTAACTATGCGGCTCCCATCTGGTCAGAAAATTTGTACGACACTCAGTGGAAAAATATACAAACCTGTTAAAATACTGCTCTTAGAACTGTCAAAGGCTGCATCTTGATGTCGTCGTAAGATCATCCGCATCAGTAGACCAAAATGGTGCCCTTAAAAAGCAAAACACACTTCTGACCTAATAGGATCTGGTTGGCTGTTATCGGAGTGTTCATCTTAACTCCAACTTTATGGAACCTACCGGCACGTCAAGTGGTTCAAAGTTTCAAAATAGTTCCTTTTGATAACGCCAGCTTTAAGTTGGCCATGACAATGGTGCACAGTGAGAAAGTATTTTCTTCGATTGCGGAACTGAATCCAAATAAAGTATGCGGTAATGCGCACGCTTAACCACCTGCCATATCTCCAGACTAATCCCGGCTCTCAAAAGCAACCAGAGCTACGTTAGCTCAACTTCGTTCTGTTTGGTGTTCGCGACTGAATTCATACCTGCCCCGCATCGAAAGTAACATCCAAAAGTCCTGCCTTGCGCCACTCGATGTTGAGCACATATTTAAGTGTTCAGCAGACCATAGACTACGTGCTCCGTATGTGTATGGAAAGCCACACACAATTGGCGAAGAACTCATTTTACCTTGTGTAAATGAGAGTTTCACTTGGGAGTCGATGGCCAGGTTTTTTTTATATTATATATGAAGGGGTTCAGAGTCATAGGAAGTTTGAAAATCACTGATCTAGAGTCCAGATATTTTTAAATCGAGATTTTGAAATATTGTTGTTTTTATTAAGATAAATCTGGACTTATGGCGTCCATACCTCAAAAGTCGACGTTTTGTGTAGCTCTTGAAAGTATGTATTCATCAATGATGATGGTGATATTCCAAACGGTTTTAGATTGGGGAACGTTTCAATTAGGAAACTTCCAAAGCTAGTTTTCCTGAGCTAGTACACTAAAGACGATCAGCATCTTCTGAACATCTAATAACTGACACGGACAAAAAACGAATGTTCATATTAGCGATTGTTCCGTATGTTATTTATTTTTATTTTTTTCTTGTAATAAGGACGGTGCTATGTTATCATTTTGCCCACGCATTTTCGAGGTATCAGCATTACGATTTTTTTTTTCGACCTTATTATGCGCAAGCAAGCCCGAATGTCTCAAACGGAACCCATCATACAAAAATGGTAAATAGCTTTGTTCCAGTTTTTGCTATGACACTAAAATTAACAAAAAAAAAATTAACTGCCCAAAATTCGACGTATTCCTCTAGATATAATACCGGCATTAAATGCAATTTCATGAAATAACTCATTAAATTCAATTGAATTTTCGCTTTTGCAAACAAACGAAAAAAATACCTGCAACGATTTTACTCTCTGTAAATACACTTAAAATAATTCGACCATTTTTAATATCCATCAACGCAAGTCATAGACCTGTTGGCACCGTGCATGCATGAAAATCAAACCATTTCCAAATAGCTGCAAACAAAATCTGCACTATTTTCTCCATGGCAAATAAGAAAAGAACACCAAGATTAACTCTAAATTATATGTAATAAAACTGGAGGTACAGTAGCAGTTATGGTGTGGTAGCAGTAGATATGCATCAGTGCTAAAACTATGCCAACCAATTTTCTAGGCTTGGAAATTCCCCAATATTTTCTGCTACGTAAGAAATCCGTTTTATCTATTCTACTGCATCTTCTACTTTTAAGTGGTTGTATTGAACTCGTCACAGTCGTTATACGCTATTTAAATTCAATTTTTTTGCTCCATTGTTGAGTACTGGATTTTATTTAGTACGACAAAAATATCCAATACAACCGTCGAGCTAGCAGAAAATAACCTAAGGCCATTTTTTTTGTTTTTATAGTCTGTAGTGGTCGAAGAGTCTAAAATTAATTTTGCTACAAAAAAATATTGATAGAAAGGGTCGAAGGGATTTTTTTGTCTATTTCGCACCTCATTCTGTGTCTGCAAATTAAGAAAAATACTAAAAATGAAAAGTACTTTATTATCCCCTTTGATATGATACTAAACAGGCATAGAAAAAAATTTTGTCTTCTCTTTTGTTTTGTCCATTTCAGACCAATGCAATCCATGTTTTCGTAGCAAAATGAATTTTATACTCTTCGGGTACTGCAGATTACAGAAAAAATTTGCCTTAGACTATTTTTTCTAACTTAAATCTTATTATACCGTACTATACGAGTATTGTAGAAACAATTAGAGAATTAACATTGGAACTAGACTCCGGAAAAAATTGATAGTGAATTTTCAACTGAAAAAAGATACTCGTACTCTCCTAAATTTTCATAAACTATTTTTCAATTCAATGGAATTTCCACCTATTTCTAAGTTAGTGCCGAAAATAAATGACTGAAACTAATAGCTCATCGTATAATCGTTACTGTACATGGCTGGAGGGCGTGGAAAATTTTTCGCTTATTTATCTTAAAATTCAACAGATTTTGTGCAAATACCGGTGTGACGAATTCACTCGACAGTAGATTCGATGTTTTGTAAATTAATTTAATACAAACAAATTGTTTTAGATTCGTAGAATCGGTAATGATTTAGGCCAAACCCGCCGATTTGGTTCGTTTATTTCCTGTCTGATTTTGTTGCGACGGGAAATATCTTTGAACAAAAGAACAAAAATGAACATTGGAGAAATGCCATTCAGTTTGTTGGATCTAGGAAAAATTAAAGTTTTAGTTGCGGTTGTTTTTACTCTTCGATAAATCGGCGACCAAGTATGATAGAAAACGCCGACGGACTCTGCCATTGCTTATCAACGGCTATTGGTCATACGACTGTTGGTCATACTTTTTTTCTTAATTTTTAGCGCTTAAAATAACTTGAATTTCACTACATGTTATAGTTAATAATAATAAATAAGGACTGGCTAAGGTACCCAAAGGTGGGCACTGCAACCATGAGATCTATTGTGCCTTATAGCCTTAAACTAATCCAAAAGACTCTCAATCAGCCAGTAGGTCCTTTGTAGGAGCGCTCTTAACGACCGCGGAGCTCACGATGGAATCTCCAAGAAACAAGAACCTCGAACGAGCAACCGCCGGGCATTCGCAGAGAAGGTGTTTGGTTGACTCAGTGTCCTCCAGGCAAAGTCTGCATTCCGTTTCAGTAGCCAGACCCATTTTGTTGAGGTGATATCTTACCCAGTGGTGTCCCGTGAGGTAACCAACGATTAACCTCAGGTCCGCTCTGCCCAGGCGGCTAGTTTCTTTGATACCGTATAGGTTTATAAGATCTTTCGACTGACGAAGACCAGCGAGATCATTCCAGTGACGCAACCTTTCATTTGCGGACCATTGCTTAACCAGCTGTCTGGTTGTAGCCCAGCTCAGACCACAGTACGGATCAGGGCCGATAAATTTCACAGATGAGCTCTGCCTAGCGAGTTCATCCGCAGCTTCGTTACCTTGAATGCCCTGATGGCCTGGTACCCAACATAGAGTTACCCGATTGGTGTTTGTGAGACACTGAAGGGTATCAAAACACTCTTTCACTAATTTTGAAGAAAATTTGTATGAAGAAAGAGCCTTAATAGCTGCCTGGCTGTCCGTGCAGATAGCAATGTTTGCTCCATTAAGTTTCTTGTGCAGAATTTCTCTGGCGCAGGTCTCAATGGCATGGATCTCTGCTTGAAATATGCTGGGCCAGACGCCCATGGCGATTGAAATCCTGGTGCTCGGTCCAAAGACCCCAGCACCAACTCCTTGATCAGTCTTTGACCCATCCGTAAACCACATGGTACAGCTAGGGTCAGGACAGAGGTTGGCACTATCCCATTCCGAGCGGCATGGAATTGAGACCGAGAATTTCCTATCGAAGCAAAATTCCGTAGTCATGTAATCTGATCTCGAACAGATCTGCAAACCCGGAATCCGCTCCAGGATGCTCATGTGGCCCTGATTGTACACATGAGCATCATAAGTTAAACGCACTCGAAGAGCGCTAAGAGCCGCAGATTCCTGTATAAAAATATGCAGCGGAGTAAGACCAACAATCGCCTCAATGGCCGATGTCGGACATGTACGGATGGATCCTGCCATACCAAGGCATGCAAGACGTTGTAGTTTGGTACACAACTGTATGGTGCAACGCTGCTGCGTTTTGGGCCACCATACTAGCGCAGCATATGTCACGACTGGTCGTACCAGCATCAAATATAGCCACTTAGTCATTTTAGGGGTGAGGCCCCAGGTTTTACCAAAGAGCGATCTGCAAGCCCACATGATTCGAGTGGCCTTATTAATGACAGTCTCGACGTGATTGCTCCAGTTGAGCCTCCAGTCCAACGTAATGCCCAGACACTTGACTTCAGTGGAGAACTGAAGTACCGTCCTGCCTAGACTGACCGAGCTTAAGTTAAGAATTTTCCTCCGTGTGAATGGTACCAAGACGGTCTTTTGAGGGTTAACACTCAGGCCAACTTCAGTGCACCAACGAAGGACTAAGTCAAGTGCAGCACCCATCACCTCAGTGACGGTCGTTTCAAACTTTCCTCTGATTATAATAGTTATATCATCGGCATATCCAATAGCATGATAACCATAATCACATAGCCTAGCTAGTAACTCGTCTACGACTAGTGACCAGAGAAGTGGGGAGAGAGCTCCTCCCTGAGGACAACCTTTAACAGCATTAACACAGGAGAAGGCGCCACTCAACGTTGAGTAGATCTCGCGCCCGCGAAGCATTGCATCGATCCACATAATAGTGGCTGTGGGTATATCTCTGAGCTCAAGTGCTCTAGATATGCAGCTGTAGCCAGTATTGTCGAAATCTCCCTCGATGTCAATGAAGGCGCACAAGGCAATTTCCTTGTCATTGAGGGTTTTTTCAATCGTTCCTACGAGATTGTGTAAGGCAACCACTGTCGACTTACCTTTTACGTAGGCGAACTGGGTACGATGCAGGGGTGACGTGCATTCCATTTTCTGTCGAATATGCAGATCCAATAACCTCTCCATAGTTTTTAAAAGAAACGATGAAAGGCTTATCGGTCTGTAAGATTTAGGTAGCTCTTCCGGCTTGTTTCCGTTTTTTGGAATGAACACCACGTTGATCGCTCTCCATAAACGCGGTATGTAGCTGAAGGTGTAGCTAGCTCTGAACAGGGCAATCAATGGATTGATAATGAAACTAATGCTGCGTTGCAGAAGAGCAGGAAATATGCCATCGGCGCCAGGTGCTTTATAGGGTTCAAAGGACTCCACGGTCCATTTGACCTTTTCTTTGTCGAAAATGACCCCAGAGAGGCTTCTTAACAGGCTGACCGGGACCCGATGGTCAGCTGGTGGAGCAGACACGCGGGGTCCAGCTTGTACTGAACCCGGAAAGTGGGTGTGCAAGAGCAGCTGTAATGTTTCCACTGGATCCACAGTGAAGGATCCGTCAGGTTTCTTAAGCTGACCAATACCATTGGAATGATCCTTTGATAAAGCTTTGTGGATGCGAGCCGCTTCAGGTAGTGAGTTAATTTTGGCACAATGTTTCCTCCAGGTCTCCCGCTTGGAGCGTCTTATAAGGAGATAATATTCCGTGTTATAGTTATGCACTTGGCTCTATGCAGCGGTTATACGACCCATACTTTTGCAAGGCATTGTTGTTTGGGGCACGCACTTAACACAGGGGTAAATTGCAGTCTGGTGGGAAAAGTGCAAAAATCGGGTAGTTTGGCAATCAGCGGGGCTCTTGAAACAACCCCGTATGATGCCATGGATATTACTATATACTCATCTTGCCCCCCTTGAATATTGTTACCCAGCAGACGGCTGTATGTACGGCCGTATGTCATCGTGAGGGCCCAGTGAAAAGCCTTAAATACTGGACAGGACACTCGACATTTGGAACAGATATCTAAGAATCGACTGACTACACATTGCCGAAATTTGTATTCACAAAGAATTTTACAAACAGGGTACCACCTCGGACCCATTGGGCTGGAGACTTGCTTTCGATGCCACACTTTGTTTGCTGCTACACAGATGGTTCCAAAACTGATACGGGCCTATGAACTGATGCTTACCCAACTAACAAACTCTCAAGAGTTAAAGTCTTACCGCTTACAAAAAGCCCTCATAAGACTTTAGTAAAACTCCCCGACACTCCTACTTCGACAAGCTCAAGCTTAATATGGGGCCATTTATTTTGAAAGTGGCATGAGTCTCTTTGTTTCAAATTGAGATATTTAAAGGATTTTGTTTTAACAAGTTTAAAAGTATTGATGACAACTTTCGAGAAGATTTATATGCAATTGTTATCTACAGATGCTAATATATTTTTTAGAAAAATCATCGTTTTTTACCACAATAAAGTCATTTAAGCCAGGTTTAAAATAAATTGTTTAGGAAAATTGCAGACTCATGGTAGTTTTGACGGATTTATTTTATTAAGATTTTGCTTGGAAAGTATGTAATTAATGAACATTTATGCATAAATTACTCAAATAATAATAGCCGTGTTCAGGACAAGTGGGCAGAGTTCAAGAATGAATCGAACAGACTGGATTAGTGACTACCATACTCAAATAGCCACCATACAGATAATTCGGCGGGTCGGGGGCAAATTACGGATTTCGTATTCAAATTTACAAAAGGAATTGCTGAGAAACAAGGTGACGTTGAACCAATTCATTTTCAACTCTGATCTAGATCTGATCTTATACTAAAATAGAATTGGATAAAATACTGGTCAGTAGCTTTGTATGATAACAGATTTGATCCAAATGAATCGAACAGGGCAAATAATAGTTAAATTCATATATAGCTGTCGTTTTTGCGAGGCTGATGATGAAACCTCAAAGCACATCCTTTGCGAGTACGAAAAGCTTGCTCAAAGACGTACCGAATTCTTCGTCATAACATTTCCCTTGGCCGAGGACATCTCTTCTATTAAACCTTGCCAGATCAGTCAATTTATCGAGAAGAGTTGGCTGAACATTTTCATTTAGCCTGCTTCTAGATAGAAAGGGCAATAGCACAATATATCTCAAGGTCGCAGTGCTTGTGGTCCCAATACGACCTACGGCCTACCTCCTTTATCTATCTATCTATCATACCCCTAGAGGGTTGTCGTGGGTGCTATAACTGAATATTTTCTAGTACGGGAACACGCCAGAAGGCTTCGTATTGCCGATAGTGACTTCTGCAGAAGTTGTGGAAAGGTGGAAGAGGAAAGTACTTATCATCAGCGCTAGTCCGCTGCTTTGGCAAAAAGGAGGAAGTAGTTTCTGGGAGGCTACTTCTCTGGCGAGTTGGGATATCTGGTTAATATTGACAATGTCTATCTCCATTGACTTATTGAAAACTCCGGCTGATTTGAAGTATACGATGGTTTTCGGGATAAAAAGTCCTGTGTGGTAACACGATGGACCCTGTCGTTGGCTATGTGCGCTGTGGCTATCATGGTAACCCTTCCACCAATCTACCCTTTATTATACGCAATCCACATACCCACCGAAAGCCACACACACACACCATGAAATTTTTTAACCGGAAGGATTTTTTATTTGTTAAATGACTGTTACACGTGCTAATGGACA
The DNA here is from genome assembly GCA_964017055.1 of Chloromyia formosa. Classification (NCBI taxonomy): domain Eukaryota; kingdom Metazoa; phylum Arthropoda; class Insecta; order Diptera; family Stratiomyidae; genus Chloromyia; species Chloromyia formosa. The sequence goes on from OZ024817.1 coordinate 90,059,831, forward strand.
TAATAGTCGTCTCATAAAATAAATTTCCTTCTCCACCAAAAATCTCATGACATGAATGGGTTTCCTGTGCTAAACATTTCTGTATTAAATTTACAAAAAAAAACATCAAAATTATAAAATACTTTTGAAATGAAACTTTCACAAATATCTTCTCACCAATTTAAATCGGAGCAATAACCAGCATTACGTTATTATTATGCTGATTTTCAAGCTGTTTCAGACAATACCAATACGCTGCCTAGTCTCCTGTTTACCGACAGGTTTAAGAAAAATCAGAACAAGTGAAAAAAATATTCATATCTATAAACTGCCACAAGTTTGTTTTTCTACTTTATATCTCTTTTACTTTAAAACAACGTCAATGGCCTCATACCCCCTTTAAATATTGAGACATTTTCCTTGTAACCGGAATTCAATGAGCAACAATCGTCAAATTCCAAATTAAAATCATAAAATAATCAGATCGCATCAAACACGCACACACACATGTGCATGCTCGTAAATCTGTACAAAATAAAATTGTATCTATTATTCAAATTTTACTATTCGATTGACGTCAATCGGTCTAATCATTAAAACCAAAAATGTTTAGAGGAGGCTGACAGTCAACCCAAACGGGTATAGTGGAAAAAGTTTTTTCATTTAAATGAGTGAGTCCATTTATTGCTCTAGTTCAAATTCCCAATAAAGATATATGGTTTTGTTAAACTATCTTAACCTTGCATAGAATATACATACATAAAATGTATCTGGCCTTTGTGGTGTGGGGCGTAAGAATTCCGGCATGTCGTAGAAAGCGACAATAAAAGCACAGGATGTGAATGCCAGCAACTTGCGTTATCCGAAAACTTATACAAAGCTAACGATACGTCAACTATGCCTCGGATAAGGACCGGCTTACCGGTTACGACTTTTGGCTATCGTTTATAGGCATAGACTGGCTTCTGTGATGTGCGTATTTCCGGGATCTGAAGATCCCCATAACGCAATATTTCTACAACCAGAGAGGAATTCAGCGGTACAAGCTATATATCTTAGGAATAATCGAAATCAGATGAATGGAATACAGAGAGTTAATTTCTCAAACGGGAGGCACTGTAATATTGTTGTCCGGTCAAAAACCAGACACTGTCCCGAAGGCTGGGGTAGGGCTTCTTTTAACCAGAGTCAAACGTAGTTGTGTCTTAACCTGGGAAGTGGTCTCTAAATGAATCATGACCTCCAGATTTCGGACAAAAAAATTAGAAACTATACATTATACAATGCTTCGTCCTAAATGAGCTTGATAAGATAAACCATAAAGATCCCTTCTTTGAACAACAACTTAACGCCGTCATGAGCAGAACACATAAAGGTGATATTGTAATTATAATGAGGTATATGATCGCTAAAGTATGTACATACTGACAACAATGGGCTTAAGTATGTGATTTTGAGACACGGTATTGGTAACCGTGATGACAATGTTGCAAGGTTTGCAGAGTTTTCTCTCTACCACTCTTCATCGGTGGCACCGTGCTTAAGCGCAAGGACTGTCATAAAATCAGTTGGTCCTTGCCTGACCTGCACGTAACACCAAATCAGATCGATCACTTTGCCTTTAGCAAAAGAATTAGAAGTTCCATTTTGGGCGTGCGGAATAAGAGGGGCGCCGACGTTTGACTGGCTAAGCCCCTAGAACAACTAACATCTGATGATCGCTTAAGTCCGATTGCGTATATCATCCGTGCGCCCTTCCTAAAAGTGACACCGCCCGACTTAAAGTTCCAGCTGTTGTACTTTAATACGATGAGCATCTTCCGCAGAAAACAGCTTTGATAAAAGTCACCCAGTATAAACATAAACAAACTCTTAAATGACATCGAAAATGCGTATGTTGATAATGCTGATACTATCCTTGGGCCGAACCTGGCTCTCCGCCCCAAGCTTTGGATTACAGACGCAACATGGCAGCGGATTATTGAAGGAAAAGAGTTTAGATCACGTTTAGCATCAGCGACCGACGAGCTCGTGTACCGTCTGAAACCCCGAGAGGTTCATCGTAGTGTGTGACGTGACAAAAGAAAGTATGCGAGCTTTCTTCTGGCCATAGTAGAAGAAGCAGCAAGAAATAACAACTGGATCACAGTATATAGTGTCATCAAGGAGTGTGCAGATGGTTGCAACTCCTTTCAACATCCGATGAAGGATGGTGATGGAAAACTACTTTTCTTAGACGAAGAGCAGACGAGGCGCTGGAAAGAGCATTTCACTACGGTTTTACACGGTGACAATTAAGCCGAATGTTAACAAGCAGCGCTAAGCATTACTGTCGAGTTTTTGCATCCACATGTTTATAAAGTGTGGGAATTAGAGACTCTCCTCCCTCGGTGAAAGGAAGGCCTCGTAACAAGACTTCCGAAGAAGGGCAGCTTTACATAATGAAATAATTGGAGAGGTATTTGCGTGCTTCCTGCCGTTGTTAACATAATAGCTAAAATTGTCCTGGAAAAACTAAAGGAGCCCTTTAAAAGCCGAATTGGTAAAGAGCAGGCCGACTTTCGATCCGTATTCTCCTGTATCGATCACATTTCGAATCGTTGTCGAACAATGTGCCGAGTATAGATGTTTATTCTACTTACTTTTCATTGATTTCGAGAAGGCTTTCGACAGTGTGAACGGCGCTAGTAAATGACGGCGTTGTGTAGGACAGTTGTCCCTGAGAAACAGGTGCCTACTACTAAGGCGTCGTACGATGTGGCGTAGGATAAAGGTAAGGTGTCGGAGGACTTTGAGATTCGACGTGGAGTACGTCAGGCGCCGTTCGTTTCACCGATACTATTAATCTATGTGATCGGTGATGTATCTCATGCAGCCTTATCCGAGGGATACAGTAGAATCCAATGGAGTTTGACACCTTACAACATATGCCTACTCTCTTGTCAAATTAGGGGTCTTAGTCAATTGACCCTATATCTTGACAGAGAAGCCTGGCGAAGTACTAATAGCCAACAAGCCTGCCTGGAAATCGAGCCCAGCCCATCAGAATCAATGAGGAGCCTATGTTGGAAAGGTGGACAAATTCTATCTAGGTAGCATTGTTGCTGTATCAGGTGGTCCGGAGCAGGTATCGCTCGTCGTAGCAATCAGGCTAAATGCACTTTCGGCATACAGTCGAAAGATCTGGCAAATCAGTTAATTCAGAGTTAAAACCAAACTGGGCCCGTTTTGCTCCCTAGTTTTTCTGTACTGCTGTTCGGGAGCAACACATGGAAAGTTAAGGCAATCGTTACCAGAATACTGCAAGTTTTCGTCGAATTCTTAGAAATTTCTGTCGCCCAACAATATTTAAATGTAGAACTTCATCGGCGCAGGGTCAGATTCCATTTGACGAATTGATATGGAGGCGAAAATGGCAGTGGATAAGGCTTAGGTGGAGTGAGGGCGATAACTTTATTGCTTTGCATGCTAGGAGATAGACTAAAGGGCGGCAAGGAGGAATTCCGAGAATTTCGTGACAACCGAAGATCGGTGGACGAGGAGTGTACGTCTCTTGGTAAGTCCTGACGTGAGTTGCGAACCCTTCAGGGAAACCGTGCGTAATGGTGCGTAGGTGTAGTTGATGCGCTTTGCCAAAGGGTTAGTTAAGGCAACGTAGTAGCAGCAGTATTTATGTATTCCGAAATTAAGACTTTGTTAGATACAATTTCAGATATCTGTTAGTTTTAAAGTACAATGAATTTTTTCTCTTTCATTTCATACCTCATTTCAATTTGTTGTTGAGAGCTGTATCCTTAAGTAATTTTGTGGATTCAATTTTGCCAGGGTGGGGGGGGGGGCTGGTTTTTATGTCGAACAGCATTAGAGAAATAATTTGCCTCTTTCTATGGCCATCTAGAAAAGATACACAAGAAATAGATATTTGGCAGACGATTTTTTTGCTCGATAAGTATTTTTTTCGTATCAGCCACTCCAGGCAGTTTAACTGAATGGCGCTGAGCAAGTTGTATGGGTGCGCATGGAAATCAGCATTAGAGAAATAGTTCGTCTCTTTCTTGATGGTTCTATTTATAGGTATAGCAACATAGATAAGATGCATACGAAATAAAATAGATATAGGAGGTCATTAACGCTGAATTGAAAATGAATGAATAAAGTGTGCATGGAGATGTGAGGAGGAGCGGAGGAAAAAAAATAATTAAAAATGGTTTAGCGAAGAAACAAAAGAGTTCATGTGCAGAATGATACTCGTATATAAGGTAAGTGTATGGATTTTAATATGCTTTAATGGCCTAGCCTTGCAGCCGAAATTCGACTGCGAAGCCGGATTGTCTAGAACATATTCAATCTTTTACCAATGGTGTTTTTTTTTTTGTTGAACTGAAAACATTGTCCAATAAAATAAAACGAAAGGAACAACATTCAATTACAATTGGAAAATACATTTATTTATAGGTTTCAGACAGTGGGACTTTCTTTCGTATTCGTTTCTATAGTACAATAGCTTGCAGTCACCTAGTTGGTATAAGATTGATTTCCCAAATAGAACTACATATTACTGGAAACCATTAGTCAAGTTATATAATTTAAAATTAAAAACACCTTATTGACTTTACTCTTATTCAAATTTATTTAACAGTAAATTTAATTATCTCGGATGAATTTCGACTACTGTCATCCTCAACGAGTACATTTATAACAATTAATTAGATAATTAAATTTATTGTAAAATAAATTTAAGTAATAGCAAATTAAATATGGGGCGACCGGTAGCGCAGTGTGTTGAGGCATCAGTCTCATATTTGACTACCAGCGTTTCGGGTTCGAATCCCGTCCACGACGACGTTCGTGGCCATGGATGTGCAGGAGGTGCATGCTGGCAACTGCATTCTCCGAAACCAGTTTATGCCGAGAAACGTCAATTGGGCCACATGGAACAGTTGACGCCCTATGCCCCACAAGGGGTTAGGGCAATTGAGAGAGAGAAAGTCAATACGGTGTTTTCAATTTTAGATTTTAAAATTCGTGAGCTTTGCGGTTAAATATTTTTATTATTTTTTTAACATACAAGTTTCAATGGTTAAATTATTTGTGTATATCCCAATTTTCAAACTTGATTTACTGCACATAATGTATCATAACTCACATGAATGATCTGATCACAGATTTTGATTTCATTTAGCTCTTAGTTCCAGTTTCTTTATTACTGCTATCTATTACTGAATTTGAATCCATAAAATAGATCAAATGGACTAGTTTTGACAAAAAGATGGAAAAAGCAATAACAGCACAACCAAGACTTCTACATTGAACAGACAATGTAGGTCATTGATCCTGATATTAAAATCCGCAGAAAAAAATGTTCCCAACCGACGAAAAGATACATGCGATGACTAAATCTTTCCAACTTTACAGCTACTAAATCGCAGTTAAATTCTTTTGTTTTTTTTCGCAAAAATGTGCATAATAACATCCTTTTGTTTCATCCTAACTATGCATTGTCCGACTCTAATCTATGCACAATTTTACAAAAACGAGAGAAAAAAAAAAGGAAAAAAAAATTCAAAAATTCCGAAATTCATTTGGACGTTACACCTAACCAAAAGACATTTGGCCACGTTAAAAATTCGCTTGTGTCTTTTTCTCAGCTTTGCTGTTATCTTTCATACTTTTTTTTCCCGCGGTGAAGAGTTTCACCCGAGAACGAGCATTCTATTCTTTTGAATGGAAATGACGATAGACGAAACTCAATTCCACAGCTCTTTTATATTCAAATTCATGCTATTATTGATTTACATTTTATTGAAAATATAGAGAATAAATTGTAAGTAATACTGAACTGAAACACAGTTTTGTAGGTAGAAGTGAGACTAGCAGTTGTTGCCAACAAGCCGTGTAGTATTTTGTCTTGCATTGAGGGCATTTGTTACTTTAACCGAGGACCGTTAAGTGGAAGCTAATGCACGTTTTCAAAATATGCGGATGCAGTCGACTTTGATAGATGAATCTTTTACGGATTCAGAATAATTTTCGATGAGTATTTTAATGTAATATATGATAATAAAATGGGTAATGTATGTGGAATTGAATTCAAAGGGGCAGTGTTGGAAGCAGCGGCGATAGGGGTATTTGATGCTTAGCAGTTTATACTTTGTATATGTTAAATATTTATTTCTATGAAAAGAACTTATTGACTATGGTTGCACAAAAATGCTGATGACTAATCTTACAATTTTCGGTAGGAATTGAGTTACAGAAAAAAAACTATTTTATTATTTTTAAATCCATCAACCCTAGCCAAAAAACTTTATGGGACCAAATGAAATATCGTTCAATAGAAAAGTTTAGCGCAACTTTTCAGTCTCTTCAGTAGTTTTTGAAATACTCTCACTTGAAAAATACATCAGAAAAACCCAACTACCATTGTTATTCTCATATACGAGTTAGTCTTCGCCACTTTATTTTTGAAAGAGCGTATCTCGTGGAACATTCCGGCAAGGTAACTTACAACTGTCAGTGCTACATTATAACGTGTGTTAATTTACTTCATCGATTTCCTTCCGAATTTCACTGGTATATCGAACTTATCTGAACGAATAGTTTATATCAGGGAGAGCTATACGTCATAAAGTTCTTCTGAACTACGTAAAATACCAGCAAACACGATAATTGAAAGTGTTTTATTTAGTTCATAATTATTTATTAGGTGTACGGCTTTGCTTCCGCCGTTTTTCGACATACGTTTGCATCGGTAAGGGCTGGTCAAAATACGTAGTTCAAAAGTGTCACAAAGTGAGTTTGGACGTCTGTGAATGCATTAAAGCAACAAAATTAAAAAAAAAAGAGCTTTGACCCGATGGGGAATCAAGGTGCAGCGGCAACGCTCCCGATTTAGCTTCCAACAGAATTTAGTCCTTGCGAACTTAGTCCTTATGCAGTGTAAATAAAGTAAAGAACGCAATATTATGATAAGTTGAGAATTGACACGCACACACACGCTTAATTTGCAGAATTCACATGAACGTACGCCCCCATTTAAAAGGCCACTGCATACATGATGATTTCCCCGATAGGCGTTGGTTAGCAAAGATCAATTTGGGAAAATGAAAATACAAATACTCAAGATTGACCTCGGAGAGTAACAAATTTAATTTTACTTGGCCATGATAAAAGTTGTTTTATTCGAAATTCGGCGCGACGTGAACTTGAACTGGGGCCACATGCTTACTAGCCGGCTCAGCTGCGGAGCTTCTAACGAGAGCTGTTCCTTGTGCAAGCTATGTAATGTACATAAAATTAAGAATTAAGAGTTCAAGCAAACTAGTTCTGTTCACACATTCCACAGATTCTGCGATTTTACACCGTACCGTGCCATAAGATGTTTACACATCAAAAACACGTTATCAGACCTATACATTAAATAATCACACGTTTTAATAATAGTAGACTTTATGTTAACATTCACTCAAAGGTATAGTATTTCCCAGTTAGTTAATCCGTATCCCAAATGAAAAAATCCCTATCCCAAATGAAAAAAACTCCTTCCCAAATGAATTAAACTTTTTCCCAATATAATTAAACTTTTTCCCAATATAATTAAACTATTTCCCGATTGAACTCAAACAGAGTGAAATTATTTGTAGCTTTCGATATAATTATATAAAACTAACTTACTGATAAAATAACTTGCAGGATCACTATAATTCAAAATCCCTAACCAGATTGAACGCAGAAAGCAGCAGAAAAGCAGAAGCAGCGGAAACCATGCGTTTCCCTTAAGCCACCTAGATTAGACGCAGCGGCAGCAACAGCGGCGAAAGCAGATCTTCCTTTAGTTGTTGTTGCAATCTGCGTCAAAATTGGCAATCCAAAATAAATTTCGCACGGAATTAGGATTGATACTAACTAGATCCAGTAAAACAGAGCGAGGGTACATGAAATGATGAAAATTTTGCACCCAGATTTTTTTCAAACCCCAAAATGTCATCCAAATTCACTGGAATCGACGAATGTTTGTTTTATAGATTTGCAGTAATCCTTCAAGTTATTTCATCGGTAAGTTAGTTTTATATAATTATATCGAAAGCTACAAATAATTTCACTCTGTTTGAATTCAATCGGAAATAGTTTAATTATATTGGGAAAAAGTTTAATTCATTTGGGAAAAAGTTTAATTCATTTGGGAAGGAGTTTTTTCATTTGGGATAGGGATTTTTTCATTTGGGATAGGGATTTTTTCATTTAGGATACGGATTAATTCAACTGGGAAATACTATCCGTATACATCAAATGATGAAAATTCTATCCCCAGATTTTTTCAAATCCCAAAATGTCATCCGAAAGCACTGGAATCGACGAATGTTTGTTTTATAGATTTGCAGTAATCCTTAAAGTTATTTCATCAGTAAGTTAGTTTTATATAATTATTTCGGAAACTACAAATAAATTCACTCTGTTTGAATTCAATCGGGAAATAGTTTAATTATATTGGGAAAAAGTTTAATTCATTCGGGAAGGAGTTTTTTCATTTGGGATAGGGACTTTTTCATTTGGGATACGGATTAACTCAATTGGGAAATACTATATGTGTCTCCATTGGGCCAAGCAGTTTCAATGTTTTGCTTTACGAGATATGAAGCTTTCATTTAAAACCATGTTAAGTCCATGAGTCGATGTACCGATGAGTCTATGAGCTTATTAGCCCGTGAAACGTCCGCCGAGTGAAAGCTGCCCAAGGCACACAGAACACAACAAAATAGCCGACTCACGAATCAGAGTGACTTGGGCAGCACCTATTAATCAAATGTCTAAGATATCGAATATGATTTCTTATTTATTCGTATCAATGCAAATGGCTTCGGATGACACGTTTGGATCATTCTGCTACCTCGAGCGATAATTTCCAGGCGACTTAAAATATTTTATACATCCAGTTAATTTAATTTTAGTGTGTGTTCTGCATGAAGAATATCATGCTGCAGTAACACTAATATTGGCTGCGTTCATAAAATGGGGGGGGGGGGGGGGGGCAAAATGCCTAAATTTAAATGAATGTACTATTATTAAATATTATGTGATTGTTATGAAACTTAGAAACTATAGAAATGTACTATTATTAACCTTTTTTGATAAGATATCAAAAATCTACTATTTTTAGTTTTCTATGCTAAAGAAATGCTGCTTTCCTGCAATTTTTCATATTTCTAAGTATAACGGTCTCGAAATGCAAGGGGGGGGGGGGGGGCAAACTCGGATCACATATTTTCCCCTATACCTCGTTTCCCCTTTTTATTCAAATTTGTTGAAAATACCAAAAATGGAATGCACTCGGTGTTACCTTTCTCATACCCCACTTGCCTATACCTGATGAAAAAACAATTTTAACCTTCATTTCCCCTCTATGGGGAACTCCCCTTAAAGCCAGCCTAGAACAACGAATCGTTTTCTCCGGTGAATTATAATAATTCTATATATTCCCACAAAGTTTGATACATGAAGCTTCAGCCGTTCGTGAGATATTTCATGGAGAGACGGACATTTGACCGATTTCATAAGGGTTTTGTTTTTATTACAAAACCCCGAAACAGTGAATTTAAAAACTGAAAAAAAAATGTAAGATGACGAATTGAGAATGGGGATGCAACGGAAACCAGGCATATTCTTGATCCAATATTTCTCCTAGGACGAATAAAATTAGATGCATTTGTCAAAACAACATCTTATTCCATTTCACTATCTATTTTCTATTTCCGGAGAGAGTCAACGCTCAACCGGCTTCTGGTTCTTTCAAATTGTGTTTTGTGCAACTTGTTTATTGAAAACAGTATTAAAGTTTCTCAAAAAAAAAATAGTGATAAATATGTAAAGTTGTTGTAGTTTCGAAGATCGAATAGATGACACTATAAATGGCGTCGCCAGGAAGTTCCTCTGTTTGTTTGTTTTTTAGATAACACCATATGTCAAAATAGTTCCGTCACTAAGTCCTTAACTTGTTTTTTGCTATCTTCGTTGAATTGTTAGATACGTTTTGGCAAAAAAGTATTTCCGTTAAATTTTGATATAGTCTGCACAAGTAATCGAAATTATACATGCTTGATTAGCTGATCGCATACAACGTTTAGTCGGTCTAATTGAAAATAACTTCAGAAGGTTTGCATTTGAATAAAAAGTGAAATAAGAAGTTTGCATCCGAATTGCAAAGATTGTCTATCTGGTTGATTAAAGCGATAGAAAAAAAACTAATGCAAATCAGACCTTCAGTTTTAATTAAACACTGGCTTCCGTTAATGTTTGAGTCATACATATGCATCGAGGTATATGTGGATTTATTGTATCAGTATCTATTCATAACATAACATAACAACTACAGTTATAAGAAAATATATCTTTCGCCCGCGCCCAACTTACATCCGCGAGCCGTATGGAAACATGTATTTTAATTAGTCGAATAATTATCATAAAACAGGCTTTAAGTTTACACCCTAATCATGCGTTTAAATTTAAATATTAATTTGATTATTTTAATGACTTATTTTGATTGAACTTTATTACCATTGGTTCAGTTTTTTGAGAGTGTATTGATTTCGGCATTCCTTCGTTGATATAGTGGAATCGGCAATAAAGTGCTGTAAAGTTTTTTTCTCGAAAAGATTTTATTGAATACGTATATACGGTACATTGAATTATTGTGTGTCAATTTGTCTAATGGGTGATGACTGTAATTTATGAATTTCAGCAATAGAATTTTATAGCATTCGTTGGCTTTCACTGTGGAAGAACTTTAAAATTATGCATTTGCTTGGAGCTTACAAAACACGTTCCGACTTTGAGGATTATTACTTTTTGTACGGAATTCAAAATAAAACTACCAACAATTTATTGAATAGGTTTTCAATATTATGTGCAAATATATTTAGTTAGTATTGTCGGTATCTGACTAACCTTCACATAAATTTCCTTCGTCTCACTGCCAATTTGCAACTGCAACAATCTTCAATCTTCCACGAAAAGCGGGAGATATCGCTAGCCCTGCATTAACGCCTAACGCATTACAATTATCTCGATCAAAATGTCTGCGATCAAAAGTATGCGAAGCTAACTTTTGTGTGTTTTGTTACAAATAAAAAAGACGAAAGAATGAAAATTACAAATATCAGATTATGCATTATGTATTATTGCTGCATTCAACTCAAAAAAAAAATTGATTATATATTTGAATAGTGTTCAAATTAGCTTGATGTAAGCTTGCGAAACACGACACGGGACTAAAATACTACATATGTAAAATACATACACGCAGTATTTTATCTTATTGTACAATATATTATCTGGCCTACAACTTAATAATGAGACTTTTTTTAGAGATGTCAACACCGATAAACCAATGGTAGTCCATCTTTGACATACATACCATTTGAAGTTTGTATTCATAAGCTGTCAATGTCAGTATAAACATTTCGTGTTGATTGTTGACAACGTATTTTACCGGACCATGGAAAGTTTCGAAAATTCACGAAAAAAACAACATTTGCGGGAAGTTTTACTTGGACATTATTTTGCTAAGAAGACTGCAGCTCAGAGTCATAAATTGCTCGTGGAAGTTTACGGTGACGATGCTTTTTCGCGTGCACAGTGTTTTCGGTGGTTTCATCGGTTCAAAAATGATAATTTCGACATTACCGACGAAGAGCGACCTGGCCAGCCAAAAAAGTTTGAAGACGAAGAATTGACGAAATTACTCGAAGAAGATTCGTGCCAAACTCAAAAAGAGTTGGCAATTTCGTTGGAAGTGACTCAGCAAGCCATATCGAAGCGGTTAAAATCACTGGGAATGATCCAAAAGCAAGGCCACTGGGTTCCGTACGAGTTGAAGCCAAGAGATGTTGAGAGGCGCTTTTGCATGTGCGAACAACTGCTTCAAAGGCAAAGACGGAAGGGTTTTTTGCATCGTATTGTGACCGGCGATGAAAAGTGGATTCATTATGATAACCCAAAGCGAAAGAAATCATGGGGACCGCCCGGGCACCAATCAACATCGACCGCGAAGCCAAATATTCATGGTTCCAAGCTTATGCTCTGCATTTGGTGGGACCAGATCGGTGTTCTTTATTATGAGCGCTAAAACCGAATGAAACCATTGACGGGCAGCGCTATCGACTGCAATTGATGCGTTTGAGTCGAGCATTGCGTGAAAAACGGCAACAATTTGCTGAAAGGCACGACAAAATAATTCTTCAGCATGACAATGCTCGCCCTCATGTTGCGCAAGTCGTGAAAACGTACCTGGAAACAACCAAATGGGAAGTGCTACCCCACCCGCCGTATAGCCCTGACATTGCTCCATCCGATTACTATTTGTTCGCTTCGATGACTCATGCGTTGGCTGATCAGCACTTCACTTCATATGAGGATACTAAGAACTGGCTCGATTCATGGATAGCCTCGAAACCCCAAGATTTTTTTCGCGACGGAATTCGTAGACTTCCCGAAAGATGGGAGAAAGTTATCGCTGCTGATGGCCAATATTTTGAATAATTTAGTTATATGAATAAATCTATGAATAAATGCCCAAAATTCCAAAAAAAGTCTCATTATTAAGTTGTAGACCCAAGTAGAATAAAAAATTGTTAAACCGGACAATATAACGGAGGTGGTCTGTCTATTGTGTCTATAGAGTTACAGTCTCAGTATGCAATGGAAAGCATACTAAGAAGCTCTTTTCATAGGCAACACCTTTTCGGATAATAGCATTGACCTTTCTACAACCGTATGACTGACAGTAATTGCTATCTGCATGAATTGTGTGTGTACTGCAGATCAGTCGAAGATTGATGAAATCCGGCGACGTCAGATATCGAAACCCTCTTTTTCTCTATTTTCTATCTTCAATTTTTTTTTCACATGTTGTGCGTAATAGATTTCAAAATTGGATGGAATTTAAATATTGTCCAAATTTCAGGGTCCCATGGAACACGCAGCATGTTAACATATACGTATCTTTGTAGTCATGAAATGAAATGTAAAAGATATTACAAGCGTCATTTCTAATCTTTTTTTTTTTGCTTCATTCTTCATCTTAATGAATTTAATTTATGGATTTTAATTTGAAGGCCATCAAATTGTTATTAAAAATTATATAGGTTTGTAAAGTGAGATATAATTTGACCACTGGGCGTTATACTTTGAGCGATTGAATGCCAAATGAAAGGCGAATAAAAAACCTATTTGATTTGAGTCGAAATTAAAGTGGGATTGCGTTTGTTGGACAGCTGTTCAATTGGAGATTGCGCTGTGTTGAAAGTCGAAATAATACCGGGCTAATCAAAAGTAGCCAATGTACGCCGGCAACACGCGTAGAAAGGAAAACATGTAATTTGATTACGGACTCGTTTCATGAGTGATTCAAAGAATTGAAATACAGCAAAGACATTTCGACTTCAAAAAAAAAGTCCAGAGAGATACAAATTTTTGTAATTTTTCGGGTTGCTCGCTTAAGTTTTTCGTTTTGCATGCGAAGTATTGTACATTGTTGAGTGAAATTGCAATTTTTTAAATTTATAATACATTTGGCTGATTGAAGAAAGTATTCATTTACATAATCGATTTGCATCGCAGTTTAATAATTGAAGTAACTTTTATGACCCCTAATCGTGAAGATAACACGCGCCAATTTTAGATTTCGCTCTAGTCATAGTAAACAATGCAACAAAAAAGTAGTTGAAAAAATGTTAATCTGTTTATTTTTTTAATAATAAAAATACTTCCGTAAAAAAATTGTTTCCATGCTTCCAGTTGAAATTTTGTGAATAACATGTTTGTTCCATAGCACTATTTATAGGTTAGTCACGGAAATTATTTACTACCAAGACTTTCCGGTTAAGTGGCTATTTTGTGATTCAGTGCAACATCAATACAAGCGCTAGCGTAATTCTCAAGTTACAATATAAAATAAATAATAGAAAATCAGATTGGAAAGCTGCCAATGATTTTTGAATAGATATATATGATTTGGAGCATTGAAACTCGATCGATCGAGCTAACTGAATTGGCAAAATGAGAGCGTGATTTTTTTTTACCTGGGATGATTATGAAGTGTGTCATGCACCAGAGTGATATAAGGCAGTGATAAAGGGTGAATGGTATTTGAATATAATCGAATCAAAAAGATTCAGACAATACTTTTTTCAGCTTATCACAAAACTAGGGGATTTTTGATATATATCCCTTATTGCAAAGACTTCACGAAATCAATCAAATTATTTATACTAAATATGGGGGAACATTCCTAGTTGACCGGGCGACGCATTGGGGTTCGCGTCTTTGACCAATAGCGATATGATATGATTTCGCATACCCCTTGCATGGGTTCCGCTTGCTTGCGGCTTAAGTGGTTGCAATCCTCAGTTTGCCGCTTCACTAGCTCTACAGGTTACAGCCGCAAACCCACTATTAACCAAGACGCGAACCATAGTACGTCGCCTGGCGATATGGCAATATGCCAAGATTGTTTATGATACTCAATTGCCCTAACCCCTTGTGGGGCATATCGCGTCAACTGTTCCATGTGGCCCAGTTGACGCTTTGTTGGCATAAATTGGTTTCAGAGAATGCAGTTGCCAGCATGCACCTCCTGCACATCCATGGCCACGAACGTCGTCGTGGACGGGATTCGAACCCGAAACGCCGGTAGTCAAACATGAGACTGATGCCTCAACACACTGCGCTACCGGTCGCCCCAAGCCCCAGCCGTTTGAAACACAAATCAAATAAAAGATTATCCACATTTTGGATATAACCGCAGTTGATCAATAATCATAACTGAACGGATTTTTGTTATACCTGAATTATCAGATAGCAAATGATTTGAACCAGTGGCAGATCCCGGGATCCTCTCTAAATGTTGAGTATATTGCTTGATCTTGGAATATTCGAGGAACAACTAGAAAAAGATTTATAAAAATTAAAGCGAATAGAAATTATATCTGAAAAGTGTGGGTCTTTTGCGCTGTGAGCTTCTCTTCTATTTTGCCTAATGGAGCTCATCGTGCCGTGTATTGGCACTAGGGGCATCGGCCGATGGAAAAATTGTAAGCAGAGATACGCCGCAAGGTGCAGGGCTCTCTCCCTTCCTCTGAAACTTAGTTGTCACTAGATTGCTTTAAAAATTTAAAATGTCGAACGTCAACCTGGGCGGTTATGCGGTTAACATTGATGCTATAGTCATATCTGGTAAATCTTTGTGTTCTTAGTCAGGTATACCAAATACACCCTTCCAACAAATCATTTTGTCTGATGACTGTATATTTCTATGTACTCCTTCTACCCACGTCGCAACATGCCTCACTCACATTGAGAAATCTTTTAATCAAAAGGACATCAAGCCATCGAGGGTGCTTTCAATTATATTAGACCTAATGCGATCATTGGGGCACTCCTGGGCATCCAGGTTGATGAGTTGCTTTGCAGATTCGTTAATATGCAATTAAGGAATATTGTTTCCCCTCCTTTGGAATATAAGGATCAACAAACTGCTTCTAAAACTGATAGAATTGGATGCAAAGTTATTGCATATGCAGATGACTTTGGAATCGCTATCACAGGTAAGTTTCCTGATATCCTCAGCGGGTTATTGCAAAATTCCCTTTCCATTCTAACAGACTAGGCAAATTTCTGCAGCTTTCTTACTAACCTGACTGAGATGGAGCTTGTGGTCTCGAATAGAAAGCTCACGACTCCTCGTCCCCAACCACCCACACTGGAGGGCATTAAACTGGTTTTCACCGACAAAGCTAACTTCCTCGTTTTTACTTTAAATAGGAAACTAAGGTGGAATTCAATACTAAAAAAAACGTTTAAGAAAAAGCCACTGTTGCACCCTACTCGTGCAAAGAGGACATAGATAAAACTAAGGCCTGCACTCAAAGGCTGTATATTGAATATTTACAGCAGCCGTACGTCCATTAATACTGCACGGAATAAGTGTGTGGTGGACGGCACTTCGAGTGGCGGGCTATTATAACCCTAGGTAAGGTGCAAAGTTTTGCGCATTGGCCATGACGGAGGCTTTTGAAACAACAACCCCGTTAGACGGGCTAGACAAAGATGGCTGGAGCTAGTCACTTGCAAACAAGCTCGGAAGGCAATGACCAGCCCTTTAGGCAGGGAAGCGAGAAAGGTACTCAGTTATAAACGGAGTACCCTAACTGCCTTGGTCACAGGGCATGGTAATTTTAAGGCTCATCTGGCCAAGATGAAAATCGGGGAAGATGACATTTGCAGGCTATGTCTGGAGGAGGCCGAGACGGCAGCACACATTGTGTGCGAATGTCCAGCACTGGCTAGCACGAGGTTGAGGATCACAGGCAAGCACACGATAAGTGTGGAAGCCATGAGTGAACTCAGCCTTAAACAAATGCTAGCAATAACACGGGACTCAGTGATGAAGAAAGAGGTCGACTACTATCAGTCGACATCTGGAAGCCACTGATGACCGGGAGGGGGCGAAAAGGGACCCAAACGTTAGTGGTCTGCTTCGGCTATCCCCCAGAATATAATAAAAGACGGGCTAGACACAGTGATCGGCTTGCTCTCGTTGGATATTTGCGGCAAACACGGCTTCACGCCTTCGTGAAACAGTGGACAGTGGTGCACGTTGAATTACGGACACGCGACTACACTGGGCAGCTGAATATTGCCGCGAAGACTGATTAAATTCCTACAAAATATGTTTCTGGCCCGAACTACACCAGCTTGATTCCGTTGAGGGGTCTGTTGATAAAACGCTCCTGAGTACCGACTCCATGTCGATTTACACAGCTCTACCGGGCCACAGTAATTTCCTTGGGCACTGTAAAGCTGACGAACTGTCTCGGGCGGATACGTCCAATGAAATCACGAAGTGCCTACGCAGCACAAATATTCCTCTAGTTGCTTTTAAATGAATTACCCATGCTATGGCGTACCATAGGGCCAACGCGAGATGGAGTAGCGGAACTACATATCATGTAGCTAGGCGAATATGGTACAAGCTGGATCCCAATGGATCCCATGGGCTACGGATGCTGAGTAGAAAATATTTAAGAAATTTGGCCAGGGTTATTACTGGACCCTGAATAATCGGGGAACCTGCTAGGAGGCTTCGGCTCCCACACAATGATTACTATAGGAGCTGTGGGCATAAGGAAGAGGAAGAAAGTTGCTCTCACCTTCTACGTTCTAGTCCTTCTTTGGCAGAACATAGAAGGGCATCCTTGGATCGTACTTTTTGCCGATTTGAACCATCTAAAGAATGTTAGCGTCATCTACATCGTTTCGTTGCCAGATCTAGCTGGTTTGATGACTGAAAAGGGCTCAGGTGTTCTGAATCTAGTGGGTATCAATAAGGGTCCAGCAGTGGTCTATGAGCACCTTCTTTGGCAAGGCAGCCCTAACCGATCTCAAAATATTTTTCAAAAACCTAAACATAAGGTGTTTTTTGCAATAACTCGAATTTCACTAAAAAAGTTTGGGAGCGAACCTCCGATTCGCAATCAGCACCCCTATAAACATAAATGAAAAAATCAAAACTACACCACAATTTGCTTTAGGGAAACTACCTGGCGACTAAGCTAGTAAAACAAGAAGGAAACGAGGACGTGGACGATAATGCAAAATAAATTAGAATTTTCATGTAAAAAGTGGTTGACTCTTCAAACCTATCAATGCAGCATAATTATGGTTGGTTGGTTTAGGTGGCGGTAGAGCCCCCAAAAAGAGGAATACCCAATTAGCGCTGGTGCGCGCCGTTTTGATGTCACAAACCTCGTAAGAGGAAAACTGATGCTATTAAGTATATCAAAGGGGGTCAGGCAGGATATTTCCCTAAATCCACCCTGTGGAATTTAAGAAATGAAGTATCTTGCCAGTGCCCAAAGAGGAGATCTCGGTTATGTCTGTAAGAAAGGCACTGCCCAAAGAACAGTGCCGCGCCCTAGCCAGTGCCGGACATCTACAAAGAAAGTGTAAAAGAGTCTCCTTCTCCCCACTGTCCTTGCAACTACGACAGCACTCGTTGTAGGGAATACCAAGTCTGGCTGCGTGCTCTCCCACAGGCCAATGACCCGTTGTAACGGCGACAATCCTGGCCACCTCTGGACGGGTCCTTATCAGAAGGCCATTTGTTCTTTGTGTATTATAGGATGGCCATATTTTCCTAGAGGTGATGCACGTCCTTAATGCGCCCCATCTGTTGTTTGCTAAGTTAATGTAGCATTTATGTACTTCCTTCTTAGTGGCGCTAAGTGGCGCACTGACAACCACTGCATATGATCTGTCCAGGGCGGAGCCCAACCGCGCCAGGTGATCGGCCTGCTCATTTCCCGCTATACTCCTATGACCCGGAACCCAGAGGAGGGTGACTCTGTTAAGGGTGGCAGAGAGTTCAGCTCTTGACGGCACTGTTTTACTATTTTAGATGATACTGTCGCTGCCTCGAGGGCCATAATGGCAGCCTGGCTATCCGTGAAAATTGCGATATCCTTTGTGGTAACCATGATGCGCCTCAACATCCGGCAGGCCTCCCTAATTGCTAGCACTTCCGCCTGGAATACACTAGCAAAATCAGGGAGGCGGAATGACTTAGAGACTGCGAGGTCTTCAGCGAAGAACCCTGCACCGACTCCACAAGGCATTTTCGAGCCATCGGTAAAAATTCTCAGGTCATATCCCGACATCACATCTTCGTCACACCATTCCGCTCTAGTTGGATATCTAGTAGCGAAATGTTTCTCGAAGTCTGTTTCGTGTACGATGTAGTTCGTTGGTAGCATATTATGCACCGCACCCTCCAGGGAGGACAGAATATTGCTATGCCCATATGGCTTCGCTGTCCAGTACGCAGACTCCTTAAGTCTAACCGCGCTACACGCGGCGTTGAACCTAATCTGTAATCCGACTAGGAACTGGACCATTAATACATATATATTAAAAAAAAATTATATTATATAAATATTTTGACTTGAAAAGACTTGACAATGTTCATGTGAACGAAACGTCGTCAAATAAAATTTATATTCAAAAATCAATAGCTGGGAAAAGTGATATAAGGTTACATTTATTCTTAATACATTAATTTAAATCATACCACTTTTCAAAACATTTAACCCCTTTTGCCTTGAGTTTCATTCATACATTTTTTTCCGTTTTCAGTTCAAAACAAAATTCATTGCTTCTACCCAATCGTTGCGACTGCCGCTTTTATCGGTATAGTAGTAAATAAGTAGTTCCGCCTTCGCATTTTTGCGCCCGTTTGCTTGTCGACAGTCTACGCCAGATTTAGTGAAAGGTGGGTAGGTGCAACAAAGTAACAAAACAAAAAACAGCAATAGGAAGAATGAAACCAACTTCTTAAAAAGACATTCAAGATTTTCAACAGAACCGAGAAAAAAACGCCAGTCGTCCCACATGTGGTCCATATGAAATTACGGTTATCTCTCGACTAGATAACTCATTGATTGATAGACTCCTCCTGTAATTATGATTTCTTGGTAATTAGCTACGCGGTAAATTTTCAAATGTTTCACTACTAAGGACTTGTTGAGAGAAGATAAATTCTTGCATCAATGTCGACATTGGCAACACCTCCTAATACTTTGCGTACTTTACTTAATGGACTCACCAGCGCAATCGAGCCGCACATACATGCATGCCTTACCGAAAGGGGTCGAACACGGGGAGCATGTATTCTATCCGCCCATGTTCATTCAAACCCCAATTAACATGGTGGGTAATTAAGAACAAGAGCCAACTTTGGTTACGCAGTGCTTCTTGTCTTAATGCATCAATCGTTTCGTGCATTGACTGTACCATCGATTTGTGTAATGAGGTTCCCAAGAAGGCGAAATCGGCGACCGGAAAAAAAAACTGCACTCGCCTCCTATCAATTAGTGGTCCCCTATGTTGTTTTGGGGATTTTGTAAGACCTCCCGGAATACCCATATCATAATCTGACACTTCAATTCAGAGGTAGAACCGAAGTTTGGGAGTTTCGTATTACGCATAAATAAGCCTGCTGCGTCCTATTTGTTCATAGCAATTTCGGCTGTGACGAAGATAATTTGAAAGTTTTCTCAACCGTTGCGAGAGGAAAAGATTTTTTTAATCCAAAATTTTATTGAGATGACGTCAATCGTCCAAAACAAGCCACTGATAGAATATTTAATATAAAATTTCGAGGTCGAATTTTAGTAAACGCTGACCCAAATTCGCTCATTAGTCAGACAGTTAAAAAGTCCAGGAATAAAGCATTTAGGACCATCTATTTAAAAAACGAAAAAGCATATTACCCAAAAATAATTTAATTTCGGCATTAAGTAACGAACTACTCAGCGCAATTATCTGTGCACAAAATTTTCAAATTTCTCTTCAAATATTAGCTACGTCTGATTATACCATTTTAAAAGAAATAAGCCGCAGGCTCACGAGACTTCCTATGTGCATATAGTCCGACCATGCACGCAAGCATATTGTATGATCATGCCAAAGTTTTGACAAAAGTTTAACTACCTCTGGTCTAGACAAATTGCAATCTTTCTTTTATATTCAAGCAAAAGTCTATAGATATTAAATCTATAGACTTTGAAAAATTCGAAATTATAGTAGGCAGAGATGCAACAAAAAAAAGCCAACGAACATTCCGACCAAAAATCGATTGGAATGAAAATGACGATGATGCTGTTGATGCCCATGCCGATGCTGCTGATGCCGCAGATGATGATGATGGTCAAAACGACTAAGATGGATTCGAATTCGCGAATCAACTGATGCGAAAATACAAACACCAGCCGGTCGAAAAAAAGAGACGTTCCGCGAAAAGAAACTGAATCAAAAAAGAAGATTAACCATCCATACGTACACACACATACAGGCAGAAAGATATTCGGGTAGGTTGAGTATGCGCATACTTTGACTACGTATTGTGGTAGGAATCTCTTCTTTTTTTCTTACGACGATGAGGAAGGTTTTGTGCAGATTTTTCGAGGTGATGCACGGAAAAAAAGGAGAGTTCGTCGTCCGCGCACATTGACCGCGGCAAGAACATCACCAACGAACGAGTGAATAAACCAGGCAACAAACTGGTCAAACATTTTTTGAGACCAACAACTAAAGTTTCAAATTTCAGTGGTTGATTTGACGATGGTTTTTTTGCGTTATTTCTTTTTTTTTCATGTTTGCGTCATTCGGACATAGTCGACTGCATGTATGTATTACAATTGGGTGATTGCTGGTGAATTGGCGGTACATCAATCAGTGCATCAAACTATGCGTTAGATGGTAGCAAATGGTAGTAAATTAAAGATTGCTATATAGCGGATAATTATGGGTTTTAAGACAATGACTTTGGAAGTAGAGTAAACAGGTAGAACGCAGAGTTGATTGGACTTTTGATATCTTTTTGGGGAGACCTACCGAAAGGGCGTTGATGGATTTATGTTGGAATCAATCGAATTATATATTAGCTTTAGTCTTTTTTATTCTGAATAATGTTCATACTATCCGTTTAACCGTTAGTTCGAAGTTGGCAAAATTGGGATTTTAGTATGCATGTGCGTGTCTGGGATCTATGATTATCCGAATCTTTTCAAATAGTCATTCTTTGTATAGGTCTGAGTAAGGTTATTCATTGAACTCATAACAGCCGCAGAGCTTTAAAGACGCCAGGATTAATACATGTTAATATCATAATATTAATGGGGTAATCTGCAATGGACTCTGTGCGGTTAGGAGCCATTTGCTAAAAGGCCTTCCGTTTACTGACGCATGTACGAAATTCTTCCTGATAATGAAAACCCCTAAATGTAAAAATAACTTTTGTATAAATAAATTCACCTTAGGTCGCGCGGATGATATGTATATATGTATGTGCTCGTATATCTCTCTCTCTCTCTCTCAATTGGTCCAGTTGACGTTTCATTGGCAAAAACTAGTTTCGGGGAGGGCAGATGCCATCATGAACCTAATGCTCCCCCATTCACCCGCCTACCTGAGGCAAGCCGGGAGATGCTATAGCTTATTTTTACGCCCCACACCACAGAGGGAAAACAACACAAACATCCATGGCCACGAACGTCGTCGTGGACGGGATTCGAACCCGAAATGGCGGTAGTCAGTCATGAAACTGATGCCTTTACGCACTGAAATACCGGTCGCCTGTGTCGGACTATGAGATGACTCAGCTCGTAAATGAATAGCCATTTATGGGATAAATAACTCGGTTGAGCGCGTTGCAGATCACACGCTTCTGCACAAAACACACCGTCACGATTTAGTTAATGCGATGATGCTAACTCTTCTTGAGGCCTTGGTTCAAAATTGGAGCCAGTTATTTATTTGTGACAACGGCCAACGGACAAAAAAATGAAAAAATTTTAGATTTTGGTCAATTTCTCACGGTTGTGCTACGAATTTGTTTTCGCAATCAGTCAGCACACGCTTCGAAATTTCATTCATTTCCACCGGATAGAATCCACTTGCCTCCGCTTGCTGGGCTATTCCACAATCCATGCATAGTTTATATAACTGAACACGTATAGTATTTTGCAAAAATTGACGTTGTGGATGCCAAACACTGCATCGTGTCCCTTGCCCACAAACCCATATGTACGAGTACTTATTAGGTAAAATGAGTTTGGCGAGCAGTCCGATCGCTGATTGGAAGAAACAATGATCAATAAATTCAAATGAATTGAATTGGACTCACGCCCGTCTTTTATTGATTTTGTGATTTTTTCCAATCGGAGATTGCCATACATAACGCCCGCCTGTATGTGCGCTGAATTTTTAAAGACACTTACGGGCCGACTTTGGAATATCGGAAGGTTCATGGTTAGAAGCCACCAAATTACCAACAAACCACCGAGAACTCTTTGGGGAGACCAGCTAAATACGATAAGTTTATTGATTATTAAAAGCTTGATTTGAGACTTCCGCATATAGCTTCGAATTTACCCAAAACCAGCAAAATCGTATGTTCAGGCCTACTGTAAAATCGTACTAATGAAGGAGAACCTAACACCTATAATTTTGCACAAACTTTCGAATATTCTTGGAAGTTGCTTTGCCAGCATTACATGATCTGAAGTGTAAGCAACAATTCCGTATAATAATAGTGCATCTTGCTAATTACAAACCTGCTTACTAGAAACAGGTTATTTTTAAGTAGCCATTAACCAAACTAATTAATTAAAAGTTTGCGTCGCAAAATTTCCTTTACCGTGCACTTTTAAGATTCATATCAATCGAAGCTTAAAGGAAAACTGGCTCATAAATGGAAGTTTTTTAGTTTTACTTATGCCATTGACGGGACAATACCAATTACTTTAAAAATTTTCGTAATTTATCAACAGTTTGGAATAGACAACACACGTTATTAGTTTGTGATAAGTTTTATTGAAGTTGTAGTAGCTCAATAAAATGAATAAAAAAGATATCTTGTCGAATAATAACAAATTCTATAGCTTGTCTTTATAACGAGACAAGGCTGAGTTATCGGTGTCGATCAGATATATCAGTGTCATTACCGATGGGTTATTTTGAACATCTATTCGGCACAGGTTAGGATATCTCCATTCATTACAACAACAACTTAAATAAGAACGGGTCAGTATTGTAGCTAACCTGCACTCAACAGATTTTAAATTTGTGCCAAAAACACGCTTGCCGTTAATTTTACAATTGGTGCCAAGTTTCAACGATGATGCGTTAATCAACTCGCACAGATAATTTTTATTTAAACCAGGCCGAAGCTTCGCGGTCAGTTTAAAGGGGAGGTTGGCATACATTCAGGACTATCTTGGCCATTCTAAAAATCAATTAACTAACCCATTCTACAAATACTTGTCGAATTTTTCAAGTCGCTAGCTTTATTCTTTCGAAAGTTATCGCTCATTTGAAGTCTCACTTGTAGGGGTGGTAGAGGTTCCTTGGATCGGATCTTGCCCATCACTGCCACCAGCCAATTAGTTCACCCTAAAAACATTTAAAAAAAAAATCAAGTCTCTAGCTTCACTCTATCGAAAGTTATCGCTTATTTGAAGTTTCATTTGTAGGGGAAGCAGGGGTTTCATTGGTCGAATTTTATGTATTTTCAATATTAGCCAACTGGATCCTAGTACAAACATTTGGCCAAAATTTCAAGTCGCTGGCTTTATTTTGTCGTTATTTAAAATTTCATTTCTAGGGGAGGTAGGGGTTCCTTAGGTCGGATCTAATCCATCTTTAATGCCAGCTAACTCAATCTCACTTCAAACATTTGACCAAAATTTCAAGTCGCTGGCTTCATTGTATCAAAAGTAATCGCTTATTTGAAGTTTCATTTGTAGGGGAGGTAGGAGTTCCTTGGGTCGGATCTTGTCCATTTTCAATGCCAACTAACTGGATTTTATTACCAACGTTCTGCCAAATTTTCATCTCGCTAGTGTTATTCTATCGAAAGTTAGCGTAATTAAAGTAATATTTAATTTTTTTAATTTTGTAGGGGAGGTAGGCGTTCCTTTGTTCTGATTATGCCCAACTTACTAAAACCCAAGCAGCTTCTCACTTTAGGGCTACATGCCAAAAATCAGATGTATACGTCAATTGGTTCAAGAGTTATCGACAAAAAACCTGAAAAGTAGGGTAGTACGGGGCTCTTTGTGAGAAAATTACCGTTAGTTTTCAACTGATCGATTTTATTTTTCCAGAAGAGTATAAGATTACTCAATCTACCAAAGCTAGAGCTTTTCATGTTTTTTAAATCGGGAGTTATAAATACATTTAATTATTTTACCTATGTAGGGGAAGTAGGCGTTCTCTTGGCCCGATAATGCCCATTTTCAATACCAACCAACTAGATTGTATTTTCAACATCTGACCCAAATTTCAAGGCTCTAGCTTCATTCTATCGAAAGTTATCGTGCGAACGGACAGACAGACGGACAGACAGACAGACAGACGGATAGACAGACAAACAGACAGACAGACAGACATGGCTAAATCGAATCAGGAGGTGACCCTGATCATTTATATATATACATTGCTATAGCTCCGGATCCTCCTTTAAGGTGTTTCATATTTCCGTCGTGACAAAAACAATGTACTCTATACTAAAAGTCTAGGGTATAATTATGGGGTCGTATTCATGATTGCGTCTCACACGGACAGTAACGAATTCTGAAAGCAACTACCAATTTTGGAGCCAATCAGGGCACACAACATGAAATTTGAAAATATAAGCTGGATAGCTGGTTCGATCGTTTTTTTTTGCTCCACGAGTTACCTTACCCTAACCCGCTGTACAAAAAAAAAACGCACCTTATATTTGAAAAGAAGAAATTAAAAAATGTCTCCCACATTACCCATTAATTTCTGAAAATAAAAATCTGCATGCGTCAATACACTTTCTGATATTTGAAACAAGAATTAATAATTAAATATTCATTCAAATTATCACAAATTAAAATAAATTATCCAAATTGGTGTCGTAAATTAGAATCAACATTATACCAGTTTAAGCAGTTTCTATCAAATTCATCGATTTGTATTCAAAGAAAAGGCTTACATAAAAAAACAACCATTTCAGAATTTTCTCAAAATATCTCACACTCTTTTATTTGTCCGAACTACAAACGACCACGTATTGCATATCCATTGCAATTACTCTATACCAAGTACCAATTAATTAGACAATTATTACTACATTTCGTACAATCCAAATAACCTAATACTATACCAGCTACAATTCATCAGATCTTTTCTTCACTATCTACACACGCAACGCTCTGATATTTTTACCTTGCACCATTAAACCGAAAATATTTTACTAATTAATACCATATTTAAATTATAACTACTACTCCAACACTGTAAATATACTTGTTTACACTTATCCAGCTTGGATCGTATGCATATACACATACGAAAAAATTAAACTGAAATAAAATTGTGGAACTGGAAACTATGGTGCGGTTGTTTTTTACGCAGAGACGATCATTAAACCAGAATATGAAAAGAGACGCCCATCGTCAAAATATCACAGTTGTCGCAATAAAAAATGTATTGGACCGGGCCCACCAAAAATTGCAATAAAATTACCACCAACAGCATGAATATGTAAAAATTGAAAATGCTCAACAATAAATTAAGTAATGATATTCTTGCCAGAGGCTCATGGCACGCTTATTACCAAAATGGCCACGGACCGGCCGTGGCTGTAAAAAGACCAATCGGATGAAATTCATTCACAAAAAGCGCTGTTAACTGAACAACCCAAAAGCCACATTAAAAAATATATCTAAAAAGCGTTAGCTTCTCATGCCCGTCGATTATCCTAGATTAATAAAATAAATTAACGAAAAAATTTCTGTAAGCCAACGGAAAAGAAACTGAACACCGATGTGGTTTGACTCTAAGCTCTTAAATATTTTTGTCGGTAACATTGTATCGGAAAATGTTAGTACCTACGAGTATAGCGTAAAACGTCACTATCAACCATACTAAAGTGTACATAAATGTGTGTATCCAAGTACTGGTTTTCTGAATGCCTGGCCCAATTTATGATGTCGATGTATAATAAATTGTTCACTTCCGCAGAAGTGTACTTAGGCGGTTCTTTTACAACAGTTGCAGAAGTGTTTGCCGATGTTAGGGAACAAAACGGATGTTGTGTTGACTATTAAGATACTCTGAAAAGTTGTGTTTTTGTACACATTTTTCTCGCATACATTCAATTTCCGCCAAGAATTCAGACGATAAACGGTTGTTAACAGCAAAGTGCTTGATTAAGTAAGGAGTAAATTTTATTGATTTGAGGTTTGTTTAAAAATTACATACTGAATATTATTAAATTTAAAAATCCGGATAGAAATAAATACAAATAAAGTAATAAACTCGATCTAGTTTGCCTTATTATATAATAGCTGATAGGGCCTAACAGGGTGAATTTTTTGCCAAAATTTAGTTATTTTTTGGTTTTTGGCCCACATTTCCAAAACTGAGCATCCTACAAGAAAAATCCATAACAAATTTTTTGAAGCACGCTCCCTAAATTTGTTCAAATTTGATACTAAATTTCACTCAGTAGGCTCAGAACTATCCAAGAAGCAGCTTTTCAAAATTTGTAAAAAAAAATGGTAGGTAGGTAGGTAATCTGGCTGCCATAGTAAACACAGCACACTTAGACCATAAGCTGGTCCATTGTGATACCACAGGGTTCTATATTATCACCCATCTCTCTCTCCGGATCCTGTCAACCTCTTGTGGGACATGGGGAATTAACCACGCCGACTGTCCACGTCGTCGTGTTTGCCGCCATCGCCTTCAGCTGTCTCCACGATTTGCCTAATGACTTACGCTCGACCTCAACTGATTTTCTCCAGGTGTTTCTAGGTCGTCCAACGCGGCGACTTGCATCAGTTCCCCGTGGGTCCCAACCGAGGGCCTGCTTAGCAATGGTTTCCGGCTATTTTCGAAGTGTGTGATCTATCCATTGAAAGGAAGGAGTCAAACTGAAAAAAAAGCTGCCCGAGCCTTATTGATGCGAGACATCAGCATCCGCTCCACCATCTGCTGTAACTACGCTTCCGTGGTAACAAAAACTGTCCACTTTTTCCACCGTCAGACCCGAAACACAAATTTCGCACTGTCTTCCTGGATCCAAGCTCAAGGACTTAGTTTTGGCAGCACTGATATTAAGCCCCGCATTGCCACTTTCGCGGTGCAGGGCATCCGTCAATTGAACTATGTAGATGATCCGACATATTTGAGAGAAGACAAATATCATCAGCGTAATCGAAGTGTTGAAGGTATTCAAACAAGTTTTGCTCTGGTGTTCATGAAGCGCACTGCAGAGTACGTTGTTAATGGCAATCAAAAACAATTAGGTGATAAAATGCAGCCTTGTCTCACTCCGCTATATACCTCGAAGGGATCTGAAAGCTTACCCTTGTGAAAGACGTGACATTGGGCTCCGCTATAGGACTCCTTGATGATGGATATGATTTTATCTAGTATACCTCTCCTATGTAAAGTCTTCCAGATGTATTCCTGGTCAACGCTGTCAAACGCCATCTCGAAATCGATGAACATGAGATGTAATGGAGATCTCCACTCTGCGGATTGTTCAATAATAATTTCGAGGGTGTTGATGTGGTCGCTACATGAAAAGTTATCCCGAAAACCAGCCTGCTAATCGTCCAGTGTGCGGTCAACCGTATGCTTCGTTCGGTTTAAGACTATTTTAGCTATCAGTTTTGAGACTGCGGGGAGGAGGCAAATTCCACGCCAATTATTACAATCCTTCAGGTTACCTTTCTTCGGGATCTTAATAATGACGCCCTTCTGCCATTCTTCACAGAGAGTTTCGGTTTTCCAACACTCTTCGATAAGTAGGAGAAGAATATCCGCAGAAGCTTTGATATCTGCTTTAAAGATTTAAAACCGGAATTCCACCTATCCCCGGATCTTTACACGCTTCCATCGATTTAATAGCCACAGTTACTTCCAGTTTAGATGGTGGGCTGGGTATTTGTGAAATATTTTCTACTTCTAGTGAAAATGAGTTCAAATGTCCAAAGGTGTTGTTGAGGACCTCAATGAAGTGCTCTCTCCACCGTCGCAGTTGGTCTTTATCAGTGACTAGTAGGGACCCGTCTTTATCTTTCACGGGATGTTCAGTTGCAAAACAAGATTTGCCAGTTAATGTCTTGACAAGTTTGTAAAAGGTTCCACTGTCACCACGGTAAGCCGCTTCCTCTGTCTTCTCCGCTAATGCATTGATGTTGTTGCGTTTGTCCCGTCTTACGTTTCTTTGCACGCCTTTCTGAAGTTGACCTTTGACTGCGTTGTCAGCAGTTGAGTTGATTTGTTCTTTAATTCTCTTGCGTGCCGAGATTAGAGACCATGTAGAGTCACTAATGAATGGCCTTTTATCACGCTCCAATCTGCCCGCAAAAGTTCCACCGCACGAAATAAATGAGTCCTTAGCGACGTTCCATCTATCATCAATTGTAGGAGTCTCATAAGGTGGAGGTGCATCAGCTCTTTAGTGCAAGGTGGTGGAAAAAGCACGTCTTATAGATGGATCTTTAAGATTTTGTACTTTATAACGCGGCAAGATTCTTGCATTTTGAGGGCGATGGATCGGTGCCGTTCGTAAGCGTTTTGCTACAACAAGTTGGTGACGCTGCCAATATCAGCACCCCACTTCGACCTGACGTATAAGAGACAGTTCCTCCATATCTTGGAAATGGCTATATGGGCAATCTAGTTCTGTGTTCTGCCATCTGGAGGTTGTTAAATGGCATCGTTTGTGCTTGAGCAAAGTCTGAAGTCCGTCACCGGCGGACGAGCTGACGAGAGTTGCAAAACTCCACGAACTTCTCGCCATTGTTGTTCCTGTTGCCTGAACCATGATTGCCCATTAGGTTATCCAAACTAAGGTTGTCAGATCCGACTTTGGCATTGAGATCCCCCATAGTAATTTTTATGACTCCTTTGGGAGCCTTGTCGAAGGTGTCACCGAGTCGGTGATAGAAGGCGTCTTTAGCTGATTGATCCGCTGGTTCAGTCGGGTCGTATCACTGAATTATTGTGATGTTTCTTACCTTGGATTTAAATCTGGCTTCCAGTCAATTAAAGATATTAACACCCATAACCTTGACTAATTATTTAACCAACCTGAGCTGGTGATAAAAGGAGAAGACGGTCTATATTGGCATTCGCCACATCCTCTAGTTCTGAGAGAAAAAAGGAGTCAAGAGTTATCTCCTCTTACTTGCCAGGGCCGGATAAGAACAGATGGGATGGAAACAACTCTCCTCCTCATCGACGTCTCCACAGCTTCTGCAGAAATCATTAAAAGGAAGGCGAAGCCTCCTAGCATGCCCCCTAATTAGGCAGTGTCCAATAATCACATCCACAACAGAACTGATATTCTGCTTTTTCAACGTGTGTGTTATGAGTGGGGATGACCAAACA
This sequence comes from Chloromyia formosa, assembly GCA_964017055.1. Lineage (NCBI taxonomy): Eukaryota > Metazoa > Arthropoda > Insecta > Diptera > Stratiomyidae > Chloromyia > Chloromyia formosa. The sequence goes on from OZ024817.1 coordinate 90,089,798, forward strand.
GGGCTTAGACGAGGCCACACCGATCTAGTTGCATGGCATGTAATGCCACTCAACCACCTTCGCCCTGTTGATAGCCTCAGACTTAAAGTATAGAGTACATGAATTAATATGTATACAACTATTAACATGCTTCTGCTGAGCCACGCCCATATTCCCCTGCCTAGGAAGCTTATCAGAGTGGAAGTGAAATCCAGCACAAGACAATATTAAAAAACCCTCCAGCCACAACTATTATCTTAGATGTTAACAGGGTTGATTCCAGAGATCTTATTACGACTTGGCTATATGTATAGATTGTGATATCCTTATATGTTGCGACGTGCCGCCTCAACCAGGTTATAGCCTCTAAAATCGCAGTGACCTCCGCCTGGAGGAAACTACAGTGATCCAGAAGACGGAACGATAAGCTTAGATTAAGTTGATCGAAGTAAAGGCCTACTCTCACCCCGTCGTCAGTCTTTGAGCCATCTGTATAGACGCCTACAGAGCCCGTCAATCAATCCACTGATTACGAGAGGGGATCGAACTAACAAAGTTCTTCCCGAAAACGAGTTTAGGGAAAGTGTAATCAGTGCCAGCAAGTATTGTCCGGTGGTTCAAGTCCACCGAGTGACCAGTACTCGATGAAGACCAGTGCCCTGTTTCACGAAGGCGGATGGCAGTGCAAGCAGCAAGCTGCTCACCAAGAATGTCCAAAGGAAGCAAGTTAAGTAGTAGTTCTCAAGACTCCACTAACGAGCAAACAGGCTAGTTTTTGCACCTTATTCAACAAGCTGCACAAACCCGCCGTCCTAAGAGCATTCCACCAAACAACAATACCATGCAAGAGAATAGGGTGTGCAATTAATACGTAGAGCCAGTAGACAATCTTAGGTTGAAAACCCAAACTGCTTCCAATCGCTTTTTACAAGCGTAGAGAGCACTGTTGCTCTCTACGCTTGTAAAAAAGCGAACGCTAGATGGATTGAGGATGGTGCGTGTCAAACCATGACGAGGTTATGGCCCTGGTCGTTCTGCTGCAATATTATCACTACGGGTTCCGTTCTGTTGGGGCTAACTCTTAAACCACAGAAATTAGCCCAGCGAGTTAATATAGAGAGTGCATTCTGTAGCAACTCACTGAGGACACCAGGGAACTTACCTGAGATGGCAATAGCGACATTATCCGCACAAGCAAAGACTCTATATCCCAGTCTTTCCAGGTCTAAAAGCAGTCTATTGACCACAAGATTCCAAAGGGGTGGAGACAGAACACCACCTTCGCAAATTTGTATAAAATCCCTTACTAAATTATAGTAGTGTGGGCAATCGTGTGCTCAGATATTAAACAAAGTTGAATTGAAGTGGGATCTATGCGCCTGTTAATACTCTAAATCCAAATTTATGTTACCCTTGCTATTTGTAAAACTTGTTTTCTATGAAAAATGAATTTGCGAAGAAGGAAGGGGGAGGGCAAAAAAATATCTGTTCGACATTTGTCCGATTTCATAAGATGTTCTGTTTTTTCTACAAAACACTAAAAAGCAAAAATCCTTCTTTCTTTTGTCGCATAGAACAAATTTTCAACGTCAATGAATTACTGTTAGCTAGCATCGCATCTTCATTAAAATTCAAAGCCTTAAATACGAGCCATTTATTACACAGCTGGAAATTTTATCGCTACTTCTTTTGTATTTGCCAAAGTTGTATCAAACCGTTCTTAACATTTTTATATTAGATCGTTAATTTTTGGCGATGATTCCAAATTGGATACGTAAATGTAATTTCCAGAAATTGATTTAGCTAGTTTTACAAATCGATAAAAAAACTGTTTATTACTTTTATCTACGTAACAATTAATCTAAATGGTTATTTTATGTTGTTCATGTTTGGGTTATGCGACGAGCATGTATCTTCAGTATTTAAAAAAATAGCCAGTCTTAGTGGTCAGATAATGGCAATAAATCATCTTCGTTTGGACCGAAATAATTCCGGCTGGTTTCTGATGATACTTGTATACGTAATAGGGTTCAAAACAATTTTTGTAAATTTCAAGTGTGTGCATAACTTAAATTGTTTTCTTTTTTTTCGTAGGAAGTAATAAGAACCAGGCTAAGATGAAGGTCATGTCTTTGAGTTAATCGAAACGATAATTAATTGGTTTCGTATATAAATTATATCACGTTTCATTTTTCGCTTAATTGCTAACATTGTCTTAAAATAAATTGCCATTTAAAATAAAAAACCTGTCACACGAACAAAACATAACATGGTTTTATGACGGTCCAATTTGGACGGATCATATATAAATTTCTTGACATTTTTCGAAATGTTGCAAATGAAAGGACGATAATTTAAAGAATTAGGATTGATATTTGCTTGAAATAATTCATAGGTTTATTTTTTTCCTTATAAATGAAGAGTTTGCCCCCTGTTAGTTGGCATAATTTACGTTCTTGATTTATTTTGAATTTATTGGATGGAGTTTTCTTGAACCGGTTTAGATTGGTTGGATTTATTGGTTTGCTAGTTCAGGTATTGATGACCGACTTTACTTTATTAACACTTCACAGGTTCCATTAAAAAATTAATTACTATTTGTCAGAGAAGACAGTGATGATGTCATTCATTAATAATATTTAATCTCACTTCTAACGTAGACAGTAGCCACTGGATGAAATCTGTAATGTTAATATTGTCACAGAAAAAAAATTATTTTCTCAGTTTTAAGCACGCCAAATCATACGGTTGGATCCTATTCGTATAACTTGCGTGTCGTTGGGTTTTCAAATTAGTTCGTTCATATTATCGCGGCGCGTCGCACTTCGAAATAGTTTTACAAACTGGCCACTGAAAAACGGCACGAAAAAAATCGTATCTTCTTCGGTTTTATTATAAGGGCTGCCAATTGAGCCCAGCAACGAGTAATATTTAGTTTTCTTTCTTTAATCAGGCTACAGATCAATAATCGTTCAAACTCTGACAGAATTAAGGCAACATTTCAGTTTAAAGGAGGAATTCCTATGCGCCGACTACTGACGTACATCTTGAGACGTATGACAAGAGCCGCCTTTCAAACTGTAGTGCATTCAAAACCGCAGTATGGTATGTTATCATGACCAACTTTTCCCAAGCGAATTTCGGTACACGACTGAGCAAATTTCGGTATTTGACCACATTTTCAGAGCAAATACCCGTACATAATAACAAACAGGCATATTTTTCATGCAACTTCTATTCTATATTTTACATTTACATGTTAGATAGTACATCGCTGCCAAAAGTGTACAGCTCCGTAAGTGAATTTTTCGAAAATACGTTCGAACCTTTCGAGGGAGACAAGTCAATTTCGGTCCTTGCGTTAAATTACCACTATAACACTGCGAATCTTCTTGTTGTTCTAATACATAGTTGTTGTCATTTGACAATCCGAAAGAGCAATTAACTATTACCTGTTTTATATTCTATACCAAATGGGATTTGTTTTAACTTAAGTACTTGTTAGTTAGTTAATACTTAATACTAGTTCTTCCTATCAAACTACTGAAATATTTAAAAGAAAACTTTTTCTATTGGGATAGTCCGGATAGCGCAACGGTTAGCACGTTCGCCTTCTACGCACTGGGCCCCGGTTCGATTCGTACTGAATGCGGTAGTTTCCGATGAAAAAGGTGAGTTACGTGTCGGACTATGGGCCCACTCAGCTGTTAAATGAGTACCCATTTATGGGGTAAATAGCTCGGATGAGCGTGTTGCTGATCACACACATCTGCACAAGACATACCGTCACGATCTAGAAAATGAGATGATGCTAACTCATCTCGAGGGCATGGTTCAAATTGGACTGTTGCGCCAGTTATTTATTTATTTATTTATTGGGATAAACAGTTTTCCGTTCCTCCTATAAAACTTGCTTTTTGTCAGTTACGAAATTGCGCACTTTTCCAGCGATTTGTAAAACGAGGGCGTTTTGGGTAAACAAAAATTGTTCAGTCAAATTGTGGTTTGGCGGTGAAAAAATTCAGAAGTTTTTATTTTTCAATTTTTGGTTTATGTTGTACTATTATGTACTGAATCTGAACTTAAATTTTGCCCCTTAAGAAAAGTACGGCTTCATTAAGAAAATAAAAAAAAATACCAATACTTTAAACCTAAAATAATGCATTTTTGGAGGAAATGGGTTACAATAAAATTAGAGGAAGTCCCCTGCGTCCAGTGATTGCAATCTGTTTCACCATACGAGTATTCTGTCTGAAAACATGGCTGGAACACGTGAGTTGGTAATATGCATTGAACAGTTCACTGAGGCAAAGGCCAAGACAGGGTCTGTGAAGTTGATACAGTCACATTAGATTTCTTAAATTTAAATTGTGCAGTTCGTTTTGCCTATCATAGGCGCATATATACCCACAAAAATCTTTTTGTTTCCTCACCCTTGTAAAAAAAAGTTATTAACAATTTTTTTTTTAAACTAACAAAAACCACGAAATTGTTTCATTCAGAATTAAACATTAGTCGAAACAGCATACATTCCATACCCAAAATTTTCTTTTGCCCACCCCTCCATTTTTTATTCAAAAAATAAATATTTTGATCCCACATTATATGAGTACACTTTCACAAAAAAAAAATCTCTTTCAATGTAAATTGCGTAGTCTGTATGTTCAATGAAAGCCCTCGTTTGCTCAGAAAAATTTTTCGTTTTCCCACCCTTGAAAAAAAAGTTATTAATAAAATAAATTTTCCTAACCTTAGCCCAGGATTTTCCACTTAAAGTTTTCATTTATCCACCCCTCCAATTTTTTATACCCTTCACGGATGTGATAGGGTATATTAACTTTGTCTTGAAGTTTGCAACGCACAGAAGGGAGCATCTCCGACCATATAAACTATATATATTCTTGGTCAGTATGATGAGGCGAGTCGATTAAGCTTTGTCCGTCTGTCCGTTTGTCCGCCTGTTTTTATGCAAACTAGTCCCTCAGTTTTAAAGCTATCGAGCTGAAATTTTGTACAAACCCTTCTTTCTATTGCATGCTTATATATGTCGGAACCAACGAATCGGACCACTACGTCATATAGCTACCATAGGAACAACCGGTCCAAAAATTCGTCTTTGTGAGAAAAACTTTTTTATTTCTAAAATTATCGTTTTCCAATTTCACATTAATCAATAGTATTTTTAGTCAAATCACACAATCCCGAATTTGGTTGAAATCAAACTACTCTATCATATAGCTGTCATAGGAACGACAGTTCCAAAAGCAAGTTTTTGTGAGAAAAACTTTTTCATTTCTGAAAATTGCATATTATTGAATCATACTCATGGCTTAGCCACGTCCCTAAATTTAGTTGAAATCGGTACACTATTTCGTATACCTGTTATAGGAATAGTGAAATCGGAACATGTTTCACTACTAATTTCAAAGTGGCAAGTGTACCACAGTAAAATTTTTAGGTTGCAAATACTTAAATCCTTAATTTGCCTCTTAAAAGGATAAATTTGTATTGCAAGCTGGTCAGTTCACCCTTCGCGGATTATCATTTGCCCAGGAAAAAGTTTCGTTTATCCACCTTTGCAAAAATAAGTTATTTGTTTAATTTGGCTGCCTAAAGGATACTCGTAATTAAGTAGTGCAAACTGGGCAGACCGTTTGACCATCTTGGATTATCATTGACCCAGGAAACAGTTTGGTAAGAAGACACTTGTAAAATAAAGTTATTTCTAAAACAAGTTGGGATTCCTTAAATCCAGTTTGGACCCTTAAAAGACTTTTTTTTTATACAAACCGATACGAACACATCACGCCATCATCACGGGCGATTAAAGGTTCGAATTGCAGAGATTATCAAGTAATTAATTAACAATCCAAATCATTGAGTAGAGTAATCGATTTCAATGAAAATATGCTTAATAGAGTGCCATCACGAGCAGAGAGGGATTATTCCTCGACTTAGTCGCTCGGTTGAAAATTGCCCAAATTTTAACGCATTCTAGCGCCCAAGCCATTCATCTTACAGCACAAATTATTAGGATATTTTTGGAAGAAATACATATTCTCGACTTTATATTACCATAGCCTCGCCTCGATACATGAACGGTTTTCGTATTATACGATAAAATATGGGCGAATATTTGGCATTTTTCTTAAAATTCAGAGTCAGCATCCCAAAAAATATAAACCTACGTTGGGAAAAAAACAAACTTCAGAATTTTTGTCTGGGATCAGTCATTTTGAAAAAATCACACGCTCATTTCTCGCCTAATTTATCTGTTGTAAAAGACAACAATCAACTCAGTTTTTTGATACGATGGAACCTGGGTATTTATCAAACTGGCGGATTGTCATTCTCGCCAAAATTCAATACGATAGAAAAAACACGCAAACTTGATCAACGTGCGCTCAGCCTTTGTGTCATTTGACAGTTTAACCAGGATATCACATTACACCTAGCGACAGTACCTACTTATTTATTAATGTATACGGGGGCGAAATGATGGCCGCGCTGGTTCACTTTTGACCAAAAATATTTATCACATGAAGACTGTGGAGGCCCCTTCAAAAGCGAAACAATAGGGATTATTTGCGTAGATTCACCACTATGAAATAGACACGTCTCAACTGAAACGAAGAAAGGGAAATATTGTGGGTTCGACAGTTGAAATTTGATTCGATTGTCCACACCTTTTATTCAATGATGAATGAATCATCAGAATGACTGCTTTTTAAGGCGAGTTTTGGCTGGAAGTTAAAAAATGTTAATCGAATAACAAGGTTATCTCAGAATACTGAAAATTTTAAAACAACATAGCAAATTTCTATTTAAAAGGTATTAAAAGTTGGAACCATAATTAGCTAAGTAAATTGATCTCAAAAGGATCAAGGGATAAATTTTAATTGTCTAAATATGTAAGGCATTTCAGAAATAAATTCGTCGCAGATGCCGCTTGCTTCAATAGCGAAATGATGCCTTCCTTTAGGGTTTATAATTTGTAATACGCTATTCGAGCTATGAATATGAGCACCAGCGGGACGCTACTCATCATGTCGACACAATTGGCAGCGTACGCCGATAACATCAACATCATGTCCCGAAGACTGACCGACGAAGAAGAACTTCTGCGTACTGTTATGCACTATATTCTGGTCTTGTAGTGCTGCTTCTACCGGCAGATCTGTGGCAGCTGCTGATGAGTAAGTATCTGTCGGCGGTACAAAACTAGAGGCCTGGACACTGATGAAAGCGCGAGGGAGTCTGCGCCATTCGCCAACCATTACATCCTTATGGCCCCATTTTTTATCATTCTACATTTTTGCCTCCCATGTTTGTGTTGTCTTAACCAGGCCTATGAATTTTTAATAATATAGAACGTAAAGGCCGGCGGCAGAGCGGCGAAAACCCGGCCCACAACTCTAGAACTGAGCTACAGCAAGCGTAGGCCGCTGCTTAGCTCGTTGAGGGGCCTTTTTCTCCGCCAGTTGGCACGGCCCGACTTTCACGGTTATTATGATATTTTAGGCTCCGTCTCTGCGTGCATCTTCGGATGCCTACTAAACCGTCCATTATAATACGCTAGATACCGCTACAAAAGAAGTTATACAAGGTAACAACGAGGGTAAAACTAAAATAATGCTGCAATCGAGGACTGGGACGCTAGCAAAAACATCATTGTGGGAGACCTGAATATTGAGTCCGTCAAACACTTCATATACCAGGGTTGCAACTTTTCAAAGGACTCCAACGAAACTGATGAAATCAAGCGACGGATACAATTAGCTAATAAGACTTTTTTCTCGGTTCTCCCCATAATGAAATCGAATCATGTGCACAGAAACACGAAGCTCCGCGTGTACAAAACCATCATACGACCAGTGCAATGCTATGGCTGCGCAACATGGATCCTCCGGTAACATGCAAGACATATTTGAACCCAAGATTCTGTGGCAAATTTTCGTTGCTGTTTGCGTTCGATTCTGTAGCGCATCCAGTACAACGATGAATTGTATGAACTGTATGATTAACTGAAAGTTTCGAAAATCGTCAAACTTCAACGACTTCATTGGGCAGGGCATGTACATCGAATGGACGATGATCGCATGCCAAAGAGAGACTGCGAAGACCACCGAGAGCTCGTTGGGAGAGGTCAGAATATGCGGACGCCGCGCAACTACTGGGCTTCCATGATTGGAGGATGCGGTCACGTGACCAAGGTAATTGGAAAACAACGATCCAGGCGGCCAAGGCCCAACGTCGGGATGTCGCGTTACGATAATTATGAAATCAATGTCAAATGGAGTCTTCAATACTCGAAGGAAAGAATGTTATGTTATTATTCTTATTCGTGTAGTGAAGTGAAAGACACGTTGTCAGGCTAAATCTGTTAAGCTATAGAAGCATCGAAACTAGTGTCAGTCGAACCGCAAAATTTTATGACTCTTTCGTCTGCAGAACAACTCGAATGTGGAACGCTTTATCATCATCTGTTTTCCCCTGCAACTACGACCTGCAGAAATTTAAATAAAATGTTCACCGTCATTTAATTTCGTCTAATCCAGCTCAACCTATCCCCTTCCTCTTACCTTTATTTCCTCACCTACTAAGGCTATGCTATTGCATTAAAGGGTATTCCCTAAGCTTTGGTGTTAACATAGAAAAAAAAGCATATTAAGTTTATATTCAGAATTAAGCAAGTTTAACAAAAATTTCTCAAATTTTATTGTTTGATAATGTTCATTTCAAATGCAAACCTCGTTTTCTCTAACTTTAAAAAAATATAGTACCCTGCTCCTTCGACGAAAAGCTATCTACCCTACTGAAATACACCACGGACCTAAAAGCCAATTTCAAATGAAGCTATCCAGGATTGTTCAGCGAAGTGGATTCATTGCTAAGAAAAATGTATCTTCAGAGGAGGGAGGTACCTTGGGGGATAAGGATCAATAAACTCTATAATTATTAATAAAAATTAAACAAATAAAGTTCGGGTATGGGTATATGAAAAGACCTCGTATACCCCTTTTTGGAATAAACTAGGATCTTGTGCACTAAAAAACAATATAACATAAATCAATATAAGTTAACGAGCGATTAAAATTAATACCCATATCCTCTATACATTTAACTTGGTAGCAATAATTGCGTTTTTCTGTAGTCCACCATTGACGAAGCCAGTAATTTTTAGAATAAAGTTCACAGATTTAAAGAGTCTCAATTTCATCAGACTTTTTTTTTATAATTCAATAAAATCATCGTCGATCCACCGTTGCTATGGTGTATGAAAAATTCATAACTATAATCAGATGACTATGTAAAAATACAATATCAAATACTCGTAAGTACTGGGTGGCGCAAAAGAAAGGAAAGGGGTTTGAACAGTCTATAATTCTTTTATTTTTGAATCAATCGAATTTCTTGCTTTTAGTACACCTCACAAATGGGAAATTTTGTTAATTTAAATGGGAAACGGGAGTGGTGCCCATTATCAGCTTCGCATAGTCGCACACTTTCTAAAACGTTTTCAAGATTTTAGGAGGCCAATTTCAGGAAACAGCGATTTTAATTGATCGCCGCGTTTGCCGGATTTAACCGCCCAGAATTTTTTCCCTTGGGGATATTTGAAAGAACGCATTTATATGAATAAGCCACAGATCATACCATAACAGAAAATAATATTCGAGAAGAAATTGAAGCGATACCTCCTGAAATCTTGAAAAAAATCATGGAAAACGTTTTATAAAAAGCTCGATTATACGAAGCTGAGAATGGGCACCACTTACGGTGATGTTATTTTTCTCACCTAAATTAACGGAATTCCCCATTTAGGAAGTGTACTAAAAAAAGAAATTCGATTGATTAAAAAATAAAAGAATTAAAGACTATTCAAACCCTTTCGTTTATTTTGCGCCACCTTGTACGAGTATGAAAAAAAAACGGAAGAAACGACCAACCTTACAATTATCGAAATAAATTCCTTGATCACCAATATGTATTCCGTTTTGCCATAAAGAGCAAGTACAAGCCTACATTTTATATTTATCTGATTTTCAGTAAAGTGAACGTTTAAGGAATGCAAATTTTGTAGAATAATGCTAATAAATTCCAGTGAAAGGCTGTTGGAAAAAATTATTGTAGAAACTGAAGTAGGGCTATATACTCAGGACAATATATCAACAAAAAACAATAACAAATACGGACGCTTTCCCTAAAAATCTACATAAGCAATAATCAGTAAATTTGAATTTCGAATTGAATTTAACTGAATGATATGATAAAATCAAATTGAATTTCACCGTCGCTACTATATTTTATCGAATACATTCGTTCGATTCAATTGACATAAAATCAAAATTCTACTATACAAAACGCAGCTGAATCGCCCTACCCCGCACACTATAAAAATAAAATCGATTTACTCGCTTAAGTCTTTCGATTTGAAATTATTGTTGTGTCCCAATATGACGTCGGCTGCAGATCCATCAAAATGCCGAATCAAGATGAAATCAAGAATTGTAATCATTGCTATCGGAAAGCACTTCGTCGAGAGAAAATTCAATTTACATGCGAAGATAAATCCAATGAATGACACTAATGATGATGAAGAATAACAATTTGGTAGACTCGTTACGATAAAAACTCACAAACACAAGATACTGCTTTTTTGTACTAATGAAGAACATGTTTATTGATAGTCGGAGCATAATTATCTTTCCATCGTCTTATATTAAAACACGCATATTTAATGAATCTAACATTACGAATATGTTAATTCCGGATCAAAGACTTACCACGGGGACTAACTTAAAATACAGCTAGTTGTTAAAGTCCGACGGATTCCAGCGCTGACAACTGCACTTGCAGATAAGATTATATGTTTTAATCCAATGGGTAAGAGGTGTATTTTATGCAATTATCTGCTGATCGTAATCGGATCACATGAAAAACATTAAACATTCACTTTAGAACACAGATGAACACTAAATTGCACTAAATTGCTCTTCAATAGACACACGAAATAATGAATTTAAATCTTCGCGCACTTTTAACTGTAACTATGATTTTCCTGTAACCCCACTAACTAAAATTCTTTCCGATAATAAACAAGACTGAGTTGCACTAATTCGGGTCATTAAAAATTTGTATTATTCATAAATTGCACTGAGCATGTTTTGACTCCTACTTTCGAGTCACTGTCACGCACATTCAACTCTTCGACCAAAAATTCACAAGTAATGGATAACAGGATTCTAATTTTAACAGACACACAGATATTCACAAAAAAAATTTTTATTCAATTTAAATAAAATCACTCAGTAGTCTCACAGGCAGTAATACTCGTAATCCTTCATAAAACATTGACGATAGTACCGGTATCAGGATCCCATAAAAATCACCGAATCAAATTCTTCTCGTAATCCACTTCATATCGCGATCATCTATCAGCCGGACTACACGAATCCATGGTCACTTACACTAAACCACACACGAAACTCACGAAAGGATCAATGATGACGCATTAACAGTAAACAAGGAAGTAAGAAAACAGGAGACTACGAAACACATATATGTGTATACCATACACAGAAGTCCGAAAGAAGCCGTACATAAAGATTGCGAGATGAAGTTGATTGTACAGCTAAGGTACCTCTAGACCGACTGACCGAGTAATACAGTGCTGGTGCTAGTTGGTGCCGTATTTCGCCTTACAAATCCATGCTCCAAGTATCTGCGGTCGTGTCTTTTTTTCGTTCCACTATTTACCACTATACAGATATGTGTCTTGTGCCAATCTATCTCGCTATACTAGCATATGATGCGGAGAAAATTTCGCTCCATACCATTTTCAAAGAGTTCTTTAACATTCACACGAACACCATAAAATTTTTGTCTCAAGTCTCCGCTGTAGGCCGCTACGCCAAAGAGCAATAACTTCTTCTTAGTCTTACTCCAAGAAACAGATACCAGATAGTCAGTGGTAAACCTGCTTCAGAGATAGTTACGTACTGAAGAAAAGCAGAGAAAATCACATCGTGGCTTGCAAAGATACAGCATGTGAAAAGAGGCACGATCACGTTGGATACGACTGTTACATATTCAAGTGTTACACTAAACATCTATAAAAATCAATTTAATTGTTAGAAATCGGGCATTATCCAACCATGTACAAGTTCCTTTGACTCGGAAGTGCTTCGGAAATAAATTGGTTGGGATTCATCTTCAACATGCGATAAACTTCCATTTAAAAGTGCTAACTATCAAAGTGACAAAAAATCATCGTAGCAGATACTCTTCAGAATACTATCGAATCTCTTGAACGCCACCAATGATGTGACTCTTTTTTCTTTTCAATCACGATCAAACTAGTATAGAAAATTTAAATAGCTGTAGATCGGCAACCTCTCCAAATGGGTGTGATCTTAAAATGTGATTGACCATAGTGTGGTCAGTTAGTTATTGCCTATTGTGAAAAAAAGTCACAGCAGCATCACGACGCGGGCTATAACCTTTGCTGTTTCGGTCAACTTGATGACATGTTTCGCGCCAATTATAGTGGTAGAACAATGACCTACCTGGTCGTAAATCTTTGAATAAATTCCAGCTCTCAGGATATCAAGTATTGGGGTTATTCTGCAATTCAGACGCGTATAAATCATGAATAGGAGAAAATCATCGGGAAAAATTTGTAATTATTTCGACTATTCATATGGTTCATTCTTAATATGTACCTGAAATTGAGTTCAATCTAAAGCACTCTTAATCGAAACGTTTGAAATTCTGAACCCAGCCAATTAAGAGACCATATCTGAGAACGAGAAAAAAAAAATGTTAATATTTTTTAGAAGATACATTTTAGCCAATTGTCTAGGTTTTTTTCTTTGTCCAGCTAATTGAATGACGAGTATAAGTTGCCAGATGAATTTTATCCGAACCAGATGGATTTTCTACTTTTTATACCCTTCACGCAGGCGACCCCACCCACTCTTTTTTTCAGAACAGTTTCTCACATAAGCTACAAATATTGTTTGCAAGTATTTTTCATGTATTTGGAATTATTAGCAATTTTATTGGTAATTGTTCTGGATGAAGGGGACGCGTCATAGCCTGGATACACAGTGCCAACAAGCATGCGAGCTGGCCTAGTCAGTTACTGCAGGGCAGCTACTCGTACCGAGTGACCGCATCATGAGGGTTACTGTTATGTGCGACTTTTTTGTTCCACATTATATCTCGCCCATAGTGGAGTAACCGGGCCGTACACTACCGTTGGAATTTTATTGTAAAATGTCCTCTTTCTTTAGCCCTAGAATACTAACACCACGAGGCTAGGGCTTTGTTACTAACAATTACATCATTCTGACGTGTTCATGATATTTTCCTCTAAATCGTACCATTATTTCATGTACTGAATTGCCCAGCTTACACAACATAGGTAGGTAGGTAGGTAAAGGAGGCTGCCATGACAATACTCAGCACACTAAGACCATATAATTGGTGCATTGTGATACCCTGGAGATCCAAAAACCTAACCATACTAGTTCTTGAACCAGCCTGAGCTAGTAATAAAGCGAAGCAGACGGCCAATACTGGCAGTCCTCTATTCCTCAAGCTCCTGGAAAAAACAGGAGCCAAGAAAGGATCTCCTCTTAGCCGCCAAGGCCGGACAAGCACAGAGAAGGTGGTAGCAGCTTTCTTCCGCGTCAATATCTCCACAGCTTCTGCAGAAGTCATTGAAAGGAAGACGCAATCTCCTGGCGTGCTCACCAATAAGGCAGTGACCGGTGATCACCCCTACGACAGAGCTGATGTGTCGCCTCTTCAGTGACAGAAGATGGGAGGAGCGGATGGGATCCATTTCAGGCCACAAAGACCTGGTCGCGAGGCACGTATTACTACCTGACCACCTGCCATTCGCCCTCCTAATGGCCTCAGATTTCAAAAAGAACTTGCATGCCCTGATGGGCATTAAAATGCTATTATGCAGTTGCGGGGCCTCGCTCAGAATCCCCTGTCTAGCAAGCTCATCAGCGTGGCAGTTACCACCAAAGCCACTATGGCCTGGAATCCAGCATAGGATAAAATTGAAGAACTCTCCCATCGTTTTGAAGGTTGAACGACAGTCTACTACAATCTTGGATGTAAGCAGGACGGATTGCAGGGATCTAATCGCAGCTTGACTATCCGAGTAGATTGTAATGTTCCTACAAACTATGGCGTGCCGCCCCAGCCAGGTAAGGGCCTGCAGAATTCACCGCCTGGTGAACACTGCAATGATCTGGATGACGAAAGGACAGGCTTAAATTTAGTGTGTAAGAGTAAATGCCTACTCCCACCCCATCTTCGGTTTTGGAGGCATCCGTATAAATACCAATAGAATCAGATAGTTGGTACTCCTCCTCACTCCACTGATCCCGAGTAGGGATACAGCTCACAAAGTTCTTTTCGAACTCAATTTTAGGGTAAGAGTAATCTGTGGAGGCCGGAATATTCCGGTGATTTAAATTCGATGAGTGGCCAGTGTTTGTCGAGGACCACTGATCCGATTCACGAAGACGGATGGTAGTACTGGCAGCAAGTTGCTCACCAAAAACGTCCAGTGGAAGCAAGTAAAGCAGAATGTCCAAGGCAGCAGAAGAAGTAGTTCTTATGGCTCCACTTATTAGCAGGCTGGCTAATCTTTGGACTTTACTCAGCAAGCAACAGAGAGCCGCCGTCTTAAGAGCATTCCACCAGACGATAATGCCATGCATAAGTATTGGCCGTACAATAGACACATAGATCCAGTGTACAACCTTAGGCTGTTGGCCCCAGCTCTTACCAATCGCCTTCCTACACGTATAAAGAGCAATAGTAGCTTTCCTCCCACGCTCCTGGATGTTAGCTTTCCAACTAAACTTTTTCTCAAAAAAAAAACACCAAGGAACGTTGCTTTATCTGCAAGAACCAATCTGGTATCTCAAAACATTGGGGATACGATAGGAGGAAACTTATACTTCCTCGTAAAAATAACGAGTTCGGTTTTACTCGGGTTAACCTTCAAACCACTAGAGCTGGTCCAGCAAGTAAGAGTGGAAAGGGCATTCTGTAGCACCTCACAGAAAACATTCGGGAACTTACCCGTTATGGCAATAGCGACATCATTTGCATAAGCGGTAACACTACACCCCAGTCCTTCCAGGTCAAGAGGCAGTCTGTTGACCACAAGGTTCCAAAGAAGTGGGGATAGAACACCGCCTTGCGGAGTGCCCCTCTTGACACATCTGCTCTCCGAAGATGAACCCAGGGAGGTGTGAATTACCCTTGATGTAAGCAGCATATGTATTAGGTTGACAAGTGAGTCGTCCACATTCAAACTCGCCAAAGCGTCGGCAATAGAATCCGGCAAGACATAATTAAAAGCGCCCTCAATGTCCAAAAAGACGACCAGAGCAAACTCTTTGTAACCAAAAGATTTTTCAATACAGCTTACCAAGGAATGGAGAGCTGTGTCCACCAATTTCCCCTTCCAGTAAGCATGCTGAGAAGAAGATAGAAGCGTCGGTGGAATACTGCCTCGCAGATAGACATCGATCAGCCTTTCTAACATCTTTAGCAAAATGGAAGATAGACTGATAGGTCTTAGATCATTTGGTGCGAACTCCTACCAGCTTTCGAAATAAAGACCACTTCAACCTCAGTCCATATACGCGGAATATATACCAGATCGAGACAGGCTCTGAAGATGGATTCAATCCAAGGTAGTACGATATCTATGTTTCGCTGCAGATCGGCTGCTATAACGCCATCAGGTCCAGCGGACTTAAACGGATCGAAACTTTCGACCGACCATAAGATCTTATCTTTTGATAAAATGGCAGCAGAGTTGCAAGAGGCAGACCCCGTTGAAGAAAAGGGAGCATACACGATGTTGGTTGTACTATCCGGAAAGTGAGTCACAACATAAATAAGGGTCAAATTAAAAACTTCATGTAGCACTAACTATTTATTATTTGTTTTTTTTTTTTTTAATACCTACTACAAAATACTTTAAAAAAAATCAAATTAACCGTATGTTCACCGTATATAGGGTTTTTTTTACCGTACAGTGGACTTTGGTCATTCTCTTCTTCCTTTAGTTAAACATGCTGCAGTTTGCCTTTTTATCAAGTGTTGCCGTGCTGAGTGGTGTTGTTTGCACAATGCCAACTGTCCACAAATACGCGTAGTAGCTTCTAGAAAATTGCTGAACTTACCGTATTAGATTGGAGACAAAATGTTGACACTCACAGCATTGTTCAACAACTAACTGGAGAAAGCACTGCTAGAATGAGTGGTCACCCGGAATCGTAGACTTGCAGATGCACACTGTTGTGTCAATGAACACGTCAATCTGACGAAAGGTTAGTATTCTTGAGTTAATCGCCTAATCTGGTAGCCTTACTCCCATAGGAACAGTGGAATCGGAACAAGCTTTACTGCTTATTTCATAAGTATTTCTTAAGGATTAAAAATATAGTACACAGTCTTGATTTTTTTTATAAGAAGCTAGCGTTATCGTAGATATTGAAGGAATGATACCTTCACTTCGCGTCAAGGGTATCACACCTTAGGCAAGCCAGCGGAAGTCTAGTTTATTTTTGTGGCTAAAAAAATGGGAGTAAATCTTAGATTCGTAATCAGTACATGAAAAAGATAAATAGAAAATAAAAATCAAAACTACACTATAATTTCAATAGGCAAACTACCTGATGACTACACTATGTATTTAGAAACGTGGAAAACGAAATGGACGACCATAAAATTCGTGTTATTTGGTGACCTTACTATGGCGTGGTTACTTG
Source organism: Chloromyia formosa (assembly GCA_964017055.1). Classification (NCBI taxonomy): domain Eukaryota; kingdom Metazoa; phylum Arthropoda; class Insecta; order Diptera; family Stratiomyidae; genus Chloromyia; species Chloromyia formosa. The sequence continues at coordinate 90,106,594 of OZ024817.1, forward strand.
AAACTGGAACAAATACCAGAAATGGTATGTATTTGACGTTCCCTTTCATATGGCCCCTCACATGACCAATAAACAAAATTGATCTTGTTCTTGATCAATATTTTTAGACAACAACAAATTAACAAAAAAAATGGGCCTTATGTTAATTTTTTTTCAAGCTCGAGCATAGTCTTGACTAATTTTATTGTACTGTAGAGAATCTCTGTTTATAAATTATTTTTTTTTTTTTATATTGTATATATATATATTATATTTTTTTCCTAAAACATGTGCCAAATTATTCCACCGCTATAATAATCTTCAGTCGAAGTTGCTTACATTGCAAATTAATAATGCTTTCCTGTCCGAAGAAATGATGAAAATTCAGGTCTTAACCGACAACAAATTTCAAACAAGATCCCAAAATGCATAGAAAAAAAACAACAGCGAAAAGTTTCTGACGTCTGTTCCAGTCAGGATTGGCAAAAATCGCATCTTCTTTTAATTTTTAATTTTATGCACATTATGTAGGTAGCAAGACTATTAACGCCATCATTCTTTTGCCATTCGTTTGCCAGTTTTCGTGTTAATATTTAATTATGATAATTTGATGAATTCTTTTGGCGGCTATTGACTTAAGAAATTATTCCCATTATCTTTTTTAGGCGTTTCTCTTATTGGCAGTTTGTCATCCGTTTGCAAGAGTTTTACCAATGGGAATTAGATAATAGATGCTGATAATTATCAATCGCAACATGTAGCTGTAGATGTGTGACTTTGTCACGAGAATGGCACCAATTCGAAGACCTTGTTGAAATCATCATGACAAAAGAATATTTTAATGAATACTTTTCGAATGACGTTTTTGTTTTTAGTAGAGGTTTTCTATTATGTATAGTGCATTCCAGGCTTTTTCAATGTTTATAATATTTAGGATAAACAGGATACCGATTAATAAAAAGAGGAAGGTCAAATTTAAGCGACATTGATGTAATTATATTTCTTGCTAACTGTCTAAATAGGAAGTCAAACTAAACAACTTCCGCATTTGTGACTTTGACAGAAAACCTCCTTATCATGAACATTGGAACCTTAACTTATAAAACGTTGAGGCTGAAGTATGTTACTAATTTGCTTACCGACTTAATTTTGTAGTTCTTCATGAAAAATTTGATATCCCCTAAAAACAGCCCTATTCTGAAAAATTCCCTACTAAGAGAAACTTCTCAGCCGCAAAAAGGATTGATATGTATATGTATAATCGCAACAAAATGGAATGTTGGGCGCTTCGCGCCTTGTCTTTGAATCTGCATATTGAACCCTGGTTAAAATCGTTATTTTCATCACATTATCTCGGGTCTTTTACATCGTATCGACTTCAAATTAGCTAACATTCCCACGACTAGCCTAGAACGAATGACCCTACTAAATTCAAACCCCCATGATCTCCCGAGCGGCCCGAGCTTCAAAGTTCCGAAAACCCGTACTTGTTGTGTCGCGTAAACATACATAGTCTTGGTCGCTTTTTCTTGTTTTCGCTTTTTTCGATTTCTTCGTTTTTCTTTGGCGGGCGATTTTTGTTTTTGTCAAAATGTTGTGAAATAGCATCAATCTAAATCACAGCATATGTAAAGTGATAAGCAGGCTTATTTCGGTTCCCATGGTACTTTACAAAGAAAAAACACAACCTCCGCCAAAAAATTAAAGATTGCTTTGGGCGACATACACAAGCACGATTCCGAAATTTTCCTTCAACCAATTCAGGCTATTTGTCGTATACAAGAATTGAACTAACAGATAAAAGCTCTAGCTTCTGGCATTCAAAGTCAGGGCACATATTCAACTGAAATAAATAAAATGAAATGCCTCACTTAAACTGGGAAATTCTGTACTTTGTTGTTGGGCATGACTTCCGCATATATGTATGTACACACATTTATATATAAGTAGATGAAATAAGCTAGAAAATAGCTGACTCGATCACCAAAACAGATCACAAACGAAATCATGATGAAATTGCACTGTAATATATATGCACAGTCATGTTGTGACCTCGTTTGATTTTAAAGCCCCGCGTTTCTTCGCATTTCGATCAAAGAAATGTCTTAAGAATTCGATCTTATGCGACCGCGTAGTAAATTGACGGAACATAAATACGTACCCAACTAACACTTTTTTTTATTTCACTGCTTCATCTTCAACCTGGCAATCTTGGCGCTTTTAACGGGTGTGATTTAAGTGGCTTTTGGTGCCTATCAACTCGAATCAATCTTACAAGTATATCCAACACACAATTTGAGGGTCCTCGTTTTTCTTCATTTTACCAGCTTCTTAACTTCTTTTGTACTTGAACGGTGCCTACAGAACTCTTATATAGCGACTGGTTTTAGTGTCGTTCAAGATTATGAGCAAGATCATCGAAGCCAATGGGCAAAAACTGCCGCCATCTTACACATTTGCAGTGTACTTAACATTGCGGCTCATATCTTAGCTAAAATATTTCTCAAGATAGCGATCGGTTTTGAAGTTTTATTTTTTATTTTCCTCGAAAACACTTGAAGATACACTACGCATCAAAGAGAATAGTGAGCGTGTTTCTAATTAATCTAATCAATTCAAGAATGTCTAAAATTTAGAATGTTTGAAGAAAACTGCCAATTTAATTCACTTTTTTCCAGTTTGTTTATTGGTGATCGGTATGTATTGGCAAGAGCCATCAAAAACTGCTCCCATGGTCGCAATTTTGGTGTGAATGTTATCTGAATCTATTGAGTTTAAGCTATGGTTTATTGAAATATACCCTCCTCTAAATCCCAAAGAAAATAGTGTAACGGAAGGTTTGGTGGGCATCCGAAGATGCCCGTGGGGACGGAGCCTAAGGTAGCATATTACCGTGAAGGTCGGGCGGTGCCATCTGGCGAAGAAAAAGGCCCCTCAACGAGCTAAGCAGCGGCCTATGCTTGCTGTAGCTCAGTTCGGCAGATGTGGGCGGGGTTTTCGCCGCTCGTTGCCCCTGTCCTTTACGTATTAACAAAAATTCATAGGCCTGGGGAAGGCAACACAAACAGGGGAGGTAAAAATGGGGAATAAAAAAAATAGTCGATAAGGATGGAATGGTTGGCAGACGGATCAGACGCCCACGCGGTCGCACCTGGGTCCGGGTGTAATGGGACCCTCGGGCTCTGGTTTCGTACCACCAACAGATCACTGCTCATCAGGTGCTGCTTCGATCTGCCGGTGGGAGCAACACTACCAGACCATAATATGGTTCATTACAGGTGGTTCATTACAATAGTCCAACTGTGATTCATCGCACGATCATGCAGGGCAATTTTCATGCTGTTTTGCGAAATTATCCTGCAAGTTATGTGTACAGTAGCGTTTTGTGTGTAAGAACCCGAGCTTGTCCACCTCCCATTCATTTTATATGAACCAAAGGAAGTCCCCTTACATGTTTCAGTAGCGCGACGGTAGTCGCATGACCACGATCATTTTCGAAAAGGTTAGGCCCAATGATACCTACCGAGCATAATCCGCACTGAATAGTTGTTTTAATAGTATGTAGTATAGTATAGTATGTATGTATCTATCCTTTACTTATTACACAAAAAGGACGATGTTCGTCGGCATTTTAGACCCATCGCATACAAAAATATTTTCATTTTGATCCAGTTACTTTCAAGTTGTCTATAATTTGCTTTTAAAAAATTTCCAATCTCCAAAGAACTTACTCTTTGGATACTCAATTGCCCAAGTCCCTAATGGAGTGTAGCGCGTCAACTGTTTCATGTTTCGTTGACACAAACCAGTTTCGGAAGATGCACGTTGCCAGCATTCACCTCATTTAGGGGAATATCCTTAAATAAATTTGCCTTTAACATAACTTTGAATTGTCTTCGGGGACATTATGCCCATCGGCTCTTTGTGTCCTTTATGTCCCTCATATCCTATACGTACCTTACGACAAAATGTTTGGTATCACCACCCTATCCAAAAATTAACTATTTCTAATTGGATTGGTTGCTGTTTCAATTCAAAAAATGCCAATATTCGTAGTTTTCTGCATTTTCATTAAATCTGAAAGGCGACGCCAAGCGGAGCTGCATTGATAGCGACATGCTTATAGCTTGCCTTATAGCACCTTATGTTTTATATGACAAATTTTACAGTAAACTGGTAATAAATGATATTATGCCACCTACAAACGTTAAATACTCAGCCTTTATTATTAGCTATATTCATTCCTTCTTAACTTACCTATTATTATAGTTACTATATACTTAACTTACTATCATTTGTAGTGTAGACTGTAGACTGACTTAACTCTGAGCACACGGACACTGTCCCCAAGCACTTATATCAACCTAAAACAAGATTTAAAAAAAAACAGCATCAGTCATTTGATACCCAACTTGCCTAGATATAACCTGCCCTTTTTGCCTGACAAAAGGACTTAAAATATCATCAATAGTAGGCTAGTGAATTCGCACCACGACCGCCAATCATTGGTTTGGGGCGACCGGTAGCGCAGTGTGTTGAAGCATCAGTCTCATGTTTGACTACCGGCGTTTCGGGTTCAAATCCCGTCCACGACGACGTTCGTGGCCATGGAGGTGCAGGAGGTGCATGCTGGCAACTGCATTCTCCGAAACCAGATTATGCCAACGAAACGTCAACTGGGCAACATGGAAGTTGACGCGCTTTGGCCCACAAGGGGTTAGGGCAATTGAATAGTTGAGTACATCTTACCTAGATATCGCATCATTGCCAAGAATGTGCTTTTTCCCCCCACAATGCCTTCGACAGAAATCTAGTGCAGCCGCCTCAAAACCCCCAGTCAAAGTCAATTGCCTAGATATCAGAGAGTTTCATTTTTTCCTCTTCAAAGGACTTTAAATGGCATCAGTATTGACCAAAGAATTCAAAATGCCTTCAGCAGTACACTAGTTTGCGTTGGTCTCGTCACCTCGAATCGGGAGATACCCATATCTACTAGGTTTGGTTTCTGTTTCATTCCATGACCAAGAGAATCCTTTTGTCGTGACGCACAGTTGCAGCAGGGCCACAGTATCACCGTATGGTACTTATTAGTACCTAAGGTAGCTACTTACCAGCTTTGATTGAAATCGATCCAAGGGCATTCCTTGGAGGAGCGATCTTTGAAAAGATTTGGACAAGTAACTCTGGTTTGTACACTGCAGAATATGCCGTTATTGCAGTCAATGATCAAAATTGCGGTCAACAATTTGTGCTCAGGGTCAAAGTGGTACCAACATACCAAATTTGGATAAGATCAGAATACGGAAAGTTCCTGGACAAACAATCAATCGAATGAACTAACGAACAAGCAGGATGCATGCTACTTTATGCCCGTCCATTATATTTACACCCTTAGGCGACTTTCACACGGAACACACGATACATGAGATTCTAGCAGAAAGCACCAGTGGCGAACGAGCTTTCTATACGAGATCAATTTCAAATTAATCGTCGCACAAATGTACAAATCTCGTTGGCCAATGGTGCTTTCTGCTAGAATCTCGTGTATCGTGCGTTCCGTGTGAAAGCTGATTTAGGCTTCATAAAGTATATAGTACGTTCGGTACAACCTGTAAACCACTGAAATACTCATACATACTCAATTGCCCTAACCCCTTGTAAGGCATTGCGCGTCAGCTGTTCCATGTGGCCTAGTTGACGTTTCGTTGGCATAAATTGGTTTCGGAGAATGCAGTTGCCAGCATGTACATCCATGGCCACGAACATCGTTGTGGACGGGATTCGAACCCAAAACGCCGGTAGTTAAACGTGAGACTGATGCCTCAACACATTGTGCTACCGGTCGCCTCCTTTTGGTTAGCTGTTTGAAAATTGGAACAACGTTTTTGGGGACTATAAAAAAAACTTGCCGTCCTTCCTCAACTGTTGTCGATTACCCGTAAAAGGGAATGCTAATCCCACAGGGCAGTTGTTATTTTTTTTTTAAATCTTGTTGTAGGTTGATATAAGTGCATGAAGACAGTGTCTGTGTGCTCAGAGGGAAGTCAGTCTACACTACAAATGATGGTAAGTTAAGTATATAATTATTATAATAATAAGTAAGTTAAGAAGGAATGAATGTAGCTAATAATAAAGGCTGAGTATTTATCGCTTGTTGGTGACATAATATCATTTATTACCAGTTTACTGTAAAAACGGCCATATAAAACATATGGTGCTCTTTTAGCAAGCTATGCATGTCGTTATCAAAGCGGCTCCGCTTCGCGTCGCCTTTCAAATTTAATAAAAGCAGCCTGCATTGGATTTTGACTGGAAATTGTGCTCCATATGCCAGACAAAGACAAATATATCGTTAGACAAATATACCTTTAGCAAACCCACGTTTTAATCCAGTAGCAGTAAAAAGAAACGCAAGTTTTGAAGATTTCGAAAATAAAATATACTGAGAGATGTCCAGCAAAACCCAATTTACAATGCAGTATAAAATTGTTCTGGTATTGCATCCACTTTGCTAGAAATGGGTGCAGTGTGGCACAATGAGTGCAGCAGAAAATTTGGTAAGGTCAGGCTAGAAAAGAAGAAAGTGAAGATAAATGATAAAGATAAAGCACTTGCAAATCCTACTAGGCAGACACGAAAATCGACTCGACTGCCTAAACCTTAATTTTGCTTCTTTGGCTTGGATAGCTCGGGCAAAATACATAAGTGTGCTGACCAAAAAAAACAAGCAAAAAACCAAACGCATAAGGAGCTCATCATGACGCAAACGAAAACCCTTCAGAAGCTGCCACCATCTCAGGCAGCGTTTCGTCAGCACACACTTCGCGTCGCATATCAGGCATGCCGTATCTGGGGCCAGTGCGATGGGCTTAACTCCAAAGTTACTTGTTCATCAACATGGGGATGGATCCGCAGAGGTGATGGGCGGTGGTAGCCACATTTGACGGACAAGAAACCCTTATGGGATGCTGTGTGGGAGGTTGTTAACTGCTCCTGCAAAGCCGGCTGCGCAGATGGGAGTGGCTGCTCTTGCATAGCAGCAAATATCCGATGTGCACCTTGCTGTACAGGTTGCCATGGAAAGTGTGAGAAGACCAGTGAGAGGTACGACTTCAGTACCGATCTTTTTCGCACTTATATTTTTTTTTCCTATGCCAAATAAAACGCTTTTCATTTGGTTTCTTTTTGTGTTTAGATTTAGAGTAAAAACCAAAAAGACGAAGCAGATGATCCAGATGATGTGTAAACAACCGCTAGCAATGTGGCCGTTGTATTAATGTATCGATATACCATTGTAACTAAAGCGTAACATTCTATTCGCAAAAATAAAATAAAAAATACTCCTGTATGACTTTCTATGTGTACTCGTTGACCACATTCCCTTCCAGGCCAAATAAGCCTTGCTCACCATTCGGCCCCAAATGACTCGAAACCTTTTCACAAGATTTGTCTCGTCAGTCCGATTGCAAGAACATTTGAATTTGGTTGCAGTAGCTGCATTCCTTCCTTGTGCACAGACGACAAACAACAAATGAAATGCAAATGCATGTCCTCCCTATTCAGTGAATGGATGAAGCAGGGCCCTGCCCAAAATATGGATCAGATCGAGTTGGGCGTGGTTTTTTACAACTCGCCATTGCCGAAAAATACCTCCTTTGGCACTTAAGTACCCATTTATATTTTTCAAAATTTGGCAGCCATTTTAAAAAAAAAGGGCTTAAGACCCAACTTCCGAAGAAAAAAAATCGATCACATCGGACAAAATATTTTCTTTTAGTTCCTAGAAAATATGTTCCGAATTTAAGACCGCTAACCAAAAGTCCAACATAAAAATGTTTACCGACAGTACTAGGTACTAGTACTAGGGTGTATTGTTTTTGTCACAATGAAAATATGTAACACCTTAAAGGAAGCTCCATTGGTATAGCAATGTATATATGGAAATGATCAGGGTCATTTCCTGAATCGATTTAGTCATGTCTGCTCATAATCTTTTTGTTCTTTTCCTATTTGTCTAAGTAAGGATTCTTATGGTTTTGCTACCACTGCAACCAGAAGTCCACAGGTGGGGTTCCTGTTATAGACAGATGACTGATCCGACATCCCATCGTTGATAGCAAGGAACGCGGTTTCACTGGTTTGGGGTGCTTTTAGTCTCATAAATCCATAAATCAAGCAGCAGCCTGTGATGTTGTTTTTGATTGACATTGTCCTGATCATTTCGTGAATATGAATATTCCATACATTCTTGTGGGAAATGTCATCCAGAAGTTGTCGACTGGCTTAAGTACTGCACGGCACTCCTCTACTAAGTTAACAACCCTATATTTGTTAAATTCGGAAAAAAAAGGAAGCCTAATGCCTTACGCTAGTCTCTACAGTAACTAAACAACAGCAAACTTTAAGAAATTAACAGACAATACCGTTAAAAACGGTTTTTTATATACAGTAACAAGTCAAATTTTCAGTTTTTGGCCGTGTGTAGTAAAATATACTCGTATTTACAGTTATATTGAATATGCTTTTCAAAATGTTTGCTACTTTTCTCCATCAGTATAGTAACGTTTGTCAAATACTAAATTTACCATTTTTATATAATTAAATGGCCATAGACGTAAAAACGGTTAATTTACCATTTACCAAACGTTGAAACAAAGCTATTATGACTTTTTATATGACAATAACATTTGTGCTGCTTGGAAGTGTACAATGACTTCGAGAAAGCATTCGATTCAATATATTCTGAAGCAACCATAGCTGCACTTGTGAGTCAAGGTATTGAGAAGCCATATGTAGGAAAACTATCCAAAACCAATAAGAACATCAAAGGGAAAGTTAAAGTGTTTGATGACACGCCACAGTTTCCCACACAAAGAGGGTTTAGACAGGGTGATACGGTATCACCAAGACTCTTCAACTCCACCTCAGAAGACATCTCCCGAGAAATGGGAGAATAAAGGTCCAATATTGTATGGATACCACCTGAACTACCTGCGTTTCGCGAATGACATAATCGCTGTCGCTCAAAATCAGGCACAAAACTACAGACGTTACTCAACGACCAAAGCGCAGCAAGCTATTGTAAAAATCAGGCTGAATGAATTTCGGTTAAAATCAAAATTATGTACACCAATCGCATAGTAAATGACCAAGAAAAAATATCAGTTAATGACACGGAATTAGAAGTGTTAGGCGAGTATGTATATCTGGGCCAAATAACACACAACTCAGGATCACGGATACCTGAAATAAACAGGCGAACCAAACTAACGTGAGGTGCGTTCGGGAATAAATCTATAGTACTCAAATCAAAACTGAAATCTCATCTGAAAAAGACAACATTCGATCAATGCATCCTGCCAGTTATGACCTATGTTTGTGAAATATGGACACTAGCAACAGGCACTACAAGGAAAATTCAGGTTGCCCAAAGAACCATGGAGAGATGCCTGTTGGGCACCACAATAAAGGACCGCAAAAGGCAAACTTGGATAAAAGCGAAAATACAGGTAACAGAGGTAGATGTAATTGAACACTAAAGTGGCAATGAGCAGAACACCTAGCGAGGATAACGGATAATAGATGGAACACAAAAGTCATGCAATGGTACTCAAGAGTAGTCAAAAGACCAAGACGACACCCAAAACTTCGATTGGATCACTACATAAGGAGACTAGCCGGTATAACTCGGGCACACCTAGCTTAGGATAGACAAACATTGAAATCAATGTGAAGTCAATGCACAGGGGTGGCTACACCATAACTTTTATACATGGCTCATTAGTTAATGTTAATTGCCCCTTCAGGGGAATGGGCGCGTCAATATCTCTAGAATTTCTATGCCTTGCTGACGTTTCGATAGCATATCTACTAATAATTGATATTTAATTTTGATCATTTTGGCGCTGTCTCGTATTTAAACATGAATCCAAAAAAAATCAAGTTACCGTCTTAATGATTTCATCCAAATCTTTCGTTTCAGGAAAAAAATAATAATTTATATTTCGCTAATTAGAAATGATTGCTGTTGAGTTTTAGTACTAATTTATTGACAATTCATTGCATTTTAATTTACATATTTAATATACGAATATCATGCTTTATGACTAATATACTAAAGTTAATAATATTAACTGTGTACTAGGTTATACTACAATTGTCTGGTATTTGTGCCTCAAGTACAAAATATTTCCAAGAAAAACAAGTTACTGTCCTAGCTGTTACATCCAAATCTTTCGTTTCAAAGAAAATTCAGTCACTCGTTAAATGCTTCGTGTAAAAACCACTACCCTCACCTTTTCTGCAAGATCACTGTAAATTAACAGCATTCTAACATGGAATTTCTCTTTACACCAACACAATCAAATCGGTCCATTCTCTTTTACAGAAGAGCATTTCAAATGCTTTTCTTGCTCCGATGGCCTCTATCCCCAACCGTTTATCTGGCCATAGACCCCATCATGGCGCAGTGGCGAGAATAAGGCGAAATATATTCACAAAAAACCGGTCTCCCAATCGCACTCTCTACCTGTATGGAGTTTTACTCAAAGAACCGTTGGATCTGGGAGGTATTCATCGTTTGGCCACTCCACTCCGGCCCATAGTGGTAACGCTCACCTGCAGGATTTTTTTCCAATCGAGTCGTCCGCTGCTCAGCTTCGCTTCGAATTTACGCGCCAATTGCGTAGAACACGTCTTAAGCTCCACCTGAATGAATAAACATATTATCGCCGCTGTGTAGTGATAGCAGCATTCAGACAGGGGGCGATCGCAATAAACGCGCCGTGATTTCACCAATGCAATGTCGCCGCACCGTCCGTTTTTCGGGGAAAATGCAGTGGTGGGTTGGTTGACAAAATGCGGTGACAACCACAAAAATTGACATGAGAAAAAAACAAAATAAGATGAAAAAAGATACAGCAGTAACATAGTTGACAACTATGGATGAGTGGGCATTTGGTGAGATCAACAAGGTAGCAGACACTCTTGAGCATTGCGAAATACAGTAGTCACATGAAACTCTTCGACGTTAATTTCTGCGTGATATCGTTTACTCTCTTGATATTTTTTTTATTACGAATTTCCGTACACGTGCATGTCGAGTCCATGCAAGCTAGTGGTGAAATTATAGTATCGAAAATAGATACTCCAGGTATTATGTTGTAGTAGTGCAGGGCTTTTTGAATGAAAAATTTTAATTGGAGACTTCATTTTACCATTGAAATATTTCCACGACCCAACATATGAAACATAAGGCAATCTTTTTTGAGAATTTATCGGATGTAGGGTAAAATACAATAACACACGCGTTACACCAACAACATTAACCTAGCTAACTTAATAGGGTGGCTATCCTACATACACTCGATACCTCCTCAATAAATTCCACATGCATGACACATAGATATCCTTAGTGTAGTATAGAATCTACTAAGTTGATGTTGGCACGCTTGTGTTTTTGCCAATCAATCAAGTTTATTGCTAAACTAATATTACGTCTTGCTCTGATAGGCCCATGCCTATTATTAAATAATACATTTTCAATAGAACTATTAAAATATCAATAAAAAAAAAAGGAAAAAAGATAAGAATTTGCGAAGTATTTGGATAGAGACTGTCACTGATAAAGAACACGTTTGAATGATGTTTGTTAAGTTAGAGCGGTACGCCGAGTTTATAAACGTCCGAGGTCGCAATAAATAAACGATCCGATAATCAAACTGATAATTCATTTTGTTGAATTTGAAATTTATTTTCACTACATATGAGGCGCCCCACTTGACATCAGAGTAGACAACTTGACGATTCGGAATTTAACCTGGATGCTACCCGAAAGCATTTTTCTGCGCAACCAGGGCAGGAACCCTACACGGTTACGCAAAAAAAACACGCCTATAAATTAATAAAAATAAATAGGCAGTAGTATAGTAGTGTTTAGAAATAAAAACAAAAATCACAGTTAGTAAGAACACAGTTTTCGACAGCTTCTCTTTCTAACGAAGAAAAAATGGGACAAGGAATCAGCAGGCATAAGATAAGATAAGATAAGATAAAATAGTCGAGCTACTGTCCCAGCAGGAAGGCACTGCGACCATAAAAAGTCTATTGTGTCGTAGCCCAGTAATCCAAAATGCCGTCCACCTTTCTAATAAAGGGCAGTAAGTCTTTAGCAGGAATCAACCTGAAGTCTGCAGTGCTGATAGTAGCCTGCCCGTGGAGTGACATCCTAAAACGCGCGATGGCGGGACAGCTGCAAAAGATGTGTTTGGTCGTTTCCACGTCCTCCAGACAGAGACATCATTCAGTCTCGCTGGACAGACCCATCTTGTTCAGGTGATGGCCAGACAATTACCCCACTAGGAGTCTTAGGTGGGTACTACTCATTTGAGTAGTACCCTTGTCAATGAAGGGCAATATAACCTCCTTTGATTGACGTAGCCCTGAAAGGTTATTCCAGTACTGATGGCGCAATAGTGCAAGCCAATATGTGATCCGCAGCTTGGCCGAAGCCAGCCCAAAGCCACAGTAAGGCATAGGTCCATGAAAACGACTGGATGATCCTTGTCTAGCAAATTTATCCGCAGCCTCGTTCCCCTCAATGCCATGGTGGCCTGGCACCCAACACAAGAGGGCCCGGTTTTTGGTTGTCAACTGTTGAAGGAGTTCGTAACACTCCTTCACCAGTCTTGAAGAGACCTTATATGAGCAGAGCGCTTTTATAGCTGCTTGGCTGTCTGAGTAGATGGGAATGTGAGCGCCGCGAAGTCCAGTTTCCAAGATTACCCTGGCGCAGACCTCAATGGTTTGGATCTCAGCTTGAAAAAGGCTGGGCGAGACTCCCATTGCGATCGAAATCCTGGTTTTGGGTCCAAAGACACCTGCACCAACACCCTGTTCTGTTTTAGACCCATCGGTGAACCACTTATTACATCTAGGGTCTGGACAGGGTGTGCCATTTACCCATTTAGAGCGGTCAGGGATGAGGGACGAAAATTTTCTACCGAAGCACACCTCCGTGATCATGTAATCTGATCTCAATCAGATCTGCACGTCAGGAATTTGATTCAGAATGCTCATGTGGCCGCTTTCTTCACTACGCAAGTCGGAAGTTAAACGAAGTCTGTAATGTAACTTCTTAGAAATTAGTTTATGCCAACGAAACGTCAACTGAGCCACATGGAACAGTTGACGCGCTATGCCCCAAAAGGGATTGGGGGCACTGTTGTCGCTAAAATAGGTAGCACATTACAGACATAAGGACCGCTCTTTCAGGCTTTGCATCCACTACATGCACTGCTGTAGAAGCAGCAGTGACAACGAAAAGGAAAATGGGAAAAGGTGGCGCGTTTTTATTCTTCTCTGCTCCTGTGTGGCATGAATGTGAAAGATATTTCTTAAATCCCACTTCTTCACCGAATTGGATGACTAAATTTATATTAATAGTGAGAAACTCCATCATTTTATATGGAGTTCTGTCTAATTCAATGATTGGATGATGAATCCCTGGTGGTAACAGATCGAATCCTATTGTAGTTTATCATTGCAGGCTTCTCTACAATAAGTAGTGTGTTGATAATTTCAATATACGTAGGTCTCTTTGAATGCCGAAAGTTTAATAAATGTGAACATACCCTTAGATTTCTACGTAGCAAAGTCGGGTCCTCCGAACTAAATTTCTACATCCGTCACTGTGCTAGGCTGATTAAAAAAAAAAATTATGTCAAATCTCGATTATTTAGTAAATTTAGCACAATAAAAATGCGTAAACTATGTACTGGAGTGATAATAAATTTCACAAATGTTATATAGGTGATACTTTTTACTTTTTTTTTTAATTTCAACTAAAGTTAAAATTCGTCCGGATTTCGTAATTTTCCAGAAATCGTAAGTACCCAATGAACAAAATACTTAGGATTTTCGAATGTCTACTGTATTCTTGAACATAAATCCAAGTCGTAACCATCAATATTCTTGCATTTGACTCATGTCTCGATATTATCGTTTATCCCTCAGTACAGACACATTCAACGTCAACCGTCTTCGTTCTTATCTATCAGAATTGCCTTACATTGTTACAAAAAAAAAATATATTTAACAGTTTTGCCAACAACAACTCATTATTTTCGTCCATTGAACTTGGAAGTGTACCAACATAAAATCGGCATCCATCACCTGATACAAAAAAAATCCACCATAAAAAAGAATAACCATCGACTGATCATCTTTTTGTTTCTGTCTTTTCTCATTTCTGATTTCAATCATTCATTGGGCAGATCGTTGAATAGTCTTAAGACATAGATGCGGCTGCTGCTTTTTGCTTCCTCTTTTACTATAGCCTGAGCCTGACACAAGCTATGCGATTGGTAAGTTTATACGTATGGATATATGTGATTTTTTATTCTGCCAAAAATTTGTTTTATTTGTTTAGCTCTTTGACTGACACCTTATCGATTAGCATTGAATCGGGTGAAAAAGATCCCAGTGAAAAAAAGAAACAGTGGATGCAATATGGGTTTTAGCGGAGCGCTGAATAAAGCAGAAAAAAAACAATCCGCAGATATTTAGCGAACGCTTGATTAATTACCCTTTGCGTTCTTGCTACAAATTCACCATCTTTCATCTCCACTTTAAAATACTGCAATTTATAATATTCAGTGCAACATTACCGGCACCAAACTTCCTAGTATATGAAAGATATACACATGACGTTCCTGATGCTTGACGGACTTTAAATTAATTTTTTTTTACCCGTCACCCATGATCTTGCAAGCAAGTATGTTACCGATTATTTTACTCTATGGGATGTGTGTTGTAGACGGATTAAGGCCCGGCCGATATTGGAAACGCGGCATGACTGAGCACTGAGTATGACTTACATTTATGAATTGCGCTTGGATTTTTTGTATTCGCCGGCAATTACTGCAAAATTTTAAGACAAAAACTATACACCGTAATAGCTGCGAAGAAAATTGGTTAATCATTGTCTGAGTAGTGTGCTAAGATGAATGAGTGCCATTTATGGGCCAAAGAATGCGCGTACTTAAATTTTTTTTTTTTTTTTTTGAAGGAATATGTTGTCTGGGTGCCATCTGTGAGTCCATGCAAATTTCTTTTGCTTGCTAAATTAGATTACTGGGAGCTCCACTTTTATTTTGAGGATTTAAAAAGATTTCACACGATCGGCGGCTAACGGGCCCATCAACTCATCGCCTCATAGAATGACGGATTTAACACGGGCTTGAATTGAGGTTTCCACACTTTCGGCCCGTCAGTTGGATTTATCTACTCACAAACTCACCATGTGCAAACCTACATTTCAACCCATCTTAACACTATCAATCGATGAGTTCAATGAAAAGTTTTTGCGTAACAACGTCAAAGATTTCACATCATGTCCAAGAATGTGTTCATCTACCAGAGGGTTAAAAGCGCCTAAAACAACACTTCAAAGCATTGGCCACCACCACGATTCATATGACACCGTATTTCTTAGACTCCACTTCATGTCACACTCCAGAACATTAGCCTCACCATCCCGATTTAGACGACACCGTATTTCTTAAATTTCTCCTCATGTCCAAAAGTGTGCTTGTGTCAACACCCAAGCGTTCAATTCAATTTGTTTCCAATTCCGCTTCCGTCCCACAATTTTCGATACACTGACCATAGACGTTGTCACGTCAAAATAATACCGATTTTTGGATCAATCTGACTGACCGACTCACCAACTTATCGTGACCAAACTTCCAATTGAACGCATGTTGAATTTATCAGCTGATGAACTCATGAGTTCAGAAACAGAAATAATGAAATTTTCTGTTGCGTCAATGTAATGAACCATATTATGGTCTGGTAGTGCTGATCCCACCAGCAGATTGAAGCAGCACCTGATGAGTAGTGATCTGTTGGTGATACAAAACCAGAGGCCGAGGGTCCCATTACACCGGGACCCAGGTGCGACCGCGTGGGCGTCTGATCCGTCCGCCACCCAATCCATTTTTATCGACTATTTCTCTTATTCCCCCATTCCCCAGGCCTATGAATTTTTGTTAATACGTGGAGGACAGGGGCAACGAGCAGCCCCGCCCACATCTCCCGAACTGAGCTCCAGCAAGCATAGGTCGCTGCTTAGCTCGTTGAGGGGCCTTTTTGCTTCGCCAAATGGCACGGCCCGACCTTCACCGTCATTATGCTACGGATGCCGACCAAACCATCCGTTACATCAATTTCCCATTCGCGCTAGTAAATTCAATGAATTGTTTCAATTTCAACCGACCGAAAATGCACCTTGTGCCGGTTCACATGCGCGTCAGTCAAAGTAGTCGGTACGCTGCGCCTCAACCGTTTTCATACCTCTTGATACTTATCAGCGTATCTCTGTATAATATTATCCCGGCCACACACGAAATCGAACTTTCTGTGAAGGGTCATTCGGCCCCGAAGCCAAAGATGGGTGAAACCGAGTTTGCTTTGCTAGCCCATGCAAAGTACTTAGGGATGATCCTGGGCAGTTGGTAGCAACTCTGAAGAATGAACCAGGGGGGCGACCGGTAGCGCAGTGTGTTCAGGCATCAGTCTCATGTTTGACTACCGGCGTTTCGGGTTCGAATCCTGTTCACGACGACGTTCGTGGCCATGGATGTGCAGGAGGTGTATGCTGGCAACTGCATTCTCCGAAACCAGATTATGCCAACGAAACGTCAACTGGGCCACATGGAACAGTTAACGCGCTATTCCCTACAAGGGGTTAGGGCAATTGAGTATAACTCCGCCTTGTTTTCCAACAAGAATTTATTGGGAGAAAATGGGGTCTAAAACCGAACTCACCTACTGGGTATACACAGCTGTCGTAAGAGCAATAATAACAGATGGGGTTTTGGTCTGGTGAAATTATGCTGCCTGGGGATCACCAGTGCTTTGAGAGCCGTATCTTAACTTTCACTGAACACTCTTCTAAACCTGCCATCGATCGACCTACACCTAAGTAATGAAGCAGCTAATTCTATCATAAGGCTCAGGCAGAGCACTTCAGTCAAAGAACATATGGCCATCGCAGTATTAGGCTGCCAGCTAACAATACAGACAATATTAAATCACAACAAGGCTTCAATATAAACTTCAAAGTTAATATACTTGATAGTAGTCCGAACGTGAACGGCTAGTACGTTCGTCTTCTATACATTTGGCCCCGGTTGGACTCCTACTGAATGCAGTAGAGAAAAAAAGATTTACGTGTCGGACTAGCTATTAAATGAGTACACATTTGGGGTAAATAACTCTGTTAAGCGTGTTGCTGATCACACAACTCCGCACATAAACACACAGTCAAGATCTAGTGAATGAGATAATGCTCATCTCGAGGCTTTCGTCCAAAATTGGACTGTTGTGCCAGCTATTTACATTTTTTCCAATATATCTGATAGAGAACATAGCAGCCCTCCAAGCGTTGGGGACCGTTAGGACTGTGGAATTCCGGTGGGTCCGGGACCATAATAGGGTTCTAGGTAACAAAATCCGTGAATTGATTAGTAAAACAAGGGGTTTGCCTCGACCGAAGGACAGCTGAAGAGCTGCCGATGCCAGACGAATTAATAAAATATAATACCAACAACTCCAGAATAATGAGAACATTCTGGAGCTTCTATGAGAGAAGAAAGACTAAAAGCCTGTTAGAATTACCCCGAAGAGAGTGCGCACTACTAATGGGCATATTAATGGGACACTGGCTGATAGAGGAACATGCGTACTGATTGAAATTGATAACTTGCGGTGGCTGCGGGAATTGTAAGCTACCAAATACAGAGGGAACTTTAAGGCACTGTCTGTGCGAATGTTCAGCGCTCGCTAGGAAAATATTAAAATCCCTGGGAGCTATCGTCTTCAACGACACGGAAGAATTTGCAGGTCTCAGCTTGAGAAGCCTTGAGAGCTTCGCTTCGGTCTAGCTTCATTCTATGGAAAGTTATCGTGCGAACGGACAAACCTGACTAAATCGAATTAGGAGGTGAAGCTCATCATTTATATGTACGAGTACATACGAGTATATACATTGCCATAACTACGAAGGCTCCTTTAAGGTGTTACATATTTTCGTCGTGACAAAAACAATATATCTGACCTTTGACTGGGCACTGTGATTGACCTTATTGACCATTGACCATTGGATAGATAATCTAATTTCCAAAAAAATTGATCTGTTTGATTTAAAAACAAACTTAACCCCAAACTGACAGGGAGTTGTATCCTCCCCCTCAAATACGAAAACTCGATTATAGACTCAGGATATGCCCCCGAACACTCCCTCAAAATTTCAACCATTAAGTATTTTTTTTTTTAAGTAAATGGGTTTTTTGTGCTTTTATTTACTGCAATAAACTTTCTACACCATTTGCAATTGTTGCATTGTTTGAAACTTTCCACCCTAATATTTCATTCAAGTTTGATAAATTGAATTCAACTTAGTCGATAATTACATGATCAGTGTACCAGCTCGCTCGTCCAAGTACATAACTCAAATCAAATTCACCGTCCAGCATTTTCAAATGGACCGACCATATCTGGATCAAATGTTGTCCTATCTAAAGAACAATGGAAGAATAGAAGGCAAAACACTTTACATATTTCGCGAAAAGTTCATTTGTAGCTTTGCAAATTTTATCTGCAGGGAAAATCGAACTGGGACAATGCAATCATTTTGCATGCGATTTTCTCTTATCAACGCCATTTAACCGTCTCGTTTCATTGATTCTTCGTGCAATTGATATTTGGACATTTGGTTAAGGTTGAGTGTCCGTGTGATTTTCGGGAGTGCCATTCCGTAAATTGATAAATAGTAAAATCATTCGTACCACTATAATCAAAGTTAAATCGTAGCTTCAAAGACAAAAAATATAACGCACGTCTGAACCTAATGAGACAACCCATGCGCGAGCTACCAAAAATTGGTGATGCTGATGATATTATCGTTTAGCACTGAAGATATCGACACACGACGGCTAAGTATCTTTAGATGTCTGTCTGTTAGAAAGCCCATCATCGTCACCTTGATTGGAACTAGCCATGGTATAGAGTGGTCTGTGAAGTGGGGTTGTGGCATTTTTGTTTCGTGAATGTAGGTCATGATTGGAATGTTTCATTTTGGTTGAAAACGTAACTAGGCAAGAGGCTCAATGGTCTAGGGGTATGATTCTCGCTTTGGGTGCGAGAGGTCCCGGGTTCAAATCCCGGTTGAGCCCATTATTTTTATTTTTATTTTATAAAATATCTCAAAACTGTAGCAATTGATTTGGTTCAGACACTCGCTATGCAAGTTCTGCAATTGCTTAAGTTCAGGTACTGTCTTACAATTTTGTGTACTATTTTCGTTGAAATTAGCTTCAGGCTCGTTTCAAAAAGAACAAATCTTATATATATTCTTCATCAGAATGATGAGACGAGTCGATTATGCTTTGTCCGTCTGTCCGTCTGTCACGCGAAGCAGCCGAATGCTAGCTTGTTTTAATAAATATTTAATTTGATGGGTGATATACAAAACATACATTCGACTTGAATTTCCAAACGAATACCAAAGTGAGATTTATCTGCAATCAATGGCAACACTACTGCTATCAACAAAACCAACGCAGGCCAGGGCTCAAAAGTTGAGTTGAAAGTTTGTGTAGTTTAGAACTCTTAACTAAAAGCCAATGTCCACGTGCAGCAGAGCTATGCAGATCAGATAATATTCATAGGATGTGGAATTGTTCAAGATGTTTTTTTCTAAATATCGGCAGCACAAGTGCATAAGACCACACCCAGTACATGCATTTAATCGCAAACTTTTCTCTTTTGTTTTATTGAAATGTTGTGTGGAAAGATGCAGAAAATTAAAGCGGATTTGGCTGCTTTAGTCAACTGATCCGTTTTCACGGTCTCTTGGTTCAAGTAAAACAGATACAATGTACACATGGTACATATAGTAAGACAGTACTCGCGCTGAGTGCAAGTTTTAAACTGGAGTGCTTTTTATCGCGTATTCACTATCATTGAAATCGGGGCATTTGATTTCTCGAGATATTTGAAAGTTTTGGTGAATTTGGTACAAAATTTGATATGTCCAAGTAGTGAAAATAAATTTAGTTTCCTTTTTAAAGAAAGGAGAAGGCTAAAGGTCGCCAAATATTAGCGTCCATTTGGACGCGGGAGATGATGTACGCACTCAAATTGTCCCTCGTCCAAATTTCGGGGAGACACACTGCAATCCAATCCATCGCAAGCCGAACGGCATTTAAAAAGTCAAGTTCGATGACGAACTCAATTTTCACTTATCCGATTTAATTTCACGCACCGTGTAATGAACCATATTATGGTCTGGTAGTGCTGCTCCCACCAGCAGATCGAAGCAGCACCTGATGAGTAGTGATCTGTGGGTGGTACGAAACCAGAGGCCGAGGATCCCATTACACCCGGACCCAGGTGCGACCGTGTGGGCGTCTGATCCGTCCGTCAACCATTCCATCCTTATCGAATATTTTTTTTTTTTATTCCCCATTTTTGGGGGTTGTGTTATCTTCCCAAGGCCTATGCATTTTTGTTAATACGTAAAAGACAGGGGCAACGAGCGTCGCTTAGCTCGTTGAGGGGCCCATTTCTTTGCCAGATGGCACAGCCCGACCTTCACGGTAATATGCTACCTTAGGCTCCGTCCCCACGGGCATCTTCGGATGCCCACCAAACCGTCCGTTACAACTTGTAATGAAGAAAATGCCTAAAAAACTCGCTGAAGTATTGAACCAAGTAGTTTTTATGGTAAATCACATTAAAGTCCGCTGAAAAGCCGAATTTTTAAACAACTTTGCTCATCAATGGACGCAAAATACAATAGTACAGAGGTTATCACCTGGCAAAGTTTTAAATCGCGACTTGCAATTTAAGAATGAATTACAGGTTATTTTTCGGAACAGAACCACATGGAACCTTTAAAGGATATCTCGAAAATGATAATTGGTGCAATAGTTTGGGGTATTTACCTAGTACGGGGGTTGCCTTTTATACTTCGGGATTGGACAACCCTAGTGTTGCAATCTGGCAACTGACAGCTCTATCGTAAAGTTTGACATTTTTGAGGTTATACGTACTCACAACGTTTTGACATACGCGTTATTTGTGTTTTTTACAGTAACTTACAAGATTAATCTCGGCCAAATAATGGAATTCAATCGTGAACATTTTCGTGCGATTATTTTTTACAACTTTCGACGTGGATTAACTCAGCAACAGTGCATAGATGAACTGAATTCAATTTTTGGCGATGAAGCTCCATCAAAGACCAGTGTTTATCGATGGTATGGAGAATTCAATCGAGGTCGTAGTTCACTCCAAGACGAATTTCGTGAAGGTCGTCCAAAATCAGTTGTTATTCCGGAAACCATAGATGCTGTGCGCGAACTGATATTGCAAGAACGTCATGTGACCTATCGTGAGATTGAGACAACCTTAGGCATTAGTGGGACCAGCATACATTCAATATTGCATGAACATTTGACTGTCAAAAAAATTGACTCAATTTGTCAATCGCTCAAAAAAAGGCTCGTGTCGATTGGTCGAAAGAAATGCTCATAAAAATACGATCGCGGTGCTTCGAAACACGTCTATGACATCGTGACAGGTGATGAATCGTGGATTTACGCGTATGAGCCCGAAAGTAAACAGCAGTCGACTGTATGGGTGTTTCAAGATGAGCCGAACCCAACAAAAGTTGTTCGCGCACGAAGCACTTCCAAGAAAATGGTCGCCTGTTTTTTCGGGAAAACTGGACATGTCGCAACCGTACCACTAGAACAACGCAGAACAGTCAATTCTGAGTGGTACACAACCATTTGTTTGCCAGTTGTCTTCCAAGAAATCAGGAAAACCAACCGCCGAAGACGGATCACTCTTCACCACGACAATGCGAGCTCTCACACATCAGCTCAAACAACTGCATTTTTGAGCACTCAAAACATAGATTTGATGGGTCATCCGCCGTATAGTCCTGACTTGGCACCGAATGACTTCTTTCTATTCCCGTACGTAAAAAACAAACTGAGAGGTCAAGGTTTTCCAACACCTGAAGAAGCGGTTGCTGCGTTTAGAATGCATGTTTTGGAGACACCTCAATCAGAGTGGTAAAAGTGCTTTGGTTCAAACGCATGCAAAAGTGTATAGATCTTCATGGGGAATATTTTGAAAACCAATAAAGCGATTTTCAATGATTAGTATTTGTTTTTGTTCTCTAATCCCGAAATATAAAAGGCAACCCTCCTATTTGCGCTTACTTCAATTCTGTAAATACAAGCATGCAAGGAAATAATGAGAACGTTCTTTCATCCACTGATAAATTATGTGCATTAAAAAGAATTTACTATTGAAAAGACACGTGACAGAAGGGATCACTGAAATATTCCCTTCTTTGCACGAAACAAACGAGGCTTTGTTTTGATAATCGAGCATTTAACCACTATAGGCGAAATTTTTGAAAAAAAAATTTCCTTTGTAATGTAAATTACAATACGATCGGATAAGAAATCGTCTGTTTCTTGGAAACTTTCCTGTTTTACTTTGCACGAAGAAGAACTGCAACTGGAGTCGCGCTCTTCTGATCGAGAACAAAAATTAAAATTCATCAAAAATACTATCGAACAATTCTGGATCTCTGTAAATGATGAAAGACGAAAGAGGAATTCAACATATTATTATTATTTTCGACATCGTATCTACGTGAAGCAGGACTTTCAACTATGGTGAATATTAAAACCAAAGAGCCTTGGAAATTTGGAAGTGGAAATGCGAGTGGCTTTATCCTTCTTTTGTCCTAATATTTTCGAAATCTGCAAAAATCACCAAGCTCATGCATTAAATTGCATTTATAATTCTTGTAATCTTAAAACAAAATATTAATAATCGTTGTAAATTTTATTCTTCCTTGATTTGAACTTAGGTTTTTTCTTTCTTTTTATTGTTTAAATGAAAATATACAAAAATCAATGTCAATATTTCATTCAACCATAAAACTTCTAAAACTTAATAAGGTTGTAATAGACTAGCATTAAGGGGCGTTCCCCATAGAGGAGAAGTCAAGGTAAATTTTTTTTTTCTTCGGTATAGGCAAGTGGGGTATCGTAAGGAAGGTACCGTCGAATATGTTCCATTTTTGACATTTTCTTTATATTTAAAGAAAGGAAAAAAGTAAGAGAGTGGAGAATATATTATCCGAGTTTTTCTACAACATCCATTTGAAACACATAAGCATTAAGGGTTTATTAATATGTATGGCCTCTTTTGCCTTTCGATGTTTCTGTTTTCATAGCGCTCTTGTTTTCTATCAGTTTTTCAATTTCGGGTTTAAGGTGTTTCGCGAAAAAATTATTCAGAGTTGAGTATACCACGACATCAAAATGATTGAGAACCACTGGTCTATCTCATCGAGATATTAAAATATCTACCCAATACAAGTCTCTTTGAGAATCTGTCAAGATACGATCTGAACAAGTCCAGACTAATAAATAATAGCAACGCGACAATTCAAATCCTAAATGTTGCTTCCAAGAAATATTGACGTCATAGAATAGAAATTATGCTAATGCCATGACATCATTATCTTTATTCCTACGAAATGGTACGCTGATATAATGACCCGTCATGTTTTATAAAGGTTTGGAGGATGGCTTTAAATTAGATGAATTAAATTGGTAAATTTGCATTAAGAAATAAATTGTAAAATATGCATTGAAGAAAAGTGCAAATGATCCCGAGAATAGATCGCATACTATGTTCTACTAGTCGCATGACCAATGGGCAATTTCTTTTTTTTTGCATATTAATAAACCTTTAATGCTTATGTGTTTCAAATGGATGTTGTGGAAAAACTCGGATCACATATTTTATTTTTAAGAAAATATCAAAAATGGAACATACTCGACGGTACCTTCCTCACGATACCCCACTTGCCTATACCGAAGGAAGAAAAAAATTACCTTGACTTCTCCTCTATGGTGAACGCCCCTTAAAGCTAGTCTATTACAACGCAACAAAGTTTCATGCATGTAGCTTCAGCCGTTTGTGACATATTTCATTGACAGACAGACGAATTCATAAGGGTTTTGTTTTTACAACAAAACCTTAAAAATGATACCATTCCCGTAGATGATATCACTCCCTATCGGTTTTGAACGATTTAGAAGGAAAATTAGAGAGAGAGTTGGGTACGTCCCTCCTCGCAATTTCGCAATTTCGCAATTTTATCTTATCATAAGAAACAGACCATCAAAAGAAGCGTTTCAACCGATGGTATGAATATGTGAATATTTCCTTATGAATATCAAACCAGGTTGAGCATCATTTAAATTGGAACTCGATATCGACGCTGTTAAATCAAACCGGCATATGTGCATTGCATTGCATATTGCAGATATCCCGGTTTGATTTTACAGCGACAATATGCTCTGCTCCAACGTCCTATACACTAGCCACTAGGCTGACGAGATTATTTCAAAGTACACATACATCAATGCTAGGAAAGCCGAAAACGTGATTAGAAAAAAAATCGTGAAGTTTTAAAATTTTAAAAAATTAGAACAGTCCCTTGAATATGTGCTCCTAAGTCTCCAATGATAGGGGGAGGAGGAGGGTCAAAATTCCTTTTTATCAGCTTTCCTTGATTATTTTTAAAACTTTGAATTCGTCAAAAGAAAAGCACATAAAATCTCCTATAAAATAAAATATTATACCCAAGACTATGAAATGGTATATTATACTCTAGACCAGGGGTCAGCAAACTTTTTCTGCAAAGGGCCAGACTTTTTAAATTTTAGACTCAGCGGGCCAGATAGAAATTTCGAAATGGAACTGCTTATTCGTGTGGTCAATCTATTGCCAATTGAAGGTCAGGTGGAAGCTTCGCAAGTTCGCAATCAAATGGATTATAGAACTGTTTTTGCAGCGCTGTATCCGCAGGTATATATTTGGGAACTACATTTTTTTGTTGTCACTTTTCTAGCACAGAAAATAGTCAAATTTATTTTATCTTATCTCCACTTTAAAGCCAAGTTATTGACAATATGTTTAAGGGTTCAAAGCGAATAAAATGGCGTACATATGAACGACACCTGCAATTTTTCAATTAACTTTGCTCATGTTCATTTTCGCAGCCATTCATTTTTGAATATGTCTATAAATTATATGAGTTCAATAGGTATAAATAAATGTTTCTGTTGCGGAGCCATTGCTAAGGCAAATCAGGGTATTGAGCTTTGATCTCTAGTGAAAATCGACAAACTTAAATACGGTTAAATCTATAACAAGGAATAAGTTAATCGTTGACACTACTAGTTCGACAAAAGATGACAAGTTGAGATCACACTCCAAAACTCAGGGGCTAAGCTTAGCCCAGATTCGGGTCCCTAAAATTTCGTGAATGAGTCCCTGGATCAAGTAAATTCACAGCCTCATTTCATCAGAGCATTTGAGAAGCATTTGAAGGCATCATCCGAAACTGGTTTATGCCAACGAAACGTTAGCTAAGGCACATGGAATAGTTGACGCGCTATGCTCCACTAGGGATTCGGGCAAATGAGTAATTCATCAGTTCATACCGCGATTATTCTGCGAGTGAGCAGCTTAGGTCGTTAGGCATATTTATTTCGCCCCAAGCTAATGACGAAATCGGTATGTGTTGCTGTTGAGTAAATAATCACGGACCTGTATCGATTTCGTAAATTCGAAGCGACGAAACAGAGATGTGTATCGTAACATTTGTGATATAAAATGATTAAAAAAAGTGTTCAGTACCCATGCGAGAGGCAGATGAAATGGAATCGAAATTATGGACGATGTATGTATAACTGTCAGAAGAGAATAAAACGGTTACTATTTTAAGTCGCAATTAGAAAGAATTCAAGTAACTTACTTATTCTTCGCATTATTGTGATCGAGGATGAGTGGTATTCCGCCATCATCTACGTGTAATGTGTCTGTGTTAATTGCCTTGACCCCCCCCCCCCCCAGCATGACGATGGATGCCCGCCCACGAAAAAACTTTGGGCAGTAAATTGGCTCATTAAAACCAAAGTTTGACGGATGTGAAATCGCACTGCCTAAAGCGGATAACAAATACAGCAATAGATTTCCTTTGCAATACTTGGCAGAAGAAACTGCAGTAATGTGTGAATTTCTATACAGGGTGTCCTGTGTGCCTACATTATTATTTTCAAAGATAGCAATGTAAGCACCAATATGACTATGAACTTAAGTCTTCGTGGCACAGGCCTCAATGGTATGGATATATACTTAATATACGCTGGACCAGACGGCCATATCCATAGCGTTTGAGATCCTGGTTTTCAATTCATCGACCCCACCACAGATTCTCTGTTCGAGTTTTACCATATGATACACCTAGGAGGTGGACAGGGATTGCCATTTGATTGATTATTCCAATTAAGTCTCGAAAGTAGCAAATAAATTGATTTAAATTCCACTCAAACGAATTACGTTGTGATAAAAATAAAATCGCTCTAAAACTATTTACATAAATTTAGTTTTTCCAAGTCAAAAACAATATTACCTCGCGGGCCGGACGAAAACCGGAGACGGGCCGGATTTGGCCCGCGGGTAGGAGTTTGCCGCAGGGGTCGGTCTGGGGTCTAGACCATAAAATAGTGTATGGATATTGATTCCTTCTCATGGGAAAACCACATAATATTTTTTTTTCATATTTTTCGCTTGATATTTAAAGAAAAAAATTAAAATATTCAAGAAAAACTTGAACAAAGGACTTTTGTCCCGCTCTCCCCTACACTTTCGGAACGCCTACCAATGGAGACTTTAGAGCATATATTCAGAGGACTGTTCTTATCAACTGTGTTAAATCTCAAAATTATAAGATTTTTTCACCAATATTTATACCTTAGACTTTGTAAGTAAGTATTGGGCATATTTATACCCTAGACTTTATAGGTAGAGGGTATATTGTTTTGTCACAACGAAAATGTGTAACACCTTAAAGGAGGCTTCGGACATATAGCAATGTATAAACATATAAATGATCAGGGTCACCTCCTGATTCGATTTAGCCATGTCTGTCCGTCTGTCTGCCCGTTCGCCCAATAACTTCCGAATTTATGTCAAATGTTTGTAGTATGCTCTAGTTGGTTTGTATTGAAAATGGGTATGATCCGGTTAAGGGAGCGCCTGCCTGTACATATTCAAAATAATTAAATGTATCTATAACTCCCGATTGTACAATATAAACGTGAAAAGCTGTTACTTTGGCAGACGACTTGAAACTATAATTTTGTACTTGTCTGTAAAAATAAGATTGATCAGTTTGAAAATAATGGTACTTTTCTTACAAAGAGCCCCGCATTACCCTACTTTTCAGGGTTTTTCTCTATAACTCTTGAACCAATTGACGTAGAGGGCTGATTTTTGGTATGTAATCTTCAAATGAGAAGCTGCTTGAGGTCTGTAAGATGAGCATAGTCAGGCCAAAGGAACGCCGACCTTCCCTGCAAATGGAAAAAATGGAAATATAACTGAATTATGATCAGTTTCGACAGGATAAAGCTACCGAGTTGAAAAATTGGTTGGATGTTGATAGTAAGATCTTGTTAATTATTACTGAAAATGGGTGGGATCCGAACCAAGGAACCCCTACCTCCACTACAAATGAATCTAATGACTTGAAATTTTGGCCGAATGTTTGTAGTAGGATCCACTACCATTCCAGGGGACGTCCACGAGGAGGACTATGGAAGAAGATTTTTGCCCCCCAAATTTGAAGTCGGCGATTTTGTGTTTAAAATCTGTATAGCAACTAAACTGTTAAGACATCGAAAACAAAATTCTTGGTATTTGTTGCTTCGAGTTAGATGAGCAAATGCGTGGTGAAGAGAGAATACGGTCAAAAGGGGACACTTTGTATAAGAAACATAACATACTTGGAATTTGATCCATTTCAGAGCTATCAGCTAAACAAATTATTTTCGACGTCAGTACGGGAGAATCAAATAATTATCACATTAATTATTTCTTTTATTCTTTTTCATTTCGACAGGAGAGTCGAAAGCCAAAAAAAAAAGAAATACACATGTAGTATCAAATTCCGACTAACATCAACCGCAAATTGATTATCAAAAATTTGCCACCCCGATCTTTGCTTTTTTCGCTTAATCGCTAAGAAAAAAGTATACATATGTGTAATCAGTCAGTATCAAAATTCAACACCTAACTAACATTTTTTTCGCCTACGTTCCTTACACCAGACGTCCGTCGTTCCAGTCCCGATAAGATGAACATCCACAAAATTGTAACGGATCCGCTGCGAAATAAAAACATGAAAATAATCAATTTTTATAACGAAATGAATCCATTTTTTCGCTATCTATTCATTTTATATACATATACGAGTACTTAGTTATAATGATTTTATTTCGGTCTTAGAACTTACATCACACTATGATCGATTTAGCTTCAGGTGAGGTCACGATTTGATCTACATGAGAAAATTCCACGGAAAGAAAAAACAATCTGTAAACGGGTATCAATCTTCGACAGAACACCTACGGTAAGTAAAGATATTGTTTAGTTGGTCGTCATCGTTTCAAGTGGAATAAAAACGATAATAGACCTTGTAGAATGTGCTCACCCAAGTTCATCAATCTAACGAAAGAACTCCTTCAATTTCAATTATGAGATAGCTGACAGGTTCGGTTCGGTGGCCCAACATCACATAAATCAATCATGTTGATCAGAGAACGTCCACTAACGACTACTGAGCTGATAAAATAGATTCATCTAATATTGTTTTACCGTGCTCTATAACGCCTATTTGCTTTCTGGAGAAATTGTATTTGGTTCCTAGCTACCAAATTCCATCCATTGTTGCTTCGAATTGTTTAAACATTTAAAGACGTTGGTTTGTAATCGTAATCTAGTTTTATGACTAGTCTGGCCAGCATTGTGCAAGACACCTGATCCTTGTCCACCTTCTCCTTAGAGGGGCAAAAATTCATAGTACACCTCGTGGGCGCCCCCTGGAGCGGCAGTGGTCACTGACCACTGCTAAACAATTCAAGCCGCCGATTTCTTCAATTAAAGAGTGAATTTGTGAGGTATAAATTAAACATCTTAGGAGTCGGTGCGATAAGAAGTTGGAGCAGCGGAGAATTAATCTCTCCAACGGGTTGCACTGTGATGTTGTATTCCGGTAGAGTTACCGGCCGTGGTCGTAAGATGTACGGCTCCCTTAAACCAGAGCTGTCCCTTATCCTGGGATGCGGTCTCCGACAGAATGATGACTGCCACGACTTATGTCCTCATTCGGAACGGAATGGCGAATACTTTTGCTGAGATATGTATGTAAAATATACTAGAGGATCTTCTTTTAACTGGTCAATTATCACCACAAAATTTCTTAATTTTCTCTTGGCCAATTTGTGTTGTGTTATTTCGTCCCAAGGTGATAAGTGAATGAATTCATTGTATTTCACCAGTTCCACGGAAAGTTCCTTAGTCGAATTTGTCATTGTCAATGGGTGGGTTCAGGTCGCGCAACGTTTTAAACGCAAATGCAAACAGTTCGACTGATTTTGCTCGTGGACGGTCCGTTCCAGTTTGCGTTTAATCTACCACACATCGGGGAAATTAACCAGAAATTTTTCCTGGTTGATTTCCGTTCAATGGGGGGTAAGGGGTACTAGCGTATTTGACAGTTCTTAGTTGACGTATTGCTTGTGACTGTGAGATGGTGTGGATTTTCGTTTTCGGGTTCTTGATTTGTACATGGCGTCTTATGTGCTTATTTACACCGAAGCAACACAAATTTGTGGCGATTTTGCAGTGCTTTTCATTTTTCCTGAAACCGGCGCGAATTTAATTGAAGTTTTGTTTGAAACTCAATAGCGAATCGGCTGTCAGCTGTTTAATACATGACAACTACAAAACAAGTCGTTCGGGTAAAGAGTATATGGTTGAGTGGAGGGAAAATCCTTACCGCAATTACAACGTTGCAAACGTGAACGCAGGCAATGACAAAGAAAATCTCAGCAGGTTTACTGAAGGCACACTAAAATTTGAAAATAATCCAAATGGTCTTTCTTTCACCTTAACAGTGCACCGTCCGGTCTTGTGATGATTGTTTTCGAATATTACGCCTTTACGACGGGTTGTATTGGATGCTCCAAGCGAAATTAATTAATCGGTACATTACATACACCTGCTTATGCAAATATGTATTGTTTAGTGGAACTTCAAAGGTTTTTCAAACATATTGACGGCTAAAGTAAGACGGATATAATGAAACCCCTTGTCTGGTTCAATTGATATTTACATCATAAAAGACCCGCAAGCGTTGTATTACCGATTTGGACTACTGGACGATTCATAAAGGAATGAATTCCTTTCGAATAACCCTTCCGTTATACACGAGTATATAACCCTCTTCTGAGGATCGCCTGCCGAAACGATTCGCTTTCTCTGCTCACTCCAGGCCATAAGAATTTTACTGCGAAATTGAGCGTATTCACAGTGCGCCAGTTTCACTTTTATGGCGACCAAAATTGATGGTCAATGTTATAATTTTGGGAAATAAAAAATAATTTCCCTCTCATTTTCTTCAGATTTAATGTGTCGAAATGGCAGTTTGGAAGGTTTGGTTTTGTGTCGGGTATTGCTGCATGATTGCCAATTTTTTTTACTCTGGCACTGGATGTGGATGAAGCGTATTTTAACAATGTTGATTTTGAGAAATTCTGCAAAGAAATTGGAACAGTTGTATAATGTAATTGAAATTTGAAACACATTTCCGTATATGTACATATATTAACTTTGGTACGAATGAACTGTATGGCGAATTGCCATCATTGAGCAGGTTTGTGAGTACATCATACAAAGTTCAGTAAACGTATTAGTTTTAATTGTACAAAATGTTTACAGGTTTGCGAGTATAGTGCGGCAGTTTCAGGATAATGATATTTTACAACCAGAGCAGGACAGTTACGTATAGTAGTACATGACAAAAACACTCCCCTTCAATCTTACCCTTGCAACCATTGCAGAAGTCATTGTCACGCTTGCAGGCCTGAAAATACTTCTCATCTCCGCAGGAAAATTCAGGATGTTCAAAATGAATGAGTAACACGGTAAAATTAGCAGTTTTTGAAGGAGGATGGCCACGTTTGTAGTCACCTTTTTGGCAAATATATCTTGGACGTTAATTAAAGCTCTTATAATTGAATCTGGAATATCCAATCAAAATCGCGAATAAGTGCACCTTCCTCATGTGCACAATCATTCGATTCAGGACACTCCTTTAACCCGGTGGGAGTGTGATTTTTTTTTTTTTTTTTGTTTATGCTAAGGCTTAGGGGATACCCTTTGATGCGAGAGCACAGCCTTGGCGGGAAGGAAATTAGGGTAGTGGGGCTGGGATGGGTTGAATTTGAATGAGGTACCGGTGTATGTTTCGTTTAAATTTTTACAGATCATAACTGCAGGGGAAAACAAAAGATGGTAGGTTGTTCCACATTCGTGTTGTTCTGGATACAAATGAATCATAGAATTTAACGGTACGACTACTACTGAGTTCAAGAAAATGAGGATGGGCACGGCAGGCTAGCCGGGTGTTACGCGAAGGAAGAGCAAGCTCAGGAATAAGACTGGATATTTCGGCAGAACAACGGCGGTTGTAGTAGCGATGAAAAAGTGATAAGCAACCGACATTTCGCCGGTGTTCAAGCGACTCTATATGAGAAGTTATGGATTCATCGCCAATAAGCTTGAAAGCTTTCCGTTGAACTTTGTCTAATGCGGATAGGGCAGTTCGACCTGCGCCTGCCCATATGTGGGAATTATATTCAAGTCGCGGTCTTATGTGGGCTTTATAAATTTGCGCCAAATCAGATGGAGTAAAGTATCTTTTACATCGATTCATGAAACCCAGACACTTCATTGCATTTTTTGCAATGTTAAAGATGTGGTCAGACCAATTTATAGGTAGTTTACTAGAGATGTTTATACCTAGTACGTTCAATGTGGGTGAATCAGTAATGCTGACACCATCGACAAGAATGGGTTGGGCGGTAGATCGGGCACGTCGTTTATTGGAGATAAGACAACATTGAGTTTTGTTGGCATTACACTCTACTCGATTCGCTTTCCCCCATGCCATAATTTTTGAGATATCTCTATTTAGTGAGTCAGACATGTGGTCTCGATTGAGAGATGTAGCATTTTGGCAGGAGTCAGCTGCAGAGTTAAAAGTATAGATAGAATCAAGAGTGCTGTCATCTGCAAAACTGTGAATTGGGTTTGATGTCACACTTAAAGGATCGTTGATGAACAGAAGAAAAAGCGTTGGTGATAGGACGGTACCTTGAGGGACCCCTGCGTTGGTGGTATGGCAATTCGATTTTACTCCATCAAGGATGACTTGAAGCGAACGGCCGTGGAGGAAACTTTGAATCCATATAACTAATTTTGGGTCCAGACCAAAAGCCTGGAGTTTAGCTAAAAGAGCCGGATGCCAAACTCTGTCAAAAGCTTTCGAAATGTCGAGGGCAATGATTTTAGCTTCACAAAATTGATGAATACATCGATTCCATCTTTCGGTGAGATATGTCATTAAATCTCCGGTGGAGCGCGAAGAACGGAAACCGTATTGTCGATCGCTGATGAGATGGTGTGAATCAAGATAGCTCAAAAGTTGGTTGTTGACAAGGGCTTCGAAAACTTTTGACAGGACCGAAGTCAATGCTATTGTTCGATAGTTAGAGGGATCACATGCTTCACCTTTTTTGGGGATTGGTTGGACATGTGCCAGCTTCCATGTTGATGGATATACTCGTGTCGAGTAGGATAGATGGAATAGTTTTCGAAGAGGTTTCGCTAGCGAGGGAGCGCAATGTCTGAGAACTGATGAGGAGATGCCATCAGGTCCAGCCGATTTCGATACATCGAGCTTCGAGAGTACTTTAAATACTTCCCTAGTGCGGAAATGTAAAGGCTTCTGGTGTGAATCGCATAAGAGTATATCTGGTGGATTTTGCGTAGTGGGCAGTAGCCAAGAGTTTGCACCGAAGATTTCAGCAAACAAATTGGCCTTTTCTAGTGATTCACTATATATTTTCCCATCATGTACAAGTGGTGGAATGGAAGAACAGCTGAAGTTATTCTTCACAGATTTAACAAGTGACCAGAAGCCTTTGCTGCCTTTTCGCTCAACGAAAACTTTTTGTCTGATTTTACTATCGAACTTAAATTTAGCTTTATTGACAACAGATTTGCATGTGTTCCGCGCAGAGTTGTAGACCTCTCTCAGTTCGGCACAGGGGAGTTGTTTGTGTGTACGGTATGCCGCTTCTTTTCTCCTAATAGCCTCTTTGCAATCACTGTTAAACCAAGAGGTGGTAGTTGGTTTGATGTTCTTAAAGCTATGCGGGACGAAGCAATACATTCCGTACCAGATGATATTTATAATTGATACGCTTATATAATCGACGTTCTTCGTGGAGAAGCAGTCGGCCCAGTTCAATTCACTGATGTATTGATTGAAAGCGACCCAATCCCCCTTATTATAATGCCATAATAGTCTTTTGGTGGGAGATAGGCCTTTGGCATTTAGGGCACAAGTAGTGAATCGGGTCGATATCAATTTGTATTCGGAACTTCCCAAAGGAGATGAAACCAATACTGAGTATTTATCAGGGTGTGAGGTGATAAACAAGTCCAATAGGTTGGCGTTTTGCCCTTCGATATCAGGTATTCTGGTTGCTGACCCTACTAATTGGTGTAGGCTGTATGATTCACAAAATAACTCAACCAGTCTTCCTGCTGGGCTTGTGGACGAAGAGTACTTAATCCATTCAGTATTGTGTACATTGAAATCGCCTGCCAGGGCGATTTCTGATGAAGGGAACCTCTCTAACAACTCATCGATTTTGCTAGAAAGTATATCGAAGTAGTGTTCCGTATCGGAATCAGAAGTCCCAGGGCTCCGATATAGAAAACACAAGAATATAATGTGTTTTTTTAAAATTGAATTTAATCCAGGTGTAGGTGAATTCTGGATTAGATAAAGTAAACTGGGGGCTGATGGTTGAATAAGCGACATTATTTCTAATGTAGATTGCAATTCCCCTTTGGGGTGAGAAGACAGGCAAGAGGCGATATCCAGGGACATAATATTGGCTTATGTCGGATACGCTAGAAACTTTCGTTTCGCTTAAGGCCATAACTGCTGGATTATGCAACATCAGATGAGCATGTACCGCAGTATGATTCGCCCTTATCCCACGAATATTGCAGAAATCAAAAATGAATTCTTGCATGTTTCCGTGTAGGAGTAACGAAACGTACAACGTTACGGGAAGGATGGTGGATTTTGTCACTTAATAGTTGGACCAAGCAGCAATGATCCGATCGCAGCTAACAGTAGTGTTATGCCTACTTGTTAGTTATGATTGGATCGACGGCTACCTATAGTCGCAATTATTGCCATGATTATTCTGAATTTATTGCATTTGCATTAAATTCAGAAAACGGACGGGTTTTTAATTACATATCTAAAAGGAACAGACTCACCGAGGCCGTGCTTTGTTGACACCAAAGGAGTCATTCGCCAATGCACACAACACATACACACACGCACACAAGATATTAAAAGGCGAGATTTAAATGTGGCGCGCACATATGGCTACAGCCAGGCTGGACGTAAAATTTTTCTATTTTTAGATTTTTTAAAATTCTGAGGACAGATTACGCGCACGTCTGTTCCTCATGACGGTCCGCACTCAACGCCTGATGACAAAATGTATGTAGAGTATGTGGCAGGGTATGACATACCCGCATACAAAATTGACCCTAGAACTTAAATACATAGTAAATTGCATTAAATTGAATGCGTTTTATTTTAATGGGAATTGTGATAATTTAATTCAAACGAAGTCTCTGTGGCGTCAAACTTTTTTTATTATAATTAAAAAAAAAGCAAAAAGGCTTCACTTTTTAAACAAAAATAGTTACCCTTACAAAAAAGTCGCAAAAATAAATAAAAATAAAGTCTCCACGACAAATAAAAACTACAAAACCTTATTGTTCCTGAAATTTAAGCTAATATTTAGTTCAAAAAGCTTAACATTATTTCTGTAAAATTCTTAAGAAATTACGTTTGAATCAGTAGTACATTTTTTACAAAAGAAAATTGCATGCTCCGTGCATATAACTTTTCCGCAGACTGAACAAATATGTTTTGTTTTGCGATCCTTCTTATTTTGGCAATCTCCACATCTAACATAGCGAGCAGGAATATTTTGGGATGATTGACGTGGAGGTTTATTGATTTGAGAAGAAATTATTCGAGGAATAAATGTTGGAATATTGTTTTGCTCATAAATTCAAATCGTTTTGTGTCCTTGCCTTGATTTTCACGAAAAATTATGTTTGAATTAACAGCAGCTATATTCAGCAACCCATAAAAGATGGCCATGGGCCAGCGCTTGCTGTTACGAGAAACATTGTAACTACCACATAATTCGTCGACAACATCTACTCCAGCTTTAGTTGAGATGTAGAACGTAATCACATCAGGTTTTTTCTAGTCTCCTGTGGCGTCATCAATTTTGTTATCATGTTGTAGGGTCGACATTACTACTCGTATGACCACTTTATTCTTTTTAGGTGCATAGGAAACCATAGAAATACACTTTTGATGACAGAACAAGGAATTTCCTGGAGCCTTTCCAGTTTTCAAAAATTCGGCCAGGATATGTCTTTCATTTTTCCGGACAGTTCCATTAAAAGTCAGCCTGTGCTCAGCTTGCAAGTTCATCATTATTTCGTAACTGATAAACCAGTTGTCAAAAGTCAGATTGCGATTTAAGCCCAATAGGCTTAACCAGTCTTCCGACCACATCAAAGGCCTTGTTGCTTACAGCATAAGGTCCTATAGGTTGCTTTCCTGCATATACCTCCAAATTGTATGCCTAAAATGCTTTTGCATCAACGTGAGCTTGGACTTTGATTCTATACTTGGCAGGCTTACTGGGAATGTAGACACGAAATCCGCATCGGCTTCTAAATACAACGAGCATCTCATCTATAGTCATGTATTCATGAAGTACATATGTAGGCTTTCTGGCAACATTGAACAAATTTATCGAAGAGTGGTCTGATAGGAGCCAAGTTATCTTGTTTTACGTTCCTTCCCCGTTGATTTGTCATCAAAGCAAACACAATTTTGTAAAAAGTAAAATCGTTGCAGTGACATTGTTGCTCTAAATATATCCACTCCTGTTCTATCCATTCTCCACAAAATTTGAAACTCTGTCGACTTGATTTATTGAGACCAGCAACATATAGCAAACCAATAAACGCATATGTTGAGGATTGACACAGCCGTCAGCTTAACCTGTTGCGGACAACCTGAAATGGCAACATATTAATATAAATAAATTATATTTGTTTTCTTGAAATACTTACCTGTTTATATTCTGCAGAACATTCCAATTAAAAGGGTTCATATTCGATCTCATCGTCCATCAGATTTTGAAGACGCTTACAACCAACCGGAGGACGATCTGAAAACAACAAGGAAGAAAACCCACAAAGAATCTTGCCAATTAATTCAAATAATTATTAACTTATCTGATTATTGATTGTTGTCTCCGCTTAATGTGGAACTTGTTTGTTTACACTCGTAGATGTTATTACACTGAACTTGTTATTGGAAATATTCCAAGCTAGTTGTACACTGAACCTGTTTTGACAAATGTATGAATTAAAAAATCATTTTTTGGTCACTTGAATTTGGACCGTCAAATAAACTGGTCAGTTTTAGAGTCATTATTACCACGTTTTTTCTGCAAACAGCATATAATTCAGTAGCTGTAGTTTCTTTCATACATTATAATTTCACGGGATCATTGCACTTTTCAGGTCTTTTTATATTATTTTTTGTTCCTTTGTATGTGTTAATATGATGGACTTCAGTTTCGGTACTTGCCTCTTTTGCTGCTCCTTTTACTCCTGGCATATCTACGATTATGTTCTCCGATCGTGTACGTATATTGGTTCGAGGAGCACTTTATGGTGCGGTGCATGAGCTTGAACAGTTGAACGACGACGTTTACGTAAAATAGATAACGGGATATCGTCATTCGGATCTTACGAATCATTAGTACTTTCCAACGCCTCAGATTCGCCATGATCAGAAAACTCTTTCTCGGTGTCAGATTCA
Organism: Chloromyia formosa; assembly: GCA_964017055.1. Taxonomy (NCBI): domain Eukaryota; kingdom Metazoa; phylum Arthropoda; class Insecta; order Diptera; family Stratiomyidae; genus Chloromyia; species Chloromyia formosa. The sequence goes on from OZ024817.1 coordinate 90,143,822, forward strand.
AGATTACGTTCACTACAATGGTCGGATTCTTCACTAGAGAGAGCTTGCCTAGTCCGAAGTATTCTCTAGTACCTTAGAGGTAGGTAATTAGGTAGCCTTAAGTCTCCTTTCCTTACTTTCGAAATCCATTTTAATTGAAAACTAAAAATAAAACAGAAAACAAGCTAAAATAACAAAAAAAAAAATAATATCAGATTTTGTACGCAAGTATTGCTAAGAACCGTGTAACTTGAGCGCAGGCGACCGCGACACTGCGATCACACCACTATACCATCCCACGACTATCCCCAGCTATTCAAAGTAACAAAACAAGCGAGAGATTTTGTCTTGAAATGTATACGCCGGCTATGTGGCTGGGTATTACGTACCCAAACGCTGTTAACAAGAGTGTAAGGCGAGCGCAGGCGGCCGGGATCCTGCGATTTGCGTCACAATATCCTCCCATGTCTCTTTAATTCCAGCTACTCGAAGCAAGAAAACATTTGAATAACTAAATTCAAAAAAATTCACGCATAAATGTAACGGTGTGGTTGGTATGTCATACCCTGTGTAACGGACGGTTTGGTGGGCATCCGAAGATGCCCGTGGGGACGGAGCCTAAGGTAGCATATGACCGTGAAGGTCGGGCTATGCCATCTGGCGAAGAAAAAGGCCCCTCAACGAGCTAAGCAGCGGCCTATGCTTGCTGTAGCTCAGTTCGGGAGATGTGGGCGGGGTTTTCGCCGCTCGTTGCCCCTGTCCTTTGCGTATTAACAAAAATTCATAGGCTTGGGGAAGACAACACAAACAGGGGAGGTAAAAATGGGGAATAAAAAAAATTGTCGATAAGGATGGAATGGTTGACGGACGGATCAGATGCCCACACGGTCTCACCTGCGTCCGGGTGTAGTGGGACCCTCGGCCTCTGGTTTCGTACCACCAACAGATCACTACTCATCAGGTGCTGCTTCGATCTGCTGGTGGGAGCAGCACTACCAGACCATAATATGATTCGCTACAGGTGGTTCATTACACCTGCCACACTCCCGCCGGGCTAAGTGTCATCGAAAAAAGGCAGACAAAAATTCGCGGCAGACGAAGTAAAATATCGAAAATTGTAAATGTGGGTACTACGAAAGTTAAGGGATACGACTAAAAATCGCGAATAACTTGATCTGAGTCGTGTGCACAATATTGATTCGAGTGGCTTTCAATTAAAGACACTCTCCCAAGTATCAATGCAAAAAGGCAGAAAAAAATTCCTTTGCTACCCCCGCGGCAGACAAAACTTAAGGCTTCGAGATTTGTATGAAAAGATTCCACCTTTTGACATAAAAATCGGAAATACCTCAACTGTTCTCGATTGTACAATCTTGATATGAATGACATTTTTATCAGGACACTCCATTAAGTGTCACTACAAAAAAGCAAACTGAAATTCCGTTGCTAACATCGCAGCAAACGAGCGTAAATTATCAAAAATTGTAAATGTGCGTGTTACGAAAGCTGTGTTACGAATATGCAAATATAAAGTTTGATTGGAATATGCAACAAATGAAAATGTCCCACATTTCCTCGACAAACTCCTGAAAGATGTTGTCACTTCAAAAATCACCCTAACAATAAATATATCATACATACAAATGTACGAGTATATTGTAAAAACACAAAGTACAAAGAAAACTTTATCTGGAGCTAAATTTAAAATTATATCATACGGCTAACTCTCTCAATTGCCCTAACCCTTTGTAGGGCATAGCGCGTCAACTGTTCCATGTGGCCCAGTTGACGTTTCTACGGCATAAACTGGTTTCGGAGAATGCAGTTGCCAGCATACATCTCCTGCACATCCATGGTCACGAACGTCGTCGTGGACGGGATTCGAACCCGAAACGCCGGTAGTCAAACATGAGACTGATGCCTCAACACATTGCGCTACTGGTCGCCCCACGGCTAAAAAGCTCACTTTAAACCCGTTGTAATTGTTGGAATTAAATTTCTTCTACTTTAAAAATATTTGCTAGATCAGCTATAGTGTTTAGTTTAGGCAGGTAGGTATGTAGAAGTATTTATAAATGATATATTTTTATTATGTGTGCATAAAGCATAATTCGACCTAAAATAATTTCCTTTATTTATGGATATGAAATTCCAATGCTATTTTATATACACGCTTTTTTTACACAGAACCCAAGTCAATTATTTTTGTTGATAACTACTCGCTGACGCAGCCACGCAGCACACCAAATAGTCGAACAGAAAAATAATTTCTCTAATTAAGCCTTTCGGGTAAACCCAGACGCAGTTCAAATTTCCAGCCACACCATTCATTACCCGATCCGGGATTTTTTCACCATATGCTCCACAATAAATTATGGTCATTACCTGAAGCTGCGAAGGTATCTCAAGGTGTTTAGAGCAATTTGTTGGACGGGCCTGTTAAGACAATAAAAAGAGTTTTTTTTTTTTCAAAATTTGTAACAGAAAATTTGACATCGCACACACTACAACAATCCGGAATATTTGTCATTTTTTTGTACTAATTTCTCTTTCTTGCAACTATGGGCTTTATAATACGACCGGCGCTTTTGCCAATTTAATTTGTATTTATTTTTAGACTTTATTTTTTTGTTACGTGCTTCTTTCATACTACTGTTCGAAAAAATGACATCTCAAACCCGTGGCCACTGATGACGATGATGATGATGATGAATGTAAGGCGGAGATGCGGATTGTTTATTGTGAAAATAAACAAAAAACAGAGATTTTGCAAAACATTCCTTAAGATAATGCTCAGATTTTGATTGAAGATGTTTGCCTTGCAGCACAGTAGCGGTTTTCGAGTTGATGTCCGTCATACATTGAGTATAGAGATTTATTTGCAATCAAGTGTTAATGGCCGAAATTTTCCTAATAGGCACTCAGATTCAGGTATACTCGTTTACCGAGTGCATATACACAAAGTCGTTTCGAGAATATAAATCGACAGTGCTGATGTTTAGATTCAACTTAACTTGAATTAAATTTGTTGTTCTAATTAAGTGTTGGCACGCCAAGTTACTCATATTGGAATTGCACTTCATCCAGTTGGAAAATATTTCGATTGTAGAAAACAAAGATACGAGTACATATACATATAGTACAACACATAGCTTGAAATCAGATTACTCAAAATGCTCCAAGGGTTGATTCTAGATTTAATTACGGACTAACTGAGTCAAGTGATTTTGAATGCGGTCAACTGTTGGGATGCTCAACTCAGACTATAGAAAGATTGCAGAATTTGAAGACCTGGAATTGTTTTTATTATGTTATTGTGGTATAATTAGTTGTAGCTGATTAAGTTCAAATAAATACATATGAAATATGTAATTAAAGCAGAAAGCAAGCCATTCACTCTACCCTTCAGGATAGAAAGCTAATGCAATTTATTATAACCTCTAAAGCAGGAATATGCGATGCATTGCAAGCAACCGGATCTTACTATTAGAAGGAGTTGAATTACTTAATTATTGCCAAAATTGCAAAACAAAAAACAAGGTGAGAGTACCAGTACACACTAATTTCATGAAAAATCGAATGAAGAGACACAAAATTAATAACAACTTTGGAAATTACATCTCCAATGAATAGTGAAAAGCAATTTCAATTCTATGAATTATCGACAAAAATACTTGGAATTAGGTAGACAGATAATTTCCTCCAACATGCACCCATATGTAATTTTAAAGATTAATGGAAGTCCTCCTCTAATGATATATAATCGAAAGTAGGTTGGCAACCTATAAGTCACTGAACCCATTTGAAATCGAGTTAAAAAATGAAAACCGGGCTTAGATATGTCGATGACACTTTTGTCATCTTAAAGTCAACGACTTCCTCAAAATTCTAAGCAACTGTTACGATTCTATCAAATTTACTTATGAAGCGGAGAATGAAATTGACGGCACAATCCAATTCCTTGATCCCATTATCGATTAATGTGAAATTTGGTAAAGATATTTTTAGAAATAAAAATTTTTCAGACAAAAACTTGCTTTTTGACCGGTCGTTCCTATGACAGCTATATGTATAGTAGTCTAATTTCAACCAATGATAGTGTAGTTTGACAATCGATAACAATTAAAAAATATAAAATTTGGTTAGCATATCTTCAGAAACAAAAAAGTTTTTCTCATAAACACGTTCTTTTGGAGCAGTCATTCCTATTCCATTGGTTCTGACATAAATATGTTTAGCGTTCAATAGAAAGAAGGCTTTGTACAAAATTTCAACTTGATAACTTTAAAACTAAGGGACTAGGTTGCATAGCAACAGACTGAAAGACAGACGGACGGGCAAAGCTTAATCGACTCATCTCATCATACTGACCAAGAATATGTGAAGTTAAATATCGGTTTATATTTCTTCTGTACGTTACGAACTTCATGAAAAAGTTGATTTGGCCTTCACATTCGTGGAGGGTATAAAAATCTTCACGGATACGGAACATTTGGTAAGTCATCATCATCATCGTGGCGCGACAGCCCGACGTCGGGCCTTGGCCGCCTGGATCGTTGTCCTTCAATTACCTTGGTCACGTGACCACGTCCTTCAATCTTGGAGGCCCAGTAGCTGCTCGACGTCCACATATAATGAGCTCTCCCAACGAGATCTTGGTCGTCCTCGCAGTCTCGCTCCGTCAACTCGTTTTGCTTTCATCACTCTCTTTGGCATGCGATCATCGTCCATTCATTGGACATGCCCTGCCCATTGAAGTCGTTGTAGTTTGACCATTTTCGGAACTTCCAGCTCATCGTATACTTCATACAACTTATGGTTGCACCAGATGCGCCATCCATCTCGATCGCAAACAGCCCCGAAAATTCGCCGTAGAACCTTACGTTCAAATGTGTCTAGCATGTTTCCGGAGGCTTGAGTTAGGGTCCATGCTTCGCAGCCGTAGCATAGCACTGGTCGTATAATGGTTTTGTACTTGCGGAGCTTCGTGCTTCTGTGCACATGCTTCGATTTCATTATGGGGAGAACCGAGAAAAAAGTCTTATTAGCTAACTGTACCTATCCGTCTCTTGATTTCGTCTGTTTCGTTAGCGTCTCTTGACAAGTTGCAGCCCAGGTATATGAAGTCGTTCACGAACTCGATGTTGAGGTCCCCCACATTGATGCTCGGTTGCGCAGGTGTCCTTGTCGTCGATAGCATCATTATTTTAGTTTTACCTTCGTTGATACGTAGTCCAACTTTTTTGCAGCGGTATCGAGCGTATGCAGAAGTTCTTCTGCGTCGGCCAATCTTCGGAACATGATGTTGATGGCGTCGACGTACGCTGCTAATTTTGTGTCGACTTGATGAGTAGCGTATTGCTGTTGTCAGTGGGTGCATTCGGGGGTCACGGTTACTAGCTAGCTTTAAGTTCCGCTTCGTGATTTGTATTCCGAATGTTGCGCTAAACCACTGCTAAACTTGACGTAAATAGCTAGGCGCTAACACTTTCAGGCAGCACAAAATTTGTTCGCTGTCTTGGCTTAGCGGAGATTTGACAGAACGAAGTCAATTTACAACATGGCATTTCCTAGTCGACTGAATTGTGCATTCTCCATTGTTTTCATTGTTTTTACAATGCAGAAAAGAATAACACATAATTACAACGGAGAAAATGCCAAACTGAACTTCTCATTCGACAGGTGAGAGTCAGTCGCACTAATTGGTATACCGGTATACCAAATTGCAGCATGATGTTGTACAGTACTCCACGATCGATACTGTCGTATGCCTGCTTGAAGTCGACAAAGATTTGGTATACGTTTACGTTGTATTACCAGCACTTCTGGAGTATCAGTTTGACTGTAAAGAGCTGATCGGTTGTCGAGCGAATAGGTCTGAAACCGCTTTAATATTCGCCAAAGGTTTATTCTGCGTACGATTTTTTTCTACTTTCCAGAATTTTGTTTAACATTTTATAGGACGTACAAACTAGTGAGATGCTACCTTTCTATAGATACCCCAACCTTGCCGCTCCTGTAGTTCTCACAGCACTGTTTATCTCCCTTTTTGTGGATCAGACAGATGGGGCTTCTGCGCCAATCGCCTGGGATCTCCTGGTCCTCCCATATTCGCCGGAGTAATTGATGTATGGCATTAGCTAAACCCGTTCCACCGAATTTTAGCAATTCAGCTCTTCAGCGCCCGGCGTTTTATTTCGTTTTAGTGACCGCAACGCGAGATCAACTGCTCCTCCTGTCGGGGGCTGTAACATTTGGACAATGCTGAACAGCAATATGCACAGAGCCTAGACGCCAAATGAATGTATCACCATCGACGAGCAATTGTTCCCATTTAAGGGCTAAACACACAGTCCTTGTACCAGGGCAGCGCCGTAGCACTGTGTGTTTAGACCTTTAGAGGCCACACCAACTTCACACAATATATACTGTACCTTCTAAACCGGCTAAGTATAGTATAAAAACTTTCTGAGTATGTGATGCATCCAACAATTATCTGTTTCAAAGCAAGCGCTTAGGTTGGATTTAGAAGGCGGGATTTCTCAAGCGGTTTGAGCAGCGGCACATCGCTGTTTATAAAGGCAAATCTAGTTAGCTTTTACAAAGATGCTGAGATGAAGAAAAAAATGTCATCGCCGATATTTTTTTTCACAAGTTTGGAGTTAGCTAAGGTACAATATTTAGTTCGTGAAACATGACACTCTTTAAAAAATTGTCATAGAGAGCTAATATCTGGCAAGTAAGTTTCAGATGCGAGGTTGATATTGTTTTAGTAAAAGAGGGCAAGAGCCAACCGAACTAACGTCAACCTCCTCTACAAATATCAAAACGTGAGATATGCTTTTAACCAGTAACATAATATACTTGTGAAGACGCTGAAAATCTAACCTCGACTGACTAGCCGCCAATTGTGTGCCAACTCATTCTCCTCATGCAGCTCGAGCCACAATTTGTTGGAAAAATAGGGTCACTACAGTACTCCCCCCGGAGTGACATTGCTGGCCGACGTGATGTTGCGAAACCGGGCTGGTTAGAGCGGCGAAATAACAATGGCAGCGTGTTGGCAGCTGTGTTTGTGAGCAGGATCCGTCGATGCTGTAACTCGTTCTGGGCGTGGAAGGGACCAAAGTTGAGTGTGTCTATTGCAGACTGCGGCTGTATATGCCATCAGCAATCTGCGGCTGAGTGTGCCGTTAGATGATGTGGATGGGTTGCGGATGCGGATGCCGTGAATCCGGGTTGCCTTGAGTGGGCTGCAGTTACAGCAGCTCGTTGTATCGTTAGCGGGGTTGCTGGGCTGCTAAGGCATCGTGCATTTGGGGCTGTCGATGACCTACATCCAAAATGCTGAACTGCTGACTGTGCACTGAAGCGAGTTTTTACCGAGGTGGGTGAGCATCTGTTACGTCAGAAACGCAAGACGTAGGTTGGCGCTGGGCATTACTTGGCGCGAGGAATGCTGAGCTCTGGTCTGGTTGAGTGACGATGACACCTCCGATGGTGCGTGACAGGTCGAAGGCATATAAAATAAGATTTATACTGGGAGCCACGCTATTCACTTTAACCATTTGAAAAACAACGCTACAAACCGTCGCGTCGGAAAAACATTAAAATATCTTGCTCTAGAGCTCTTATAAAATCATATTAGGAGGTGAAACTACAATTGGCACCGAAAGGAAGCCTTTTAAAAGACTTGTTTGCGATTTATTCATGCATGTAAAAACGAGTGCTGGCTCTTTCATAACGTCTAAATTTACAATTTCCATATTTTTTGGAACTGAACTGAAATTGAACTCGGTTCACGTTTTGTTATCAATGGAATTTTCATCTGCTTTCTTACACTGAAGTAAGTTTATTTTTGCACTGTGCGACCCGAATAAAAATATATTATATATATATTTTTTAAAGTGGCCCACTGTTCTAAAAAGGTTGCTGACCCTGTAAAGACCCTAACCCTGTAATGTATTGTGTAAAATGTATTTTACCGTGCATTTTCGAAGTTGAATTATACTACGTTTACGCTGGACTGGAAATCTCGTAAAATGGGATTTCGGCGAAATCTCCTTGAAATCCATTGGATTTCGCATACATTTTATTGCCAAACGAAATCTTAATAGTTAGTAAGAACACCATGAAATCGTTCTGAAATCGCGATTGCAATCCTAATATGATACGGCAATGTCCCACATGCGAATATAATAGTGCAAAATTACCAATGCCAATACAATTAATTTCCAATACAAATAACAGTTGACAATTTAATGGCTAAGTTCGTATCACACAACGGTTGGCATACTGTTACCAATTTGTTTTTTGAACTCTCTCCACTGAGTTATTGATGGACGCAACATGCTGTGAAAAATGGCATTTTCTCCATCACAGAAATTTCTCCGCTGGCTAAGACCAGCATATGATGACAATCCTGAAATGACACTCACGCTGTCGTATTCATACGATTTTTTGTTAGCTGTCAGTTTTGACCTGGAAATTTGACAATTGATTGATGATGCAAGTACAGTTCAGAACACAACAACCTGTTGCAGTGCTGCTTCGATACTGTTGCCACAGCATGTTGCGATTCCACTGTGTGTTATGAACTTAGCCAATAACGAATCATGTCAGTCGTTGACGTTAAACCCTAATATAATTTCTTTAGTGCCAAATGTAATCATTAGTAGTATTGGCATAAACACTTTTGGGATTTCGGAGTCAACTGGTCGAAATCACGCGATTTCGAGTCCAGCCTAAGCATAGGCATAGTATTACGAAAATTCAACTCAGGCTATTAATCTAGACGAGTATATCTGTCTGTTATTGTCCGTAATTTGCGGCCAAACGCATCAATTTCCATAAACATAAATAAACTATTGAGATTGAAATCCGTGAAAGAAACTGTCAAAAATTACCAAGATTATTGACAAACCAATAGTTCGCGAGGTCCCTGAGATGAATAGTGGTAAACCCAAAGACCACTCCTACCCTGGGGCTGAGTATCCGCGGTAAAAACCTCCAATATGACAAAAAAATGTGTACGAATCGAGCTCCCTTAGCTAGAAGTTAGTAAACAGGGGAAAGTACGATTTTTACGATTTCTTGGAACGGGTTGGTACGATTTTCGATGATCGCTACATAGCAATGCAGGAAGAATGACATTGTCCGCATTCTTTAAGTAACCGAATTTTAAAATATTCACGAAATATTTAAAAAAAAAACAAAGATCCATTTAGCTTACTCCGATCAACTTTAGACTCCCGTCCTGCGTGCGTCATCCTGGTTTAATCATCCTGTACTTCAACTGGAAATGCTATACATATCTTAATGTTCGAATCAATTACAGCGATGCTGAGCCTCTCTTTTTTTTGGATTTTACGAGTAGGTGACCGCCCATCACTCGCCAAACGAATGCACCATGGCCCCGGCAAAAATTAATCAACAGCTTATAAATCAACTCGGGCAACACATCAAAACTGTTGCCATTAAGCAAAATCTCACGATGTCGATCAACTCGTAAAATGTACGTAAGTACTCAAATTAAGATCAACGTGAGACATGTCCCTGATCTGTTCCGATGGATTCTAGCGTCTTATCGAAATCTGGTAGACAGAACAGGCTCTGCAAATCCACCTTTCCAACATCGCGTTCACCTTGCAAGCTTGTCTGTCGATCTTTCTGTTCTGCAACTGACCATTGCGTTGCGGCGCGACCGAATAATGCATCTGTAGTGGTCTGTTGCGTTAATTGCCGAAACTCCGTAATAATTTTGTAATTTATGAGAGCAGCCCATACATTGCAGACTGACCGCTAAAAGCCCATAAATAATCTGAATATACTCAGACGCTGCTCCTTTGGCGCGATATGCATTTTGATTATGCTTTTATATCTTACTTGGTTGCTTCTGTTCTTATCTCGGCATATGAGAAATGTGTTGGACATGAAGAGTATAATTCAGAGCAAAACACTTTTAACCATACCGTCGACATCCACATCTGAGAACTCCATCATTGGTGTACATAAGTGGAATTTCACATTAAAGAAAGAAAATGCAGAAATGACGTGAAAATCTCGCCCTAGGCAATTTTTGGCTCAAGCGAATGGACAGGTAGAGATTGTTTAGTGGTAAGGTGTTTCATCCCCCTAATTCCTTATATAAATGAAGGACTATTTGTAGAAATTTTTCACTAATCATGGTCCAGTAGCCTTCGATCGGTTGAATTAACACAATAATGAGCATGTTTAAAGTTGACATACTTAGTGATTCGATTCAGTCCTAGGATGGCAAGGATGGATTTCGGTTTTTTTTTTTTAAATCAAATTAATTAATAAATAAATAAAATAAATAACTGGCGCAACAGTCCAATTTGAACCACGGCCTCGAGATGAGTTAGCATCATCTCATTTTCTAGATCGTGACGGTTTTTGTGCAGAGGTATGTGATCAGCAACACGCTCAACCGAGTTATTTACCCCATAATGGGTACTCATTTAACAGCTGAGTGGGCTCATAGTCCGACACGTAAATCCTCGGAATCGGACCGGGGCCCAGTGCGTTGAAGGCGAACTAGCTAACCGTTGCGCCATCCGGACTACAAAAATTACAATTACAAATTAATTAATAAACTTTTAAAATCAAATAAAGGGAGTGTAATATAATGCAGTTTCTCGATCTTTGCGAAAAGACAATACTTTTAGGCGACAGAACTCTTAAAGTTTAGCTTTTGCCTCGAATCCTAAATCTGCAAAATTTCAACGAGCCGAATTTCTTAGTTTTCCAATTCCCTCGTTGTTCTATTTTTCCTACGTTCTGGTAGAAGGCCGAAGCATTCTCCTGATATTGGATCTTTGCGTTTCATTTATTTTGACTCGTGCTCTGCTGTGACTATTCCGAGTTAGAAGATAATACGAGAAGAGGACCTTTGACGACGAAACAGTTTTTAATCTTTTTTATCGTTTAATTCCCTTTTTTTCAGCAGCAGACTAGTTTCTGAATCTTTGACAATTACAGATTGCGTCATAAAAAAAACCGGCTATTAAATAATTTACCCAATTTTGAGCGGTTTTTGGATCTTTGACCGAACATAAGCACGCGCTTACTCGCTGACATGACCAGGACATACGTTAATTGATTGACGAAAGTTACAGCACCCGGAGGGGGGGGGGGGGGGGGGTAGCTGATGGCAGAACGGCTGTACAGTTTGCGTGCCTTTTCTTACTTGTTGGCCTTCTGGTTCTACTATGGAGCTATTCGGAGTCAGCCGAATCTCGACAGCGCCAGGCGCTATATTTCGTTTTAGTGACCGCAACGCGAGATCAACTTTCTCTACTCTCGGGGGTTGTATGGGTGGGACTAGATCAACAATATCGTCAAGAGCTCCTTGTATGGGGATGTTAGATGGTAGGTTCAGAAGCTTTTCAAAATAAGAGGCCCATGCCATCGGCGTCGCTGATGATGTTTCCATCCTTATCCTTACAAAGGCTAGTCCTGAATTGATAGGCGTTCTTAATTGTATTTACTAGTCTGCATGTTTGTCTGGTTCCCTATTAGCTAAGTTTTCGTCAAAATTCAGCAACTGCTCGTCAAAGTATTTACGTTTCTTACATCTAATTATTCTATTCGATATTCGCCGTAGCTCAGTATATTTCTCTCTTTTGGCTCTGGTTGCTCGTTTAGTCCATTGTCTGTAGGCCTCGTTTTTCGCATCAAGTGAATTTTTGCATTCTTCATCGAACCAGTCATTTCGCGCTCGCCGGGCTTTATATCCCACGACCTTCTCTGAAACATCCTTGATGGTACCCTTGAGTTCTTCCCAGAACCCATAGACGCCTGTGTTGCTGATGTTGTGTAGCATAGGTGATAGTCTTTCCTCAAGGGCGGTAGTATACGCCACCGCTGCAGCATCACTCAGAAGCTGCCCTGTAATGAACCACCTGTAATGCACCATGTTATGGTCTAGTAGTGCTGCTCCCACCGGCAGATCGAGGCAGCACCTGATGAGTAGTGATCTGTTGGTGGTACGAAACCAGAGGCCGAGGGTCCCATTACACCCGGACCCAGGTGCGACCGCGTGGGCGTCTGATCCGTCCGCCAACCGTTCCATCCTTATCGACTACTTTTATTTATTCCCCATTTTTACCTCCCCTGTTTGTGTTGTCTTCCCCAGGCCTATGAATTTTTGTTAATACGTAAAGGACAGGGGCAACGAGCGGCGAAAACCCCGCCAACGTCTCCCGAATTGAGCTACAGCAAGCATAGGCCGCTGGTTAGCTCGTTGAGGAGCCTTTTTCTTCACCAGATTGCACGGCCCGACCTTCACGGTCAATATGCTACCTAGGCTCCGTCCCCACGGGCATCTTCGGATGCCCACCAAACGGTCCGTTACAGCTTATCAACCGCAAAAATTTTGGGAGGGCTGATTCTCGATTAGTGCACTGAGGAAATTCTTCATCTGTAGGTCGTCTTCACCAAGTGATGATCTGAGCCGCAGTTTGCTCCTCGATGGGAGCGGACATTTATAACAATAGACGCCCATCTCCTTCAAATGAGGACGTAGTCAATTTGGTTAACGGTAAGTCTAGAGACTTCCAGATCTGCTTGTGAATGCGTCGATGCGGGAAACACGTGGAGCTTACGACTAGATTCCTGCTGCAGGCGAAGTCGATAAGGCGCTGGCCGTTGTCGTTACATTCTTCATGGAGACTGTGGCCTCCAGTGGTCTCCCGGTGCCAACTTTCATTTCCAACTTTCGCGTTAAAGTCTCCCAGCAGCAATTTCACGTCGTTTGTTGGAAATCAGTCGAAGAGAGTCTCAAGGAGGGCGTAGAACTCGTCTTTTACTGCGTCTTCTTTAACTTTAGTGTGGGTGTGCACATTGTTCTGGTTCATCAAGAGGTTGAAGAATCGAGTCTTAATGCGAGTCGCACTTAACCGTTCTTTTATGGTTTTGAAGTCAGTTATGTGAGGCTTGAAGTGATTTTTCACTATAAATGCTACTCCAAATTCCTTGTGGTCCGATGGTTTGCCACTTTTAAAAATTGTGTTTGATTTCTTTTCATTTATCTCGCTGCCAAGCCAATTTGTTTCCTGGACTGTAGTAATGCTCAGTTTGTACTTTTCAACTTGTTGAAGGAGGGCCTTCTCGGCCCCCGGTTTTTTTTCAGGGAGGGTACATTCCAAGATCCGAAAGAATAATCCTTCAATCGTTTGCGTGGTCACCGTTGCTTATCCGTTCAATCCGAGGCTTTTGTTCCAGGTTTCTTGACGTGGAGTGGTTTTTACAAGGACGAGTTTTCAGCACATCACTGAACCCCAGGGGTTCAGATAGCTGCTTCAGATGGTTTAATAAACGTGCTGAATTTCACACAACTATGTGGCAGGTCCAACTACACATATCACTACATACGTCATATAAAAAATGCTGCAAATATAAATTATTTTAAACTTAATCTGCTTCACTGAACCTGAAATCGACACTGACGATTAATCTACATCAGTTTTATAGTATAGTATATGCACAAGATTAGGAATTCTTAAAAAATGTATGGTAAATTTAGCAAATTTGGGGATAGATTTACATAAATCTCGAGAATTATTTAAATATCATGTAGTGTGCGTAAGCTCTTATCTTATTTAGCGAGATATATGCTCTGGAGTCAACAAAGTATGTCCGGTCGTACAACATCTCTTAATCACTGCAATAACATCTCCTTAATTAATATCTTTACTAAATTGCAATCATGATTGCATAAATATTTTCTTATTTTCAATTTTACGTCCAACCAAATGCCGGTACATAAATGGTCCCTTGGTGATCCCAATTTAAGAATTAATACCATCATCCCTACAAACACACAGAGGCCCATGTTTTCAACAATAAAAGGCATATCATAATTTGGAAATTTTCATGATGACGATAATGATAATAATAATGTTTGCGATGAAGATGATGATGGTGATCATCATCATCAGAAACAAGCTCATCAAAATCATATCGTTATAATGTTTAAACGTCAAAAATGAAAGCTTTTCAACAGCGCTCCGAATTAAACACTGTTCATCCTTCCAGGCCATATTCCTTTGCCGAATAGTTTGTAATCAACTCTGAATTTTTTTTCTCTTCTTTGTTATTAATTTCATTGCATCTCTTTGTTGACTGCACGGTCAAGATCATCAATTATACTTGTATGATGGCGAATGGCAATCAGTTTGGTGTCTAACTTAACTGCCGTCTCGTCATATATAAAATAGTACATGTATGTTTCGCCTGGGGTATCCAAAAGATATTCGAATATGTATAAGTACACATACTATAACTATGCATTGCATATGAAGTTGAAGTTTCTCGAAATTGATCACACACTGTGCCGGAATTAAGATATATTGCCAGCTAAGTCGAATAAAAATTAAGAAATTATGATAAATACAAGGTAATGACATTTGCTCATCAGGTCTTTTTTCCAATATTGCGACCAAAAACTTGTTAGACAATTTGTTTCAACCGAAATTTAAGTGCATTAAGAATAAATTTAGGATACTGGTATTCACACTAGTTTTAATGTCCGCAACCATTCCTGTATTCTGCGAACAGGATTATCACAAATTGCATTTGAATGAACCACTGATTTTTCACTCCGTTCTTGTCTAAGGAAGAGTGGGACAAGACGGACTAGTTAAGGTTTCATGACGAGTTAAAATTAAGTTTTCAGTAGTAGAGCCGCTTGAGCCGCGAAATGTCGATTGTTTTTCACTTTTTTATCGCTACTACAACCGCCGTTGTTCTGCCGAAATATCCAGTCTTATTTCTGAGCTTGCTCTTCTTTCGCGTAACACCCGGCTAGCCTGCCGTGCCCATCCTCATTTTCTTGAACTCAGTAGTAGTCGTACCGTTAAATTCTATGATTCATTTGTATCCCGAACAACACGAATGTGGAACAACCTACCATCTTTTGTTTTCCCCTGTAGTTATGATCTTCAACAATTTAAACGAAACGTACACCGGTACCTCATTCAAACTCAACCCATCCTAGCCTCACTACCCTAAATTCCTACCCGCCAAGGCTGTGCTCTCGCATCAAAGGGTATCCCCTAAGCCATATACATAAAAAAAAATCAAAAACTTCATTCTAGTATTCTTTGGAAGTAACATTCACAGTTACGAATAACAAAATTAAATATTTTCATAAACAAATTAAAAAAAAATAACAATTCAAATAGTTTCAAAATGCCCAACTTACCCCATAGGCGGGGTATGATGAACTGCACCTATGGGGCAAGATGTTACATGATGAAATAAAAGCAGATTTCCTTTATTTCGTCTGTGTTAGGCACAAAATTCAGACATGCGTCGCCTCGTCATCGTCCTCGTCAACACCAGCGCAGCCACAATAGGCCCATTTTCAGCAGCTCTGACACATTATCCAACCTTCAATCGATTCGAGGTAACGACCATTGTTTGCAGTTTCATCTTCACTGTCTGCAGAGGAAACTTCTAAAGTTATTTGTCTCCGTTTTTTTTATAGCTTTAATCTTTCCATTTTTTTTTTCGAATCTTTTAAATTTTCCAGTTTTGTTTCTTTTGCTCAGTTTCCATTTTCTTCTTAAAGCATTCTCAAACCAATGATGTAATAACTGTCGTTTTGCCAAGATTGCGGGGTATGCGCTCCTTTTGTTGAGTTACAGGAGCTGCAAAGAGTTGCTTTGGACTGACCAATTTAAATGATGTTTCCTTAGCCGATTCTAAAGGCCTTCTTTGCTGTGACAACTCAACCCACGAAGAACACCCAGGTTGGGGATTTGTTAGAGAATTAGTTGCTTCATTATGTATTGCGTCTACTGTTGATGATGCTGCTGAAATATCTGATGTAACTGCGGTGAGTGAAAGAACCAAGTCTGCGTCTGTAAATACAGTTGTGTCATATGACAAAATTCCACACTTTTTAAATGCATTAATAGCTGTCGACATTGTGGCTGCTTGTATAAATGCTTTCCCGAATAATTCGGCCACCTAACCAGTGCTGACGACAAGGCCTGGATTACTGTGGAGCCAGAAACTGACTGCCTGATCGTAATATGCGCTTAGAAGTTTCATTAAAGCAACGTCAAGTGGCTGAAGTCTATGTGTTTTATGTGTCGGAAATTATAACATGATATTTCAACGACATTTGCTCTCGCTTTATCAATCACCTCCACACTTTTTGTATGTGTGGAATGACCATCCAGAAGCAACAACATAGGTTTGCCCTTTGTGATTTGATTTGATGGTTATAAATTTTTTTCAGCCACTAGAGAAAAATTTCTGTCGTTTTCCACCCGGAATCGTTACACACAACCCAAGCACCTTCTGGTGCATTAGCCATGAGCTGCTGATCCATTCGCTTTCTGGGAAAAATCATCATACTCAATTGCCGTAACCGCTTGTGGGGCATAGCGCGTCAACTGTTCCATGTGGCCCAGTTGACGTTTCGGTGGCATAAACTGGTTTCGGAGAATGCAGTTGCCATCATGCACCACCTGCACACCTACGGCCACGAACGTCGTCGTGGACGGGATTCGAACCCGAAACGCCGGTAATCAAACATGAGCCTGATGCCTCAACACACTGCGCTACCTCCTCTTTCCGCAGATGACATTGCACCTACTTGTTTCCTTCCCTTTAAGGCCAATATTTTACACCTGGTTTTGGGCATAACCGATATTCCAGTTTCATCGCAGTTATATGTGCGGGATCCAGGAAATTTATGATCATCTAAAAGTTTTCGGAGCAGTTGCGATTTGAGACGACTAAAATACTTTATTGAATCCAGCGGCTCCAGCATCAGATTTGCCTTCAGAATTTCTAACTGATAGCTTTGGGTGCCGTTTTAAAAAGCACAACACAGCACACTCTCTTCCCGCCATGCTACCTTCGTCTTTGAATGGATGTGGTTTACCATTTCGAATTGCCAACTGATAGGCCAAAACCTTCGCGTCTCCCATAGACAGACCAAATAATCTCTTTTCCTTCTCTACCATGTACTGTAGAAGCTCATCTTCTTCTTCAATGGAAAAACACTGTTGTTTTTGGTCCTAAAGGCACTTTCATTTGTGGCGGCTTCTCCGGAGTTTGTCTAGCCAGATTAGCTTTTTTCATTGCTTCGCCTGCCCACTGTTCCCTATTTATTGTTCGCTTGTACGTTTGTACAATTCTTAAATATAAAACAAAAATAAGGAAACCGTCATTCACGGAAAAAATGGGGGCAAGACGGGCTACCCACACCAATATATCTTTAGTTCATATCATGTGACACCCCCGCCAAAAATGCGATGTGACGTGTGGGAGGAGGGGAGGGGGTCTAGAGTTTGTGACGATGTGTGACAAGGAGGGATGAAGGGTCAAAAAAAGGAAAAAATCGCGTGACGTATTTTAGCACAATAGACCTCATGGTCGCAGTGCTTGTTGTTCGAATACGACCCACGGCCCACCTCCTTAATCTATCTATCTACTTACTTTTGGCAAGAGTCAGCAACGCTGGTCGTAACCCAAATGTTGAAGTGACAGCACGTAAAAATAAAGTCCTGTAAAATAATGTGATAAAAATTGTGTGCTTAATTCAAACAAATTATGAAATTCTCATTACCTGGCTTATGTTGATGTTGGTAAATTCCATAGATTCATTATCAGTTCTAGCTGATTCGTCGAGTAGGATGGTGATGTGTTCCCCTGTTGTACATAACGGACCCTACTGCAGTCCATGTGTTAATACAGCAGCCCTTGTACCTAACCTACCAAAACCCAATAACTGTAACCCCCCTGCCGCCATTGTTTCTAGTACTTGGATAATGTTTGAAATTCAATTATGAACAAGATATTGAAATTCTTGACGGCCGGAGTAGCTCGATGGGTAGAACGTAGATTTTCCAATTGATTCCAGCGTCCAGCCACAAAGTTGCTATATCCGACTCAGCTGTGACAGAGTACATTGATTTAATAAAAATGAATGGCGTCCAGGCGGGACGAGCGTAATACTGTTCTACTACACTTCGGGCTCCAAATTCCTTTTCGAAGCAGAAAGGGGAATATATTATTCCCATTCTGAAATATTCGAATAGGATTAATAAAATTCGATGTCGATGTCGAAAAATTTTCGTGTTTTTAGCTAAAAATAAAGGGATGAGTACAATAAGGCCATGTATTAAAAACCTCCAAACAGGAAATATGCTTAACTCGGAATCCATTAAACAGGAAGTTTGAAGTGCATCCTAGTCTAATAAAGTGTCAAACAAAATCAGCCAAAGATTCCTAAAATAGAGCTACCACCATTGTTCGATGGAACCCTTAACATGATTTATTCATAATCGTGCACATTCAATTCGGTTACTTCAAATACCGTTCAAGATCTGGCCTAGTAGTTAAGATCGCTTCTCATTAGGATCACCTTCGATCATCTTGAGAAATCACTACCCCTCTTTTCTTGTCAAGATTGTGCCTCCTCATCGACTTGAACGTGAATTCCTTCATCGATCTGGTGTCGGTCGACTGATATTCTTTGCTTTTTTTTATACCCTAGACTTTTAGTATAGGGTATATTGTTTTTGTCACGACGGAAATATGTAACACTTTAAAGGAGGCTCCGGAGGTATAGCAATGTATACATATAAATGATCAGGGTCACCTCCTGATTCAATTAAGCCATGTCTGTCTGTCTGTCTGTCTGTCTGTCTGTCTGTCCGTTCGCACGATAACTTTCGATAGAATAAAGCTAAAGCTTTGAAATTTTGGTCAGATGTTGGAAGTATAATCTAGTTGGTTGGTATTGAAAATGGGCATGATCAGGCCAAGAGAACGCCTACCTCCCCTACATATGTAAAATACATAAATGTATCCATAACTCCCGATTAAATAAACATGAAAAGCTCTAGCTTTGGTAGATTCCTCGCGAGGGTGATCTTATACTCTCTTGGAAAAATAAAATCGATCAGTTGAAAACTAACGGCAATTTTCTTACAAAGAGCCCCGTACTACCCTACTTTTCAGGTTTTTTGTCCATAACTCTTGAACAAATTGACGTAGACATCTGATTTTTGGTATGTAACCCTGAGGTGAGAAGCTGCTTGGGTTTTAGTAAGTTGGGTATAATCAGATCAAAGGAACGCCTACCTCCCCTACAAAATTCAAAAAAATTAAATATTACTTTAATTACGATAACTTTCGATAGAATTACACTAACGAGTTGAAAATTTGGTAGTAACATCCTGTTAGTTGGTATTGAAAATGGGCAAGATCCGACCTAAGGAACCCCTACTTCCCCTACAAATGCAACTTCAAATAAGCGATAACTTTTGAGAGAATGAAGCCAGCGACTTGAAGTTTTGGTCGAATGTTTGAACTGAGATTGATTTAGTTGGCATTAAGGATGGGTTAGATCCGACCTAAGGAGCCCCTACCTCCCCTAGAAATGAAATTTTAAATATGCGATAACTTACGACAAAATGAAGCTAGCGACTTGAAATTTTGGTCAAATATTTGTAGTAGGATCCAGTTGGCTAATACTGAAAATACGTAAAATCCGACCAATGAAACCCCTGCTTCCCCTACAAATAAAACTTCAAATAAGCGATAACTTTCGATAGAGTAAAGCTAGACACCTGAAATATTTTTTTTAATGTTTGTAGGGTGATCTAATTGGTTGGTGGCTATGATGGGCAAGATCCGATCCAAGGAACTTCTACCACCCCTACAAGTGAGACTTCAAATAAGCAATAACTTTCGACAGAATGAAGCTAGCGACTTGAAAAATTCGACAAATATTTGTAGAATGGGTTAGTTAATTGATTTTTAGAATGGCCAAGATCCTCATGAATGTATGCCAACCTCCCCTATAAACTGGCCATATAGGAAACTTACTTTTAATGCATATGGTCGTTGCCAATTGGTACTTTTGGTATCCCCACTAGGTCTGTACAAGTCTAGGGTATACACGCTTCGGACTCCGGGCCGAAGCGAAGCTTTGGCCTCGTTTCTCTCTTCTTTAATATAATCACCAACTCCACGTAACTTCAGTTCGATCCCGACATTGTTATTCAAACTAACTGACTTTGTTTATTCTATCTTATTTTTGTTGATTCTATTGTAGTTGCTGTATCAATTGTTCGTGATGTTAAACAGTAATTCTCCGCAGCTTGATGACTTCGCACATGATGGCCATCATCTTTAGCATCTTCCGAGCCACCACCACCATCGTCATCATCATCTTCATCACTTTGATTATACCGTTTGCGATCAATATATTTTGAAGTATCAAATCAGAGCATGGATCTGGATTGATGATGGTGGTTTTTAGTATACGTTTCTAATTAAAGCCATTGATCTTTTTTTGGCAATCATTTGAAGACTGCAGATGAGCATACTTAAGATATTGTACCTTATGGCCTTCAGGGTATTTCACGATGGGAACAAACTGTAGTTGAGATTGGTCGAGATATACATGGTGGACGCCATTGAAATTTTGTCGATGACAATTTGTAGGGTATTTCTAGCAATTAGGTCAGCATAGTGCTTGCCATCAACCATGGGCACATTTATAACAACGTGCTTATCATGATAAATGACTGGATCCGTTTGATTGCCTCCATTTCAATAGGTCGCCATGATGAGATTTGTAGCGAAAATATCCACTTGGAACCAGAAGCTCGCTTAACCACATTTCTAGTCTGGAAATATGAGTGGATAGGTAAAATGTCTACGGAAGGGTGATAATCGAAACGTGTGAAAATTCATACACAAAAGAATACGCGTATTTGCAGTTAAGTACTTCAACTCACATCATTGGCTCGTAAGTGCTTACTTCGACAAAGGCGAAACAAAAAAATATTTCTTTTGATATTTTGACTCCTCCAACGTTAGTTAAAAGGTAGTGAAAATAATTAAGAAAGCTCATTAGTCTCTTCGCTTAGCTAGACGCGGACTTTTGATCCAAACTATGGCATTAGTATAAATTCGCGTTATCCACAGTTTTCACAATAATTTCAAATGTACGAAATATTTCATATACAGCTGCTGGAAAAGAAGAAGACCATGTTAATGATGATGATGATGAACACCATTATCTTTAAATGGAAGAAGAGCAGCTCCCAGTGATACTTTTAACCCCTCTGATTAATTTTTCTAAGACTCATTGGAATCTTTATGAGTTATGACTAAAGTTATTTAGCCATTTAGTCTAGAAGTCGATAGTTCGCGGTGAGATCGATTATGGTAGAAGTTACTGCGCTAGAAGATATCATTTTGGCATATGTGAATTAGTTGTGTGATGAGTTCGTAGAGTAGAGTGGTCAGTTAATGAGTTTCAGAATTCAAATTTTTCTTGCTACTTCGCAAGCTTTCGCTAAAAGAAAAAGATAGATAAAAGTTAGATACAAATTCGATTCTATAGACAATAATAGATTAAGACCCGTTTTCTAAATATCCTGGTAAACTGTTTGTTAACAAAAAGAGAAATGAGCTCATCCAAGCTTTAAACTGGCCATTAAATATTTCCGTTTTCACATACGTCTGTTAGATTACCAGCCCAGAATGTGTTGAACGCATTTCAAAGCTCAAATTAAGGCAAAATCAGCTGATTTTCTTGGTGGAGTTTGTAATGAACCACCTGCAATGGACAATATCCTGGTAGTGCTGTTTCTGTTACGTCGACTCATCCGGTACACCATCCACTTCTCCAAGATATACACTTCGTCTTAACTGCACTGTCCGTCACAATCTTCGTCTCCGTCAATTTAGCTAGTACTCAATCCGCTCTTTCCGAGTCTCCAAGGAAATGGATTCACCTCCGTCGCAGTATTTGATTCCTTCAATCGACAACCAAAAACCGTACAAAGAGCGTTAGTTCGTAAAATATGTATGAATGTCACCCACCTTCAATCGACAACCAAAAATTGTACAAAGAGGGTTTCCGTTTCTCTGCCATGGTTTAAATAACATCTTTGATCTTATCTTGGATAAGAAACTATTTTTGTTAAGAATAATTAACTCCCCGAAGGGAGTGCAAATCGTGTTCGCCGGTTTCGACCGCTGGCGCGTCTCAACAGATGCCTCTGCTTTGCGCATCACAACAGTGGGAGAGGCGTGACCGGGAGCGATCAAGTCAGATGTTGGATTGCGTTATATAGGCCGACCAACACGACATGAGCGCGAATTTCGTTCGAGTGCAACGATAAGACGCGCTTCGCACCAGCGATCGAAACCGGCGAACACAATTTGGGCTCCCTTCGGGGAGTTAATTATTCTTAACAAAAATATGAAGCATGTAGCCCTACTCTGGACAGAGAAGGGCAACGGCACGTTGCATGGTGATGATGACTGTCGCCCGGCAAAAAACTTGTTTTGTATGAAACTATTCTGGAAGTTCAACATTCAGGACGCGTCAGAAAAGCTTTTTTTTCACTATATCGGAGCAAGAAGGCTATTTTCAAGAAATGGGGCTTACTGCTGAAGGTGGGATACTGACTCTATTACCAGTTTTCCGTCCTAAAATGATGCACGGGGTTGTCGTCTGGTGGGACGGCACGTACAATTGTGTCTTACAGAACACTTCTGGAATAGATCCAAAACTGGCATGTATTGTCGTCACGGGGACTCTGAGGCTTTGCTCAGACGGGTAGTCTCGCCTGCGATTTGAACTAAACTCCCCAAGTAAATGTATGGAGATCCGCACACGGGTCGTCCATAGGTCGGCACTTAAGCGAATCGAGTTGCTTGGTAAGTGGAGCTCGAATCGCAAACGAGCCTGTTACGAGATGAACCGTCTGAGCACGGCCTAAGGAATATATCCGCCGCTGCCTTGGGTGCATTGTTGAAGTTAGCTCCCAGGGACATTTGCGCAGAGAAAATGGTGGCGATTACCGAAACCGGTCATTGGGCTATCATAAGTCGTTCGGCTGTATTGATCAACCTTGATACTTCCGAAGCGACAGAGTACACCTCTTCGAAATACTTGTTTGACAAGGGCTGTACAGCCCTGATCACTTCTACGAATGGGCGGTCAGAAAATGGTTTTTACGAATCCGATGCTATGCAAGATAGCATCTTCAATGATGGCTCCAAGACTGGGTTTCAGGCTGCGGTATGAATGGGGATGGATATTTGCGTGTCGTTCCGTCTCCCGGACTTTAGTAGCGTTTTTCAGGCGGAGATTTTTGCAGTATCTGAAGGTCTAGCCTGGTTTGCGCATAATGTCATATCTGCTACGGACATTGTTATCTATTGTATACGCACAGCCAACCGGCGATCAAATCGCTTAGCTCTGTGTTGGTTACTTCAAAGACAGTGTTGGAATACCGCAACTGCCTCTTAGAGATGGGAGGTTACTTCATCATTTCCCTATGCTGGGTGCCAAGTCATAGTGGTTATATTGCTTACTGCATGGCTGCTTGAAAATCGATTGTTAAATATGTGCCGTATTACAGCGCCAGCAAAGTCTATATGTATCATGTGGCTGGATAGATGTGGCCCAAATTGGACCCAAACGATCCTCTTGACTTCCAATGCTAACCAGAAATAATCTAAGAACTGTCGTAGGGGTTATAACTAGACATTGCCTAAGCGAACAGGGAACATGCCACTTCAAATTCCACACAATGATTTCTGCCGGAACTGTGCATCTGTCTTGAACTGGAGAGCATTAGGAGATACCTGTCTGGCTCCTACTTTTAAACCGATCTATTGTTCGGCTTTATCTGGTTCAACGATTGAGATCAGGTGGCTGAGTCTAAGGGTATTACAATGGACCCAGTGGTGGTCTAAGTGTGCTTTTTTTTCAAGACTTAAAGCAGCCCGTACAAACTAACTTTTCAGAATATCTTTCAAGAGATTCTAAGTTATTCCGAATTTTATCCTTTACTATTAATTTGCCCATAATCGGACACGTACCCCTACAATCGATATCTTCCACACAGTATTTTATTTCAAAAGAAAGAAACAACTCTCCGACATTCTAAGATATTCGGAATTACGTAGATAGATGGCCACCTAACTGAAAACCAAAGGTGGTTTAGTGAGAATTGAGTTGTTGGGAAATTTATACTTGTCAGCTGCCTACCATTTTGCAGTCACCTTATGAATCCATCAAGAAAATTACTAGTATTCTAAATTTCCATTTAGTTTTTTTAAATTAATAAATACAGTCGGACACTGAATGTAAGATTGATAACAAAGTCAAGTGCAAGATTTAGATACTTATAAATGTAGGCCTTCGAGAACCCGCAAAAAATCAATGGAGGAAGTGTTAAATATTTTGGTCGGGTCAAATTCTTTGGTCATAAGTTAATTCCGTATTGTTTCAACGGCCCCAAGTTCACCATGGGACAGCCATGTCTCGAATATGGTCATGTTACCAAGCAGTCTGATATGTCTATATCTCATGAAATTCTTAAGTATATACTTAATATCTTTAATGCCTAATTCTAGGAAATGTGTAGACGTGATTATGTTATTAATAATAATTTTGCCATACCGGTCGATCCGCATAAATTAGAAAACAGTAGAGCACCGAGGTATTGCCAATTTCGCCTGAAGTAATGTTGTCCGCGGCAAAAGAGACTCGATCATTCAATCAAGTACTTGCTTAAATCATACACAAGGTTGATTCTTGTACACTTTACTTTACAGCGAGTATGCTGGAAATTATCGTGCGTTTGCACGCGTGATTTTTGCCCAATTCCGATGACAGTGATAAATATTGGTGTAGTCACCTTTTTAGCGCTTGGGCGTGCTACCCCAGTGGACTGAGCCGTACTAATAATGGACATGGACGAAGTGGACGATAGATCGCTAACCCAGATTCTTCGAGACGAGTATATAAAATTATTCCATGAAACGATTGAATCAATTAATTACAAGAAGTTTGTAGCATACTTGGTTATAACACCTGTCCGACAGTTGCTTTATTAAGACGTTAGAGTGCTTAATCGACCAGGTGTAGTTTTTTGTGCAATATTTTGAATTTCACTTAGGTTATCATATGGAATATAGTAATAAATGGAAAACTATGAGGAGTACTGGTCGATTTGTCTGTGGAAATTTCATTTTTAGAAGATATTCTGGGCGCAAAATCGATGGGGGGGAAACAATTCTTCATACACGAAACAGCTAAGTTCCGAGAACTTCCAGGAGTTCATATATATATTGTAACATGTTTAAATTAAATCAACACTGGCTCAAATCAAATTAGCGCCATTTCAAATATATTTGACATTTTTGCAAAACCGTAGGGATGCCTACTGAATACAGGGTGGTCCGCGATGAAATCGCCATAGGGCTAGGGTATATTCTGCACTCTTTTAGAGGAACAACGCCGCCCGAAAGGTTCTTCTATCATTTACCGTTACAGAGTTATCGTATTTTTTTTTTGTTCTTGTCAAAGAGCTAGATTTTCTGAGAAAAACACTAATTAGTCAGCCTCTTAAATGAAACCGGAATATAGAGGGCTACGCCCGCAATCCGAAGGTTTTGTAGCAAGTGCTTATTTTGGTATATAAATATTGGCTCTCTGCTCTTCTTGGTACCATCAGATGGATAAAAACACCATAATTAAAATGTCCTACCCATGATATAGTATCTTACAATATCTACTCCGGACACTCGTTGGAAGGCTTGTCGAATGTGATCTCTCTTCGCAAATTCACCAGACAGAGTAGAACGTTGTCGCTTTTTGTCATTCCCTTTGCCCGCATTGACCTATACTTTCATTCTCTCTTGCTACGCATGCCACGTAACCATGATATCCTTCAGATTGGGCCTTTTTCTACGTCAGTCACTTTCTTCAAATCTAATTTAAAATGCATTCATTTGAGCGGGAGTTGATTTTGTTTTCTCGTTTGATTTTCGAATTTTGAATTTATTTTGTCTATCTTTCTTGCTTGTATCTTATTTATATGTATTACTTTATTGAATTTGCTCAAACATAATATTAGTCATATTATAGTATTTCTCGGTTTCTGTATTTTAACTTTTATTTCACTTCTTCTCATTTATTTGTTATACCGCTTGTCAACTTTATATGATATTATAATTTGTTCTGTTCTGAAATAAATAAATAAGTATACGAGGTACAGAGGGCATGTGAAAAAGGACGAACACCCAAAAGAAAGAAACAAGATAGGACGAAAGGGAATTGTATTAAATATGATAAACTGGAACTCCAACACGAAGATTGATTTTAAGTAGACCCTATGGTATGGTATGGTACGGAGGGCTGCCGTAAATAAACATAATACAGCACACTTAGACCAAAAAAAAATAGGTCCCTTGTGATACCCTAGTAAAAACATACCCCCAGTCGTCATCTAACGATTGAAACAACCAGAGCTTATCGCTAGACGAAGAAGGTGACCCACATCTGCACTAGCTAAGTCTCCCAGAAGAGCATAAAAAGAGGACCCCAAAGTAGCTCTTCTTTTATGTGCCAAAGCTGGGCAATCGCAGAGAAGGTGAAAAGTACTCTCCTCTTCATCGCCACAACTTCTACAAAAATCGTGGTATGGAAGTCGGAGTCTTCTGGCGTGTTCGCCGATGGCGCAGTGACCACTGATGACTCCCACAACAAGGTTGATGTGGAGTTTCTTCATAGAAAGCAGTTTAGTGGATCCAGCTTAGGCCATATCAGTTTTGCTTTATGGCACGTATCTCCATTCAGCCATCTCGAATTGGCCTTGTTGATAGAGGTTACCTTTGTGCCATACTTACATGTATGGAGAGGTATAGCAATGTCTCGACATACTTGCAGGTTTCCATCGGCAGTTCCCCTTCTAGCAAGCTCGTCAGCTCTACAGTTGCCAATGAAGCCACTATGCCCTGGTATCCAACACAGGGTTATGTTGAAGAAATTTCCCATTTCCATAAGGCATGTACGACAGTCTGCCACACACTTTGACGACACCAGGACGGATTCCAAGGATCGTATAGCGCCTGACTGTCCGTGTAAATCGTAATATCTCTTGCAGATATGATATTTTGTCCGAGCCATATCATTGCCTCTTTTATTGCACGGATCTCCGCCTGGAAAACACTACAGTAGTTTGGGAGGCGTAAAGACGTAGCAAGTCGAAGACACTCAGAGAAGACTCCGGCGCCCACCCCATCATCGGTTTTGGAGCCACCCGTGTAAATACACTGAGGATTTAGGGCCGTCGGGTCGACCATTTCCCATTGACTACGGGATGGAATAACGCATGTGTAGTTTGCACTGAACCAGTGTTTTGGAATACAGTAGTCCGTGGAACCTCTTCCAATGTCATGTCAATATTGCTTAGGAGTGCAGCAGACCATAACCAATGTTGAGATTGTGTTCCACATTATTTATTATGGTCAGATCACTAAATATGGGGCTTTCGGACACTAGTAAGTACCAACTCCACCACTTGGCGTACATTTTCCATGGATTTGAAAAGCTGTATTATTCACTGATCCCGGTACTTGCATCTCATGCAACAACTGTAGATGTTTTCCAAACAAATTATCAGCAGCAAATTGCTTCTTACACTATTGTACTATCCATCAAAGAGAATTTTGGTTCCTTATTCCAACCAGAACCGATTTACCTTAATTCATTTTTAAAATAACCTCCAAAAACATTTAAAGAATTTAATAAAACTTACTGGCATTTATTACTTCAACAGTTACAGTCACAACACCCCATCAAATATGATTACCTACAAAAGAAACAATCTTGTTTACAGCTAATACGACGTTAATTGAATATTATGCATATTCGCCCCGCTAAGATCATATCTGTGACATACCAAGAATAAAACTGACGATTTTGTCGTGAAACTGATTTGATCGATATGCAACAATCTTGAATCCCATTGTCAGGATTAAGTGCCCGTAGACAAGTCAACAAGAAGATATTTCTTGTTTTTTCTTTTCTTCATTTTTCTTTAGTCGAGTGTCACCTCAATACCCAAATCCAATCTAATTACCTGTCGATAATTCCGACATCGTGACCGTTCTTTTAAAGGCAAAACTCAAAGACAATAATCGCGACCATATCGCATCGCTTAATTCACTCACAGAGTGGAGGTTTATTAGGACGCGTTCAGGCACACCACGTTCTTTTTTGAAAACTGAACCGTACGTACCACAGAGCGAACATCGTTATTTTGATATCGATGACTTTTTATTATTTGCTCATTTTCTTATTTATTATGATTAACTTGAAAGAATGGTGCGCGGCTTATGTTAAGAGGAAGAAGGCCTTTGTGTAACTTTGGTGGTAAGCGAGAGCGCGCGCGATATTTTTCTTGATAAATAGTTGAAAAACGCGATGCTAGCGAAAAATTCATGTCGTGATTATTTCCATGATTCCAATATGCTGTCTTTTGGGCTGTATTCCAGGCGAACCGTCGCGAAAAGGGGTTTGAGAGTACATACCGGTCACTATTTGCTTTTATTTTTCTATTTTTAGAAATCTGCACCAAGTTGAAAATTTATTAACGGTGCTCATAGTCTTTTATACCCTTCACTGATGTGATATGGTATATGTATTAACTTTGTCATGAAGTTTGCAACGCACAGAAGGAAGCATCTCCGACCATATAAACTTTATATATTCTTGGTCAGTATGATAAGACGAGTCGATTAAGCTTCGTCCGTCTGTCCGTCTGTCTGTCTGTTTCTAGGCAAACTAGTCCCTCAGTTTTTAAGCTATCAAGCTGAAATTTCGTACAAAGTCTTCTTTCTATTGCACGCAGTATATATGTCGGAACCAACGAAATCGGACCACTACGTCATAAAGCTTCCATAGGAGCGACCGGTCCAAAAATTAGTCTTTGTGAGAAAAACTTTTTTATTTCTAAAGGTATCATCTTAAAATTTCACACTGATCAATAGTATCTTTAGTAAAATCACATTCCGGAATTTGGTTGAAATTGGACCACTACGTCATATAGATGCCATAGGAACGACGGTCCAAAAATTCGACTTTGTGGGAAAGACTTTTTTATTTCTATAGATATTGTTTTGAAATTTCACATTAGTCAATAGTATTTATAGCGAAATCATATTCCCGAATTTGGTTGAAATCGGACTACTCTATCATATAGCTGTCACAGGAACGACCGTTCGAAAAGCAAGTTTTTATCAGAGAAACTTTTTATTTCTGAAGATATCTTTATGAAATTGTATTTTATATTATTCAATCTGCTAAGCTACATTCCTAAATTTGGTTGAAATCGGCCCACTATTTCATATACCTCTTATAGGAACAGTGAAATCGGAACAAGTTTAACTACTAACTTTATGTATAAATGTTCTTGCAAATGTACAAGTGCGAATCATTTCAGTGAAAATCGGAATTTTTTGTGACACTTGGTTTCATTCTGCACGCCAACTTAGTATGCGTCTGTAGCTTAGCTCGGTAACGCACCGGGCATTTTTTGCTACTCGAAACACGGTCTCTGCGGTTCGCGCCCCGCAACGGGACCAACTATTTTTTATTCTCAAATTCCCTCTGATTTTAATTTATCCGATCGTAGTGGTAAAATTGCCAGGGAACAAATATCTCCACTTCCCACCCTCTCTCCACCCCCTCTAGTGAGTTAATAGAAGTGCTTCACGCCATCTAGACCTCCACGGTCGAGTTTACAAGTAAAATCACGCCTTCACGGCTTATACAAAACAGAATTCTCACACTTTCGTGGTCGTCTTGCACATGGATAGCTGCAAAGATGCAAGACCTGATAAGTGCTACTATCCATACGAAACCACTAAGCTCGGAGAAATTAAAATCAGAGGGAATTCGAGAATAAAAAATAGTTGGTCCCGTTGCGGGGCGCGAACCGCAGAGACCGTGTTCCGAGTAGCAATAAATGCCCGGTGCGTTACCGAGCTAAGCTACAGACGCATACTAAGTTGTTGTGCAGAATGAAACCAAGTGTCACAAAAAATTCAAATTTAACTACTATTTTCAAAGTGGCAAATGTACCACAAAACACAACGAAGGTGAAGGGTGAAGGGTATCACACCTTCGGCAAGCTAGCTTGTTTTTTTTCTTTTTATTTATTTTTTTTTCATCTCGGACTACGTTACTGATGCAACTAAAATAGAATATCCAAAAATTAGTTAAAAATTGAATTTTTTGAATTTTAAAAATGCCGTTTACACAAATTGTGCAGCCATTGTGTGATTTGGGGAAACAAATTCTGGTGGATAATTTTTTTCTTTAATTTTTTATGTTTTTTGAAATACTGAATACGAATCCGGAGCTTCCTACCAAAAATTTTTTTGCGGAGCATGGTCAAAATCTCAAAAAACCTGGAAACTTCGGTTCTATTTTTTTTTTATTATAATATGAAAACCGTGGATCCTAGTTAGTAAAAGTCTTACGATAAATTAAAGAGCATAAAATTTTGCGTCAAATTAGCTACCTAAACGTCAAATTCGGTCTAGTATTGTAGACGCAATCGACAGTCGAAAAACGTAGATTTTTCTCAACTTTGCGAAAAATCCTGTTATAGTTACATTTGAACGTCTGTAACTTGAAAACGGTTACTAATATATAAAAATACTTCAAGTAAGAGTTGGAGAGGATAAAATTCTCCGTTCAGAAAGTAGCTAATATTTTCAATTTGATCAAAAGAAAATTCAGAAATTCGAAATAACTAAAATCACGTTTTTGAACGAATATTCCCTTATAACATATTATCGTTCTTTTTTTTTAGTAGGTGCTGGCAATTCTTCAATAATTTGAATGTTGAAGGTTTTATTTACATGTGTATATTACGACAAGTTGGACCAAAAATACGCTACAAGTTTACAGCCTTAGTAGGGCCGGTATGTGGGAATGGTGTTCTGGGTTTCGGTGGATGGGATTCGTCAACTGACTCTTCCAACAACTCTTCGAGGTCCTCGCCTTCGTCTGTTGCAGAGAGATCCACATTCTCACACTTGCCCTCACAGTTGGCACAAAGCGGGAGCAATGTATACCTGCCTTTTTGCAGCCACAGTGTCCTTCACATCCCTTCTTGCATTTTCAAGAAATTACGCGCAGTAGGGCACCTGGTGCGGCATTCCTCGTCATTATTACAGGCTAGAGTCCACTTTTGGGGACTTTCCACCCCCATTCTTTGGGCTTTTTGCCAAAGCAAAGCCACTTCTGCACTTGATGGTATACCTTCATTGAATGCTGCTAAGATGCATCCTCAGTTGATGGAAGTGAGGCGATGTTGAATCGCGCCTTGAAGGAGGACGTCACTTAGCTTTTGTTTCTCAGCAGAATCAATGAGTTGGCGCCATTTTGGCCATATAGCGCCTTCAAGAAGGCCTCTCCTGCCGTAACTATACTTGAACGAACTGCCTGGGGACCTGGAAAAACTCCTACGACGGCTGGAAAACGTGAATTTCCCCGGAGGACGTTGAAAAATGTCTTCCTCCTCTGGTTGAACAGCGCAATGGTGGAGTCGCATGTAAAAGCAGTATGTTTTGAGATAAACGTTAAAAAACGTTTTATATGCATTGCGTACAAAGAACAATCAGAATGACCAAAAAATCAATCAAAAATCCCCACCACTGTCACGGATTCATGTATTGGGGCCAACTAGAGAGCTGTCGTGATTACGAGGGTATCTGCGTCTACCCTGGCTTGCTCGCACTTCATCTAGAACTTTGTGTATTTGTCCATGAGCATTGGAATCAGGCTCCTTTTGTTAGAACAGTTTGTGAAGAAAGTGTGTTAGGCAACTGTGAGCACCATCAGGTTAGTGAACTTCTAGAGATTGTTTCTTGGTTGATCGTCTCCCAAGTAAGTTTCACAGACTGAGGGTAGGAAGACAGTTCGTATATCAGGAACTCTGTCAACTCAATATCTGATTGTTTTGCAATGGCGATTCGATCGGGTAGCGTGTCAGGACTTACAACTACAGTCTGTTCGTGGATTCGGATAGCACTGTTCATCATTGGCCGCTTGGAACTAAAAGGAGTATTCACTAGATCATATTAGATTTAATTCTAATTTGTGGAGTGTTTAAACCGACCGGTACTAAATATGGCAAATGTCGGATGTTGGCTTATCATTAGGGGTTTGACGAAAATTTTAAAAATGTAAAGACCCCAGCACCTTCTTGTGGAAAGCATTTTTATACCCGCGACTACAACAAAACATAAACATCGACAGAAACAACCGTCAACAACAGAAACACAAACCTAACCCAAATTGTTTGGTTCAGCACCGCATTGTAAGTGGAGCTAAGAGCTAGTCCAATCAACTAATCCGATTTGTTTACATTGTGGTGAGTTTGTTGGGATTAGTTAATACTGAAACATAGTTCCATAGCATAAAAGTGGCCAATGCAAAAGGTTTCACTCGATAAGCTCTTTTAAGTTTAACTGCCAGAAAATCGTTTCCAACTATGCGGCTTATTCCTTGCACGCCCACTTCTTTAGCCCAGTGACAGTCTATCTTTTCATTTCCGAAAATGCCAGTACTTATTAACGTGAGGTCTAATGTTTCTGGGGAAATGGGATGTTCAGCAAACCAATCCATAAGCTTTCCTTGATTGTCTCGCTTGAGTCTCAGAAATAAAAGTTGCTCACAAGCCAGAATTTACGATGACTTGCAAGTTTCGAAAATCGTCAAACTACAACGACTTCAATGGGCAGGGCATGTACAAATAATGAACGATGATCGCATGCCCAAGAGAGTAATGAATGCAGAACGAGTCGACGAAGCGAGACTACGAGGACGACCGAGATCTCGTTGGGAGAGCTCAGTAGGTGTGGACGCCGCACAGCTGCTGGGCTCCCAAAATTGGAGGACGCGGTCACGTGACCGAGATAATTGGAGGACAATGATCCAGGCGGCCAAGGCCCGACGTCGGGCTGTCGCACCACGATGATGATGCCAGAATTTAGAACCGAACTGTCGGTAATTTGACCTTCAGCAGGTAGCGGGCAAATGGCTAGGTTCAGTGCTAGAAGGATGGAGATGGAAGGGAGGGGATTCGAACAAAACAATAAATAGGTAGAAATCTGGGGAAACTGTAGAAGCTCTTTACCTGGCCAGAAATTGCACTTATAAAACTTTTCCCGGGTTGTTACTCGTGGAACCGCTACCGAGAACGTTCCAGGGAGCTTCTGAATGGAACTGTGACTGCGGTAACTGGAAACGCAATGTTTGTGGTGGTTAGTACGGTAAAAAAAATGCCCGAAAATGCGTTCTATAAGAACGCCCGCTCAAAAATAATACAATAACTAATATTAATATTATTAATATTAATATACTCTATCACATTCGTATAAGAACTAAAAAATCTGATCGTTAGAAAATTTTCCAACTGGTGCTATTTTGGATTAACACTTTCTGGGTAAGGCTTTATCGATTTCTGAAAAAAAAACTCGGAGAGTGCCTGGCATGCACTCGCAAACGGCGGTTCGCCTGGAATACCTACCGGGTTAAGACGACAGTGAATCGAAACAAAGCAATAACAACAACGACACACAACATGAACAACAAAAATTACAAGATCCCGGTGAGAAGCAGGCTTGGCTTAGTAACATCAACGAGATGTGTTATGTTGGCGATGAACAGAAAAATGAAATCTTTTGTTTTTATTAGTCCAGATATTAATGGTACAATACAATCCATGGTAGTATTTTAAATACGGTTGAGGATTTTTCGACTCATGTCCTAAATTCCTGGGGGGGGGGGGGCTGACGTTTCATTAACATATAACTGATTTCGGACGGTGTATAATGTTCGCATACACATCCTGGTCATTGAGATTCTGCCACAAGCCAGGATAGACTCCGGTTTATTCGTTCGCCCTACACAACAAGTAGTCCAGGCTAGAAACGAGAAATAGAAAAAAATCGTGTATTTTTGAAATTTTGCTCAATTTTTAGGGACTGTCCCGCGAATGTGTGTTCAAAAGTCCTTGATGATAGAAGGTCTGGAAGTTTAGGGGTGAGGCGATTAAATGTCCTTTTTTCTCAGTTTTCCTTGATTATTTTGCAAAGTAAGGATTCTTTAAAGAAAAAATTTTTCTACGGTAGGTGTGTCTTTCATCAGATCTTATCCATTTGCCGTACCAACCAACTATGTAATATAGATCTCAATATGAATATTTGACCAAACTTTCATGTGGCTAATTGTATTCTATCGAGAGTTATCGAGCCGTTTTTTTTTTTTTTTTGCAATTAAATCAACATACCCTATAATATTTCGTGGGTTGGAGTTTAATATACCGTTTTATAGGCGAAAGTGTGCGGTATAATTTTTTAGGAAATCCTAAGTAGTTTGATTTGGTCTTGAAACATTTTGTTTGTGAAGCCCTAAGTCTTCAAAATAATTAACGAAAACTGAATTAAGGACTTTTGGTCTCCTCTCCCCTACACTTCGGGACCTTCTCTCATGGGGGACTGTTGAGCACATATTCAGGGGACTGTTGCCAAACATGTGCCAAATTTCAAAATCACACGATTTTCATTTTTCCTAATTTAGCTTTTTCAGACTTCTTAGCCTGGAATAAGGAGGAAGAAAATACATAGAACCATGGCGCCTTTGATGAGTGAAGCGTTCCGCTATTCACTTTAGATATCTTTTCCACTACATTTGGCAATTAGTACTTGTTAAACAAACAAAATTTTCATATGGTGATTAAGTTACTCGCTTAAATCTTTCGTTTTCTTTCAATTAATTCACTGGAACTTCCCGCGACTATGTGCGCAAATTTTTTATTAGATACCTAGATGTCAAATCTAGTAGTGCTATACTTAATTCTCTGCTTTAGAATAGGATGGCCAGATCACTTTTTTTCTAGTTTTATTTTTCAAGCTTAGTGGAAGGTTGCTTGCTCAAGGGAAAGCGTCTCGAGCAGTTGGTACGCAGTCATCAGCTTGGAAATGTAGATAGGCGGAGGTGTGGATCTGCATCTATTACAGAGCCAGTACAGGCCAGAGTTGACGTCGCGTATAACGTCAGGCCAGAATTGACGTCGCGCATAACGTCACCTACCGTTCCCGACAAAGCAGCGCACTTTCTGTGGTAAAATTTCCGGCACGCCATCTGGCGAAACTCCTCAGCAGGATGGGTGTCAGCACGAGCTTACTGTAGCTCAGTGACGGGAGATGTGGGCGGCGTTTTTGCCCTCTCGCTGCCCCTACCATTAGCATTCTAAAAATTGCCGTGCCTAGGGAGCAACAAACACCCCAATAGGTACAAAGGTCCCACGACCTTAAAAAAATAGCAAAGAAAAAATGAAACTACAAAAAGCAATGTCCTTCGACCGACTCATGTACCTCGACAGGACTCCTGGTCCAGCTGGAGCGGACCCTGGCCCCTAAACCCTCTCTTGCTATGAAGTACCACGGCCAAAAATTGGTACCTCCCTAAGCAAACACAAAAACGAGAAAGGCCGAGAAATCATCCCCTCTGGACCTCCGCCAGGGCCTCCACGCCACCCCCGGGGCGATGGATGCCATTTCTCCGCACACACATTGACCCTATTTATATTTTCAGTTGGGTGCAGTACTGGGACTTAAAAACTAAGACGTTATCAAATTTTAAATGCTCAAATATTCAGTAAACGCGTCAATTAATTGTCAAACAAAAAATCAATTAACTTCCTCATGGTTTCACAGAAATGACCTGTACTGTAACACATAGAATTTTCAACCTGTGCCTCCAATTTCTACTTAACCGCAACCAATGGCTTCGTAGTTGTCAAGATTTCGATTAGAAGAAATTGAGTATGGGATGAATCACTTTGTATGGCTGTTTGGTTATTTTGGGGAGATATGGTGAATATGTCGTAAATACGTAGGTACATGGGATTGGATCTGCTCGTGATTAAGCTTCACAGTCGATAATGTCTGCCGAGCAATGAAGCCAGTTTCAAAGAACATCACCGAGAAGTCGGTATACAGTTTTCAACGGCCGCAACATCCATTAACTAGTTCGACCGAGATAAGTCGTGTAGGTCATCTATTATTTCGATTTCGAAAATAACGCCCGTACTTTTCGCGAGTTTAAATCAGATCAAAATACAGGCGATTGAGTTTCCTATCCACTGGACCATACTTGTGCTTAATAATAATAATAATAATTAATGGTTGATGGGCTCGCGTTTTTTTCCAAAGAAGAGATTCATTCGGTGTCATAAACCCTTTCTGGTGGAAACCTACACGTATTTTGATCCAGATAAAGATCAAACTTTGTTTTTGGTTTCTTTTTCAGTTCATCTTGTAGGTATTCGTATGATCAGTACGAGTTCATATCATGCTGTCTCCGTGTTCTCTCGTCAGTTTTTTTGTTTTCAATAAAATGTTTTAATTGCATTGCAATTGACGTCATGGCGATTTCCAGAGCGGTTTTTTCTCGAAATTTGAGTTTTTATTGGGCTGGTAGTGGACTCGACGCTGACCTTATCGCGATTCAATCGGACAAATTAGCAGTTGCAAATTAATTACAACGAATCAAACATCTTGTAGATGTTTACTAATTCTAATGTAATTATTCAGCACGAAAGATATTTCAGTCAAGTTTTGAACTCAAGTGAGAACACTTTGGAGGATGGAAAAAATCGGGTTTGTCCATGGTCAATTTTCTGCTTTTGAATTTGGCTTGATTATTTGTTTTACAATGTTTTTACTTATTACTTTTCTGTTTTTTCTTTTTTTCTTATGATCAACTTGGACTGTTCTCCTTTCTCTAAACATGATCGAATGAACTCCTATATGTGCTAATATCCGCAAAATGGTACACAATTGATCACAGAAACGAAAACTGACCAATAATAATAACGAGAACGCGATAGCCAGAAGCCATGCTATTAAGCCCGACACTATTCCAATGTAATAATTTGCAGGTAAAACAGTACATCTATCACCTATCACTGGAGCCAGTACGGATTAGCATCAACGGCGTTGCTTATCTATTCAGATCTAGCCATAACCTTTTTCTATCTATTCAAATCAACGAAACCAGTTCGTATGACGATTGCTACATTTCCACCTTGATGCACCGACTAATTATAGTCTTAAAAGATGCTTATTACGAATAGTCTGAAAAGTGTCTTGAAAACTAGAAACCTCCCAAGAAGTGGCTGGAAATATATCAAAATCAAAAAGCTGCCATAATTTCTACTGAAATTTTGCATTTAAAAAGTACATACGTATGCAGAAATATGCCCGACATACGCTCTCGCACGCAAATGCACTAAACGTAATACACCGTGTTGTTGAGTAATATGACGCTGAAAGAAATGATTAATTGAAATGCAATCAAAAGAGCTCTAATTGCATGTGTTTGTTGAGATAATGTTTAGTGAGAAAGTGATTGATTATGGCCAGGGTTGAGTAAATCGTTCATTTGCTAACAGTTACTGCGATACATCTAATACCATCGGAAATTCCATTTGAATATGTGCACTACAAAAATGTCATTTTGACACGCTATGACTGGATTTTTTTTTTTTAAGCTGCCAGGTCATTGTCCTAGATAGAATTTGATTCCAAGAAAATAGAAAACTGTTGATAGTTGGATTCGTATTCTTTATAAAGGGTGGCCAACGATAAAATCGCCATAGGGCTAGGGTGTATTCTACACTTTGTTAGAGGAACAACGCCGCCCGAATGGTCACTCTATCTTTTACCGTTGCAGAGCTATCGCATTTTTATTGTTCTTGTCAAAACGCTAAATTTTCTATATCAAGCTCTAATTGCCAGTCTGAAAAAATTTCAAAATCAACTTTTCACGGGAAAATTGAACCTATATTTCAATAAGGTACTTTAAACTGAGATATCTGCGAAATCTACATAAGTTGCCCCAATGTATTGGCTTTCGAATTACATATAAATATTAAGTACTAGAGCTCTTTACACTTCACCGTGAACATGAACATGAAAATACAAATTTTCCACGATCAACAACTCCGTGAAAAGATTTGACAGTTATTACTCAATTGCCCTAACCCCTTGTGGGGCATAGCGCGTCAACTGCACCATGTGGCCCAATTGACGTTTCGTTGGCATAAACTGGTTTCGGAGAATACAGTTGCCAGCATGCACCTCCTGCACATCCATGGCCACGAACGTCGTCGTGGACTGGATTCGAACCCGAAACGCCGGTAGCCAAACATGAGACTGATGCCTCAACACACTGCGCTACCGGTCGCCCCAACAGTTATTGCATGGTGAGAATTATTTTTCCTATTCACAGTTGTGTTTTCAGTTCATCGTGAACATGAAAATAAAAAAAAAATGTGTTCTTGGAAAATATCTGTGAAAATTATTTTTTATACACTGAATAGATATTCTGCCCCTAGGGCATTGCGACCCCCGGTATATAACCCTATTTCGCTCGTTTCATTCCTTCTATTTGTAACTGCATCCGTTTCGTCCTTGCGTATCTGCATCCAGCATTTTTTTTTGTCTTTGCTCAATTTCGCTTTCAAATCGAAGAAGAAAAACGGAAATAGCCATATATGTACTTACTTCGTTTTAACACGAAATTGAACATTAAATGCGAATCGAAAACTTTCGGATTCGGCCGAAATTGTACATTAATGCCAAATTTCGAAATGACTATTTCATGGTGTCTTTAAGTACCCCGACGTGACCATGAGCAGACTGATAGAAGATCTCATGGCCGGATTCACGGCAGACAGATATCACGAAATTCTCAATTTGACCACTCACTAGAGCTTTCAAACAACAATCTTAAGTTCATCATAAGATCAGGCTCTTGGAGTAAGGCCAATTGAGATTTTATACGTGACTATCTTGAGGTATTCACATAAGTGAGTGGGAGGTTTTAGTCTGGATCCGATAAAATTAAATTTATCATTCTATCCTACTCTCTTCAGGAGGTGCATGCTGGCAACTGCATTCTCCGAAACCAGTTTATGCCGTCCAAACGTCAACTGGGCCACATGGAACAGTTGAAGCGCTATGACACACAAGGGGTTAGAGCAATTGAGAGAGAGATCCTACTCTCTTAATTCGGCAGTTATAGCGACTCGTTTTTATTAGGGTTTTGTAGTAAAAACAAAACCCTTATGAAATCGGTCAAATGTCTGTCCGTCTGTCCATCTGTCCGTCTGTCCGCCTGTCCGTCTGTCCATGAAATATCTCACGCTCGGCCAAAGCAACATACATAGATGAAATTTTGTGGAAATATTTAGAATTATTACAACTCGCCGGAGAAAGCGATTCGTTATAATAGGCTGACTTTAAGAGGATGTTCCCATAGAGGGGAAATGAGGGTAAAAAATTGTTTTTTATCTGGTATAGGCAAGTGGGGTATCATGAGAAAGGTAACACCGAGTACAATCCATTTTTGGTATTTTTATCAAATTTGAAAAATCAGACGCCTCTACTTCGCACATCGCACCAGTGGGAGAGGCGTGACCAGGAATTACCCAAGGGAGAAGTTATTTTTCCTTCTATAGGGCGACCAAGAGGACATCAGTGACGTGCACTCGTAGTAAGCAATTCCAAACTGCTTGACTTACCGAAATAAGCAATTCAATAATAAACTTTGCTTACACCAATACACATATCATCATTTCAGTCAATGTTTTTCTTTAAGCTGAAGAATACATATTATCATTCAAATATTCCTTTACACATTCAAATTCTGATCCGCGCCTTCTTTTCGTTAAAAAACATTCGTTCAATTACTTTAGATTTGCTCACCATAGACACCAAACTTAGAATAGGAAAATGTGCCTAGATCTTTAGATGCATGTACCATGTGTGCATCCAAATACTAGAGACATGTTGATTCCAGAAAATGGGAATCTTGGATTTCGGTAGTACATTGGGCAACGATTTTTTTTTGTTTTGTTCGCAAATTTATATGAGACAAGTCAAGCACTGGCGCGACTGCTTTTGTGTGTGGGATAAGGCCCAATGATGCTTGTTAATGAAATGTTGCCAATGCAGGGAATGTTTATGGGAATTTGATTTTTCCAGTAGAGCTTTTGTTGTTGTTATGTAATGGATTTTCCGTTGCAATTTAAAAGAGGAAATCAGTGCAATCGGGTGATTTTGATTAAATTGTGATTTGAAGTTTTTTTGACCGTTTGTAGTGATTTAATTGATTTGATTTGTGATAAAAGTGGTAAGTTTTCTTTTCGCATTATGTCGGAGTATTGCTGCGCGACGGATTTCGTACTAAAAGCGGGATTTTCAACTCTTTCCTTTGCCAAGAAAAGAGAAATTATAGAATCGGATAGACCGAAGCCAGATCTTAGTTTAGAGTTTAAATTAAAAAATATTACGCGAAAATTCCATATCGAAACGTATGAAAAGTACATTTGGTTAACGGGAAGCTGTAAATTAAATAAGTTATTTTGCTGGCCGTGTCTTTTGTTCACGAATGAAAAATCTGTTTGGAATAAAGCTGGATTTAGTGATTTGAATAATTTTACGGGCTCAGCAGCAAAGCATTCAAGTTCCGAAAAACATCTTCAGTCGTTAATTAAATTAGATAATTTTGGTTCTCAGCGTATAGAGTTTATGCTTAGTAACCAGGTGGCAATATCTGTTAGTTTGCATAATGAAAAAGTTGAGCGTAATCGTAATATTTTGAAACGTTTAATCGATACTGTAATTTTTTTGGCAAAACAGGAGCTTCCTTTTCGCGGAAATAATGAAGACTCTTCTTCAAATAATCGTGGTAATTTTATCGAAACCGTAAATTTCTTGAGTTTGTACGATCCGATAATTGAGTCCCACATAGATTCTATAAAAGCAAATGCAGCGTTTTCGGGTTTGTCTAATAGAATCCAAAACGATCTTGTTTCCGCTATAGCTAATGTGGTTCGAAATAAAATCAATTTGGAAATAAAGGAGGCTCCATTTGTAGCTGTAATGGTCGACGAAACGCCAGATGTTAGCGGTCGGGAACAATTAACGATGATTTCTAGATATACAATATCAAATGAGATTGAAGAAAGATTTATCTGATTTTTGGATGTAAGCGCTAATCGTACAGCTACAGCAATAAGCTCTCACATTTTAAAACAATTGCAAAATTTTAATATCGATAAGAAATTAATTGCACAATGTTACGATGGCGCAGCAGTAATGAGTTCTCAAATTCGTGGAGTTCAGACTTTAATTCGGGAAAAACATAAATCGGCAATTTTCGTTCCATGTTACGCTCATTCACTAAATCTAGTATTGTCTAAAGCAGTTGAGTTTATTCCGGAAATTAAATTATTTTTCGCGCACATCAATAAAATCGCATCATTTTTTAATACATCCACTAAAAGGTCGGACCTTTTTGCAAATGTAGTAAATCGTCGTTTACCATCGGTTTCCAAAACGCGTTGGCATTATCATTCGCGTATTATTAACGTTATATTTGAACATAAGCATGAAATTTGTACAGTTTTTGAGACAATTTCGAATGGTTCTCAACACTGGGATGGCGATTCCTTGACTTTTTCCGATATATACTTACAAAAATTCGCAGAGTCAGATTTTCAATTATATCTGTTAATTTTTTCTGAAATTTTTTCGAAAACTGATATATTATTTAATATTATTCAGAGCAAAGTGGTAAACATTTCATATGCAAGCCAAAAAATTATTGAATTTGAAAATTGGCTTGAAAATGACTTTTCTAAAAAGTTTGATAATTTCTATTCGACAGTTACAGCAGAATATCAGCCACCACGTAAGAAATGTAGAAATGCGATAGATCCTTTACAAAATTTACGGCGGATATTTCGGGAGATTATAGATGTTATTCTCGGGCAAATTCGAGATCGATTCCATTCGTTTAAAGATCTTCCAGTTTTAGAGTTGCTTGAACCGAATTATTTTTCTAAATTCAAGTCAAATTTTCCCGATAAAAATTTTGACTCACTTATTGAATATCACGGTCAATTTTTCGACAGAATAAAGTTGAAAAATGAGCTAAAAGTTATTTATTCTTCAGATGAGTTTAAAAACGCGAATCCTAGTAAAATTCTCGATTATTTTCAAAAACGGCCTTATGTCGCAAACGGTTTTAAGCAAGTTCATATTTTAGCAAAATTATTAACGTCAATTCCAGTCACAGTGGCAACTGCGGAAAGGTCATTTTCAACACTAAAGCGCGTTCACACATTTTTGAGAAATCGCCAATCCCAAGCACGACTTTCGGATCTTGCTTTAATTGCGGTTGAAAAGGATCTTCTTATACAAATGCGAAGAGAAAACGATTTTTTTGATAATGTGATTAAAGAGTTTTTACTTAAAGAACGGCGCATAGATTTGGAATACAAATAAATGGCAATGGCGAAAGAATATTTATTTATTTCAAATACCCCTGAATTTTTCTTAGTCTTAATTAACATAATATTTATTTATCATTTTTTTTATTAGTAATATTTTATTTATTTATTTTTTTTTTTTTTTTTTTTGTATTCCGAATATATGTGCCAATATTTTATTTATATCTTTCCTGATTTCTTCTTTAAGGCTTAAAGCCGCTTGGTATAAATGTTTTTGTGACTGTCCATATTCTATTATACAGTCCATTTTTGTTTATGCTAAATTGGCTTTAGGGCGCCCAACTGCTTGACTATGAAAAATTTCCACTGCACGTCACTGGAGGACATGGCTGCGAATTCCTAGCGATCGAAAATTGCAACGTGCAGATTTGGAATTTAGTGCATTGTTCTGGCTTAGCGCCAGTGGCAACTTCCAAACAAGTTTTTTTTTGCTGGGCGGCCGCCATGGACTATCATGCAACGGACATGATGCTTAACATGCCGTCGCCCCTAGCAGCCACTAGTGCGACTACACGTTTAAAAAAATATCCTTTATAATTATTAGTTACTTCTTGTAATATTATTTTATATTTCAAGAAATAAATGATAGTTGCAAAGGATTTTTGTGTCTTTATTTGATTGGATGTTGAAAATTATTCAGGCAATCAGTACTTTGTCTTGCACTTATTTTCACTTCAGGGGTTGCAAATTTTCAACTATTGAATGGACGTGTTTTCCATCCGGTGATTTCATTTTCAAATATATTCTCATATACTTTTATGTAAAATAACATATGGAAGCACCGACTGTGTCTTTCAATAGTTACGGCAATATTAACGTTGACAATTGTGTTACGAAAAATAGGCTTTTCTATGGCAGTAAGGCTGAACGAGCGGACTCCTGTCGTGAATTCTTAGTCAAGAGACGAGACCCGCATGCAAAAAAAAATCAGCTCCCTTGGCGAATTTTTTAAAGAATTATGAGCAAAAATCTGATAAGTAAGGTCAAATGGGTACTTTGTATGGGGAGTCCCCTTCGCTTTCTACCGATAATTTTTTTTTACTGAAGTAGAATGTTGTTCTAAGCAGCAATTCACCCGAATTAGGGCTTTCCGCAGCCATCCGGTCGGGGTTTATTTATACATTTCCAATTCTTTGTAAGGGAAGTACTCGTTCCTTTGGTCAGATAGGACTCATTTTATTTATGAATTTACATGTCCTTACTACTCGTATAAATATTTGGGCGAAAATTTCAAGTCTCTAGTTTTTTTCTGTCAAAAGCTATCGAGCAAAATCCTTGTCTCAAAAGACACATAAATGTCGTCCTCGCTCCAGAACCCCAGTGGCCAGGAAGATTAAATTCTAGCATAAGTCACTTTGCCAAGCAGTACTTTAAATTGACACTAATTCCATTAGTGTTGGTTCAACGACCAGCTTCTATACAAAAATGCCCATCGTCCTTCATGTTCGATAAGTGGAGTGACAACTTTCCGGGCGAATTATGCAACGATTATTGACAATCAATATTTTCGTTAAATATGAAATCCCGTAACGATAAAGCGTGTGATAAGACAAATGCAGTACTAACTGAATGCCGATCTTTCCAACAATGTAGTAGTTACCACAACAATTTGCTCCCGTTGTCGTTT
Organism: Chloromyia formosa; assembly: GCA_964017055.1. Classification (NCBI taxonomy): domain Eukaryota; kingdom Metazoa; phylum Arthropoda; class Insecta; order Diptera; family Stratiomyidae; genus Chloromyia; species Chloromyia formosa. Next base: position 90,187,676 of record OZ024817.1, read on the forward strand.
AAAGAAACACCTATGAACAGTCCGCCCTGTTTCTCAGCTTAACCACAAAGGTCCGCAGAAACCTAATGACATCATGGAACCGGGAAAACAACAAACAATCGACAATACTGACCTTTGGTTTAAGATGTCCAACCATGTGGGAATTAAATGTCTCATCTTTCAGGTATTATCGAACTCATCGTATTTGGGTCAGCTTGAGATTTATCCGATTATAAAAAATAACAATGTAGCTTCTGTGCAAGTCGGAAAAAAATATTGATATGCCTTATTTCTTATTCTTAGATATCGACTTGAATTACTTGCGACATGCAAAGCAGCCTGTCGCGGCCGTGCATATGAAACCGCACATGCACACTTTAAGGTGCGTTTTGCTAGGCACCACTCTACGTCGATCGCAGGCGATGATCGAAAAGATAATATACATGCAAATAGTACACCGTGCTCAATGACTTGATCGCTGATCGTCCAAAATATGCTAATGTGTCTACCAACACGCACTTTAAAGTCCGTGTTCCTCAGGACAAGCAATGCGACAGTAGCTCACCGACGATAGCCCTCCGGCGAAAGCTCATCGGCGATTGTGTACGGGGTGTGTTCCTGGAAGCGATGATCAAGTACAAGCAATAATAACATCGTCACATGAACGAAATATACGACAGTGACTTGTCTCTCATGTACAACGCAAGTACCTTCCAATAAGCCGACTGCACGTACGCGCAAGAAATCGCATTTTTCTTTACATGCACAATGTCCACCCCAGTCAGCCGACATGCACAACAGCGACTGCGACGCCCGAATACGATGGCGACCACATCCTACCTTCTGCGATGCTCGTTGGCGAGCGTAGTCGCAGTAGTTTGGAGGAACACAGCTTCATAGACAATACACACAAAAAGTGCTTACTACCGGTCGCTGAGCTGGGATAACTGCGCAGTCGTCACATGGATCGCTCCAAGGAACAAGAACCTAAAATTTGTGTCTTTCTAGGCTGCGACTGAGAAACTTGCGTTTGCTACTGGGGAAAAAACTATTACAATGGAGCACTATTCGTGTTTATTTTATGTGGAAGTACAGTCGAACAACAACAACCTGCATTCGACGATCCCCTAAACTTTAAAATATACACGAATAGTGCTCCGTTATGTTAGTTTTTTTTCACAGTCCCAAACGCAAGTGGCTCAGACGCGACCAAGGGACACACACCCTTAACAAGTGCGGATCAGATCAATGCGCAAGTCAATCCTGATTCGAATTCGAAGGGAAGATTAGTATCTCTGCTACTTTTGTTTTCTCCTTCATCTGAAATCTTCTTGTTCCAACTACCGGTAATTGGTGTTCTTGAACTGAATGCCGCCGTATAGTAGCCATCAGTGTTTATTTTAGCAAATCTTCATATTTTCTCATGTCTGACTTGTCGTCGAGTGATTGCGACAGCATATTCTGACTGGCCGATCAAAAGTGAATTAATCATTTTAATTTTTGACTTTTTTTCTTCTTCTGAAAGCTAAAAGAAGTGGTACTCAGAGGTGAATATTTGTGGTGAGGTTGAATTTATCGAGATTTTCATCATGGTGGGCTTATTGGAGGCTTGCGGACTTCATTTAATTAATCATAAAGAATATAGTAAAGTTTATTATGTATTTTATTTTATGTGTTTTTCATTTTATAGTATTGGATATTTACGAGTAATTTATAATAAAGCGGTTCCCAGCGCTCTTTCAAATACCAGGGGTAGATATATAGAAAATAAAGACCGTAATACTAATATGCATAGTATTGTTGTACATGTTCCGAATCGCGTCGAGCGGAGCATAGACCACAGTTTGGGCATGCTCCTTAGTCACTTTCAGTAACGTAGATAGCTTTTCGTTGAGGGATGGATGGGCTGTCTTCACTAATTTTATCTAACGCTAGGGAAAATGAGTTTTGCACTTGAAACGAATATAAACAAATGCCAAGATTGGCGACCTGGTTAACTCTGAATATACTCGTATACTTAGTATGTCTTTAAAGTTTAGCAGTTTTAGCTTGAGAACGCGTCATTTATTTTGTATTATTCGACACCGCTTGAAGACCACGCCTCTGAGCGGGACAAATTATGGTTATTGTAAAAATAATTTTAGAATGAAAAAGGGGGTCAACATTTTAACCCCTCAGTTTTGAAGACTCCATTTGTCTTTGATTTGGTTAGATATTTTATTATTCATCATAAAGTGTAATTTTCCGCCACTAACGCCAATGAACATTGCCAAATAAAATACGTTTTCAGTTGAAAATAACGTTTGTTATAAAGATTCCTATGTTATAAAGATTGCTATTCGTGAACATTATTACATAGTAAATACCATGCAGCATTGTGAGTTTTATTGTAATAAATTGTGAATACATATGTGTCAAAATAAAAACGAGGCTAACCTCCGGCCTCTTCCGTTTTGGACTTCAAAGAGTACGGACCGTCTTTTCTTAAATAAATAAATAACTGGCGCAACAGTCCAATTTGAACCACGGCCTCGAGATGAGTTAGCATCATCTCATTTTCTAGATCGTGACGGTTTTTTTGTGCAGAGGTATGTGATCAGCAACACGCTCAACCGAGTTATTTACCCCATAATGGGTACTCATTTAACAGCTGAGTGGGCTCATAGTCTGACACGTAAATCCCCGGAATCGAACCGGGGCCCAGTGCGTTGAAGGCGAACGTGCTAACCGTTGCGCCATCCGTCTTTTCTTACTTCTACAAATATACAACAGTTGGCGACGAGGATCACGGAATATTCAGGACATCAATATCTACCAACGTGTATTTACTTTAAAAAGTGTTTTATCACATTTTAGGATGCCTCTAATGGTGAAATTGCTGCTACAACGGCTAGTCACAACGTTTTTTTTTTTTTCAATTTTGAATCTTTCGACAAAATCATAATATTTTGGGAGAGGTGGGTTGAGCATCTCGACGGAGCATTACAAATATTCGGAACGGTGGACAATATGAAGGTCCATTTACTGCTGCTGCTATTGAAAATGCTCAAGATCTGACAAAGGAAACCTCTATCTCCCCTACAAGTGAGTTAATTAGTTGTCAATGATCAAGATCCTTCTGAATTATCGCCAACCACCCCTATAAACTGGCCATATAGGAAACTCACTTTTAATGCATATGTTCGTTGCCAATTGGTACTTTTGGTATCACCACTAGCTCGGTACAAGTCTAGGGTATGTACGCTTCGGGCTCGCTTCGGTCTGTTTTTTTTTGCTTGTAGCAAAATTGGCCGCAAGTTAATTTGAACAGGAAGCACATTGGCAGAGTAGTAAGAGTTATCACAGGGCACTGCCTAATAGGGGAGCATGCCAGGAGACTACATCTTCCTCATCACGACTTCTGTATGAGTTGCGGCGATGTGGAAGAGGAGGAGACCGTTCTACATCTTCTATGTCATTGTCCGGCCTTGGCTGGTAGGAGAAGAATGTTTTGGGCTCATGGGTTTTCTACGATCTGGATGACCTTAAGGATATGACCGCCATACGGCTCAATCGTTACATCGCCAGCACAGGCTGGTTTGATACGTAGGTTCGAGTGAAGGTGATAGCGGTGGTACCACACACAGTTAAAAATCCTGGTCTATTATCAATGCTAATTCGGGTTACATATATGACGACACCAAAATTGTATTAGATTTTAATAAAATGAAAGTATTACAATTGCTTCCGTAAACTTCACTGGTTTAAATATTAAACTTTTCTGGCATTATTTTTTTAATCAAATTTTTGGTTTAAAATTTAATCTACAGATATTATAATCTATGAAAAAATATTAATTTTACTGCGTTTTTTTAACTCCTCTAAGTTTTTTCTCCATTATTTTTTTTTGCAATTTTCTAAACTTCCAAATCCTTTATTAAGCCCATCGCAGGTTAACCAGCAAATCTTTAACTTTTTTCGCCATGGCGCAGCATCGAACCTGTGAACTCCGTGTTGTAGAGTTGCGACCTAGACCACTCGGCCACGCAGCATAATATTTTGAGCTGACTGCGAGTAGTTATAGTGAGACTTGAGACTCAAAAAATATACTTTGTGGGGTTTACCTTTTAATTAAACTTAGATTAGAAACTAATGCGAGAACAAAAAGAACACAAAAAGGTTTGAATTGTATTAGAATTTATTACAAATTGGTTTAAAATAGAAGTAAACTTTGAATTGTATTAGAATTTATTACAAATTTGGTTTAAAATAGAAGTAAACTTTGAAAGGGTTTAGATTATAGAATTAAAATTATTAAAAATGGTGGTAGTCCAAGACCAGGTTTAAAAAAAATACCGATATTTTTAACTGTGCAATGGACCCTATGTTGGTCTAAGTGTGCTATGACACATCACGGCAGCCCCTGTACCTAACCTAACCTATTTTTTTTTTTTTTTTGCTTAAATTTAATTTTACCGTACTACACATTTGATACGATACATACGTCGACGAATCAGCAGAGATCGCGTTTGCCTATTTTTTCCTAGCATATATCTTTTTAAGTAAGTATCTCGAAGGATATCTTAACACGAGCCGTATATTTTTTCGTTAAGTTTGGTTCAATGGAATTTTTCTAATTGTCTCCATAAATGTCCTCATATGCATATGAAGATTGTGGATGTGGATGAGAATATTTTATAATGAAAAGATGAGGATAGTGATATGGATGAAGATAATCCGCAATTGCGGATGAGGATGTGGATATTCCTTACATCACTAATTGCAAGTCCGCAAATATACTCGTGCAAAATTGCGTGTCAATAACCCTAGTGGTTCAAAAGTTTCTGCACGATAAACATACATAGATCATCTTCACTTTTACATATTACTCATAGATAAATCCACCATTTACTCCTTTTAATTCAATAAGGAACGAAAGATTTATAAAATACTATATACGTCGTCTAAAGCCCGATCGATACCACCGTATGTGTGAATTGCCTTGACCCCTCCAGATGCATGGGCGCGTCAACATCTCTAACATTTCTATGCTTTGTTGACGTTTCGATAGCATATCTGCTTTTCGGAAGTACAGTTGCTAGCATGCACCTCCTATCCGCCTCATCTTTATGCTGACAAGCTCGGAGCACCGTAAGAGTTCTATTAGTACCCACAGGCAGTTTGAAAATTGAGATTTGAACTCCGAGCTCTAGACTAGTATTGTAGAGAGGTGACCGAACGACCACGGCCGCCGAGCGTGATACTACCGTATGGTGCTTACTGCCACCCAAGGAAGCTGCGCGCCAAATTTGTCTTTTATGTTCTTTCAGACCATAATTTGTTATTATCCATTGTGTTCTTTAAGTCCTGTTCTATCCGCAACGTTAGTTAATTGTCCCATCAACCAACATCTCGATTTCGATAGGGCCCATATTTTCTAAGTTTTGGACTTAATTTGAGTCCATGCCTAAGAAGGTCCTCTTTGCCTTGCAGCACGAAAACAGTCTGCAGAAATCAGTCGACGAGTTGTGCTTAAGAAGTTCAATAACAAAATTTGATTGATGTTGAACCACAAGAAGCATCCGGACCAACAAATGCACAAACAGACAATCGATACGCCCTTTCATTATATGAAGATAAGGGACTGGCCGAAAATCAACTCTAACGACTGTATTCGGATCAGCTCAAAAAAGAAATGGTGTCCATTTTATCATATGTTTGAATTTCAGATCTAAATATTTTAAAATTCGTGACCCGAGGGGAAGGGGGAATTAATCCTCTAACCCCCCTCCCCCAATCTACGCTACTGGTCACTTTATAAAAGCTAACTCTTGACTACAAACTGGTTTCGTCACCAATGGACCTACACTCCTCTGATGCCTTTGGATCCACTGACGAGGCAACCGATTCATTGGCGACAAAATCAGTTTGTAGTTAAGAGTCAGCTTCTATAAAATAACTAAGGAGCCCATACCCACACAGTGGCCTCTGCTCCGTTCAATGCAACCCTTGATAGATAGTTCAAGTTGAGGTGATTCGTCCGACATATGCTAGCTCTGAGTCCAATTGTCAGCCATATAGCTAGCAAAAGTAATATCAAGCACCTTGCTACAAATGTATTCAGAGTGGTGCTATCTTAGCATCGTATTGAAACATTAAAGTCAAAGTTACTAGTCTTTTCTGGTTTCTTAGTAGCTACGCTACAAAAAAAAAGTAACTGAATGCGGAGTTGATCTGCTTCCGATAGGCGGCTTCCGCAGTCATAAAAAAGTCATTGATTGGCAGGTCGGCCATGATAATCAAACCATTCAACGCATTACAAGATAAAATTTCGCATCATCTAACCATCTGTTAAGATCATCGAGATGTACGCTGTTACAGCCCATAAACATCATCTAGGTAATTACATAAGTAGCAATATACACTATATTGCTGCTTTCCTATTGAATCTGCTTTACCAAAAAAGTATTCAAGACTACCGCAACTTTTCTACGCAAGATTTGAAACAAATCGTAGTTTAACAAAAAGTAGCCATCGTGAAAGCCTATGAAACCCAAGTTAAGTTCAATGCAATCCAGGTCCATTTTATTCATTTCGTTTTTCTTTTTTTTTTTTAATTTGTAACAACAGACGAACCAAAACCAACAAATAGTAACAAATTACAATAGACCCCAATGATAATTGACTTTACTTAATAACTAGCGTAGAATTAATGATCCAATTTCATTACGGCGCGGCCGCCATTGGAAAACATCCAAAAAACTCGCGGACGTTACTTACCTGTTCGTTCGTGACCTTGCGTTTTATGTCCATCTAACGATTTCTGCATTAGTACTTTATTGCGATTGTTTGCTCGACATTAGCGATATCTTGGGATTACAAATCACCTGCTTCAATTGACAAATTTCTTAGTTTGTATCGATAAATTGCGAGCTTTTCACCTTGACTTTTACTGTATCCTGGCAAAAACAACTTTTGAGGAATACGACCATTCGTACTATTTTTTGCGAATAGACTATTGTTGCTACAAAAGAATGCTTCTTTTATGTTGTTTTTTCCACTGAGCATAACCGGTGAATTGCATCAAGATTCAGACATTAATTTCCGCAAGCCATAAGAAATATTTATTTGCACCATGCATTGTAATTAGAGTGAAAATTTTGAATTTAGGATCAAGCCCTAGAGGCAGCTAGCTGGTGTCAATAACACAGATGCAATGTGAAGGTGATCCACAAATTTGCTTTCTTACGAGTATTATATGTTGTGGTGCAAAATTTTCACTGATTAATTTTTAATTGCCATTAGATTGTTTATGTGTAGTGGAAAAAATTATAACAGCCTGCACTAGGTACAATATCCCATCAATTAAGTGCTCATATGAATTCTAAAACGAACTGAGGTGTAGCTTTGATTTTTTTTTATTTACATTGTTTGAGGTGCTTACTACAAATCTGTGCCTTGTCACCAAAAATTGTCGGTGGAATTTGAGTTAAAAGGTAAAAAAAACTTAAAAAACCAACACAGAAAATACCCTTTTTGCCTTTTAAAAATATTCTGAAAACCGCCAACCCTATCCCTTAAAGACAACATTAAAAAGTAACGGAATGTTTTGGTTTAGGTAACCATTAACTGAGGATGGAGATCGAGGCTGGTCGTTCAGACCCGCCGTGACACCTAAATGCCAAAATCTCCTCAGACTTAACCTGAGTTAACACGTACTCGACACTAGCTCACCTGTCGGTAGTAGGGGCGGGGTTATTCTAGGTCAGGTTGCCTCGTGATTGCTGCAAAAAAAAATCCTATGTCTATAAAACACGGGAAGTCCCTCACAGGATATATACAAAAAAAATGACCGGCGAAATTCCCTAACCGACTCTAGAACTGGCACGGGAACCCCCTGATGGCGTTGGGGCTCCGCTCTCCCTCCCTAAACCTTGGGTTGAGCCAGGGCCATGCGAAGGGAGAGGCGAAGTGGCGACCGCCCCGGGCGCCAATAGCAAAGGGCGCCGAAAACGAGTTTGATATTTGAGAATTGCAATAGCGCATTTCAGAAGGGACATTTGTACAAATTTAAACAATGACCGCGAGAGTGACATCCGACACCTCATCATAAAACACTTTTTGAAATACGAAATCGTAAGCCACATTATATCCGTAAACCCAGGAGCAGGGCAGGAATTGCCATTTTCCTATTCCGAACAATCCGGAAAAAAAGATCTGAGATTTTCCTGCCGAAGCAAACCTCCGTGGTCAAGTAATCTGATCTTAGCAGATCTGCATTCCAGGGATTTGTTTTAGAATGCTAATATGACCAGCGTGATTGATGCATACGTCAGAGGTGAGATGTATTCTCAGAGCATTCATAGCTGCAGATACTTGGATAAAGATGTCTAGCGGAGTTAATCCAATGATGGCCTCTAAAGCACACGATGGGCTTGTACGCAAAACCCCAGTGAAGCCTAGGCAAGCAAGACGTTGTAGCTTACTGCACTTTAGTATGTTTGAACAAGTTTTCTGGCTCTATGTCTCAGTCCTGCGGCCTATACTTCTGCATGGTATTATTGTCTGGTGGACTGCCCTCAATTTTGCGGTTTACCGAAGTATGCTGGAGAAATTCCAAAGAATGGTGAGCATCACCATCACGGGGGCTTTTAGAACTACGCCAACAGCTGCTCTTGATGTCCTGCTCAATTTGCTCCACCTAGATGTTTTTACTAAGCAGGTGGCCTCGAACGTAGCCATTCATCTCCGGGAAACTGGACAGTTGACTGTGGCAGCCACGGGACACTCGTCTGTTCTTAGCAGCTTGGATTTTCCTGCGGTGACGGATTACACTTTTCCCAAGTATCTGTTCGGTAAGAATTTTGTAAGCCAAATCCCCTCACGGGTCGAGTGGGAAGCCAACACTTTCCAGGAGTCTAATGCTGTAAGTTTAGACTCTGATGGTTCTAAGACGGATAAAGCAGTGGGAGTGGGGGTGTACTCGGACAAGTTGAATTTAAACTTGTCACTACATCTCCCTGACTTCTGCAGCGTTCTTCAGGCAGAGATTGCGGCTATTTGGGAGGTTCTCATATAGCTCGGGCGTAATGTCATAGCTGCTAAGGATATTATCATTTTTACGGATAGTCAGCCGGCGATTAAGTCCCTTGAATCTGTGATTACAAACTCAAAGATTGTTGCCGCATGCCGCACCTGTCTCCTGGAGATGGGAAATTTTTTTAACATCTCCCTTTGTTGGATTCCGGCCCATAGTGGCTTCGACGGAAACTGCAAAGCGGATGAACTAGCTAGAAGAGGCTCTATTGGGGGGACCAGGTTTAGTCACTGCCATCTAGGGTGGTATTTATCAGCCTGTAAATTGTTGATAAACAATGTTGCGTTGAGTGCTGCCAACACGAGGTGGAGTAATGATAGCACTTGTACTGTTACTAGGCAACTTTGGCCTAGGATCGATCCCAAACGCTCTGAGGAGCTGCTGGCGTTGAATAGACGTAATCTACAGACTCTTGTGGGGGTGATTACAGGGCATTGCCTGATCGGCGAACATGCTAGGAGATTGGGGCTTCCACACAATAACCTCTGTAGGAGCTACGGGAATGAGAATGAGGAGGAGAGTACCTTTCATCTGTTATGTGGGTGTCATGCCCAGGCTAGAAGAAGAAGAATTACCTTGGGGTTTTTCTATTTTGGCGATTTGGACGACTTTAAGGATGTTAGCATCAGCCGGCTCCAGCGCTTTATCAACAGCTCAGGCTGGTTCAATGAATAGGTAGGACTCGGGCTTGTGGAGTCGATGGTGGTATCACAAAGGATCCAGTGGTGGTCTACGTAAGCTGTGGGTATCACGGCAGCCCTTTTAACCTAACCTAACCTATGTTTGAAGACTGTCGGGTCTTAGGCCACCATACAAGCACAGCATATGTTACCATAGGACGAACCAGCAGACAGTAAAGCCATTCGATCTTCCTTAAAGTGACTCCCCAGGTCTTTCCAAAGAGATTTCTACAGGCCCACATTGACCGAGTGGCCTTGCTTAATACATTATCAATATGAGTGTCCCAGCTTAGTTTCGAGTCCAACGTAATACCTAGACATTTTACTTCCGTCGAGTGCACAAGTGTAAAGAGAATGTATGTAAGTGTTCTAACTAATTCAAGATACACCCTAATCAAAGGAAATAATCCAGTTTACCCTAAATTCAAGATTCGCTGTTTTATTCTATTCTACATCGTCTGCTGCTATTCTGTTCCATCCCGGCTATAAAGAACTCGGCTAATATGTACAAGGCAATAATGGATAGGTGAAGGTTTATAGCTGATTTCATGCCGGGCTGATATTATTATGAATTTCAAAAAAGCAAAACTGTCTTTACAAGTCCATCAATCATTGAATCACTTAACACATAATCTTAATTACAATAATTTGTAGTGTTTACCAGAATCAGAATGGCCTAAAATGTCAAAAGAAAAAAAAAACACTTATCTGATGAACTTTTTTGTCTTCTCGTATTTTTCACCTGAGAAAATCAAAACAAACCACGTCGGGCCACACAACTGTCTACCGATCAAGATAACGAACTAAACCCACAATACAATCAGCAAATCTGAATACGGTCGACCAAAAATAAGCAGAAAAAAAATGTTTAATTTTTTTACAAGTCAAACTTTTTGACAAGTGACCCGCAGCCTTGCGCGAAATTTCTGTACGGAAGATTTTCATACAGATGCCGCGCCGCCGCAGCAAATCTGAAATGAGAATGTCAGATAAAAAACCGAAAATCAACTGGAAATGATATGGAAATGACAGGCATCATAAGACTTAAAACATTATTTTCCCATACCCAGTATTTATGAGTGATGCATGCATATGTAGTCGCATACGTTTATGCACCGATGCATTTGGCGATCTTGTTTGTTTGTTTCGTTCTTTTTCTCTTCTTGGATGCGGTCAATCTTCTTCTTGTATGTACATGCGGTCTGAACACTAAAAGTGCAAATTTGCATGAACTGTTGCGATGAGTGAAAGAAGCGAAATTGCAAGTACTTGGGAGACATTGTACAAGAGCGTCCAAGGTCTAGATAAGTGTCAGTATTCTTTCAAAAATTACCAGAATGGCCAAGTTGTCAAGGCTTCGTGTTTCAATGGACACCGTTTTGACGCACTGAAATGGTAGTGCCGAAAGAGCAGACGTGCGATGTGCGTTGATGCGCAAATTGTCAATTGTGCCATTGAAAAATCGCTTATCAGTTTTAATCGAAAATGATAAAATTAATAATAAATTGTAAACACAAAAATGAAGATTTATAATGTGAAGGGCCAATTAGGGTGCAGCGTATCTGAACCAACCGAATTCAGCTTACAAAACTTGACTTAGGTTGGTGAAGCACGACTTGCCAGAGCCCAATTAGCGTAGTAGACGCCATCGTTTTGAAGCCACAAACCTTGTGAAAATTTGTTATTTGATGATTATCGGAATTTCCGGGGATGTTAGGATATCTTCGCCCTGTGGTGTGGGGCGTAAGAATAGTACCACAGTTTTTCCCGGCATTTCGTACAAAGTGACTACAAAGAACAGGATGTGTATGCCAACAACTTGCATATTCCAAAAGTTTATATAATATATTTATTTATTCAATTAAGTCGTGGAGGAGTTTCTGTCTTGGGGGCGACCGGTAGCGCAGTATGTTGAGGCATCAGTCTCATGTTTGACTACTGGCGTTTCGGGTTCGAATCCCATCCACGACGACGTTCGTGGCCATGGATGTACAGGAGGTGCATGCTGGCAACTGCATTCTCCGAAACCAGTTTATGCCGAGAATCGTCAACTGGGCCACATGGAATAGTTGACGCGCTATGCCCCACAAGGGGTTAGAGCAATACAGAGAGAGAGAGAGAGGAGTTTCTGTGAACTAGTTGAGGAATCCAACTAGACTTCCAGATTGCGGAAAATTTTATCCACTGCTCCAAACATGCCAAGCTATTTGCTGAAACAAGATGGGACGTGGACAACCTCTAGTGAACAAACTATCGAGATCTTGTTTGACACTCACTTCCCTGATAGCTCACCTGGTGGAATGCCAGAGTACTCTCGGACTGTAATAACCCCCTGTGATTCTGGTTCTATTCTATTGAAGAATAAATTAGTATGGGCTGTTAATAGTTTTGACCCGTTTAATTTCCCGGGACCGGATGGCATTATTCCGGCGAACGCGCAAAAAACCATAGACATGGTGTATCCCTGGACTAAGAGCATGTTCCGGGCCAGCTTGGAGCCGGTATACATTCCTCGCACATGGTCGGTTGTAAATGTGGTTTTTATCCCAAAGACAGTAAGAACCTCTCACCCTCGTCCGAAGGAACTCCGTCCTATAAGTTAATCGTCGACTCTGCCGAAGATGCTGGAGCAGCTGATCGACAAGGAATACCTATATACTGGTTGCCTTCTTGGACATTGAGGGTGCCTTTAACAATGTCAAACCGGCGGCTATTTCAAATGCTCTATCTAGTGTTGGTGTAGATGGCCCACTCTATCAGCTTATTAGTCTGATGATTACATCTACATAGATTTATTTGTACCAGTTTGGGATCATCACAAGTACGCAGACAGGTGTGCAGGGGGTATCCTGTCCCCCTTCTTTGGAAATAGGTGGCTCACAGGTTACTCCTGGACTTGGAGGGGCTGGGCTGCAAGGTCGTTGCCTATGCGGGCGATATCACCATCGCTATCTCTGGAAAGTTGCCCGGGGTTCTTAGTGATATTATACAAAATGCCCTAAATATTATATCTCAGTAGGCTAGGCAAGTTGGTGTTGGAGTCAATCCGGTCAAAAAGGAACTTGTACACTTCATCAGGAGGAATACCCTACCTTCGCTGTTACCACCCCTCCATTTGGAGAGGACGAGATTGATCCTTAGCGAAAAAGCCAAATTTCTGGGACTTATACTTGATAGGAAGCTATCCTGGAAGGCAAATATTCAGGAGCGTGTTACTAAGGCAACGTACTCTGTACTCTTGCAGGCAGGCTATTGCCCTGAAATGGGGCATGCGACCGAAGGTGGTTTTCTGATCACGCTCCATATTAATGTATGGGGTAGTTGTTTGGTGGAAGGCGCTCAATTAAGTATCATACAGAAATCTATAGGATAAAGTTCAAAGTTTGTCTTGTATTGCTATCACTGGCGCTCTGAAGCCTACACGGACCGCTGCTCTTGGTGTACTGCTGAATTTGCTCCCCTTGGACATCCTGGCTGAGCAGGTAGCTGCGACTACGGCCAACCGTCTTAAAGAAACAGGGCAGTGGAAAGAGTCTAATGGCCACTCGGTGATACAGGGCAATCTTGATATCCCAGAAGACACGGACTACACCTCTCCGGTGTACTGTTTCGACAAAGGGTACACGAGTCTAATACCGTCGCGGCACGAGTGGGACTCAGAAAGTACCCCTAAATTAGAAGCCATAAGCTTCTTTACCGAAGGCTCGAAAACGAAAGGGGATGTGGGTCCAGAGAAACTGAACAAACCCCGTCTTTAAGAACTGCTTACTTTTCATGGTATTATTTTGGAACGAAGCTCTCATGTTTTAACAATAAATACATTTATTTAATCATGACTGACCTATTAACGTAGATGACATAATAAAAACAATTGAATTTTGCGCCCATCAATTTCGAATAGACATCTCTATTTTAAACCGCCTCATATCGTACCGCAAATATCGCTTTCATGCAATTTGAAGCGCTTAAGTGTGCTACAGTGTACAGTCACAACAATGCAACAATAGTGGCAAGGTCGATACAATTTTCAAGTCGTTCAATTTGCAACATTGCAAAAAGCAAATAAAAAAGTGGATTTGCGAACAAAAGGTCTGTCGCATTACATTTGGTTGTCGTGCCTAATAGCAACAATAAAAGAAAACGAAGCAAAAAGACGAGTACTATCTTTTATGATGTTTTATAAAACCAACATTTACGAAGTTTGTGTGTGACTCCTTAAGTTGGGTGACGAAGAAAATGACTAGGCCAGAAAAAAGCAACAAAGCAACAAAACTAAAACTGAAAACGAAAGCTCGTGCTGCTATGCGTTGAAAGAACAACACAATGTCTTGTCGAACAATGTTTGTTGGGTCTACGAGTTTAAATGTCACGGATGAACTTTATTGTGGTTTGTTATGTTAGCAATGTTGAGTATTTTGAGTCGTGTGGTATGCCAAATACAATGAGGCACTAGGTCGAGCCAGATCAAGGCACCTTCTTTCTTACTTCCTATGTGGTGGAGCTGCCTATTGTAATAGTCGTTAAAGCATTTCAATTTAGGGTACACGACTATCAATACCCTGTGCATTTTCTACGTACATTTCGTAGATCCTAAGTTTTATTATGGTTATTTGGCCTCTGCGGACTATTAGCCGAGATTTGAGTATTTTAACTTAGAGGAATTTCACACTTTCGATGGCAACCCACCGGCTGATCGAACCACAGATTTAACATAAATTTAACGGAGGAAAACTCATCGACTCACGATATCATTTTGTGTAAAAATTTATTGGAGCCCGTGTGAATCCAACAACGAAAATAATAAAATATTCATTCGTGCCAATTTTCAATTCGAACTACTCGTAGTAAATTCTATGGATGGTTTTCGTTATGACCGAAAAAAATACAACCTAAAATCCAAATAAAGTAAGCGATCGGGCTAAGTATAGTCTTAAAATATCCGTCATTCAAAATTGGGACTGTCGCAAAAAAAAACCTTTTCCGATTGACTCATATCGAACGGATGGCGCAATGTGTGTCGGCTTCCAAAACTCATTAATTAAACTCCATTTGAGTCGAAATTGCGCTGATGAATCCGTGAGCCTCTCATTATACGAAAACCTTTTAAGAGCCCTTGTCAAAGCCGGCGGTGAATAGGTCGATTAGTTCATCAGGCGTTGAGTGATTCACAGACTCATCGGTATGAGAGCGCTGATTTAATTCAGTGTTTTGGATGAGCTCGGTCCTATGCTAAAAGCGTTGCTAGCTATAATGTCTTATTTCTGGTGTTTCAGTTTTGCTCTTATCATTATCCAACCAAATTATCATAGTAGTGCATGTTAAGCTTTGTATACATATGAGCATATATGTATGGTAGGAGCATGCGTGAGCGCACAATTTTACGAACACGATCCATCGCTAGTGAATCTACGTGCGCACACAACTTTATGCGTGCAATTCGGTCTGGACGAGATTCTGCATGCGCACAGTGTTCGTGCGCGAAAATATCACGTACATAAATGAGCATTCGTGCTCGCACGAGCGCTGTACCCGCACGAATGCACATATGAGCATTCATGAAGCTTTATAAGTAAATCAAAAGATTCAAGCTAGAAACTCGAAAATAGTATGGTTTTTTCCATAAACCCGTATACTGTTAATTTGCATATAATTGCTTTGGCAATACCATAATTTCTAACACCTCTTAAATTAGTTGTAAAATTGTCACTTGAAATCAAGGGAGACAGAATGATGAATGTGTTGTTGTTGTTGGATAATTTTTGTATATAAGCGGAGATCAATTATCGTACAATGAAGCTCATAGACTTTTTATTGCAACTGTGACTAGTGATTAGGACTACGGTGAAGTGAAGCGCACTCATCCATTCTAGCGAGTTTATAAGCTTGTTAGAAATATCGTGAATCTCTAAGTTCATGGGCTTGGTGTTAATGTTAATCGCCTTGACCTCTCCAGGGGCATGGGCGCGTCAACATCTCTAGCATTTCTGTGCCTTGTTGACGTTTCGGTAGCAAATCTACTATTCGGAAGTGCAGTTGCTAGCATGCACCTCCTATCCGCGCCGTCTTTATACTGACCAGCTCGGAGCATTGTGAGAGTTCTATTAGCACCCACAGGCAGTTTTTGATTGCGCCGAGAATTTGAACTCCGAGCTGGAGATTAGTATCGTAGAGGGGTGACCGATCGGCCACGGCCACCGAGCAAGACAGAAGTGCTTTGAAAGTTAGTGATTATTTTGAAACCATCTTAAATTTTACATTGGCGATCGTGACAGGACCCGCATTCATCAGATTCAGATCATCATCCTTACAAGAAAACACTATGCTTTTGTATAGAAGGAGTACATGGAAAGTTTCCGTAAGAATTACCACAAAAGCTGCTAGTATTCGCCAACTCATGTCTTCGTTGAATCCTAAGAATTTCTGGACCGAAACAATATTAAATGAGGAGCTTAGTTGGTGACGGTCAAATGCCAATTGACGAATTGATAGTCATCATCACAATCATGGTAGTAGTCCGGATGGCGCAACGGTTAGCACGTTCGCCTTCTACGCACTGGGCCCCGGTTAGATTCCTACTGAATCCGCTTGTTTTCGATAAAAAAGGGATTTACGTGTCGGACTGTGAGCTCACTCAGCTGTTAAATGAGTACCCATTTATGGGGTAAATAACTCGGTTGAGCGTGTTGCTGATCACACACCTCTGCACAAGACATACCGTCACGATCTAGAAAATGAGATGATGCTAACTCATTTCGAGGTCATGGTTCAAATTGGACTGTTTCGTCAGTTATTTATTTTATTTATTATCATCATGGCACAAGCGCCCGACGGCGGGTTTTGGCCACCTGCATAGTTTTTCTCCAATTATCTCGGTCACGTGACCGTCCTCCAATCTTGGAAGGCCAGTAGCTGCTCGTTGTCATATACTGACTCTCTGAACGAGCTCTCCGTCTTCCTGGCAGTCCCGCTCCGTCGACTCGTCGACCGCTCGTTACTTGTTTAGGCATGCTAATATCGTTCGTTCCTTGGACATGTCCTGCCCATTAAGCACGCTGTTGTGTGACGATTCTCGAAACTTCCAGCTCATCGTACAGATCATACAACTCATGCTAGTACCTGATGCGCCATCCATCTCGGTCGTAAACTGCTCCGTCGAAGGACTTTCCCTTCAAATGTGTCTAGCATGTTTTCGGAGGCTTGGGCTAGTTTCCATGGTACGGGCATTATATACAATTCTGAGGCGATTAACAAGTTATTGGACAACAAACGAAATAAACCATTCTTTATTAAACGTAGGGGAACGAATTCTGTGACTTCCAAATGTATCACTGGCGTTATAGGAACAAACGTGTGGAGGTCAGAGTGAGGTCGTCAAATATATTTCACATACGTATGATTTCTAGTTTAGAATGTAGTGTAGGTTTATTCTCGTAAGACATGCCTTAACGGCGTACACCCTGAAGCGGCCTTTTATTTTAAAATTAAACTGTGACCTAAATCTTCATTTTAACCTAAAAAAACCGTACTTTTTTTGTTATTAACGACAATTCAATTTCAGCAAACGAAAAGACCAAACCTGGCAGCCAGTATCGGCCATGATCATTTGAGTTTTTTAATGAGTCACTGTTGATATTATCTTACACACGGAGAAATTAAATAACTTTCTTGTAACTTTAAGCGTATTTTAAAAGTGAATTCGCATTCTCACAGTTTCATTCTTTCAGCAAATAAATAATACACAGAAGTATTGTTTTATCTGCTTGAAAAATCAAAAATCAAATACAATACAATAATGTTCACTTATTTATATGGTTGTTCCCTTCATTGCTACTAGTCTTCAAGTCACCAAAAAAAATACACTCAAATTAAACTTATGCTTGGGTTCATGACCAGTCGGTATCGAAGATATTTACACCTATAACCTTCGTAACCCGGCAAAGTATTCTCAAAAATGGTGCGTGATCATGGATGGTATATTCAAGAATCCATGCTCTCGACATAAATTTGTTCAATTAAAAAGAGGGAACATGCTCTTAAAGATACCTTAAGTGCCGCACCAGAAAAGAACCAACGTAGAAGGCAACAGAGCACAACAAGCGCTGAAAAGGCTCCCGGCAGCCAATTCATTAGCGCATACCTTCCACGACCCCATAATCGTCTTCATCCGTCCATCCTTGGGTCCATGCTGGCAGTTGACATTGTGACGGCAATTTAAAAACGCATTCGTTATTGCGTTGCACTCGCTGGACAGATTTTTTTTTTTACCTACTACTTCTCGCCAATGCTTCCTTCATTGATGCAATCTTTTCATGTACAGTACCTTCTTAGGACAGGAGCCCGCATTTTTCCCCATGTCATATCCATAGGTACATCAAGGTACAGCACACTGTAAGCTTCTTATGCTTTATGAATTTTTATACAAATTTAGGCATAAGTTTCGCACTGATGCACGTCAGCACGTTATCTGACACCGAACGACACATAAGTGACGTTCCAATGTTATTAATGGACCGTCATAAATTGCTTTTTAGTGCCGCAATTTGTTAGGTTGCATGTTGCATGCGGGCCAATGCATTCAATAATGTGATTTATTCGCGGTGCGTTGACATTGAGTGTCTCCTTAAATTTGGGATGCATCTTGAAATATGACGCACAGCTGGGCTGTGACAGGAATGGTACTATACTCCGCTGACGCGTGCATATAAAATTTGATAATTTAGGATGGGTGTACTCATCAAGCTGTGTTTGATAAAACCCGATTTAATGCATAAAGTGCATATGACACAGTCAAATATTGACTATTTTGACCTGAATATGTCTTTTGGCTGGGGGTCAGAATAAATTTCGGAAAACGTAACGCTTAACGTAATGCTTTGTTTATAAGTGAACGCGGAGCCAAGCACCGAATAATGAAAAATGACATTGATAAGTACCAACAACAAAAAGAAATATTTTCTGCTCATACGAGTACATGGCCAACATGAATTCATGTGTATGCGAGTCGTTCCCAGAAGAGATGCGATATAAGAGCAGAAAAGTTATCTTCTTGTTGTAGGTGCTTTTCAATGCAATTTTTCAATATTCGGTACTCGGCTCATCGTTCACGTGTAAACGAAGCATTACATAACGATCGTCACGCTCTTGAAGCCAAACCTAGTAGATAAGGGTATTGAGACCAATGCAATGGAATCTTGAAAATATTTTGAGTTCTTTGGCCAGGACGTAAAGATATTTTTTTGCCATGGAGCGAAATCTAGACAATACGGAAATTTTCTGAATTTGTGTGATGAAGAAAATGCAAAGGAGTACTGTGGAAGGCATGATGAGTCCTTTTGGTCAGAAATAAAGGAAATTAAAAATAGGCTACGGTGTGCAGGAAATGGAACGGTCCAATTGCGATCAGGATATAGAGGAAACAAAGGAAACTGGAGTGTTGCAGAAGGCTTTTCTTTAACGCTTTGATGTTGACATGAGCGAATTTTTGGACAAGAAGTGCAAACTGGAAAATACGGGTGTAATCTGAATGGGGGTGATGGGGCCCATGCACCGGAGTGTTGTTGAAGTCGTTTTTAATCCTTTGGTGTTGACATAAGAACATTCTTGGACATGAAGTGATTTCTAGGAAATACGGATGTCGTATGAATCGGACTGTTGAGGCCAATGCACCGGAGGGTTGTTGAAGTTTTTTTTAACCCTTTGATGATGATATCAGAGCGATATCGAGGCAATTTTCAAATGAGATCAAGGCGATATCGATGCGATATGAAAGCAATACCAAAGCGATATCGAAGCGATATTGACGTGATATGGAAGCGATATGAAAACGGTATCAAAGAAATATCGAAGCGATATTTATGATATTGATACGTAATTTCGATGCATGGTTGACGCAAGGACGAATCAATATTGACGCAAGATTGACGCAGCATTGGCAAAGCGCTTACGACACATTGAAGCATCTCAGCTGGTCAGCGTTGCATCAGCATTGCATCAATGTTATGTCGAAATTACGTATCAATATCAAAAATATTGCGCGCAACATTGTCGCAACATTGAAGAAACGCCGACGCCATACTGAAGCAAATCTGATGCAAGCAGATGCAGCACTAAGGCAACATTGTCGCAAGGCTGACGCAATTCATTGACACAACGTTGATGTGATCACTAATTTTTCCGACTCATTTCTCCTATTAATGGCTTATGAATCTGAATTACACAATTATAGTCGCAAATATTTAATTCTTGATCGCAGCCGCCAGACATACTATATACATGATCTCATATTTTTCCAATTTTTAACAAATGTTTGACTTATAGTGTAGTATATGAATTTTTTATCAAATATTTGATAATAATGACAACAACTTTGATTGTATCATAGTTACCAGTTTTATGTCAAAGAAATTGTATGTAAGAGACGGCAAGCGGTCGAACTTTGATATATCGGAAACTAAATTGTTTTGCCTTTTTGCCGTTCAAAATGTTGTTCCTATTCACTCCCAGAATTGATTCATGCCATACTACTGGTGGTCACCTGAAAAAAAAATTATACTGCTTGGTGATTTTCATACCTCCGTGATCCTGGATCACAATCTCGGACCAATGATCCGGATCGGATCACGGATCAGGGTCCGCGATCCGGATCGCAGGATCGGATCATTGATCTGGGAACAGCGCAACACTGATCATGACCGACGAACGGTCAGCCGATACGTCCGGCCGTGCCATGCTTTAAGCATTGGTACACCGGTCTGCGCGGATCATGTGAAAGTGTTGACTTGATCAGCCGGTAAGTCGGGCTGACGGGCTCATCATCTAAAAATGTCCATTTGAGCCCATCTTAAAGTCATACGTCGGTTAGCCCGTCAGCCCAACAGTCGGTACGCGAATAACGGTCTGATCATGTGAAAGTTCCGATTAACCTCTGTTTTTCTGGTGAGCTCGGTCCGATGCCAATAGCATGGGACGGCTGACCGACACGACGTACCGAGGCATTGACAGATGGGCTGATCATCTGAAAGCAGACTAAATTGCTATCTTCTGGATATAAACTTTTCTATCTTGAAATACTGTTGATCATAAATTGTTCAGTCGTTCAAAGGACATAATCCGCCCCGATCAATATCTAACGTTCAAAGAGAAGTCTTAGAACCGTGTTTTCAAATCTTTGAGTGACAAATCATCAATTCATGCAGAGATACAAATTAAGATAATTTGTAGAATTTCAAAGCGAAAGAAAGCTACGGTTACGAACATGTTTCAAATGAATTGAAATGATGAATGGAGTCGAATCTGATGTTTTTTTTCACAACTCCCAAACCAATGACCTGCACAACAGAACTTACATTAGCCCAAAAATTACCGATTAACCAAATCACAACGTGAAACTGACCTAAGCTAATCGTTCAACAATTATCAAGAATCTGAATATTTGAAGGCCAGCCACTTACTGCCATTACGGTGCTAATCAAAAAAAATTATTTAAAAAATCTATCAAGTAAACAAAATGATCGAACAATGTGGCCAATCGTTACTTTTGTAATATGTTTTGGTCTTCTGGCTGAAGCATCGCTGGCGTTCGTCAACATTTGTTGAGATTGATTACACGATTTGCAAATCTCACAGATATACTCGTATGTAAGTTGTGGCATCATCACCGATTAAGTAGAAAATCTTCTCCAGTCATGTATAGTTGCAATATATGTAACTCAGCGAAAAAACGCAAAATCTGCTTAGTCAAAGCAAAAAACTTCAAATCAGTGAAGCACCTGCAAAATGATTTCAGTTCCCAGTCGGGCAACCTGGACGTCATGCCGTTAGACACTTTTTAGTTGCCTTTTTCAATTTCTGGAAATTAGCGACCATGGACTGCAAATTGCTCGTGCTCCATTATAATTAGCCTCAATCTTGTCTATGGCGCTGACTTACCGCGTTGTACTCACCGACAAATGCTAACTTACTTGCAAAGTTGTTAAGTGGTAGATAATAGCGAGTAGGGCTTTTAGTAGATGAAATTGCCGACAATTAGATATTGTGCCTGCAAATGTTGCACTCGGACACACCCTACTGGCGGCTAATGTCGACAGAGAGTTGTAAAAGATATTGTAGTCACTACATGACACAAGTTTGGACTTTTTGAAAAATACGGATTCGGATAAAGTGTCTGGAAAATCATTGGAATTTTAAATGATCGTATAATATTTTTATTCCCCTGGTCCACTCCTGTACACAAAGTCGTGCGATTGTCTATACACAAATCGCGGATTTTGTATGTTGACACGGTCGCAAACATTTGTGATTAACCATATCCTGGCCGTGCTGCTTCCATGGACCGATCGAAGGCAGCACCTGATGAGTATGAGAGCTCTCGGGTCCTATTATACCAGGACCCCGATTCGAGCGCAAGGGCATCTGCGCCGTCCGCCAACAATTTTATCCTTATCAACTCATTTTTTATTATCCCCCATTTTTGCCTCCCATATTTATGTTGTCTTCCCCAGACCTATGAATTTTTATTAATACGCAAAGGACAGAGGCAACGAGCGGCGAAAATCCCGCCCACGTCTCCCGAATTGAGGTACAGCTTAGCATGTTGAGGGGCCTTTATCCGGGCCAGATGACACGGCCTTATCTTCACGATCATTATGCTGCTTTAGGCTCCGTCCCCACTGGCATCTTCGGATGTTCACCGACCGGCTTATTACAACCGTTCATGTGTCTGATGCTGAGGGATGCGATCCCTTAAGCGCGAAGCCCGCACGAGAAACTGTTTGCACCCAGAGCAAGCGAAGGGAGCATTCATGTTTGTGAAATACTAAAGGTTGTGATCCTTCAATGGCGGAGTGAGTATAGCGAGCAGAGGCCACACAAAAGACGGTTGATTAACAATAGTCTCTTATGTGTGCGTGTGCTTGGAATTTATATTATGAGTAATGGGAGTACGGAATAGTCTCTTTCGAAAATAATTAGATAGAATAATTGGGTTGTCTCTTTTGTAGGTTCCGCTCGTTAAGCACGCACCGCGCTTAAGTAATCGCAATCTTCAGTACCGCACAGACATGAACGCTCTTTTCGCTCGCTCTGGATGCTATGCATGTATGTATAAATTATCATTATTTCACTTGACGTTATTACAACCCACCGTATACATTACTAGGATTATCATACAACCCTCCCCCCCCTCCCTTTTTTTAGGGAAATTTTTCTATTTTGGTGTTTTTTTTTTCATTTAAATTGGGGGAATAATTCAAAATAAACAATCATCACCCCTTTTTTCATCATTTGGTGGGCAGGGGTCATTGGGGGAGAGTTCACACAGCCAATATTAAAACGGTGTTCCCTATATGCTCAGCTTGTACGGGAATTAACCGATATAGATAGTGTTAACTGATGAAAGAACATTTGTTTGCAAGGTAGGCGTTATTTTGAGTCTAGTGTGTTTTTTTTTAATACGACTAAATTGAGGTCTCACTTGAAGTCTGCTTGCTAAAAATCAGCTCTCTACGTGAGTTTGTTCAAGAGTTAAATGCAACAAGTATTGCAAAGGGGACATTTCACAAGGGAAATACACTCTCTATGTACAGTCGACATTCAAAATGGTTAGGTGCTATGTAAATTTAGTTTTAAAAATGTCTGAAAATAGAAAATATCACCAATGCGATATTTTTAAAGTATGTGTATCATCTACGATTTACGTGAATAGTCGTAGCGAAAGGAGTATTGTTAAAATGAAGAACTTGCACTTGCTCCTTGCGAATTTTTCTGTCTGAAACTGTTTTGTCCGCATGCTGCAAAATACGTTTTATCGGGAAGCATACGGAAAAAGAAGCCAATTCCTTCGGCATTACACGCATGAGCATCGCTCAAATTCATTTCGGATATTTCCTCACTAAGCCTAACTAATGAAGCTTACCTTGTCTGAAAAATAAAGACATTCGCGACCTTAACTTTTTTGAATGTTTATTGCATTTGCAGCTGATCGATCTCATTTTCATATCTGACCGAATAAGAGGTTTCCATATTCATCGAATCAGAAATCTGCTTGCAGTAGAAAGTGTGTTAGTGAATTAACATCAACTCTGAAAATTCGCAATTTAATATTTGATATTTTTGCTAATTCAGGAGGCGTCAATTTATGAAATATTTAGTACAGATGCTCATCTGTCTTAATGGCTTTTTACACATTAGACCAACAGGCCGCGTTTCGTAACGCATTAGACGATCTGTCGGACCAGCCATTAGACTATGCATTAGACCACTTAGCTACTTTGAAAAATGGTCTAGCGTGGTCCAACAACTGTTTAGTCTACCGTGTAAAAAGCTACTTACGGTGTAAAACTTTCATAAAATCGGCTAGATGTCTGTCAATCCGTCCGTTCGTATCTCAGCCTATCCATCGTTCCCTCCAAAGAATCTCTCAAGAACGGCTAAAGCTACGTAAATAAAATTTGGCATTCGCATTGTTGGAGTCTTCATGGTGGGAAAACATAAGCGCATTGTACGAGTATTTATGGTATTTTCCTATTTTACCGCCCGAAGCGTCGAGGTAACGTATAGAGTGAGCGAAGCGAAATACCCAAAGCCGTGATTATAAGGAGGGCCGGGAAGTTCAATTATGAGAAGAGAAAAATCGGTGAGTTGTATAAATAAAAATACAAAACGTTTCCCAGGAATGGAAGAAAAATAATTCTTCTGACATTGACACTTTCGAGAGGGGTAAAATTGAGCTTGAAAATGAAAAAAAAAATAAAAAACATGTTATAATACAACAATTTTCCATTTCCTACCTTCCGTTTTCCATTTTCCATTCGTCCCGGTGCAGGGATTGGTCCCTAATTTATCTAGGCTCGGCTTGTCCGATTGCAGACATAGTTACAGTAACGCCACCGACCTTGATTATCCTATATACATAATATACGAGTATATACAATAATTTAAAAAAAAAAAAACATTTTATTCGTGGCAGAGTTTAAACCAGCCACTGCTGTAATAGGAAATCAATTCTCTACCCATCTAGCTACCACAGCTGTCTTCTTCAGAAGATGGTTGCGCAAATATCAAACTCCTCGTTGAGCTGAAAATGTAAAATCAGCGCTGCTTACCCTGTGAGGTCCTGATGAGTTTATCAATTACTTTTATTAAATATTTCATCAGCTACAGCCTGATAAATTCGTCGACGATATTCTTATAGCACGTCGGGAGTAGTCATGCTTATCTTCTCATCGAAGGCGGGTAATTAAATGAATATACATAAGCGAAGCAAATGCGCTATTATGTATAGGTATATCTACAAATACCTATATATTTGCATAATTGTGCTTCCCCAGCAAATCCACGATGAAAAAAAAATGTTCGACTGATGAGCGATGGTTGTTAGCAGGCTATCTTCCATAGAATAGAACCACACTGCAATGGACCGAATCCGAAGGTGCCCGTAGGGACGGAGCCTAAAGTAGCTTAATGACCGTGAAGGTCAGCCCGTGCCATCTGGCGAAGAAAAAGGCCCCTCAACGAGGTAAACAGCGGCCTATACTTGTGTAGCTCAGTTTCGGAGAAGCGAGCGGCGTTTTCGTCACTCTCGCCCCTGTCCTTTACGTATTAATAAAATTGCATAGGGCTTCATAGGAGGAGACAACACAAACATGGGAGGCAAAAATTGGGAACAATGAAATGAAACCGGAATATAGAGGGCTACGCCCGCAATCCGGGGGTTTTGTAGCAAGCACTTATATTTGTACGCAAGTATCGACTCCTTGCTTCTCTTGGTACCACTTAGATGGATAAAAAAAAACATAATAAAAATGTCTGACCCATCATATAGTATCTTACATGCCCATTCATATTAGGCGATTGTAATGAAACTTAGAACATATTGATGTTGGTTATCCTTGGCCATCTGTACTTTTTATCTCGGACGTGTTTAAGGGATGTAAGGGTGAGCTAACAGTAACTATGGAAATAAACTATTATTAACCTATTTTGAGGAGATATACAAATTCCATTATTTCCCGTTTCCCGTTGCTATTCGGAACCCACCTTCCTGAAAGTTTTCATTTTTCTAAGTGTAACGGTCTCGAAATGCAAGGGGGGACAAATTACGATCTAATATTTTCTCCTCCCTCACTGTTCCCCTTTCTACAAATTTAAAGTAAATGCCAAAAATAAAATGTACTCAACATTACCTTTCTCACAACACCCGACTTGCCTATACCAGTCGATAAACAAAATTTGACCTTAATTTCGCCCCACCCCCGCTCGTTATAGTTGGCCAATTACAACACATCGCCCCCTACCAATCTTTACCTTTTCATAAATGTAATTAACCATAATATGTAACAATAACTGCAATTCGCACTACGAAAAACAACATGCAAGTAGTACTCGCACCTTCGAAGCCGATAGGTGTATTTTTTGTATGAATAGTGTAAAAATGCCTAACTTTAAGTGAATGTACTATTATTAAATATTACACGATTGTAATGAAACTTAGAGACGTTATTGCCTATGGCGTTGGTTATCATTGACCATCACTATTTTTGGTCTCGGGTGTGCCTAAAGGGTGCAGGGGTGTGCTAACTGCAACAATAGAAATGTACTATTATTAACCTTTTTTGATGCGATTTTGAAATTCTATTATTTTTAGTTTTTTATGTTAGTGAAATGCCGTTTTTCTGTAAATTTCCATATTTCTAAGTGTAACGGTCTCGAAATGCAAGGGGCGGGGGACACACTCGGACCACATATTTTCCCCTCTCCCTCTTTTCCCGTTTCTTCAAATTTAAAAAAAAAATCCAGAAATGGAATGTACTCGACGGTACCTTTCTTACGATACCCCACTTGCCTATACCAGACGAAAAAAAAATTTCGACCTTCATTTCCCCTCTATGGGGACCCCCCCTTAAAGTTGACCTATTACGACGCATCACTTTCTTCAGAGAATTATAGTACTTCCACATATTTTCACCAAATTTCATGCATGTAGCTTCAGCGGTTCGTGAGATATTTCATGGACAGATAGACAGACAGACAGACAGACAGACGGACGCATGACCGATTTCATAAGGGTTTTGTTTTACTACAAAACCCTAAAAATGGGGTGATAAAAATGGAATGTGTGGCGCACGTCGCAGATGCCCTCGCGCTCGTATGGGTAGTATGGGTCCTGGTATAATAGGACCCTCGGCCTCTGGTTTTGTACCACCGACAGATCCCTACTCATCAGGTGCTGCCTTTGATCTGCCGGTGGAAGCAGCATTATCAGGATATGGTCCATTACAGGTGGTTTTATCCTTATAATATATTAACACGTGTCCGACTGTAATGTGACCGCAATCCAAAGTTTATACAACTTTTTTTTAATTCTAGTCGCAGTGACGTTGCGCCACCAGTTTATGAAGGGCCTAGAGGTGTGTTTTGCTATGCACCACTCTGCGTCCATCGCAAGCAACGATGAAAAAGATACACAAAAATAGTGCTCTGTGGGTTGATCGCTAATCACGAACAATGTGCGTCGATCGCGTATCTACCAAAACGCACCTTTATTCTACCAATGAACTAAAATCAGTAGGGGCTGTCAAAGTGTACATAAGACAAAACTTACTGTGGTAGATCAGATGTCGTGTGTGGAACTTCTCTCGTATTTGCTTGAAGGATTCCGGTCGATGAAGTTCATTTCGTTTAAATAGCGGTCCTTCTCCTATCTAAATTATTTTGTATTAAGGCTCAATTCAGGTAATTTTCAGGTTCAAGAACATGACAAACGGACGTCCTTAGTTCCCATGCCGCAGATCAGTGAACGATGAGATGTGTTCTTTGGGAAAACATGAGGGAAGGGGATACAAGCAATGTCTAGAGACTGAACATTTGAGACTGCAAACATTTGATTAAAGCTAATAGTGTAAGTGTACTTACTATTTTAACTCACAGAAGAGCCCATGTTACCACTAGTTCTTTGGTCAATAAACATTATACTTTCCAAGGTCACAAATAAACAATATAATTCAAATAATAAAAATATTGTAATTTAGAACATTAACACGAACCGAGCTCAGTAATTGTTTAGGAGAAAGATCTCTTTTTTGGCAATAAGCCGTCAAAAGTTGAGTCATAAAGTAGCAGGAAGATATATTAGCATATACTCGTATACTTAGTTAAGTCCTCAGATAAAATTATTTTTACTGGAAAACATTAGGTTTCCCGCGATACTCAGATTAATACTGGCATCAGTATGGCTTAGGACTGGTCATGGGAGAGTCGACATTTAAACCCCCCGGACCAAAAGCTATAGCATTATCATTATCATTATTATTATTATCAAATGGAAGCTTTCTATACAAGGCATACCGACTTGCGGATCCGGAAAAATCCCTGGCGAAAGTAGTCAGCAGACAGTACTACGTAGTGTAAAGACGACTGATCCTGGAGACTAAACGCCTGTGGTACTTACTATTTTAAACAAAAATTGAATATTATTAAATTATTTATTTGTAAGCTTTACCAGATAAAGTATTTATACATTTTACATGGAGCCATGTTTTTTTATTCGTGCAATATACAATATATTTAATAAAAATTAGAAAACACAAATATTCCCAAATTTATAAGGTACGAAGCGTTTGCTGCCTTTTTCTTTTATATCTGAAATATTATTTAAAAAGGAGACATTAAGTAACAATATTATGACATTTTGTGCGTCTATCTCGCACGAAACCCTATTTGCAACCGGAGTTCAATTGTCTTTTCTTTTTTAATTGAAGTTTTGTCCTCTTTTTGATTCTAAAACTACGCTAATTTAACCGAAAAAAAAAACAACCAAAAAACAAAACAACTAAATCTTTTTTACCAGTAAGTAACGCGTTTGCTGAGAATGAGGTGTGAATCACCTGGAGTTCAATACTTGTGATTTTTTACTTAAATTAATAAAAATTATTTCGACGAAATGTTTCCAAGAAGAAATTTAGTTGTTTTGATTTTATTTTTATTTTATTTTTTTGGCTAAATTTTACGCGTAGTTTTGCAACCAAAAATGGGACAAAATTTCAATTGAAAAAGAAAAGACCATTAAACAATATTTATATTTGTCCGCAATTATACACAACATATATTTTACCTCATTTGAATTTTGGTCCAATTGACGATACCACCTAAAAAGAACGCAAAACGCAATAATTGAATTGAATATTTTAGATTATTTTAGCTTTCGGAGTGAATTTCTTCGATTCATATTTGCTTTAATGATATTTTTTTCTAAGTGGGCGTGGGCAACCATACGCCTATAGGAATCTGTATTCAAACCATTTGGAGATAAATTGGATTTTTCATCTAAAAATTGACAAAAGAAATCCTCTTATCTTAAAACATACCCTAAAATAACAATGTATAAAAAAAAGGTTGGAAAAAAAAATTACCTAGCCCAACCGTTTAAGTGTTGATCACTGTTGCCCTCTACTCGTGCAGGAAGGCCATAGGTAAGAACTGGGGCCTGCAGCCTAAAGCTGTATATTGGTTATACACAGCTGTAGTACGTCCTATACTACTGTACGGAATAAGTGTATAGTGGACGGCACTTCGAGTAACGGCCTATTGCAACCTACTAAGTAAGGTACAAAGGCTAGCGGCGCTGGCTATAACAGGGGCTTTCAGAACAACTCCGTCAGCCGGGCTAGACATGGTGCTCGGCTTGCTCCCCCTGGACATTTGTGGCGAACAGTTGGCGGCTAACGCGGCTCTACGCCTTCGCGAAACTGGCCAGTGGCGCACGTTGAGTGGCGGGCACTCGACTGTACTGGGCAACTTTGATCTCCCTGTGGAAACGGACTATACCTGCGCGAAATACATTTTCGGTCGGAACCACACCAGCTTGATTCCGTCAAGGGATCTATGGTGTGCTAACACGCTTATGACCACCGACTCCATTGTCATCTACACGGATGGCTCTAGGACCGACGGCGGAGTCGGGGCTGGCATCTATTCGGAAGGATTGGGAATTTACTTGTCCTTCCGTCTTCCGGACTTCTGCAGTGTCCTACAGGCGGAGGTTTCTGCAATCCTGGAAGCTCTGAACTGGCTGGGAAATCATGTTATGACCACGAGGGACGTCACTATTTACACGGACAGTCAGGCTGCAATTCGATCACTTGAATCCGTCCTGACTACATCGAAGACCATCGCGAACTGTCGTTTAACCCTCTGAGTGATGGGTGGTTATTTCAACATAACGCTCTGTTGGATACCGAGCCATTGTGGCCTCGCAGGTAACTGCGTCGCGGATGAGCTGGCTCGGGTGGGGACAACCGGAGTTATTGACGGGGACCGCGCTAACATCAAAATGCCAGCCTTATCGTGCAAACTTGCTATCAAAGCAACTGCGGTTGACAGGGCGAACATGAGATGGTTAAACGGCGTTACGTGCCAAACAACGAGGTCGATTTGGCCGAAACTTGACCCTAGCCGCTCCGCCACACTGCTTTCATTGAACAGGAAACACATCGGCAGAGTTGTGAGGGTTATTACGGGGCACTGTCCTATTGGAGAGCTCGCCTGGAGGCTTCGCATTCCTCACAATGACTACTGCAGGAGCTGTGATGACGTGGATGAGGAGGAGAGCGTTCTCCATTTCCTATGTCACTGTCCGGCCCTGGCAGAGAGGCGGAGGAGGTTTCTGGGTTCCCGATTTTTCTGGGAACTGGAGGACCTTAAGGAAGCTAGTGTAATACAGCTCAATCGCTATATTGCCAGCACAGGCTGGTTTTAATGCCTAGGTTTTATTAAGGTGGATTTAGTGGTATCACAACGGACCCAGCGGTGGTCTATGTGTGCTGTGCGTTAGCATGGCAGCCCCTTTACCTAACCTAACCTAAGTGTTGAACACACCGTTCGTTATCCTTATGTAAAAGTTCCCGAATTTCGGTACACATTACTAGATAACTACGAAACGGATCATCTTGATTCTTTTTGCACATTGAAGAAGATAGCTCGTTACGTATTTTGATCTTTAATCATTAAATATAAATCATACAAAAAGTTTTGGCAGGGCGACAAACTTTCGGAAAATTTTCTCGAGTTCTCGATTTTTATCTCTGGTGAAAATCGATTCCCGCATCGACGCATTCACAAGCAGACCTGGAAGTCTCCAGACGCACATACCGTCAACCAAATTGACCACGTCCTCATTTGCAGGAGATGGGCGTCTAGTGTCATGGATGTCCGCTCCTATCGAGGAGCAAACTGCGATTCAGATCATCACTTGGTGAAGACGACCTACAGATGTAGGATTTCCTCAGTGCACCAAGCAAGAATCAGCCCTCCCAAAATCTTTGCGGTTGATAAGCTTTTGAGTGATGCTACAGCGGTGGCGTATACTACCGCCCTTGAGGAAAAACTATCACCTATGCTACACAACATCAGCAACACAGGCGTCCATGGGTTCTGGGAAGAACTCAAGGGTACCATCAAGGATGTCGCAGAGAAGGTCGCGGGATATAAAGCCCGGCGAGCGCGAAATGACTGGTTCGACGAAGAATGCAAAGACTCACTTGACGCGAAAAACGAGGCCTACAGTCAATGGATTCAACGAGGAACCAGAGCCAGAAGAGAAAAATATGACGAGCTACGGCGAATATCGAATAGAATAATTAGACGTAAGAAACGTAAATACTTTGACGAGCAGTTGCTGAACATAAACGAAAACTTAGCTAATAGGAACACCAGACAAGCGTACAAACTAGTAAATACAATTAAGAACGGCTACCAACCCAAGACTAGCCTTTGTAAGGACAAGGATGGAAACATCATCAGCGACACCGATGGTATTAACAAGCGATGGGCCTCTTATTTTGAAGAGCTTCTAAACCGACCATCTAACATCCCCACGCAGGAAGCTCTCGACGATATTGTTGATCTAGGCCCACCCATTCAACCCCCGACAGTAGAGGAAGTTGATCTCGCGTTGCGGTCACTAAAACGAAATAAAGCGCCGGGCGCTGACGAGATTCCAGCTGAACTGCTAAAATTCGGTGGAACGAGTCTAGTTGATGCCATACATCAATTACTCCTGCGAGTATGGGAGAACGAGGAGATTCCAGACGATTGGCGCAGAAGCATCATCTGTCCAATTCATAAAAAGGGAGATAAACTGCGGTGTGAGAACTACAGGGGCATCTCACTAGTTTGTACGTCCTATAAAATTTTGACGAAAATTCTGGGAAATAGAATAAAACCGTACGCAGAACGAGTCATTGGCGAATATCAAAGCGGTTTCAGACCTGGTCGCTCCACAACCGATCAGCTCTTCTCAGTCAAACTGCTACTCCAGAGGTGCAGGGAATACAACGTAAACGTATACCAAATCTTTGTCGACTTCAAGCAGGCATACGACAGTATCGATCGTGGAGTACTGTACAACATCATGCTGCAATTTGGTATTCCGGCAAAATTAGTGCGACTGACAAAGATGACGATGACCAACTCCGTCTCACAAGTCGGTCCAAAATAGACTTACTGATCTATTTGAAACACGCACTGGTTTGAAACAGGGCGATGGACTGGCACCGACGCTCTTCAACCTAGCACTGGAATACGTTATTCGGGCCATGAATATGGACAACAGCAACACGCTACTCATCAAGTCGACACAATTAGCATCGTTCGCCGACGACATCAACATCATGTCCCGAAGATTGGCTGACGCAGAAGAACTTCTGCATACGCTCGATACCGCTGCAAAGGAAGTTGGATTACGTATTAACGAGGGTAAAACTAAAATAATGATGCAATCGGTGACAAGGACACCTGCACAACCAAGCATCAATGTGGGGGACCTCAACATCGAGTTCGTGAACGACTTCATTTACCTGGGTTGCAACCTGTCAAGGGACGCCAACGAAACTGACGAAATCAAACGACGGATACAGTTAGCTAATAAGACTTTTTTCTCGGTTCTCCCCATAATGAAATCGAAGCATGTGCACAGAAACACGAAGCTCCGCGTGTACAAAACCATTATACGACCAGTGCTATGCTATGGCTGCGAAGCATGGACCCTAACTCAAGCCTCCGAAAACATGCTAGACACTTTTGAACGTAAGGTTCTACGGCGAATTTTCGGGGCTGTTTGCGATCGAGATGGATGGCGCATCCGGTACAACCATGAGTTGTATGAAATGTACGATGAGCTGCAAGTCTCGAAAATCGTCAAACTACAACGACTTCAATGGGCAGGGCATGTCCAACGAATGAACGATGATTGCATGCCAAAGAGGGTGATAAATGCAAAACGAGTTGACGGAGCGAGACTGCCTAGACGACCGAGATTTCGTTGGGAGAGCTCAGTATATGTGGACGCCGCGCAGCTTCTGGGCTTCCAAGATTGGATAACGCGGTCACGTGACCGAGATAATTGGAGGACAACAATCCAGGCGGCTAAGGCCCGACGTCGGGCTGTCGCACCACGATGACGATGATGAGATGGAGCATAATAAGGACGTGCATCACCTCTAAGAAAATATTTCCATCGTACAACTACAACTAATGTTAATGAGTAGGACCCACCCTGGTCCACCTACAATGAGTACTGTCGAAGTTGTCAGTTGCTGAATGTCCAGCACTGCCTAGATCGCGGCACCGAGCTTTTGGCAATACCTTGCTCAGAATAGAATAGGTAAGATACTTCACTTAACCAATTCCACTGGTTGGATCTAAAGAAGTTCCCCGGTTAACCCACTAGACAGACTTAATTTCAGAGGTTTATTCTCTTAAGAAGCTTGGGGTATGAAAACGGCGCACACCAGCGCTGATTCGGTGTTTCTCCTTTTGGAGGTTGCCCCACTTAAATCAAGTGTTAAGAAGTATCCCCTCTTTCCCGGCAGAATTAAATCATCAGAAAAAAAATCTTCAATCACCTGAGTATAATCAGCGCAGCCAAATGTCCCAACATTAGCCATTGACCCACAGCTGATTTTTATCGAGTAAACTGCATAATCTTAGTCATCCTCTCTTAACAATCTGTAGACACGAATATCACATCGCCGCTGACTATCGCTAATGACCACGGTTGTCCCTCTCGCTGAGGTAACAACCCAACCTAGAAGCTATGTATCTATCACCAGACAAAAACATTGTTCGGCAAAGACCACAAACGCGGCACGTCAGAGCATCAAAGTGATCAACAACTCAACAAGATAGGAGCCATATTTGCGTCAACGGCAATCACGGAATGCGAATCTCTAAACGAACTTTAATCGACTTGTTGCCGAAGACACAAAGCCCCGTTCATGTTTGGCACGAGAATGATCACAGCTAATTACTTTCTCGTACAAATTACCTATTGCCGAGTCACGGGCCCACATGATTCTGTGGTTTATTACAGCCCATACACGTGCCACAATGTCTTAACGTTTGATTCTTTCACTCCTTTTGCCCGTGGTATGGCCTCAATCCTTCGTGGTCGTGCGTCCACCAGAAGTCAAGTACCTCGCAGCAAGCGACCAAAGTGACCTCCTTCTTCATCATCAGATTGCACATATCCCGCCGATCACGGCGATTTGATCATGAATTTCTTATTGGCGAGGTGGTCTTATCAAATCGGCAAAATATTGTTTCAGTACAGGTGCATGGTCATGCAGGGATTACCAGCTTGCTGTCGAACTAACGAAAATTCTGAAACTATTTCCAGTTCGATGGACTTTGAAACCTAATCCTGAATTTGTAGATTTTATTCTTTACCTTTAAATGGCAACTTTCGTAGATTCTATTTTAAATAGATTCTACTCGCTCTCTTGAAACCCAAAGAGGTATCACTCGACGAATGGCAGCCCCAAACTTCCTTTGTCTCTCTCTACAAGTATCGGCCAATAGTCACGTACGAAAAAATGATGTTGACTCGGATGCTACAGGTTGATCGGATCAGAAGTGGAGCAGGCATGAGAGGTCATCATCACCATGTCCCCTGTTTCGTCACTCCACTACACTACCTGCCGGGAACTCTCTTCAAAAGCTCCAGAAGGCATATAATTACCCAAAATTACGAGGACTTCAAGTGGAGCATCACGTAGTCAATTATTTTGTGGATTTACGGACACAATCGTCATTAGCTTAGCTTCTGGCTTTCCCGCAATAATTCTGACCGCTGCAACTTAATTGACTCTCGACTGGTCACAGAACAAATGAAAAGTATCTCGGTAGTCAATATAATCGATTTCGCGAAGCCTTCGCTCAGGTGAAAAGTAATTAAAGAATTAATTGAGCTTCTGTGATGCACGTCGTCCCATTAAAGCCATGAGACGATTTGAAAAAAAAAACTGCTCATTGTGGAGTAACGAATAAAATTGGCAAATTATGTTGCTGACAATATTAAATTGGATGATAAAAAAACGTTGTTCATTTTTTTCTAGTATTCAGCCACCAGAAAAAAAGCTAAAAGATATTTACCAAAGATACAAACATTAGATACACAGAGTGAATTTTGGATCTTAAGCTTATCGAATAATTGAACCAATATTAACTAAATTTAAAACTTTTTGGAAATATAAATATCTTGTTTGAAAGCTTTTTTTAATCTCGACAAACTGGGCTATTGCTGACTAATAGCCCGGGAGCTAGCAACACTATTTTTTTTTTAAACAAATTTTTAATTTGTTAGTTGTCAGCAGGGCTGGCGAAAGGTGTGTTGAATGTCTTGAGACCTTAAGACGCATTCCAACTCATGACAAGCTACTCGGTCAACTTCTGAAAATTTATAACGCAGTAGGAAATAATGCATGTGTTTTAGAAATCACATTTCCGTCCTTTTGCAGATAATTTTCGTCGCACCTTAAGTTTCGGGTTAATCTAAAGAGATATCAATAAAGTACACTTCAGTTTTGTTTAACAAACGCCCGCAAGCGATTTGCGAGGAAAATAAGATTGAACATGTCGTGATGATGATTTATGATTCCGATGATTTATGATGTATGTAGATATGTTAATTTGCCTTGGCCCCTCCAGGGACATGGGCACGTCAACATCTTTAGCATTTCTATGCCTGGCTGACGTTTCGATAGCAAATCTACTTTTCGGAAGTGCAGTTGCTAGCATGCACCTCCTACCCGCGCCGTCTTTACACTGACTAGCTCGGAGCACTCTTTGAGTTCTGTTATTACTCACACACCCGTTTTCACAATGTCCTGCTAAAATTTATCGTAGGAATAAAGTGCCTGTTAGCACAATTTCATTTTCTCAATGTCTGTTTAGCGTTCATTCGAACGAAAACGCTAAAGGGAACCTCACCTGCTCTTTAAATTTTTCAAATAAAGATAAGCTTCATAAGTCCGACACCAAGTTTCTACTTAATCGTCTATCCAAACCAAATCCCAATACCTTGCAATCGCTATAAAAGTTTATCCGAAACGAAATCCCATCACCTCGCAATCGGCATAGAGAAGGAAGGAAGAAGGAGATGAAACCACCATAACTGTACACTAAATTCTGAATTCGCATGAGCAAGTACACATTCGAGCTCTGCTGTCAAATGAATATGTTTTAACTGCAATCAATTTCTGTCGATAAGCAAGAGAAAGATATCGACTCATTCCGCTCATACTTCACCCTTAATCAGATTGCTTAATTTCTCTTTCACAGTTTCCGTTCCTTTTATCTCTCTCTTCCGAGGCAATCGTTTGAAAGTTTATTCAAAATAAATACCTAACAGGGTGTCTCCGATTGAAAGTTCAACCAGTTTAACCCGATACATTTTTAGGGCACATTGTCCAAATTTTTCGCTTGATGATTGATGGAAATATTTATCAGGTAGTTTATCGCTGGAATAAGTTCATCTCCCCGTTAGCTATTGGGCAGTTTAACGAGATATTGAGAAAGCAGGCCTCAGACCCGGATGAACGCTAAACAGACATTGAGAAAATGAAATTGTGCCAACAGGCACTATATTCATACGGTAAATTCTAACACATTGAGAAAACGGGCCTTGGTGTCGGATTTCTGAAGCTTATCTTTATTTGAAAAATGTAAAGAGCAGATGACGTCCCCTTTACGGTTTTCAATCGGGTGAACGCTAAACAGGCATTGAGAAAATGAAATTGTGCTAACAGACACTTTATCCCTACGATAAATTTTAACAGGACATTGAGAAAATGGGCCTTAGTAAAGTAGGCTATGGAGTTCACAGATATATACAATTATTTTATGCTGTGTATTCGCAGTGTCAATTTCAATTAGTTTGAAATTCCGTTCGTTTGCAAGTAGACAGACTAGTCTTCCATGAGTGTGAATGCCTCTTTAAAACACGAAATTTGCTGAATGCAACTCACAGGAAAAGTCAGTGGAATTGATCCGTATTTTCAAGCCTAACCAAATTAAAATTAAAAGCTATAAAACGTGCGCCTACGTTTTTTTTATTTTTGATTAAAATTAGTAAGCAATTTTTATCAATATTTAGGAGTTAACTTCTTTTCTCAATAACCGACTCGTTTGTTCTTGAAGATGTTGCAGATGAATTTGAGTTGAAATATGAATGACGTTATCTAGGCAGTAATTTTATTTTAGTCCGATTTCTAAAAAAAATGAAACCGGAATATAGAGGGCTACGCCCGCAATCCGAGGGTTTTGTAGCAAGCGCTTATTTTGGTATATAAATATCGGCTCCTTGCTCTTCTTGGTACCAAATAATGGATAAAAAAAAAACATAATTAAAATGTTTTACTTACATTTTACATGCCAATTCATATTACGTGATTGTAACGAAACTTAGAACATATTATTGCCTAAGGTGTTGGTTATCGTTGGCCATCAGTATTTTTGACCTCGACCGTGTTTAAGGCATGCAGGGGTGTGCTAATTGTAACTATAGAAATAAACTATTATTGACCTATTCTGAGAAGATATACAGATTCCATTATTTTCCATGTTTTTTCGGAACCCACCTTCCTGTAAGTTTTTATAATTCTAGAGTAAGTATAACGGTCTCGAACTACAGGGTGGCGCAAAACTACCGTTATGGTTCAAATGCTTAATAACTTAATTTTTATTTTTTATTTTTATTTCAGAATTTTGTGAAGAAAACTTCGGGAATTTGAAATGGAACAGTACACAACACAGCAGCGATCAAAAATTGTTGAATTTTATTTTATTTTTGTTACGGGACCTCTTTGGCGAACGCATTATTTCGTGCAGAAGCGATTTCAATTGGCCCCCACGTTCACCGGATTTAACAGCGCCAGACTGTTTTCTTTGGGGTTATTTGAAAGAAAGGGTATACGTAAATAAGCCAGCGACCATACCAGAGCTAAAACAAAACATTCGCAATGAAATTCGAGCCATAACACCCGAAATTTTACAAAAAGTTATGGAAAATGTACTGGAAAGAGCACGAATGTGCGAAGCAGAAAATGGCCACCACTTGCGGGATATAATTTTTCATACTTAAGCCAAAATTATTCCCCATTAATATACTGTATAACAAAAAAAAAATTATAATAATTAACCATTAAATAAAAAAGTTATTAAACATTCAAACCATAACGGTAGTTTTGCGCCACCCTGTACAAGGGGAAGGGGACAAGTTACGAACTAATATTTTCTCCTCCCCCAATGTTCCCCTTTCTACAAATTTCAAGAAAATGCGAAAAAATGGAATGTACTCAACATTACCTTTCTCACGACACCTCACTTGCCTCACCAGTCGATAAAAAAAATAACCTTAATTTCGCCTCTGGACACCTACCCTCCCCCCCCCCCCCCCTCCACCCGGTTAAGTTGTGTTAGTCAGCGCCCCAACCAATCTTTACCCTTTCAAAAATGATTAATTAAATAACTGCAATTCGCACTACGAAAAACCACATGAAAGTAGTACTCACACCTATGAGGCCGGTAGGTGTATTTTTTGTGTGGATAGTGTCAAAATGCCTAACTTTAAATGAATGCACTATTATTAAATATTATGTGATTGTAATGAAACTTCGGGATATTATTGCCTATAGTGTTGGCTATCATTGGCCATCAATATTTTTGACCTGTGATGCGTTTAAAGGGTGCAGGGGTGTGTTAACTGCAACTATAGAAATGTACTATTATTAACCTTTTTTGATGAGATATCAAAATTCTACGATTTTTGGTTTTCTGTGCTAGTGAAATGCCGCTTTCCTGCAAATTTTCATATTTCTAAGTATAACGGTCTCGAAATGCAAGAGGGGGGGGGGACAAACCCGGATCACATATTTTCCCCTCTACCTCTTTTCCCCTTTTTTCAAATTTGATGAAAATACCAAAAATGGAATGTACTCGGTGTTACCTTTCTCATGATACCCCACTTGCCTATACCAGATGAAAAAAAAATTTTGACCTTCATTTCCCCTCTATGGGGACCTCCCCTTAAAGTCAGCCTATTACAACGAATCGCTTTCTCCGGCGAATTATAATAATTCTACATATTCCCACAAAATTTCATATATGTAGCTTCAGCGGTTCATGAGATATTTCATGGACAGACGGACAGACAGACGGACAGACGGACGCATGACCGATTTCATAAGGGTTTTGTTTTGCTACAAAACCCTAAAATTAACCTTTGGTTTTGGCACTTAGATAGCAGCCCTTTCAAAGTCCTTTACTGAGCATCCTTCTTAAATTCTAATTGACACATTAAGAGGCATTCGTTTCACCGGATTTCGGTATATTTCCAATTTCCATTCAAAACGACAGACGGGTTTCGATCCAGGTCTCGTATGGGATATCATCGGATCAAGGGTTAAAGTGAATTTGTTGAACGTCAACTTTTTCTCGGCCGCTCGCCTCCATACCCGTCTATACTGAGCCCGCAATTCCTACGATGGCTGTTTAAATTCAAATCCATTTCGTTCTTTTCACAAGTGGCCGGTCTTAGAGCGAAACGAACGCGACTATTACTGCAAGTTAATAGTTTGGAAGTATCTTCCAACCAGCCACTTCCTTTTATAAGGATCATTTTATTTTTTGCGACAGTTTTAAAATTTACACTTGACAAGTACTTAATGAATTTAAAATATTTTACTTTTTGAGCCCGCTGGCGGAATGATGATCCGAAGTGTGTTCCATTGAAAAGGGGCCTCAAGCTTGGAGCCCCCAAAGGCTGCAAAATATCCCTTTTGTTTTCTCTTTCTTCAAAAAATGATGAAAATGAAGATTTCCTCAAAGTCAATGTACTAGAATAGAACTCTGGTATTATGGCTACATAATACGATTCTGGAAGCGTTTCTCCAATTTTTTGTCAAATGGTGGACGGGCATATCGTTTGATGCATGCTGTATGCCCATTTTGTTAGTGCGTTAGTTCGTTTGGCCGGGCACTTCCCGTGTTCTGATCATAACCAAATTTGGTACGTAGGTACCTTATGTGACCCTGAGCACGGATTTAATTATCAAGTAGTTTTGAAATTTGGCACAATTTTTAAAGACAGTCGCGTGAATATGTGTTCAAAAGTCCCCGATGATGATGTAATGGTGGATTTGTCTCATCCGTGGTGACAAATCGTCGCACAAAATCGGTGGGATCCCGATTAAATCGGTGCAAAAATTGCTGCGAAAATCGTTTGCGCATTTGCTTTTGATTGGCATTCAGCAAATGCGGCACCCATCTTGCGCAGAGCTTTCACATCTCTAATTCTTTGTGCAAGATGTTTCGCACCCATTCTTCCGATATCCCCACAGCCTCAGCAATACCACTCACTTTTATTCGCCTATCGTCCAACACGATATCATGCACTCGATGGTTTCCGGTGTGTTTGCAATTTTTGGCCGTACTTCACGTGGGTCACCATCGAGAGATGTGCGACCACGTTTAAATTTAGCTGCCCATTTGCTAACGATTGGCATCGAAGGAGCAGTGTCCTCGTAAACTTTTGTTAACTTCGGATGAATTTCCTTATGGGTTAATCCATTAAAAAACGAAGAATTTTATGGCCGCACGATATTCAAGTTTCTCCATTTTAACGAAATAACATCTACTGCAAAAATTCATGTAAACGAACTACTTGAGAGAACAAGTTGAAACTTATCATACGAACTAATGACAAGTGCATCCAAGCAGGAAACATAAATTTTTGCTGATTGTAACTGTATTTCTGCGTCAGGCCGAGAACTTTTCACCTAACCCTCGTTTGTATGGGTATGTACAAAAGTTAAAATAAATAGTATTCACAGTTTTCTTTGCATTTTTGGTAATTTTATGCAGTATTTTTCATGTACTATCATCAAAATCAACTCCTTTCGGTGCACCAACGGGACACCGCTTATCAGCAGACTTTTTTTACCATTAGTTTAATAATACTTAAGATAGTGAAGAATTAAATTATGCTGCCAGCCATTTGACAGGACCTGGCATCAGCAAGAGCAAACACTTTTCTGATAAGCGTGGTCTCCTTATTGAGGTGGCAGGAGTTTTTATTGATAGGTTATGTTATT
This sequence comes from Chloromyia formosa, assembly GCA_964017055.1. Lineage (NCBI taxonomy): Eukaryota > Metazoa > Arthropoda > Insecta > Diptera > Stratiomyidae > Chloromyia > Chloromyia formosa. The sequence continues at coordinate 90,228,835 of OZ024817.1, forward strand.
ACGACAAATAAAGTAATAAACCATACTTTAACAAATATGACAACGGGCTATAACGTTGCGTTACAGATATTATTAGCCAATATAAATACATATTTTGTAACGATTCTATTTCGAATTCCAGAAAATAAAATTCAAAACAGTTTTATAAACTTTGTATATTTTATCCACCAATTTCTAAGTACTTACCAGGTCTCCGCAACTTCTGCTTGAACACGACCCATTCCCGGGCACTACACAGTGGCGTAGCAACTGGCATAGTGTCATCAAACCGCGAATAGTCAACTTCATAGATCTCCTTGTTCGCCACATATCGAACAACGCGATCAAATTTCCTGCCCCACAGAATTTCGTCGTTCAAATAACTCGTCCGTGCTTGCATAACACGCCCTGTAATTTCCAGAACACCTTCAAAAACCACCACAATTTCAAACCGATCGTAGAACAGATCATCCACGGATATATTGAAAAGTGGCGAACTATCGTCAATTTTATGAGTAACAATCATTGGCCATATTGGAAACAAATCTGATCCACAATCATCCATCCTCAGCTTAAGTTCGCTTTGGTAGGCTTCGAGCGTTTCGCCATCATCACCACACCTGGAACGCAGCAGTTTGGCACGTATCCTTGAGCGCAGCACGTTACTTTTCGACAAATCTCCTATCCGAAACATCAGGTACAGGTTGTCGTCGCGTTGACTGATTACCGCTTTTTGTGAGAATAGGACGGTTTGAGTCCTTAATTTTGTTCGTGTTATTTTGGCGTAAAAAAATCCCACGACAAAAGTCGACTGAATAATGCCGAATATATATTGCAGAACAACAAGAAAGATGGCTTCCGGACATTCGTCGGTCAGCATGCGAATACTATAGCCAAGCGTTGTTTGAACTTCTATTGAAAACAGAAAAGTCGAGGTGAAGTCTTTAAGGTTGGTGAAGCAGGGCTCCCACCCAGATTGCTCTGCGAATCAAAAGACGAAAATACAAATTCGCTGTTTTATGTGTAACTTTTGGACAGAGTTTTGAAATTACCTTGTCGGTCTGGTAGATGATCCACTTCAAAATCCTCATGAGCTTCTGCAATCAACCACCAAAATGGCGTAAAGCCAACCCAAGATAGTATGTAGCTTAAGGAGAAAATTAGTAGGTTCCAGCGCCACTGCATGTCAATCAGTGTAGTGTAGGGATCTTGTAGGAATCTTATCCAGTGCACATGCACATTCCTGTGAATTACGTTGCAACTACCATTCTTTAGGACAGCTCGTTTTCGATAACCTTCCATACTTCCAGGACGCTTCATTTGATGCCTGTAAAGTTTGTTTGTTCTTATTTGAGGATTTGTTTATGGTATCTTGAATTAAATTAAACTATTAGTTATCCGTCCAAAATTGATCTAGTGGCAGACCAAAAAATTCGGACAGATTGTTTTCGTGAATTTAGGGCATGGAAGTATCCGCTAGAAATTTTTCTGTAGTACATAGGTACGAGTTAATTCAGTGCTGGAAAAATAAAGTTCCCCAAAACCATTTTATTCCTGTTTTCGCTGAAATTCTTGGAAGTAGTTCCAATGGTCGAAGAAATTAATTCAGTTGGTGAAAATAGCGTAATAAAGAGAAAGTGCAATTTGCGTGAAAAAAATGGGAGAAAGTTCATTCTGGAAACAAAAGCAATATTTGGGATTTGGCACGATAAATTCGAACTACTTGCGAAGTAGTAGAAAGACAGAGTGTTCAAAAGTTTTCAAGAAAATAATTATTGTTAGTGATTTCACAACTGAATTTAGCGCTGTACCTCCAAAAATTCAATTTTTGCATTTTTAAAATAACAAAAAAACATACAAAAATAAAAGAATGCAGCTCAAAAACTAGTCGACTAGATATTTAGATATTTCCTTAAACAATTTTTTCCTTTCGTCATTGACCAAGTTGATATTTTTTGACTGGGCCGCTGCAGATATGAAAATTTAGAGCGTTGCCAACGCGACGCTAGGACTAAATATGGGTTAATTTTGCCATTGCGGATTAGGATTAGTGATTGCCACAGCTCAGTTAGACCAGAGATAGATCCATTTTGTTACCCAAGTTACGTCCTTTCTATATGTTATATAAAACCATCCGCAGCTAACAACAAACCAGAGAAGTCGACCGACATCCACATCTCCTAATTCACCTATTGTAGATGGTCGCAGAAACATTTCCCAATGGTTGACATCCTTTCTATATGCCAATAGGCACGTTTTTTTCAAGATCCGTATAGAGCAGAGCAGGTTAAGACCACACAATTACACTAACAATTTGATCTGAGTTACTCTCGATAGAACGTTAGTGCAGGATTTCTACTCTGTTAAATATTGTAGTTCCACATTTGAAAAGCAGGCGGCACAGGCGTCGAAATTTTAGAACAGTTTACAGTTTGGGAAGCACATAAAGCTCATTTCCTGCCAATAAAATGTTCGTTTTATGTAATTATATGGAATAGTAAACATACAAAATAATTTTGCTGCCTAAAGGAAATTTGTCCGATTGTATTTGTACTAAGGATTTAAGTTTTCTCTTGAAATTTGAGTTGACATTTGAATACTAATTAAACCAAGATACACTTCCTTAGCAAAGACAAAAACTTACTCCGTTAAATTGCTCTGGATCGTTTTTTTCGTCGCTTAACCTGCTCTGCTCTGTACGAAAAAAACGCGCCTAATGTCGTATAGCTACAGAGTAGATGATGAGGAGAGCTCCTCCTCATTCAGATCACCGCAACTCTTGCAGAAATCGTTTATGGAAGTCCAAAACTTTCAGCGTTCTCATCGAAGACGCAATGACCTCTAACAACACCAACCACCATCCTGATCTGAAGTTTTGTCAGTGATAGCAATTTAGTAAAACCATTGAAACTCAGCTCAGGCCAGATCAGCTTTGCTTTCAGACATGTTACGCCAATCATCCATGTAGAGTTTGGCTTTCCAGCAGCCAACTTCAATTCTGATTTACAGGTGGAGAGGGGTTTAGATGTGATCCTGCGAGCCAGCTCGTCAGTTCTACAATTCCTGGCAAAGGCATTGTAGCTCAGTATCATCATCGTGGCGCAACAGCCCGAATTCGGGCGTTGGCCGTCCTCCATTTTTGGAAGCCCAGTAGCTGCGCGGCGTCCACACCTACTGAGCTCTCCCAACGAGATCTCGGTCGTCTAGGCAGTCTCGCTCCGTCGACTCGTTCTGCATTCATTACTCTCTTTGACATGCGATCATCGTCCATTCTTTGTACATGCCCTGCCCATTGAAGTCGTTGTAGTTTGACGATTTTCGAAACTTGCAGCTCATCGAACAGCTCATACAACTCTTCGTTGTATCGGATGTGCCATCCATCTCGATCGCAAACAACCCCGAAAATTCAACGTAGAACCTTACGTTCAAATGTGTCTAGCATGTTTTCGGAGGCTTGAGTTAGGGTCCATGCCTCGCAGCCATAGCATAGCACTAGAGGCATAGAGGCCAATCGTTTGTTAATGCCATCGGTGTCGCTGATGATGTTTCCATCCTTGTCCTTACAAAGGCTAGTCCTGGGTTGGTAGCCGTTCTTAATTGTATTTACTAGTTTGTACGCATGTCTGGTGTTCCTATTAGCTAAGTTTTCGTTAATATTAATAACAACTGCTCGTCAAAGCATTTACGTTTCTTACGTCTAATTATTCTGTTCGATATTCGCTATAGCTCGTCATATTTTCCTCTTTTGGTTCTGGTTGCTCGTTGCGTCTATTCCCTATACTCCTCGTTTTTCCCATGAAGTGAATTTTTGCAGTCTTCGTCGAACCAGTCATTTCGCGCTGGCCGGGCTTTATACCCACGACCTTCTCGGCGACATTTTTGGTACCAATGGTGCGTTCTTCCCAGAACCCATGGACGCCTGTGTTGCTAATGTTGTGTAGTAAAGGTGATAGCCTTTCCTCAAGGGCGGCAGGATACGCAGCCGCTGTAGCATCGCTGAGTAATTTATCAACCGCAAAGATTTTGAGAGGGCTGATCCTCGATTGGTGCCCTGAGGAAATTCTACGTCTGTAGGTCGGCTTCACCAAGTGGTGATCTGAGTCGCAGTGTGCTCCTCGATAGTAGCAGACATCCATCACACTAGACGCCCATCTCCTGCAAATGAGGACGTGATCAATTTAGTTGACGGTATGTGCGTCTGAAGATTTCCAGGTCTGCTTGTGAATGTGTCGATGCGGGAAACACGTAGAGCTTACGACTAGGTTCCTACCTCAGGCGAAGTCGATAAGTCGCTGGCCGTTGTCGTTACATTCTTCATGGAGACTGTCGCCTCCAGTGGGCCCCCGGTGCCAACTTTCATTTCCGACTTTCGCGTTGAAGTCTTCCAGTAGCAATTTGACGTTGTTTGCTGGAAGTAAATAAGTCGAAGAGAGTCTCGAGGCGGGCGTACAACTCGTCTTTTACTGCGTCTTCTTTAACTTCAGTGGGGCATGCACATTGATGAGCCAGAGATTGAAAAATCGAGTCGCAATGCGGATTGCAGACAGCCGTTCATATATGGATTTTTAGTCAGTAGTGTGCGGCTTGCGTCCCGATGGTTTGCCACTTGTGAAATTTGTGTGATGTATATAATATGATATACAATAGTTAATACTCCTTTAACTTCCACGGTATAAGCGTGACAACTGAGAACCCATTTACATAGTTCGCTCGGGAAAAAATACGAGTTTATACTCTGTTGCGATAATCATCTTCACACTCACTTATTAGTATATCGCTAATCTTATAGGAAATGGGTGGAATAAAACAGCAGTTGGAAGCCTATTGATGAATTAAATTCTGTAATGAACCACCTGTAATGAACCATATTATGGTCTGATAGTGCTGCTCCCACCGGCAGATCAAAGCAGCACCTGATGAGTAGTGATCTGTTGGTGGTACGAAACCAGAAGCCGAGAGTCCCATTACACCCAGACCCAGATTCAACCGCGTGGGCGTCTGATCCGTCCGCCAACCATTCCATCCTTATCGACTATTTTTTTTCATTCCCCATTTTTGCCTCCCCTGTTTGTGTTGTCTTCCCCAGGCCTATGAATTTTTGTTAATACGTAAAGGACAGGGGCAACGAGAGGCGAAAACCCCGCCCACATCTCCCGAAATGAGCTACATCAAGCATAGGCCGCTGCTAAGCTCGTTGAGGGGCCTTTTTCTTCGCCAGATGGCACGGCCGGACCTTCACGGTCACTATGCTACCTTAGGCTCCGTCCCCACGGGCATCTTCGGATGCCCACCAAACCGTCCAGTACAATCCGTTGAAGTTAATACAAGTAAAAAGTGAAATGAACAATTGTGGACGACTAACTAGACACAAATTTGACTCATTTTTCAGTAATTGTTCCCATCGCTTCTGTTATTCATCCCCTTCACCAAAATGTCTTGCGATCAACTATCATTTTTAACGACAGTTAATAGTAGCTGTCCGCGGAAAAAATATCTTTAATTACTTTTTTGGTGAGGCATGAACTTAATGTTCACTAGAATATTCAATTGGGTGTTTCATAGACGGTAGGAGGAGCCTTCCAACTGGAGTGGGAATAACACCTAATATTATACTTGGTACTTGGATGACGCGTACAACTACTTAATTTACACATATACGAATAGTAGAGAGTAAAGATAAAAATATGCATAAAGATTTCGATTTAACTCAGAAATACGCGTAGATATGCCATTTACAGAAGGAAAAACATAATTGATGATGTGCTCGCATGTGTAGGAGATAATATTTTTAAATTAAGCTAAATGATAAATCAATGAATAATTATCATGGCCTTATGAGCGACAATTCCATCACTTACCGCCTAATTGAACAAGAACACCATTCCTTCGAGGACGCACTTGTAGAGACCGAAGCTTGAGGCGATGGAAGCGAAGCCCTTTCATTGTCCTGACAGACGGGCGCCCCCGCTGACAAATCGATCACTTTAGACATATTTCTCTTATTTTTTAATCAAATTAACAGTCTTTTACAATTTAGGCACTTCACAAATTGCTTATTTGCACACTTTTTAGAGCAAGACTAGACATCCAGAATCACTGAGCAACAAATACCTAGTATCCAAAGAAGCATATTGCAAAGAACTGAACTTTTTTTATTTTCAACTAAGCTTAATCGAGCCCCGCTTGAAGTGGAAACACACACATACAGATGTAATTATCATAATAAAAAATTCTCTTGTATCGCCTGTCGGTTATCACACTTTAGCGTTAGTATTAAAAAAATATTCCAGTTAACTATACTTGAGACATCTATGAACATTTTTTCCGCCGGATTTTACTAGAAACTTTGGATCTTCGGCCTTAATCGGAGACACCAACAGATTTAATGATAGGCAGTTGATAAAAAAAAATACTTCGAAAAATCTGGTGTTAATTGAATATTTGGTTTCATCCACAAGAGAGATAATTGAAGGCTCTCGGTAAATTTACGCTAAAAGAACGTTTTATTGTCACATTATGGTGCTAGTGACGAATATTATTGGATTAGATTTTACACCTTCTTAGAAATCAGGTTGTACTTTTATTCAACAACCAGTATCTACCGGCTAAACTTTCCAGATCTAATCATCGTATTTACTCTTATTTCGCAAATTTGCTATACGCAAATTTTCATGGCAAATAGAAACAGAAAAAAATGTTAATAAACAGATGAATAGTTCTCACTTTATTGACTTTGTACATATGCAAGTATCTTGATGGTTTTCTTCTAATTCGCCATTAAAGTATGATACCCTCATGTCATTCACCATAATAGTTTTCAAATGGTATACTCAGTAGATTGCATTCATTTAGAAAAATTTTACCTATTTTCCTAATCATTTATTGGATCTCTGCACTCGATACAAGTGTAGCTTGTTTTCAAAATCAACAAAATTATATAGGATGTCCGTTCCTGAGCTAATGCACCACCACCTTATGAGACTCCTACAATTGATGATAGATGGAATGTCGCTAAGGGCTCATTTATTTCGTGCGGTGAAACTTTTGCGGGGAGATTGGAACGCGGTAGAAGGCCACTCATTAGTGACCCTACATGGTCTCTAATCTGGCACGCAAGAGAATCAAAGAACCAATTAACTCAGCTACTAACGACGCAGTCAAAGATCAGCCTAGAGCTGAATACCGTTCTCTTCAAAAAAGCGTGCAAAGAAGCGTAAGAGGGGACAGGGGACGCAATGTCAACGTGCACCAAATCTTTGCCGAGTTTAAGTAAGCATACGACTGTATCGATCATGGTGTACTGTACAACATCATGCTGGAATTTGGTATACCAGCAAAACTAGTACGACTAGCAAAGATGACGATGACCAACTCCGTCTCATAAGTCAGGATCCAGGAGAGGTTGAATGATCCTTTTGCAACACGGACTGGTTTGAAGCAGGCCGATGGACTGGTGCTGATGCTCTTCAACCTAGCACTTGAATACGCTATATATTCGGGTAATCGATACGAACACCAGCGGAACGCTACTTATCAAGCGGACACTATTTATAGCGTCTTGACACCGCTGCAAAAGAAGTTGGACTAGCATCAACGAGAAAAAAAAAATAATGACGCAATCAAGAACCGTGATGCCAGCACCATTGAACATAAACGTAGGCGACCTCAGCATCGAATTCGTAGACAACTTCATATACCTGGGTTGCAACATGTCAAAGGACGCTAACGAAACAGACGAAATCAAATGACAGATACAGCTAGCAAACAAGACTCTTTGCTCGGTCCTTTCCCTGACGAAATCGAAGCACGTGCACAGAAATACGCAGCTCTGCGAATACAAAACCATCATACGACCAAAGCTATGCTATCGCTGCGAAGCCTGGAAGCCTCTGAACACATGCTAAACACATTCGAACGGAACGTCCTTCGGCGAATTTTCGGAGCAGTTTACGACCGAGATGAATGACGCATCCGGTACTCCGATGAGTTGTATGATCTGTACGATGGGCTGGAAATTTCGAGAATCGTCAAACTACAACGTCTTCAATAAGCAGGGCATGTGCAACGAATGGACAATGTTCGCATACCTAAAAAAGTATTGAACGGACGACGAGTTGACGAATTTAGAGTGAAAAATTAATAAAATGTATATGCGTTGTCAGATATACAGCTATTAACAAAAAAATTAAATACAAAGTATCTACACTGCATGCAGATACATCGAAACATGGATATGTCTTATTCCTACCGAAAGCGTGGGATGTGTTTTGTCGAATGATTTCATCCAGTATAACTATACTGGGATCTTTATAAAACTTACGTCGATATCTTCAGCACAACAGGTTACAAGCAGTCGGTAGCCAAAGACATAGCCGTGTTTCGCTGTATCTGCATGCAGTGTAGATACTTTGCATCATTTCCCACCAAAAGCCAATAACCTGTCTTCCAAGAACCAATTCCCGATAAACCCGCCCCAAATCAAACTTAACACCCCCTTTAAGAGACAGAGAGACATACCCCATTGAAAAATAACGTCTCCGTATGAACCCGATACACCCGTTCTAATGAGATTGAACACTCAACCACATGAGACAGATAGACACGCCCTATTGAAAGTCAACATTTATGCTGCTAATACATCGTACCGTATGTGAAGCTTTTGTTCTATGTTTATAGCACGTAGTATAAATCCGCCATTTTGTTCTATATGTTTATTGCACGTGTGGTGGGGGCCCACATTGTAAACCAGTCAGACCTCAAATCGCCGCCATTGCAAATGCACAACCATAATCGCTGGATCACCCGATTTGGCTCCAATTAACTTCATCCACTCTCGCTCATCTTTGGGGGGGGGAACTATGTACACTCTCTCAAATTGCGTCTGCGCATGTCCAAGTGTTAGTAAACTGACTACTTGCTACTTTTTCTGGGATCCTAGTGATTCAGATAGTACAATGGGTGCTATTTTAAATCGGCCACTACATTCATTCTTGCCGTCCACAACGTCAACCTTTATCGCTATCAAATCAACATCTCAATATGTACACACAAGATCCCCGCAAGCGCGCCGCCCGCGCGGATCCACAAGCAACAGCCATGCACAATGACCACTTCACTCAAACGACATGCACAACGAGAATACAAAAATTTTCAATGGGCTTGTTTCCTCTTCTGACCCCCGAGTAGAAAAACAGACATTTCGTGTGACGGACAGATTTTTAGGATGACCCCCAGCTGTAAGACATATCCATGTCAAAAAAATATATCTTTAACTTTTCTTATTAAGCCAACAGGACCCACTCTTCCTCCCTAAACTACCCCGTCATGACACCCGACCATTTGAAAAGTTTGTGTTCCGCCATCTACTATGTACTCGAAACCAATCAACAACCGATTTTGAGCTTTTTTGAACTGCTGCATACTCTTAGGCATTTTGTGTGTGATGTGGATCGTATCCAACAGTGCACACGGAGCAGAACCGTCTACCCGATCCCAAGCTCAAGTTATCTACAAATCGATATTATTTTTCTCAATTATCTCGACCGAAAAGAGAGAAGTTAATGTCGATTAACTCGAGATAATTGAGAAATCGGAGATAATTCAGAATTATCGTATACGTGTGTTTACGGTAATACTTGTGCATTTGGGTATTCGTGTTGTATAATAATTGAACACGGATACATTGAACGATAAACAACAGGGGGATTCATGCTCACGTCGTTAACGTCGTATTTGTCGTAAAGTTGTAAGCTTCTGTCATTTTACTATGCAGATGACAGAAGTTTTTAACTTTATGTGCTTCTCAAACTGTAACTGCTCGAAAACTGCGCCGCCTGCATTGCAAAACGCAGACTACTTAACACAGTAGAATTATTGCACTAACCTTCTATTCAGATCGGCTCAGATCAAATTGTTAGTGCAATTGTGTGGTTTCAACCTGCTCTGCTCTATATGGGTCTTCAAAAAAAAACGCGCCTATGACTCGATCTACTTGCCACTTACTGTCAAGAAAGCTAAAGGTTCCAAACTGCAACTGTCCGAAAACTTCGACACCTGCGCCGCCTGCATTTCAAAACGCTGACTACTTAACAGAGCAACATTCTTGCACTGACGTTTTCTCCAGAGCAGCTCAGATCAAATTGTTAGTGTAATTAGCTGCGTTTTTTTTCGTACAGAGCAGAGTAGAGCAGGTTAAGCGACAAAAAAAACAATCGAGAGCCAATTATGGCAGCGAACACAAATGGGCCATGTCTTTTCTGGGAGTGTGTCTTGGTTTAATTAGAATTCAAATGTTAGCTCAAATTTGAAGAGAAAACTTAAATCCTGCGTACATATACAATCGGACAAGTTTGCTTTAGACAGTAAAATTATTTTGTATGTTTACTATTCCAAATAATTACTCAAAACGAACATTTTTTTTTTTTTAAAGGAAATAAACTTTATGTGCTTCTCAAACTGTAACTGCCCAGAAACTTCGACACCTGCACCGCCTGCATTTCGAAACGCAGACTTCTTAACACAGTAGAACTCTTGCACTTACCGTCTATTCAGAGCAGCTCAGATCAAATTGTTAGTGTAATTGTGTGCTCTTAACCTGCTCTGCTCTATATGGCTCTTGAAAAAAACGCGCCTATTGTGTGATCTTAACTTGCTCTGCTCTATATGGCTCTTGAAAAAAAAACGCGCCTATTATGACTCGATCTACTTGCTGTCAAGAAAGGTAAACGTTCCAAAGCTTTAGGACCAGATGGCATCGCCTTGTTGATGCTAAAGAATCTTGAAACTGCGGGCATTGAGTACCTAACGACCACTCTCATCGCAAGTTGTTCCCGAAATATGGAAGACAGGAAGGGTGATCCCCATATTAATACCAGGGAAAAGGGAACACTTGGTGACTACGAGTAGTATCGCCCAATTTCACTGCTCTCACCTGTTACCAAAACGCTCGAAGTACATCCTCGAGCATGGAAACTACTGAGTCCCAGATTAACTCGCAATTTACCGGTAGTTACGCGGTTTCGTCGCTCGAAGAAAGCTTTGCTCAGCGGACAGCGTCCTCTCCAGAGATATAATTTGTGGGAAATCTTCAGCTTCTAGCCTTTGAAATCTACTGGACCCGACGGTATAATTCTTCAGATATTGTGTATCCATGGCTAGAGGCCATTCTAACGGCCTGCCTTAGGTCATTTCCTAAGCATGTAAAATGAAACCGGAATATAGAGGGCTACGCCCGCAATTCGAGGGTTTTGTAGCAAGCGCTTATTTTGGCATGTAAATACTGGCTCCCTGTTCTTCTTGCTACCCCTCAGCTGAATAAAAACACCATAATTAAATGTTTTACCCATGATATAGTATCTTACATGCCAATTCACAAAAAGACTGCATCTGTCACCTCTCAAAGTAATAGTTTTAATACGAGAAGCTGTAGATAGATATGTATGTATACGAGATAAACTGTCCCACTCTTCGAGATGCTTAACCATTCATATTAAGACGACATTGCAAATTGCAAACTTGTGTAACGGCTTCGAAATTCAGGGCGGCTGGGACAAATTACGGTCTAATATTTTTTCCTACTCCACTGTTCCCCTTTCTACAAATCTCAAGAAAATGCCAAAAATGGAATGTACTCAACATTACCTTTCTCACGACACCCCACTTGGCTATACCAGTGGATAAGAAAAATTTACCTTAATTTCGCCTCTATGTGGACCCCCCCCCCCCCTCTTAAAGTTGGCCAATTACAACACAACGCTATCTCCAGCAAATTATAGCATTTCTACACATTCTCGCCGAATTATGTGTGCAGCTTCAGCCGTTCGTAAGATATTCTATGAACAGACGGACAGACAGGTATTTGACCGATTTTGTAAGATTTAAGACACAAAACCCTAAAAAAATTAATTGTGTGAATAGTTATTGTTAGGATCACCAATCACCAATCTTCACCCTTCCAAAGTTGGTTCATTAAATAACTGCAATTCGCACTACGAAAAACAACATGTAAGTAGTACACGCATATCTATGCGTGAGGCCGGTAGGTGTATTTTTTGTGTGGATAGTGTCAAAATGCATAACTTTAAGTCAATGTACTATTATTAAATATCATGTCATTGTAATGAAACTTAGAGGTATTATTGCCTATGATGTTGGTTATCATCACCCATCAATATTTTTGACCTAGGGTGGGCTTGAGGGGTGCAGGGGTGTGCTAACTGCAACTATAGAAATGTACTATTATTAACCTTTTTGGATGAGATTTTGAAATTCTATTATTTTTAGTTTTCTACGCTAGTGAAATGCCGCTTTTCTGTAAATTTTCATATGTCTAGCTATAACGATCTCGAAATGCAAGGGGGGGGGACAAACTCGGACCACATATTTTCCCCTCTCCCTCTTTTCCCCTTTCTTCAAATTTGAAAAAAATTCCAGAAATGGAATGTACTTAACGGTACCTTTCTTACGATACCCCACTTGCCTGTACCAAACGAAAAAAAAATTTCGACCTTCATTTCCCCTCTATGGCGACCCCCCCTTAAAGTTGACCTATTACGACGCATCGCTTTCTCCAGAGAATTATAGTATTTCTACATATTTCCACCAAATTTCATGCATGTAGCTTCAGCGGTTCGTGAGATATTTCATGGACAGACGGACAGACAGACGGACAGACGGACAGACGGACGCATGACCGATTTCATAAGGGTTTTGTTTTTATACAAAACCCTAAAAATGGATAGCAAATTATTGGTCTGGACTGGTCGACAATCATTTACCGAATTCCGGGACAAGAAATCCAATCTCAGGAGAATTAAACAGGGTGTCCCAAATGAATTAGTCTTATAACCTACTCCGTTTAACATCTATCTATCAGGAATTCCACCACCGCCAGAAGGACTCCAGCTCATCACCTACGCGGATGCTTGTTACACTCTAGCTTCCGGTAATGACATTCCATCGATTTATATGTTGATCAACAGGCTGGATGTTCGTGGGGTATGAATAAGGAGACCCTGTTCGTTACATAGCCATTGGAAGATTGGTGGGCAACTACGCAGCACCCGCTTGGTCCCAGAACCTGAGTGATGAGTTGCAAAGTCGATTACGGGACTCAATCCCAACCTTGTACTACAGGACCGGCCAACAACTATTTCGCTTTCTGGAAATAGCTACCCAGATCGATCAGAACTACACTTGCGCAGCTTCGATCTGACTGGTGCTCCAGTCTTAATTCGTACTTGTCCCGAATCGACCATGATATTCTGAACATATATTATGTCCAGCCTATAATGGTACCCCGCATATTATTGATCATATAATCAATTGTTTAGCAGCTGCAACATAATTAACACAAAGAGCTCTGTGGAAGGCTACGATGAAACCGCGATTTTTCTTGGCCTCAGAACCACTGAAGACGTTGCTACTACGACAACATCATCCACATGCCATAGGTAATACTGCCATGGCAAGTCGATGGCAAATAGGGAGCCTCAACATGCACTTGCAAACGACTAGTCTAGCAATATGAGTCCAGTCACTCACTCGAGTAAGATTTATAATAGGCCTGTCACAATGATATTGTTGAAAGCCCGCCTCGTTATTTAAGAAGGCTGCCAGGGTAATTTAATTTTTTGTACGGATTTTTTGTATCGTCCCGACTACTTTGTGTAGCGCCGGTTCCAATGACCTGACCGAAAGATATGGATGCTGGTTAGCACACAGTCCCCTGACATCCATCGGGTTTTGAATGTGAGAAACCACCAGCATTTCTAACGTTTTAGCAGAAAAAGAACTGAAATTCTTCATATTATGGTGATTCAACCTGCCTAGTTTCGGAATGAAGACCACTCACGATTTTGTCCATTGTTCGGGTATTGTCCCGAATCTTAAGCAGAAGCAATAAATAGGCTGCAATATGGGAATGATGGCCCTGTCCGCTCTTTGGAGCATACCTGGCAAAACTTCACCAAGGGTTTGAATGTGCGTATTCAGGCCTAACGAGAGGAAAGAGGAAGGAGGAACGGGGTGATTCCCCCGGGCCCGGGCTTTCAAAGCGGGCCCGTGGTTTTCAAAAATAAATGTTTTTTTTTCATTATGGTGCTTTGAACTAGGATACATTACAAGTTCTGTAGTGTTTTGAGGCCGTAAACTACAATAGATTTCACGCTTTGGCACTAGTGCCAGGGTACACATGTTCGGGACTCGGCCTGGGGCCCATAATATTCTTTAAATTGTTGTCGACTGAGGGCTTCTATTTTTGGTGGTTTTTGGGCCATTCTTTTTACGTTGCAATTTCACCTTTCGTTCAGAAACTACTTTCGTGCTTCATTTTGTTGGATAGCCCCAGGAGCGAACTAGACCACCGCGCAAATGCCCGTTCAGCTCTGTACGTTCGAAAGTTTCCAAGAAAAGTTCTCAGAAAATTCAAAACGTTTCATTTTTTATTATGAAAGAAAGTATGAAGCCCGAAAATATTCTTGTATTTTATTTCCTCGAAGAAAGTTTTTTACTAGAGTTAGCCGTTTGGAAAATATTTTCCTTAAACCAAAAACAAAGTCGTTTTTAATTTTTGACAGATTCTGCCTAAATGTCATTCGAATTCTTGAGCACTTTTGGTATAGTGATCTCGAACTTCAGTTATAAAAAAAAAGGTTTTTTGATGATATTTAAGCGTATTTTGACTGGGTTCAATGGGAAATTCGCTTTTCATCGAAGTTTGTAATTAATATCAAATCTGAAAGTTGCTTAGAGTTTAAAATGACTAGATCATTACTTCGATTAATTTATTTCTGACAAAAAAAACATGCATCCCATCACACGATTTGAATCGTCAAGATATATTTTTTCTTAATTTTTTGGTTGTTTTCCATGAAACTTAGTTTCGGACTTTTCGTATAATTTTGAATTTTTGAAAAATCTTTGCAACCCCCCGGAGGGTCACGACCAACACCTTGAGAGCCAATGCTATTGACAGTTCTTCATTGACCTTTGCGTCATTGGCTCAGACCGATGCGCGACATCTTAATTTATTATATCTACCTATTAACTAAACGCAATAAACAAAACACAACACAAACTAGACAATATTTTTATAATTTACGTGTTTGTGATTTATAAATGAATCTCGAGTGCCGCAAACAGACCATGCTGAAGAACGCAAGCAAACTATGTACTATCGAATCCTGGCCGCCGTCAATTCGCCCACACAATCTGCATGCGTCTTATCAAATATCTTCTTTAATTTTGAATTAACGAAAAAGATCTTATTCGGTGTACATCATCGTAAAGCATAAATTTGATCGCAAGCCTATAAAAAAAAATTATGCTGTTATTTCCTGATAAAATAATTATTAATAAGGACACACCTATTTATGCTAACAATGCTACTAGGATTTTACTTAAGCCTCCGATGGAGCGAAAGACTGCTGACGAAGCATAAACGTAGTCTCATCTGTAAGGATAAAATAGCAAATGATCATCTCTAAAAAATTTCATACAATGACGACAAAACTCACCAGGAGTTCTTGAGCCATCCTTGAAACATTCCAATTCTTTAGCGCTGCACAGCGGAGTGTCAACCGTTGTTGTTTCATCGAATTTCGAATAGTCAATTTCATACGCCTGTCTATCCTTCTGATAACTAATAACAGGATCAAATCTATGACCCCATAGAATTTCATTGCTCAAATAGCTCGATCTTGCCTGAGTGCTTTGTCCTGTCGACTCAACAGTTCCTTCCAGTATTACCACTATTTCAAACTTCTCATTATAAAAGTCGGTGGCCGACATATTGTAGAATGGTGAATTTTGATCAATTTTATGTGTCACAACCATTGGCCAAATAAACAACAAATCCGATCCGCAGTCGTCCGTTCCGACCTCCAATTCGGTGTGGTGAATGGAGAACACTTCGCCCTCCTGGGTGCTCTTAGGCCTGATGAGTTGCGCCCGAACATTGGCACCTATGATGTGACTCTTTCGCATATCGCCTACACGGAACATCAAATAGAGATCGCCATCTCGTTGACACACAACGGCTCGTCGTGAAAACAGCAGAGTCTGAGTTCGCTGTTTGGAACGTGTCATTTTAGCGAAGACATATCCAACCATAAATGCTGTTAACATCATGCCAAAGATTGACTGGAAGCACACCATAAAGATGGCTTCAGGACACTCCTCGGTCACAGTGCGGACACCATAGCCAATTGTAGTCTGCGTTTCGATCGAGTACAAAAAGCAGGACGAGAAATCCTTGATATTCAAGACGCACGGAGTCCAACCGGAATCAGCTGGAATTTGTCAAGAAAAAAGACCTAGATTGAAATGGATTACCATAGACGAGTTTCTACGACGAATCGTTTTTCTGATTCTTGCATCTTTATTCTGATTGTCTTAGAAACGCTTTCCAGTGAGGTTTCGATCCAGTGCAACACGATCCAGGAAACATCATTTTCGGATCATAATATTTTCCGATCCATTAGCGGTCCATGTTACCTAAACTATTGAGACAGCTTACAGCTGATACCTGTGGACGTGTTTTCAGCTGTTGTGGTGTTCTTTAGCAATGGATCGTAGCTGTTTCAGAGACAAGTGATTATTCACGAACCTGGGCCTGCATCAGAACTGGACCATGTCCCCAGTGGCGTAGCTAAAGTATTTAGCGACCGGGGTAAAACTTCAGTATGATGTCTCGCCCCCTACGCCCCCCCCCCCCCCTCCCCCAAGCTACGCCACTGGATGTTCCCGACTTTGATGTTTTGAGACCGCGAACAACGAGTTTTCAGAAAATAGGTTACCTTGATTTGCCGGCAAATGCATGTCCTCCAGATCGCCATGTGTGATTGCGATTAGCCACCAGATGACGGCAAATCCCAGCCACGAGAATATGAAACTCCATGCAAATATCATCAGTGTCCAACGCCATTGTAGATCGACCAGTGTTGTGAATGGGTCCTGAAGAAACCTGATTCTATGACCACCAAGTCTGGCTAGGACAACGTTGCAGTCACCGTTCTTTAGAATTGCTCGTCTTCGATAGCGGTTAAAGCTGCCTGGTCTCATGATTCGGTTCCTGGAATTAAAAGAATTTTTCATTTGTAGTAATCAATTTGTAAAAACTGCGTTTATTTAAATTCAAATGTGTTTATTTCACAACTGACTGTAAAATGGATTCATTCATCTTCGTCGGAGGCTGAGCTCATTGCCATCTTAATTATACAAGCCTACGCTCAGCTGATCGTGGTGAATTCTGACTTCTTCTCTGACGTCAATGTTACGTCATTCATGCCTTGCCAAGGCAGGGACTACACACGACGCTGTCCCCGGCACGACATGTGTTTACAATTGGAATTGTGTCACACAGCATAAAAAGGTAGTGGCGAAAAAACGTTGTTCGTTATTCTTGTAACTAACGGCGCGGTGTCATTACCTCTTACCTGTCCAATTGACTTGATAAAATCGCACTGAGCCTACATTGTTGTTAATAACATTGACCCCTCCATGCGCGCCCATGCTATCAATATCTCCTGTTGACGTTTCGAATACATATATGTATGTATTTTTAGGATGGTGTAGTTGCTGGCAGGCAATTCCTGTCCGTACCATCTTTATACTGACAAGCTCGGAGCGCTTTGGGAGCCCTAGTAGTAGCCACATGCAGTTTGTAATAAACCATATTCTGGTCTGGTTTTGCTGCTTCCACCGGCAGATCGATGGCAACACTTGATTAGTAATGATCGGTCGGTGGTGCGAGACCAGAGCCCTACGGACCCATTACTCCCGGGCAAAGAAGCGAGCATGAGGGCGTCTGCGCCGTCCGCCAAGCATTCCATCCGTATTGCCCCATATTGTTTATTATTCCGTTTTTCTGCCTCGCATGTGTATGTCGTCTTCCCAAGGTCTATGAATTTTTGTTTATACGTAAGGGAAAGAGGCAACGAGCGGCGAAAACCCCGCCCACGTCTCCCGAACTGAGCTACAGCAAGCATAGGCAGCTGTTTAGTTCGTTGGGGGTCTTTTTCTTTGCCAGATGACATGGCAGATGATTATTATTAAATATTATGTAATCGTAACGAAACTTAGACATATTATTGCCTATGGTGGTGTTGGTTATCGTTGGCCATCAGTACTTTTGACCTCGGACGTGTTTTTATCGGGTGTAGAGGTGTGCTAACTGTAACTATAGAAATAAACTATTATTAACCTATTTTGAGAAGATATACTAAACCCATTATTTTCCATTTTCTATACTATTCGGAATTCACTTTCCTGTAAGTTTTCATATTTTTAAGTGTAACGACTTCGAAATGCAAGGGGGCTGGGACAAATTACGATCTAATATTTTCCCCTACCCCACTGTTACCCTTTCTAAAAATTTCAAGAAAATGCCAAAAATGGCATGTACTCAACAATACCTTTCTCACGACCCGCCACTCGCCTATACCAGTGGACAACAAAAATTTGTCCTTAATTTCGCCTCTATGTGGACCCCTCCCTTAAAGTTGGTTAATTACAACACAACGCTTTATCCAGCGAATTATTGCATTTCTACACATCCTCAGCGAATTTGATGTGCGTAGCTTCAGTCGTTCGTGGGATATTCTATGGACAGACGGACAGACAGACATTTGACCGATTTTGTAAGATTTAAGACACAAAACCCTAAAAAAAGAGATTGTATGAAAAATTATTGTTAGAATCACCACTCCGACCAATCTTTATAATTCCAAAATTGGTTCATTAAATAACTGCAATTCGCACTACGAAAAAGAACATGCTATTAGTACTTGCACCTATGCATGAGGCCGGTAGGTGTATTTTTTGTATGGATGGTGTCAAAATGCCTAAATTTAAATGAATGTACTATTATTAAGTATAATGTGATTGTAATGAAACTTGGAGATGTTATTGCCTGTGATGTTGGTTATCATTGGCCATCAATATTTTTGACCTCGGATGCGCTTAAGGGGTGCAGGGGCATGCTAACTGCAACTATGGAAATGCATTATTATTAACCTTTTCTGATGGGATTTCAAAATTCCATTATTTTTAGTTTACTACGCTAGTAAAATGCCGCTTTTCTGAAAGTTTCCATATTTCTAAGTATAACGGTCTCGAAACGCAAGGGGGGGCAAACTTGGACCACATATTTTCCCCTCTCCTCTTTTCTCCTTTCTTCAAAAATGAAAAAAAAAATACAAAAATGGAATGTACTCGATGGTACCTTTCTTACGATATCCCACTTTCTTATACCAAACGAAAAAAAATTTCGACCTTCATTTCCCTTCTATGGGGACCCCTCCTTAAAGTTGACTTATTACGAGGCATCGCTTTCTCCAGAGAGTTATAGTACTTCTGCATATTTCCACCAAATTTCATGCACGTAGCTTCGGCGGTTCGTGAGATATTTCATGGACAGGCAGGCAGACTGACGGACAGACGGACGCATGACAGATTTCATAAGGGTTTTGTTTTTACTACAGAACCCTAAAAAGGCTAATAAAAGGGGGAAAAATTTTTTCCACTTCATTCCTTTTCTAGCATTTAAACAGACACTTTCACAGAATTTCAGGACGTAGTACTCAGTTATTCACTATCCAAACTACCGCATAAACCCTCCTCATTTGTTCACTAGTTTCCACTGTGCCATGTTTTCCTGGCAACTTAAAATACTTCCTCGTAAACAGTTAGGTACTTCCAAAAAGATTACTCACCTCTTTACCAAAGAGCCATCGGACACTTTCAGCGGTTCATAGTACGTCCCAGGCGATGGAATAGACGTTGTTCCATGGAGAATCGGCGGTTGCCAGTTGCCATTCAGCAAAGACTGTTCATCCTGTCGAGTTGGCGAGTCCGAGCCACCGGCCACTCTAACGCCTACCAAATTCATTTCCGTTTGCTGTTGTATTTAGTGTGGCTACCGAAATTTTGATCACCTGACAAAAATCATGCACAATCCGGCAAAGTTTCACTAAGAAGCCTCGAAAATGCCAAACGGATATTAACCGAATAAATTTACTAATTGCGACCGTGGCTCGTTGAAGACTGATCCGAAAAGATCAAAAGATATTACTAAAATTGAAAATTGAGCAGGCTAAAGGATGATCCCCCTAGGTTTTAGTAAAGAAATATGAATTTCTTCATATTTCATATAAGTTTTGGTTGAATAATATGCTAATATTCTGTAAATTTGTTACTATCATATTGGTTATAAATGCTCTGAACGATATGCTAATTGGCTATTTACCTCACTTGCGAGGCACGAGTCATTTGATCGATATTGGGCAGTGTTGTTGAGTTAAGAGAATTTTACTGCATCTAAGTGAGGTATATTCACGATAGGTTTAAGGATTTAATGCGGTCATAAGTTAGAAAATAAGGAGCCCTCTCTACATTTGAAGAATTATTTCCAGTTTGTTAATTTTATGTTAAGAAACGATAAAAATACTCAACCGCAAATTCCATAAATTTTACAATTTAAAATTAAAAACACCTTATTGACTTTGCTATTATACTATACAATATAATAGCAAAATCCATAGTGCGTTTTAATTTTAAATTTTAAAATACTGTAGAGTTCGCTTATAACGAACCCGGTTATAACGAACTTCCGGTTATAACGATCCAATTTCAAATGATCGAACGAAAAATATATAAATTCAGTACATTTCCTACCGGATATAGCGAACCCGCTTTTAACAAACTATCCGGATATAGCGAACCAAATCCTACAAAAAAAGGTCCAGCGTTCCGCTTATAACGAACTTTTATATGTATAATTGGGGTATTCCCAGGGGTGCGTTTTGTATATGTTTTTCTTCAGTCATTTATTGTGATTGTTATTGGCAAGATGTCATTTGCTGGTGGTGTAAAACAAACGCGCAAAGGCATATCATTAAAAGAGAAGTTTGATATTGTGAAGCAAATTGAAAGTGGTATTAAACAAAGCTATTT
The DNA here is from genome assembly GCA_964017055.1 of Chloromyia formosa. Classification (NCBI taxonomy): domain Eukaryota; kingdom Metazoa; phylum Arthropoda; class Insecta; order Diptera; family Stratiomyidae; genus Chloromyia; species Chloromyia formosa. The sequence continues at coordinate 90,249,766 of OZ024817.1, forward strand.
ATGCAAGAAAATGCAATTGAGTAAGTCAACAATAGCTACAATATGGAATGAAACCGGAATATAGAGGGCTACGCCCGCAATTCGAGGGTTTTGTAGCACGCGCTTATTTTGGTATCTAAATATTGGCTCCCTGCTCTTCTTGGTACCACTCAGCTGAATAAAAACACCATAATTAAATGTCTTACCCATGATATAGTATCTTACATGCCAATTCACAAAAAGACTGCATCTATCACTTCTCAAAGTAATAGTTTTAATACGAGAAGCTGTAGATAGATATGTATGTATACGAGATAAACTGTCCTACTATTCGAGATGCTTAACCATTCATTTTAAGACGACATTGCAAATTGCAAACTTGTGTAACGGCTTCGAAATTCAGGGCGGCTGGGACAAATTACGGTCTAATATTTTTTCCTCCTCCACTGTTCCCCTTTCTACAAATCTCAAGAAAATGCCAAAAATGGAATCTAGTCAACATTGCCTTTCTCACGACACCCCACTTGGTTATACCAGTGGATAAAAAAAATTTACCTTAATTTCGCCTCTGTGTGGACCCCCCCCCCCTCTCTTAAAGTTGGCTAATTACAACACAACGCTTTCTCCAGCAAATTATAGCATTTCTACACATTCCCGCCGAATTATGTGTGCAGCTTCAGCCGTTCGTAACATATTCTATGAACAGACGGACAGACAGGTATTTGACCGATTTTGTAAGATTTAAGACACAAAACCCTAAAAAAATTAATTGTGTGAATAGTCACTGTTAGGATCACCAATCACCAATCTTCACCCTTCCAAAATTGGTTCATTAAATAACTGCAATTCGCACTACGAAAAACAACATGCAAGTAGTACACGCATATCTATGCGTGAGGCTGGTAGGTGTATTTTTTGTATGGATAGTGTCAAAATGCATAACTTTAAGTCAATGTACTATTATTAAATATCATGTCATTGTAATAAAACTTAAACATATTATTGCCTATGATATTGGCTATCATTAGCCATCCATATTTTTGACCTCAGGTGTGCTTGAGGGGTGCAGGGGTGTGCTAACTGCAACTATAGAAATGTACTATTATTAACCTTTTTGGATGAGGTTTCAAAATTCTATTATTTTTAGTTTTCTATGCTAATAAAATGCCGCTTTTCTGTAAATTTTCATATGTCTAGCTATAACAGTCTCGAAATGCAAGGGGGGGGGACAAACTCGGACCACTTATTTTCCCCTCTCCCTCTTTTCCCCTTTCTTCAAATTTGAAATAAAATTCCAAAAATGGAATTTACTCGACGGTACCTTTCTTACGATACCCCACTTGCCTATACCAAACGAAAAAAAAATTTCGACCTTCTTTTCCCCTCTATGGGGACCCCCCCTTAAAGTTGACCTATTACGACGCATCGCTTTCTCCAGAGAATTATAGTATTTCTACATATTTCCACCAAATTTCATGCATGTAGCTTCAGCGGTTCGTGAGATATTTCATGGACAGACGGACAGACAGACGGACAGACGGACGCATGACCGATTTCATAAGGGTTTTGTTTTTATACAAAACCCTAAAAATCGTGAGACCATCATACGTAGTTTCGAGAACAGAAATTCGGATACGAAGAAATTAAAGAAGTCCAAACATGATCAGCTGGATCCAGGACTTATAAAATGGTTTTCGCAACGGCGAAATTCGAATGTCCCTATAACAGGCGCTGCCTTACAATCGAAAGCGAACGATTTCGGAGAAAAACTTGAAGATAATGACGAATTTTCTTGTAGCAAGAGCTGGATTGAACGATTTAAAAAGCGCCATGGTATCGTTTCCGGAAAATTAATCGGAGTATCTGCGGCGGTAGATAAGGATGTGGTTGATGACTGGCTACAAAACAAATGGCCCGCGCTTAAAGAAAATTATAGAAGCTGTGACATTTTCAACGCAGATGAAACTGGCTTATTTTATAAGCTCACGCCAAACAAGATACTAAAATTTAAAGGAGAGTCCTGCTCCGGTTGAAAGCTTTCAAAAGAGCAAATAATGGTTCTTGTTGCAGCAAATCTATTGGGAACTTAAAAAAGAAAATTGCTTGTCATTGCCAAATCTAAAAATCCCAGATGCTTTAAAAATAGGAATCTACCCGTCGACTATGAAGCCAATTCTAGAGCCTGGATGACGGCTGATATTTTTGCGAATCATTTGCGGCAGTGGGATAAAGAGTTATCCAGAATAAATCGGAAAATTATATTATTACTGGTTAATTGCCCTGCTCACCCCGATCTGAAAGATTTAAGGTGCATTAAATTGGTTTTCATGCCACCTAACACTAGTGCGAAGTTACAACCAATGGATCAGGGGGTGATTCATAGCTTGAAAAGCAATTACAGGCGCATTTTTCTTGCGAAGTGGATTCATGCTATTGACGACGGCAAAGACAAGTTTGCTGTTACCCTTTTAGATGCAATAAATTTTCTTCACATGGCATGGGAAAAAGTTTCGACACGAACAATCGCGAACTATTACGCTCATGCCGGATTTTTGGAGGAATACAATTCTGACGGATTTGATGCAGAAGACGACATTCCACTTGCTGAGTTGCTGAGACAAAGTAGCGAAACGATCATGCCTGGCGTAGACCTAGAGTTCAGTGAGTACATCCGAGTTGACGAGGATCTTATTAGCACCGAACATCTAACCGATGAGCAAATTTTGTCAAGTGTTTCATCGGCAGAAAGTGACGACGACGATGAAGATCCCGTAGAATATCACAACACGATACATTCAGCTCCGCCGATTATCGATGTAATTCACAAGATGGTTCAGATTCGCGATTTTTTGCAACTTCGAAATGCACCAATCGACATACTTAATAGTTTTGCGCGAGTTGAGTCACACATAAATGAATCATATTTAACTTCCAGAAATAAGCAATCGACAATTTTGAACTTTTTTTCTTAAAATACTTCCATTATGTACATGCGTATGAATATTGATATGACTATGTTTAAAATAAAAATAATTTCGTAATTGTTCTTCTACTTTTGTATCTTTTGATGAAATACAACATTTAAATATCAAATACGAATGCTATATGTATTTTCCTTATATGTTCCGTTTATAGCGAACTCCGAATATAACGAACCAAATCAGCCGGTCCCTTGAGGTTCGTTATATGCGGACTCTACTGTAGTTTGATATTTTCTAAATTATGTGTGTTAATTGGCGTGACTCCGCCAGGGGCATGGGCGCGTCAAATTCTCTAGCATTTCTATCCCTTGTTGAAGTTTCGATAGCAAATCTACTTTTCGGAAGTGCAGTCACTAGCATGCACCTCCTATCCGCGCCGTCTTTATACTGGCAAGCTCGGAGCGCTATGACAGTTCTATTAGTAGTTTTTGATCGCACCGAGATTTGAACTCCGAGCTCTAGATTAGTATCATAGAGTGGTGACCGAACGACCGCAGCCATTGAGCGCGATACTCTCTGTCCAATTCTCTAAATTACAGCAGGTTTAAATTCCTAAAGGATCCTAAGGTCTAGATACTCTCAGGTGGCCTCTTATTGGCACGGAAAGAATGTTAGTTAGAATTAAAATGATTTTCCGGCGAACGAAACTGTGTTGTTTGTGGCTATGTGGCATTTAACCTCAAACAGGGGGATGGTTCTATTCGCTATCCAAATAAATTGTTCGCATTTGCTACACCCCTTTACAAAATTGAATGAAAAAAAATTATTCTGGAAGATAATCCGTTGCGAATAAATCCAATACACTGTTGGTAACCCAAGCATACAATCCAAATCTTATTTTTTGCAAATTTCAGTTAACTTTAATAGACCATTACTAACACCAAGTGACTTGCTATTATCAACTCAATTTAACACCTCGCCGATGACGCGACTTTTCCCTTTTGTCAAAGTCTCCTACGGGTACAAATGCTAGCCAGTAGTTGATTTTAACACACTCCATCAACTGCTTATAGCATATCATAGTAAGATCCGAACATTGGCATATTTGGTTTTGTTCCATTTTCATGTAAATCTAGAATTGGTCTAATTAGTTTTGTCAAGAAATTGTTAAGAATATTGAAAACAGTCATAAGTAACTTTGAATAACATGAGTTGATCTTGTTGTTATCGAGGCTGTTATTGATCGAGCGGAGCTATTATTGACAGCACTTATTATTATTATTGGATCTTTTAAATGTTTATGAAGATTATTTATAAACTGTTTTACATTGAAAATCCCATTTATTCTAGAAAAATGCGCAAAACGAGTATAACATGTGGGGCTCTCTCCTGATTTCCGTAGAACCTTGAAGAATTTTAAATTGTAAAATTTGTTCATTTTGTTTATTTATATTGTGTTATCAAACGTAACTTCTGGATCCAATATAAATATGGTTTAGAAAAGATTTCATCTCACAATAAAACGATTAATTTGCGTTAATCTGGCTAATTCCGTTGGGGTTTAAAAATTCTCGCTCCGAAAATCCGTATTTTATACGAGTATATAACACAGTGAGATGGATTGCAGATTTGTGTTTCCTGTGAACTGTTGGGACTAACAGATTCTGAGGATGCAATATGATTAGGTCCGTCGCGAGGGGTTGGCGAAGCGGGCGGTCACACTAAGACCCGCGTCTGTGGGCGTATATAAATAAAAATAAAATACAAAATAAAAATAAAAAACGTTTTGTTTTTTTTTTTTTAGTTTTGTACAGACTTTTATTCTACTTTTAGAATAAATGCAAAAGAAGATTATTTAAATAAAAAAAAAACACCTTTTTGACTTTATCAAATTTATTATACCTATATTTTAAATATTTTAAGTCAAACTTTTAAGTATAGGTATATTAAATTTATTATCTTCGGATGCATTTCTACTCTGACGTCATCCTCAGTTAAAATAAATTAAAATAATTAACATGTTGTTCGTTCAAAAGTTAAATTCAGAAAAAAAAATTGGACAGGGTTTACCGCTCCTGCTGGTAAATACTTCAATGATACTACTCAACCCCACAAGGGGTTAGGTGTGGGGCATAGCGTAGCGGCCCAGTTGACGTTTCGTTGGCAGAAACTAATTTCAAAGAATGCAGTTGCCAGCATGTGCTTCCTGCTCTCCCATTTAGCCGCCTACCTTGGACAAGTCGGGAGATGCTGTGGCTTATTATTACGCCCGCACCACAGTGGGAAGACAATACAAATATTCATGGTCATGAACGTAATCGTGGACGGAAATAACTTGACTTGTTGAGCAAAATCAAAATTTTCGACTTCCCCAATAATTTAATTCAAGATTTGACCTCATTTTCTGAAACTACGGTTCGGGTCCCGTCCACGTCGTGGACATGGATGTTTGTTGTGTCTTCCAAATGTGGTGTGGGGCATAACAATAAATGGGCAGGAGGTACATGCTGGTAACATGCATCGCCCGAAACCTGTTTATGCTAACGAAACGTCAACTAAGTTGGGATAAAGATATAAATCCGTGGGGAACAGCCTATAGGGTCGTGACGAAGCAAATAGGCCACAAATCACCCCAGATAAAATGCCCTGCTCTGCTTAAAAAGATTGTCTCCGCTTTATTTCCCCAACATGAATTGGAAAACACGGAACATGGTTCAGTGTCGATGGGTGAGACTGTGCCTCCCATAACGGTGGAAGAACTACTCAAAGCCGCATCTCGATTTGGGGATGAAAAAGCTCCACGGCCAGATGGAGTTCCCAATAAAGCGCTTAAGTTGGCAATTAGAACGATACCGGAGAAGTTCATCGACACCTTTCAAACTTGTCTGTCGGAACGAACTTTTCTCAATAAATGGAAGAGGCAAAAACTGGTACTGCTGCCCAAACCAGAAAAGCCACCGGGAGAACCGAACTCTTACCGCCCAATATGCCTGTTGGACACTACGGGGAAAGTACTTGAGCGGATAATATTCCATCGTTTATCGGAGCTTATAGAGGAAGGGGAATGCCTGTCGACAAGACAATATGGCTTTAGACGTGCGCGGTCCACAGTTGACGCCATCATGAGGGTTAACAACCTAGCAAAGGACGCTTTGCGCAAGGGCAGATGTTGCGCGGTGGTGACACTCGACATTAAGAACACCTTCAACTCCGCTAGCTGGAAGTGCATCCATGAAGCTCTGCAAAAGATGGGTGTTCCCGATTATCTGGTTGGAATAATTAAGAGTTACCTTTCGCATCGGATCCTGCAGTATGAGACGAGCGAGGGATCTAAAGAATATGTAGTGACAGCCGGCGCCACGCAGGGGTCTGTGCTCGGTCCTTTACCTTGGAACATTATGTAATTGGGTTTGCTGATGATATTGCGGTCATTATTGTAGCTAACGACCCACGTGATGTCGAAATGTACGCCAGCGAAGCAATTACGACCATCAAGTTGTGGCTGGAAAAACGTTGGACTGGAGCTAGCTGAACAGAAAACGGAAGCTGTCCTTATCAGCAAGCGTAGGAATAAGAGGTCTCTACAGATCAGGGTCGGGAAAAGTGTAATAACATCTAAGCCGGCGATTAGGTACTTGGTTGTTATGATCGATGCTAGGTTGAGTTTCGGTGAGCACCTGAATTATGTATGCGACAAGGCAGCATTAGCTACTGTGGCCTTGTCAAGAATGATGCCAAATATAGGTGGCCCAAGAGCAAGCAGAAGACTCCTGTTGTCTCGAGTTGTAACATCTATTCTGCTCTATGCATCGCCGGTCTGGAATACCAAAATCATCAGTTCGGTGTACAGAAGAAGTGCGTTGAGGGTATGCTCTGCATACCGAACGACATCACACGAGGCCGCGTACGTCGTCGCCGGAATGATCCCAATCGATATTCTGGTCGATGAATCGGAGAGGTTGTTTCAAAACCGAGCCCTGGAGCCATCTGAGATTTCGGGGGAACAGAGGAGCATCGAGAGGGACGACTCCTTCAGGAAATGGCAGGAGCGTTGGGAACAAGCATCGACTGGTCGTTGGACTTACAGCTTGATCCCTAATATAAGAAAATGGGTGGAACGAAAGCAGGGGGAAGTGAACTTCTACTTGACCCAGTTCCTTACGGGCCACGGCGGATACAGACAGTACCCGCACAGGTTTAAATTGGATGACTCTCCAGACTGCCCCAGATGTAAGGGAGTAGTTGTGGATGCGATTCATGTTATGTTCGACTGCCCCAGATTTGCAGAGAGCCGCGGACAATTAGAAGCGGAGGCGGTGAGCCAGATGGTCTGCACCATCCATAAGGAGCTCCGCTAAGAAGAAGCTAGGCGTAAGTCGGGCAACAAAAATGGTGGCTGATTAGCCAAGGCCATCCCTGCGAAGTAATGCCGAAAGGTAGTTCCGAAGGGAGGAAATGGCAGTGAGAGGTGTTTTTTGGTTTTAGTCGGTAAGAATCCGGCATGCCGCCAAATCGGCGGTATCTTTGGAAGATTTCCATCATCACCTATAAAAAAGTTGGGAATTGTTGACTCACTACAGGCAAATAGTAGTTGCTCACAATTAACGGATCCATTCTTAGAGGAAATAACAATTAACGCATATCTTGCACTTAAAAAAAAAATTACTGATGGTGGGTCCACGAACAGAACGACCCAATAGCCCTAGCCCCCCCCCCCCAATATTTGGACTGAGGGGCAAAAAGTGCGTTGCCAAAATTCGAAGAGGCCTGGCTTGAAGAATAAAAAAAATCATCTTTCAGGACAACGCACCTGTACACAAGTGTGCGTTGGCGATGGGAAAACTGCGCGATTTGGGGTAGGATTTGCTCGACCATCCCCCCTATTCTTCTGATTTGCCACCCTCAGACTTCCATCTGTTCCCAAACTTGAAGAAATTTGTTTCTGGGAAGCGCTTCGCATCCAGTGAAGAAGTTGAGAGGGCCGTAGATGAACATTTTCACTGCCTTCCAGACTTTCACTTCCGGGAAGGAATACCGATGTTGCAGAAACGCTGGACCAAGTGTGTTGAAGTCAAGGGAGATTATGTAGAAAATAAAAAATTGTTTAACTGAAAATCCCAGTGTTTTATTGTCAGGCCGAGAACTTTTCACCTTACCCTCTAGGCGCGTTCTTTTGCGTATCTATAGAGTGTAGGGTAGGGTAGGGTAGCGAACACGCTTTACACGAATGACAACTCTCTTGTAGTGCACTAAGTTTTGTTTCCTGAATGGCTCCTATTAGGATATGGTGTCTGTCCATGAATGCTAATAGTTCTGCTATCTAATTTTTAAGTCCGTTTCAATTGAGCCGCATTAGGCGAAATTCACACACACGACACCGCGCTGCACGACTGCTTGAAATTTCAGTCGAGATATCAGCATGCGATACGATCGACTATGCTTGGCTGCGTCAGAGCTGAAAATGTAGCTAATCTGAATATCGCCTTTAAGAAAGTATATCGATGTCGCAACCGCCGGAAATGGAGTTAATTTGAATTGCGATGATAGTCTGTGATGATTGGTATTGTTGTTCATAGCTGTCACTGGTGATACGTGCGCACGCACTCTGATAGTAGGCAGCGCCGTCTGGGAGTGTGGGGCGTTGACGAACTTCTATGGCTAAGTTCATATCTTACAGGGGTTGGCCTGCTGTCGCGAATCTGTTTTATCTTTATTATACAATAATATATTTTTTTCATCGATTGGATGTTTTATTGTCTTTGTGGCTTACATGAAGTGAACAAATAAAAACACCCTTATACATACAATAGAATGCTTTGATATCACAATAAATTTCTACAAAAAAAAACAATGCCACGCATCATTAACTTTGGCGTCAAATTACATATATACATAAGTAACATCTTATTCACATTACACATAAATTAAAGTAAACACATTTTGGAGTGCATTCGTATAATATGTACTATCAAGCATGGGTCCATTTAGGCGTATTGGGCGCAGACTTTCCATTTCTTACTTGCACCTTCCAAGGTTCACTTTCGGTTCGACGAAATTTATTACCCGGCTTCTCATCTATCGTTGGCAATAATGCATCCATTGACATGACAGTTAGATATTGCGAATAGGGGACAGGTGAGGGTGCCTTACTTCTGGAATCTTCTGAAAGACAAAAGAAAAAAAAAAATTTCAAAATAGGCATTGGCAGTTAAACGTATCAAAGTTAGTTTCACTCACAATATAGTTCCTAGACTAAGAAGATTATAACGGTACGTACGGGACAATCACTAGGACATAAATAATTAAAATTAACACATTAATGATAATCATAATTCGGACAGCGAACATGATGGCTGATATGCTCTTTCATCTGTAAAAGAAAGGACAATATGGGACACAACAAACAAATAGTAGATATTTAGGGTTGGTTCCAAATAAAAAAAAATAGCTATTGTCAGTTTTTGTTTTAAGATGCTATACGTATATACCCAACTACCAAAATAACCGTGCATTTCCAGTACGAGATAATTTAACATATTTGGGAGGCGGAACTTATTTTTCCAGTTTTTGGTTTTTAGGAAAATGAAAAAAAAGAAATATGTCAAATATGGAAAACGAAAAACTCAGGAAAATGGAAAACCTGGGGAACTAGAAAACTACAAAAAAAAATCAAATTTATAACGCACTTGGAAAATATGGCATATCGAAAATGAAAAATAATGAAAATGTTGAAAATAGGGAGAATATAAAATTCAAAAAGAGGAAAATAGGGAATTGGAAATATTTCAAATACCGAAAAAATAAATATGACAAATATGAAATAGAAAATTGGAAATAAAAAAAGAAAAACTTGTTCAATGAATAATAAGGAAAACTGAAAAACGGATTTCATTGCTTAACTTGCATTTGTCGCCATCCATGAAGTTTCATTTCTATGTCAGGCAGATCTCTACACAAAGTTTTGACGTCCGTCATAATTTGTGATTAAACCCTTACTTTCCACCATAACCATAATCCCCGGAAAAACACCAACCATCACCCTTAATCCAACTATATACTTACCAGGTGTCCCCAAGTTGCTTTTCAGTCCTGACAATTCTTTCGCACTGCACAGCGGCGTATCTACCATCACGGTTTCATCAAACCTGGAGTAATCAATTTCATACGCCTGTTTATCCTTGCTATAAGTTAGAACCGGCTCGAATCTATAACCCCACTTGATTTCATTGCTCAAATAACTTGATCTGGCTTGCGTCGTTTGTCCCGTCGACTCCACAGTTCCTTCCAAAACGACAACAATCTCAAATTTCTCATAGAACAAGTCAGCAGCCGACATATTGTATAATGGTGAATTCTCATCGATTTTATGAAACACCGTCATCGGCCAAATGAAGAACAAATCCGAACCGCACTTATCCGTTCCAACTTCCAACTCAGTATGGTGTGTTGTGAGATATTCACCTTCCTTGGTATTCTTTGAACGGATCAGCTGAGCTCTAACATTTGCACCGATAATGTGACTCTTTCTCAAGTCTCCAACTCGGAACATAAAGTACAAGTCACCGTCACGCTGGCAAATGACTGCTTTTTGAGAGAACAGCAGCGTTTGAGTTCTTTGCTTCGATCTGGTCATCTTGGCGAATACAATTCCCACCATGAACGCTTGGATCATGACGCCAGCTATAGATTGAATGCACATGACGAATATTCCCTCGGGACATTCTTCGGTGGTCGCACGAACACCGTAGCCAATAGTGTGTTGTGTTTCGATGGAGTACAAAAAGCAGGATGCGAAGCTGTATATGTTCAGGACGCACGGGGTCCAACCGCTTTCGGCTGAAAGAAAAGTAACCGGTCAATGCCTGAAGAAGAAATGTTCTTATTTGAATAGATCCTACCTTGATGCTGTGGCAAATGCATCTCCTCCAAATCGCCATGAGTGACCACAATCAACCACCAAATTAGTGCAAAGCCTAACCAGGACAGAATAAATCCTAAAGCAAATACTAAGAGCGTCCAGCGCCACTGCGAGTCAACAAGTGTTGTGAAGACATCTTGAAGAAAACGCATTCGACGTCCTGTTAAGTTTGCCTGTAGTACATTGCATTCGCCATTTTTCAAAATTGCCCGTTTTCGAACGCGTCGAATGTTGCCCGGTCGTATATTTCGACTTCTAAAATAGAAAGAACAGAATAAAATTAGCACAATATATCTAAATAAACGTGCCATACACGCACCAATCGAACGGCCGATCCGTCGCCCGATATCGGTATCGGCCGATGGATCGGCCTGTGTATGTGGTTATCGTTGACGATTTTTTTGACAGTTCCGTATAATTTTTGATCAACTGACATTTTGTGGTGATCCACCGGCCGATCGATCGGGCGACGGATCGGATAATGTATGGCGCCTATAAGATCAGAAAATCCACTGAGAAAAAGGCTCTTGGGTTTGGTTTTCTACACGACTGTAGATGTACTCGTATATGTATGGTCACGTTGACAAGTGGTGAGAGAAAATCAAATGTTATTTATAACTATCATTATGTACGATTCTTGGTTAAGTTGCTAATCACTCTTTTTTTTGCACAAAAATTCACCGATATTCGCACACTGAACTTGTAAGCGCGAAATTATTTTGAAAAAAAAGGTAGTTTTTACTGGGTAGGTCATTTTACGCGGCATATCCGTTCCAAGTAAAAATAATGGAGTTAACATCGGATGTCACTGGCGCTGAAGATGGCAACTTTATTACCCTGCAGATCCGACAACAGGTAGCGGCCGTCACCTACTTTTTCAACCACAAAAATGGAAAGACGAACTTTAAGTTCGTCGTAGCGTTGCAGTGATTCGCCGCTTTACTTTGAGTAAAGTTCCCGAGCACCTCATCATCAGGCTGGAATTGAATCTCACGAGAGCGCAGATTGTAGTGGGCGATCATGGCGTATGCCGCTCTTAGATTTTCTTGAATCTGTTGCCAGAGCAGCTGGACCCTGTCTTTGCATCAACAACGTCAGTAACTTCAGATGTAGCAAGAAAGCGTAAGTGTGGCCATCGGTAATCATAGGCTGACCAAATGCGGCACAATAGGATGACGTTTTGATGGTGACATGCTGTGCAGATCGCAGCGCTCAATATATTTGATGAAGTCTCAAGTCTCACTGATCTGGGTGTATATACGCCCGAATGGCTATCACAATCTATAGTAGATAGATAGATAGACAAGGGAGGTTTGCCGTATGTTGTATTGGAACCACAAGCACTGCGACCATAAGGTCTATTTTGCAATTGCCCTTTCTATCGAGAAGCTAGGCTAAGTCAGAAGATTCAGTCAACTTTTCTCGATAAATGTACTGATATGGTAAACTTTTATAAAAGAGATATCTTCGGCTAAGGGAAATGTTATGCCGAATCACGTCTTTGAGCAAGACTTCCACACTCGCAAAGAATGTGTTGTGAGGTCTCGCAAAAGCGGCATCTAGCGTCTGATACAATACGCATGGTTTTAAGGTAACCCTCAGACGCGAGTGCCCCGTTAAAATTCTACAAATTATTCTGACCCTGTTCTTGCTCAGCAACAGCAATTCCATGGTAGGAACACGTGAGCGGCCCGAAATAAACAGCTTGGCCTGTCTCAGGCCTGGGAGGTCCTCCCAATGGGATGAAGCACGTGTGCTTTCCCATTCCCTTATGTGGATTCCAGATCCCAAAAAACAGTTCTGGGCCGAAGATGGGGCCGGCGGAGGCTCGGTTTGCTAGCCTATTTGCCAGCTCATTGCCCTCGATGCCCGAATGACCAGGGACCCATTAAAGTGTGAGCGTTTTTGTTGAACCCACATTATGAAGGACTTTTTGACAAGCCAGTACCAGATTAGAATTAATAGTGAAATTAGCTTGCGCTTTAATAGCTGTCTAACTGTCGGTGAGTATTTCAATGTGCCTGTTTAAATACCCAGCGATTTGGTACAGTCTAGTACAAACTTCGATGGCGTATATTTCCGTTTGGAACACGGACGGCATTTTCCCCATTGGAATTGAGGTTCTATCCTCAGGACCGATAATGCCTGCACCGGAACACTCTTCCGTTTTGGAGCCGTCTGTAAACCATTGGATTGTGATGGGTCGAAGAGAGAGGTGTAGCCATCCTCCCACCTTTCCCTGTTCCAGATGACTGATTTAAAGGAATCGTTAAAATGCAGAGTTTTCACAAGGTAATCAGTTGATATGTTAAATACATTGTCACTTTTCAACCAGCTTAGTTGGTTTGGGGTCAACTTGAACCCTATGTCGCAGGCCTTGAGTCTGATAGTTGCCATTCTAGGTTCCGCTTCAATGTGTGTATCCATCGCCGAAGGTCGGGTAGAACTTCTAAAGAAGCCGTTGGACAAGAGTGCGTGGCCCCAGTAATGGCATTGCAGGCAAGTCTCCGAATTTTTTTTCAGAACCGTTCTGCCGGCTGAGGTAGTGGTCCTTTTCTACCAGACAACAGCACCGTATTCCACTATAAGTCAGACGATCGCTTTGTAGATCGACAAAACTATGTCAGGCGTGGTCCCCCATGTCTTGCCGACATATTATCTGCAGATCAACCGACCTTTAACTGTCTTATATGAAGTCACTTTATGGTGTTCTGCCCAGAACAACTTAGTGTCAAGGATAACACCCAAACATTTAAAGTGGTATATCAGTTTTATAGGAGAGTGGTACATGAGCGGACACTTGTGTGTCCCGAGTCTCCTTTTCATAGTGAAAGGCACTAAGTCAGCTTTCGAAGGATTTACACGTAAGCTGCTGTTGTCGCACCGTTATTGAGCTACTCGTAGCGCACCCTGAATGACGTCGGGCAGAACTTACTCAAATTTGCCCCTGACCATGATCACCAAGTCGTTCGCGTAACCTTGTGTGGAAAACTTCATTCATCTATAGTAGCTAATGCCAAATTCGGAGTATTCCCATTGCCATCCACACATGACTAATTTCGCCTAGTTAATTAAGTATCGTCAATGAGTGTCCAGTCAAACTTTGAATTATGTGAAATTTTTAACGCAACTTGAAAAGCTGAACTTCTGTTCTTGTCAAGGGCTCAATGATGTATTTTTATACCCTTCACGGATGTGTTAGGGTATATTAACTTTGTCATGAAGTTTGCCATGCACAGAAGGAAGCATATCCGATCCTTTTAAACTATATAATATTCTTGGTTGGTATGATGAGACGAGTCGATTAAGCTTTGTCTGTCCGGTTCTATGTAAACTAGTCCCTCAGTTTTAAAGCTATCGAGCTGAAACTTTGTACAAAGCCTTCTTTCTATTGCACGCTGTAAATATGTCGGAACCAACGGAATCGGACCACTACGTCATATAGCTGCCACAGTCTAAAAATTAGTCTTTGTGAGAAAAACTTTTTTATTTCAGCCATCCTTTTAAAATTTCGCACCAATTAATAAAATTTCCAGTCAAATATTTCTGAATTTGGTTGAAATTGAACTACTCTATCATATAGCTGTCATAGGAACGACCGTTCCAAAAGTACGTTTTTGTTAGGAAAACTTTTTTATTTCTGAAGATATCTTTACCAAATTTCATATTAACCCATCGAATTGACTGGCAAATCACGTCTCCAAATTTGGTTGAAATTGGCTCACTATTTCATATACCTCTCATAGGAACAGTGAAATCGGAACAAGTTAATTTCAAAGTGGCAAAAGCACCACAAGTCACAACGAATGTAGCTTGTTTTAAGGTTCGCATTGGGGCACATATTGGCATACCAACTTAAAACTATTATGAGGGCTCTATTTTAGCGTGGTTGAGTTAAATTTACCCTTAAAGCTGAAATTACAATGATGGTATCACGATTTTTGCCGTCGCACGTGTCGAGTTTAAATACATACATACATGTACGCGCGCGTTTTTGCCCACTCTTGTTCTGCCGCAAAGTTTTCTTAAACTCAAAACTTTGTCTTGTTTGTAGCGATGACAGATTCCGTTTCCATTTCAAAAAAATCAAGAATTTGATAATAATGTAAAGCGTAGTTAAGAGTTTTTTTTAGAAGTGTAATAAATGGCAAAGCGTAATCCAGTGAAATGTCACTTTTGCGTACCTGTTGTGTGCCACTCCTTGCGAAATTTCGTGTGTACCTCAGCCCGCCCACGTCTCCCGAACTAAGCTACAGCAAGCATAGGCCGCTGCTTAGCTCGTTGCGGAGCATTTTTCTTCGCCAGATGGCACAGCCCGACCTTCACGGTCAATTAAGCTACCTTAGGCTCCGTCCCCACAGGGGCATCTCCGGATGCCCACCAGACCGTCCGTTACATATTTGGCGCCCAACGTGGGGCCCATTTCTGGTCAAGAACAGGACTAAAAAGGACTCCATCGGGTTTCTTTTTAGTCCTTCCACCGTTATGCATCCCCACAAGCACCTTAAGGCTACTTGCTCTAAGTTTTAGGACTTAGCCATCTTTACTTCACGTATTTTCCCTTCAAGTAGCTGTGCTTTCCTCTGTAGCACCCCCATCCTTCCTATAGAGTAGTTTTTCCTTTTAGATTCAGTTTAACAAGGCAGTCCTGGCTGTGTTCGTCTTTTGTGGCTTAGCCACGTATTTAAGGCCTCCATAAATGCTTCGAATTGCCGGCATTTGGAGCTTCTTCGGTGACCGGACGAAGTGCAGAGGACCCTGGATACCTTTTTGTTTACCAGGATTGTCCTTCTAAGTAACGTAAAAAAACGTTCTTTTCACAGTCTCCCGAACTGAGCTACAGCAAGCATAGGCCTCTGCTTAGCTCGTTGAGGAGCCTTTTTCTTCCCCAGATGGCACAGCCCGACCTTCACGGTCAATTAAGCTACCTTAGGCTTCGTCCCCACAGGAGCATTTCCGGATGCCCACCAGACCGTCCGTTACACACTCCAGAAAATGCCCCTGCCTCGTTCATCAGACTTTGCAACGCGCGTTCCATAACGCAAGATCTCAGCGTAAAATCGTGAAGGCATCATTGTAATTTCAGCTTAAGAATTACAGCAACGTCATCTGCGTACAAAACGCTGCTAATCATCGCTCATCAGCCGGCCACATTTTTTTGTACCATTGTTGAATTACTCGCTCTCGATTAAAAGATACATGAGTATCATAAACAAATTCATCAGGCGGTAGCTGATGATATACTTGATGATAAGCTCATCGGGGTGTCACCACCTAAGTAGCTGATGGCTTCTTTCCATTTTTCAACGAAACACCCATCGATGGCTTCGATATTTGCTCAATTATCTACGGAAAAATACAGCCGTGGTAGCTCAATATGGGCTGAGAGCTGATCTCATATTATAGTGCGGTTGCGGGTTCAAGTTTGTAATGAACCATCTGTGATGAACCATATTATGGCCTGGTAGTGCTGCTCCCACCGGCAGATCGAAGCAGCACCTGATGAGTAGTGATCTGTTGGTGGTACGAAACCAGAGGCCGAGGGTCCCATTACACCCGGACCTAGATTCGACCGCGTGGGCGTCTGATCCGTCCACCAACCATTCCATCCTTATCGACTATTTTTTTTCATTCCCCATTTTTACCTCCCCTGTTTGTGTTGTCTTCCCCAGGCCTATGAATTTTTGTTAATACGTAAAGGACGGGGTAACGAGCGGCGAAAACCCCGCCCACGTCTCCCGAACTGAGCTACAGCAAGCATAGGCCGCTGCTTAGCTCGCTTAGGGGCCTTTTTCTTCGAAAGATGGCACGGCCCGACCTTCACGGTCACTATGCTACCTTATGCTCTGTCCCCACGGGCATCTTTGGATGCCCACCAAACCGTCCATTACAAGTTCTGCCAATGGCAAATATTTTTTTCACCTTGATGACTTGCCTGATGAATTTGTGGATGCCCTTTATACCTCACAACTCTACATACCGTTATCGTTACGATCCCCAATACCTGATGGTTGCAGCATTACAATTGTCAATTCCGTGTAGCAGAATGTTTACAGATTGTTTATATCTCGTTTAGTTTCCAAGTTATAGATACTTTTCGAGTGCGATGTATTTAAGGTCCGTAGTGAATTTCCTTTAATGATTTTAACGGCGCCCTTTTAGCACAGATTTTGGAAACAGGAAAATGTTGCAAGGAGAAACTTTTGGGAAGTAAAACCTCATCTGATGTCATCGATCAGACTAATACGCAAATTCCCGATCTGATTGTATAACACTCTTCTTCATTTAAAAACATCCATCAAACTGATTTTATTGACAATGGCCTTGTAAGCAATGCCTTACATCTGGAAATCAGATGTAAAACGACTTGAATCTCTCATTAGAAACATTAAATGCAACAAGTTACATCCGTACCGTGCACTTGACATTGTGTCACGTTCCGCACTAGTACCACTAACCTACCAAACTTATACAGAACTAGATTCTAAGTGTCAAGTTATTGTGGGTGTTAACTAGATATGTACCTAATTAGCAAGCACGGAACAATGTGAACTTGGAGAAGGTCTGATAGGGGAAATCAAAATAGATATGAATTCATGTGCCTGTCTGTATCCAGAGGTCTAGTGACTTCGATGAGGCGGCCGGCGGCGGCTTATATAAAACAAACAATCCCAAGTGCTAGTTGACACATCTCTATTATCACACTTCATTCTCGACTAAGTTCAGGCAATTTATGTTAATTGTAGTGCCTCATTTGCTTTGTCTAATTCCGCGCAGCTGTCATAAATCATAGATACTATGTTGGACAGTCAAGAGAGATTCTAGCCGGAATCGGTTACGGAAGATAGAACCACGTATGTTATGTGACCATTATCAATTAAGTGGGATAAGCTTATTCTCATTCCAGATAGTGCTGGTAGATGAAAAAAACGAGATGCAGAATTTTCATAAGCATAACTAAAAAAAAAATGTTAATACTGGAGTCATGCCTAGACAGAAACATGGCTAGTTAAAATTCATTGACTTTGGCTGACTTAAACTGGCACCATCACACGGAAGTGGTTTACATTATTCAAAGTGAGAATTCACTTTGCACAATTTGATGACCCCCGCGAAGTGCATTTGGCACGCGACCATTAATTGAATGCAACACTCGGCTCGTCTCGATGACGCTCAATGCAGCGCGGGTGTTATAATTGGAAATTGTAGCTGATAAGGCTATAGGCTACCCAAGGTAATGTCTATCGTGAAGCTTCATCGTAGGAATAACAGTATGTAGGCCTCAATGTCTGGTTAAAGTTTATCCTATAGATAAACGCTAAACAGCACTCATTCTCCGGATAAAAATCTATCAGACGGTGCTCAGACTTTGACAGCTAAAGCTATTTACGTTTAGGCATTCAAATGACACAATGACCGGTTTATCACAAAGAACAGAGTGCTGAAAATTCATGCGACGAAAGTGGACTTGAAACCAACTCAGCCGCAATGTAATGCTGAGACGTAGAATAGAATAAAACAGGCGGCAGAGTCCCGCCAAGAAAATCAGCTGATAAGCAGATTTCATCCCATCCGGTAAAATTTTACCGGAGGGGGAAGCATATGGAGGAGAATTCGAGAAATGTCAAAATCTGATTCGTTCGCAGAAACGCAGTCATTATATGCTGCGTTCCTGCGAGCGGATCAGGGTTTGACATTTCTCAAATTCTCCTCCGAATGCTTTCCCCTTCGGTAAATTTAATACAGACAACTGTCACTTTTTGGATTTGACAACTTCCCCTATACATCTGAATATTTTTCCGGTCAATTTTTAGAATCAGCAATTTTGACAGTTCTCAGATGTCACCGGCGCCCCTGTCAACAAAGCTGGATTTTAGTAGATGGCTCACGTGGCTCAGAGTCGTCTAGAATGGCAGGAGTCGGCGATCAAAAACATTTCAAAAACGATTTGCAAACCCTGGCAGTACAATCCCTTTTGTGGATTAGCCAACCAACTGTGTTTGGAGCCTCACGTGTAGACTTCTGGTTTTATCAGCAGTGACACCGAGAACAAAGCCCGCATAGTCATAGGAGAAGAGAAAAAAAACCAACATAGCGGTATACTCAAATTCGGAGCATGCAGCGTGGATTCCAGTGTTCCGTGAATTTTACGTGTACTTTTTGGAACAACAACTTGACAGATTTTTTTTAGACAAGACGGCGGGGTATGCCTTCTGTGGGAATATTTCTCAGATCCAAAAATTGACAGTTGTCTGTACTAAATTTACCGGAGGGGAAAGAATATAGAGGAGAAAACAGAAAAGTCAGATCCATATCAGAAGGCTTCCAGGACCGAGGCCAATGTCATTTCACCGTAATTAACTTACCGACAACTACTCGATCGACTGAAATTTTTTCCATGCATGGAGCATTTGTAGAGACTTGTCGGACGACTACGCACCACTGTTATTGGTAATGCTTGTGGATTACTTATAATACTCTCCAAGGAATCGGGTTCCTCGTCGATGGTGATTTGTCGTGAATAACATTTTTCGCGATCTTTTTCCTTCTCCTTCTCGGCCTGTGGATTGAGCAATTCTTCGGGTTTCTGATCACTATCCTCATCACTTTTTGAGGATGTCGAGAAAAGATTGAACTTCATTTTGAATAGTTATGATCTGCAAAATAAAAATGTAAATGAATTAGAAAATGCTGTTATACTTTATGGTGTTACTTTTTTTTTCCCGAATTATTTAATAAGTGAAACCCGCCTTACCTATTCATATATTACTCATCTAAATGTGTATAAAGGTTGTTGGAATATGTAAATATATATTTTATGTGATCGGCAAGTCAATCTAGACACTCTCTTTATGGTGGGTGGAAAATACTCGTAAAATTTCGGCTAACGGAATTAATACTCGCTTGTTACATACATTCCCCCCCCCCCACCCACACACAAAAATACCATACAACTAATTGCTAAGATTGAGTTAGTTGGTATTAAAGATAGACCAGATCCGACCCCTACCTCCCCTACAAATGGAACTTAAAATAAGCGATAACTTACGACAAAATAAAGCTAGCGACTTGAAATTTTGGTTACATGTTTGTAGTAGGATTCAGCTGGCTGATATTGAAAATATGTAAAATCCGGTCAACCCCTACTTCCCCTACAAATGAAACTTCAACTAAGCGATAACTTTCGATAAAATGAAGCTAATGACTTGAAAAACTCGACAAATATTTGTAGAATGGGTTAGTTAATTGATTTTGAGAATGGTCAATATCCTCCTGAATGAGTGCCAACCTCCCCTATAAACTGGTCATATACGAAACTCACTTTTAATGCAAATGGTCGTTGCCATTTTGTACTATTGGTATCACCACTAGGTTTGTACAAGTCTAGGGTATATACGCTTCGGACTGGTTTTTTAAATATTTGCTACTGATTAGGCAAGGCATCAAACCGCGTTTTTCCAAATTTAATGAATGTGGGGTTGTATAACTCAATAGAGAAGTGTCGTACGGTACTTTGGCCAGTTGACGGCCTCTGGAAGACATTTTTAAATCCGGAATATATACATAGAATATGTACCATTCAATGGAAGACCAAGACGACACCGATCCAGAGCGACATCAATAGGTGGGGACCGATTTATGCGGATATATGTAAGGTCTCAAAAATTGTGAAAAACACGCATTTTGCTAGCAAAAACGATCGCAAATGCACCCCGGGTACCGCGACTTCGATTCAAGATTATCGTAAACAGTTAAGGTTCCTAATATCCATATTTCCTAAAAAAATTACTGATATTCACCACAAGGGGTCCTTTATTAGTATTGAACCCTTGCCATTCTTGTCGGCTTCAGAACGAAGAAAACTGGGTGCGCACTTCTTTCGATGAGCAGTGTATTTTTTCAGAGTTTTAGTCAGTATTTTGAAAGACTAGTGAGACGCCTCTATAATTCTCGCACCGCGATTTGACTCCCTTTTTGTGAGTGGGGCAGATAATGCTCCTGCGCAATCTTCTGGGATTACCTGGTCCTCCCAGATTCGCGGAAGTAGTTGCTGTATGGCATTTAATAGACCCGTTCCAACATTTCAGAATCTCTTCTGCGACAGGTAAGTTTTTATTTAGTTTGAGTGACTTCAGGGCGAGATCAACTTCTTCTACTGTCGATGATGATGATGATCGAGCATATCGTCTTTTCGTATGGCGACGTTAGATGTTAGATTAAGAAGCACTACAAATAGAACACCCATCTTATGTTAATGATATCGGTGTCGCTGATGATGCTTCCATTCTTGTCCTTATAAAGGTCAGTCCTGCATTGATAGCCATTCTTAATCGTGTTTACTAGTCTGTATGCTTGTCTGGTGTTTCTGTAGCTACGTTGTTTTTCAGATCCGAAAATTGGTAGTTGTCTGTACAAATTTTACCGGAGGGGAAAACATATGGAGGAGAAGTCGAGAAATATCAAATCCTCATCCGATCGCAGGAACCCACTCATTACATTTGTTGAACTTAGTTACGTCAATGTAGATTGTATATTGACAACACTGAATTAGACTCTATTCTGAATTTATAATAAAGAGTACCGATCACTTGAAATCTGTACTACATGCTAGCAGCTGGACGTGTTTTTTTATCCGCACGATATCGGTGATATAGCCAACAACATTTCTTATGGAGCCTGTGTCCTCCCAGGAGTATTTTGAAATCGTTTTGTTGGAAGCGAATCGAACGATCTTCTTTCATTTCAGTGGGGCGTGCACATTGATGAGACAAAGGTTGAAAAATCGAGTCTTACTGCAAATCGCACACAACCTTTCATTTATGAATTGGGAATCAATAACGTGCTGTTTGAGGTGTTTGTTCACGATAAATGCAACTCCAAACTCCTTGTGTCCCGATGGTTTACACCTCTTTTCAATATTGAGTGTGATTTCTTGTCACTGATCTCACTGCCAAGACATTGTGTTGCCTGTACTGCGGTAATGCTTAGTTGATATTTCCCGACCTGTTGTACGAAGGCCTTCTCGGCCCCCGGTTTGTTCAGGGAGCGTACATTCCAGGATACGAAAGAATAATCGGTTAAACGCTCCAGGTTTCTTGGCATGGAGTAGTTTTTACAACACAAGGGTGGGTTGTCGGCCCATCGCTGAATCCTATTCCGGGGTGGCCTCGGAAATAGCTGCTTCAGGTGGTTCATAACGCGCCAGAGTTTACACAACTATGTAGCAGCTCTGACTACGTGATTCATGCCACCCTAATGACCTGAGACACTTAGGTGTAACTCAGCCAATCAATTGACAGCTATCCTTCCCTCCTTTTTTCACAACCATGACTTGGGACAGGCTTCAGCGCAGAACTACAAATATGCACCGCACAAATTGATACGTAACTTGTACGTATCAGGAATGTTCTAACTGAAACAAGAATTCAATTTATGGATGCAAATCGAAAAGATCCTTTTTCTATAATAACTATCACGACCTACATAAATCTGTTTCTAAACAACGTATTTGTTTGTCGGGATTCTCTTATATGCTTGGAGGTAACTTCGCCTAACCTACATTGTGTTTCGAAAATGCAAACACGTAAACGTGTTTTCACGAGACTCCTCATCCTGCATACTATTTTACATATACCCATATGTATGATAATGTTGCAGCGAATATTTTATTCGAACACGTTGTAAATATTCACGTGCGAGTAAAGTAGCTAATTCACATTAGGAGTACTTTAGAATTCCTTGGAAATTAAAAGGCGAGCTGTATTCTAAAAGTGATGTACAATAATTTCGTCACGTATCATGATGATGATGGATTGAAGAAATTTACACACGTGAATCAGTGAAGGATGTTCGGTTTACAGTTATTCATTAACAATTAGAAAGCACATATACGTTTGTATGTAGCTCGAATATCAAAGAGCAAGAGGAAATGATATTAATTGGTCTGTTAATGTGTAGGACGTAGGTATTTGCAAAACTTCTTCATAAAAATGAGCACTCGTCACAATCAACCAAACGAATTCAGAAAAAGAATTATTGAATTCTAATATTAGGCGCGTGTTTTTCAAGCAGCCATGCAGGGCAGAGCGGATACAACATAACAAAACTTAGCAGAGCGCAAAGGACGGCATGTCTTGGCACTACAGGTGCCATGCGAACTTGCCCGAGGGAAGCGCTAAACGTGATCCTGCATCTTCCACCAATGGACCTCTTTATTAAACAGCTGGCGGCGAGCAGTTCAGTCAGGCTCAGAGACTCGGGAGCCTGGAGTGCCAAGCCAAAGAATAGAGATAATTGCTAACAAGAAATGGGACTCCATACGAATTAAGAGTGCCTGCCTAGTAGTTGCATATGTGTTGGATTCCATCAGTACACGAAGGGGTAATGCGGAATAGCAAGTATGTTACTCATACGATGAAACGTACTAGGCAGTTGGCATTTGAAGAGCTTTTTAAAATGTTGCCGTCCCTATCCCTCTAAAGGCAACTTTCATTTGATTATTTGCGTATCAATTGGCACTGCGCTTTTGCGTAAATCGTATGAAGTGCCACCCCCCTGGCCAAGCCAAGCAACAGCCTCAGCCGGTTGACACGAGATGTGGTCAACGTGAGAACAGACTTCACTTTGCCCAAAGTGAGGTTTGACAGAAGCTTCTCTGTCAAATTCCCCACCAGGGCTGAGTGGAGGGGGGACGAGATGGTGAAGGACTTTGTCATCACGATTTTCGCCAACAGGTCCAAAATCGACTCCGGCGTCAATGCAGGAGTCTTTTCTGAAGCACTTAATATCTCGGAGAGTTTTCGCCTCCCGGACTAAGCGAGCATTTCCCAGTCGGGAACTCTTGCAATTATGAAGGCGTATCTCACTCTCAGAGATATACCAGATAACCAGAGCATCGCCATTTGCTCAGACAGCCAGGCCGCTATCAAGGCACTGAACTCGGTAAGTACTTCTTCCAAACTGGTCGAGTGGGGTGGGGAAGAGTTAACTCGCCTTGGCAGACGGCTCAACATCACCTTGCTCTGGGTGCCTGGTCATAGAGACATTGGGGGAAATGAAAAAGCCGACGAGCTGGCCAGGAGGGGGGCCGTCCTAGAAAGCTCTCATGCGGAATCTGTTTGTATTTGACTGAGGACTTTTAAGAGCAAGATCTCCTCCTCAATATTGCGGATTCCAAATGGTGGAATCTGCCCACCTGCGCCGTATCAAGGAAGATATGGCCCCCCAATGACAGTAGGAAAACATCTGACTTATTGACCAAATCCCGTAGAGATGTCGCCAGGCTCACGGCGGACATCACAGGACATTGGGCTATCGGAGAACATGCAATAAGGCTTGGCATCCCTTATAATCCGCATTGCCACTGTTGCGAGAATGAGGATGAGAAAAAAACCCTCCCTCACTTCCTCTGCGAATGCCCGGCCCTTACTAGGGCAGACATCGAGCATTGGGTGAGGCCTATCTTGTTAACCTGGGGGATGTGTCGGGGGTGAAGATCGGGGAGCTGCTATACTTCCCGGAGTCCTCCGATTGGATCTAGACATCCTTGCATCACCTGTTAGTTCAACCACTTTCTTATAATCGATTTTGCCAAGGTTTGTGGTTACAGAATGGCGCATTCGCACTAATTGGGGTTTAGTAAGTTGTGTTTCAGCCACCACTTATACTATACATACATACATGCCATACGCATTCCAAAAAATAGAGGCTGTTACTTTCCCGGCTGTTGTTCGTGGTTTTCGAGCCACTTTACAGGCTGCCTATTGAACTCAGGGGCATGGTAATGGACAGATATTTCATCCATCGTCACAAAACATCGAAAACAGTTCGCTCGATTACGCTGCAACAACGCCAAACAGGCCATTGAATCATCAACGCGCTGCTGTTTTCTGGTCGACGGTCAGAAACGCAGCACCCGTTGCGCCGATAGCTTTTTCATCTCCAAAAGATCGGGCGAAATGTATTTTGCCCGTTCTTTTCAGATGCCTACGGCCTCAGCTAACTCGCGCAACTTCACTCTATGATCATTCAAAACTATTCGATGCACTTGCTTTAGGATTTCCGCATTCCTAGCCTCTTTTGGCCTTCCAGAGCGAGGTGCATCTTTGGTGCTTGTACGACAAATTTTAAATTCAATAAAGCACCGATAAACTGCTGTTCCCGAAGGAGCAGATGTGGGATAACGTTTCTACAACCATTGCAATGATTGTTCAAAAGTTTTTCCCATCAAAACACAATGTTTGATCAAGATGCGATATTCCTGTTTTTCTGTTTTTTTTTACAAAGGCAAAAGTAGCGTCACTCAAACGACTGTAGCCTGTAAACGAATGGACGAAATATCATCAAACTTCATACCTAAACTAGTGATAGAAGTAAATAATGCCTTGGAACATTAGTATCTTTTATATTACAAAGTGACAAACTTGTTAAAATTGTAAGTTTTTTTTTCAAAATTTAACCCTCTACAGCCGCTAAACCAACCTTCGTAGGCTTGCCAGACTCGTATTCGAATTCCTGCATTACAAAAAACAATCGTGAAAGCTCTGGCCTTGGTACTGATACCTTAACCGAACCCGTCGCTAGCTCCCCAACTAGCAAGGGGTCATTGCAAATAGTAGTATCCAGAAAAACCTACGCTCGAAACACCAAACGTTAATATTCCATCACAGACGTTTTCAAGGTTTACAAAGACGTAATAAATTTATATAAAATCAGATTCAGCAATTGATTACCAAACGCAATCTGAATATATTTACAAAATTGTATTGCAAATACATATTACTTAAAATATGTACATTAGTTTAACAAATCGAATAACTCAGTCTACTGCTACCTGTTGCACATTTGAATTCTTAATAGTAAAAAAATTGCATCTAAAATAGCATATCAGAATAAATGAATATTTACACAATGTACACCATTTAATATACACAGAATTATTTTACATTAAAGTGCACCTTATACAGTCAGGAACCAGCTTATCTATTACTAACCTAGAAGTGCTAGCTTTAACACTTTTTTATTCATATCACAGCTATTTGCTAAATGACGCGAATCATTGACTCTAAAATGTCCAAATAAATGATCACGTGAACAGACCCCATTAACGATTCAAATTTTCCTATAAAAGGTGCTATCCGTACGAATGACATCTCGAAACGAATGAGTATTTTGAATCGTTCAGAAATTAGATCAATTATGTACGTAGATTTAGATTAAGAATGATTCTACTAAGCGAGAGAGCAGTTAAGTGTGGGAAAAGTCTCAAGTAAAGAACTTAACCTAAAAATCAGAATCTTGAAAAAAGACAAAGAAAGTTTAGGATAGTAGATCCAGATTCTATAAAATTTCATTCGCTCTACTTGCCGATATAAGCAACACGACAATTTAATTTCCGATTCAAGTGGCTCTCCATTCCTGAAGGTTGAGAGCTTTTCTTAAGAACGTTTTCAGACAGTGCATTGTATAGGCCAAGTACGTAAACTTTCGAGCCAAATAGATAACTTTCCGAATCAAATATAAAACTTACTCTAATAATTTGCACTACCCCAACAATGTCACCAAATGCGACAAAAAGATGATTTTTATTGACGAGTACGGTTTCCATTTGCACTTTCGACATCGCGTCATCTGTCTCGATTTGACCCTACTTGATTTACCCTACCGACAGTTCGCGTGTGTGTGAGCTAATTGCTGCGATGAGTAACGAGGACGTTATTCACACTGAAATTGTAATTAAGACTCAAGTTGTAATGCCGAAAGATTGCTGCTACGTAATGGTACACAAATATTTTTGGAACGTAAATAGCACGCTCGGGCCCCTGGACCCCAGTATAAATATCTTCCCGAAATTCAAAGTTTTAATTTTTTGTTCGAGGTAAATCATTGAAAAGTTACTCCAAAATGTTCCAAAGTCATAATAATACAGTAAAATTAAATGAAATTTTTGGGGGGCAAAAATTCCTATTCCATAGTCCTCCGCGTGGGCGTCCCCTGGAACGGCAGTGGTCACTGACCATTGCTAACCAATGTCAAGCCGCCAGTGATGGCGGTGCGATGATTTAGTTGAGGCAAACCTTCCCCCTGTAGTGTGGGGTGTAAAAATAATACCACGGCCTTTCCCTTTGAGGGCCTGTCGTTAAAACCGACAATCAAAGGACAGGATGTGTATGCCAGCCAGCCAGCAACTGGCACTTTCCGAAATCTTTATATGCTAACGAAACGTCAACTATGCCTCGGATAAGGACTGACTCAACGGTTACGACTTTTGGCTATCGTACAATGACAAAGATTGGATTCTGGAATGTGCGTACTCTCCTGGATAATAAATCAGAAGGTCCCCAGAACGCATGATTTCTCCAATTAGAGAGTGAATTTCTGAGGTACAAATTAAACATCTTAGGAGTTAGTGAGATAAGATGGTGGAACAGCCAAGAATTTACCTCTCCAACGGGCAGCACTGTAATGTTGTACTCCGGTAAAGCTACCGGTGTCGGCGTGAGTCAGAGACGCATGAAACTGTCTCTTATCCTGGGAGCCGGTCTCTGTCAGAATCTTGACCGCCAGGTTCCGGACCAAAATGAGGAACATCTCAATAATACAATGTTATGCCGACTGAACCCGACAATGTCTTGGCAAAAGACTCTTTCAACGAAGAACTAAACGCCGTTCAGAGCCGAACACCTAAGTGTGACATTATACTGGTTATGGGTGATTTGAATGCGAAAGTTGGCGCTGATAACTATGAGCTCAGACATGTGATGGGGAGACACGGTCTTGGTGATTGTAATGACAACGGTGAAAGATTTGTAGAGTTCTGCAACTTTCACAGTCTCTTCATCGGTGGTACTATGTTTGGACATAAGGACCACCACAAAATCAGTTGGTCCTCTGTTGATCGGCGCAGAACACAAAATCATATCGACCACTTTGCCATTAGTAAAAGTTCAAGAGTTGCCTCCTGGATGTGCGAAACAAGAAGAGTGCCGATAAAAAATTTCCTTTTCGGAACTACAGCTAATTATTTATTTCTTTGATTTTTACGCTAGAAGTTTTAAATATTAAAATAAAATATTAATTTCGTTTGTGTTTTTTTTTTTTTCTTACTATTCTAGCTCGCGTGGTTTTGCAGTTATTACGTTTCTAGTAATGTGAGATCGACGTAGTTGTAGTCGATTCGTTCTACATCAGGGGCCCGATTCCGCAAGAGTGAATTTTTTCAGTGCGCACCGAAATCAGTGCGCACCGAAGAAATGCGATTCCGCAAGAGTGAGATGAATTTTTTCGGTGCGCACCGTGCTGAATTGCAAAAATGCGATTCCGCAACGATGCGATGAGTTTTTTTGACAGTTCCGGTGCGCACCGTGCGAATATATTTTGCACTGGCTATTTGGTAAGTGCAAAATATATTTTTTTATAAATTATGTATTAAATTGTTGATTTCTGCATACGAAGGTGGAGTATGACTTTTCAAAGCAGAAATGGATGAAGGACGGAGCTTCGTGTTGAATTTAAGGACAAAAATATAAAAATTCATAGTGAAGATGAGAAGTTTTTGTTTCCGTATCCGGTGCTTTCTTTAGCAATTAATATTAAGGGGATTCACGCTTAGTGTCGTGAATGTCGTAAACGTCGTATTCGTCGAAAACTTCTGTCATCTCCATAGTAAAATGACAGAAGTTTACAACGTTACGGCAAATACGACGTTTACAACGTGGGCATGCATCCCCCTATTATTATTAGGCCGGCCGCGTCTTGGATGTAAGCAGGGCAGCGCAGCGCGCACATGGCATTGTTGTTGTAACAACTGTCAAAGTCTGATTTTACAACAACAATGCCATGTGCGCGCTGCGCTGCCCTGCCTATGTCCAAGATGCGGCCGGCCTTATTGTTATCCCGTTTCCATTCGGTCACTAGGACCGACCATTTCTGAAACAAGATTATAAGGGGATTCATGCTCACGTCGTAAACGTCGTATTTGTCCTAAAATTGTAAACTTCTGTCATTTTTCTATGGGAATGACAGAAGTTTACGACGAATACAATGTTTACGATATTTACGGCAGGGAGCGTGTTTATGTTTCGTTTGATGCAGAGCATACGAATTACGAAAAATCTAAGTGACTTTGGTCGTCATTGAAGTCGAACAAGAAAAGTAACAATAGGGGGATGCTCACGTCGTAAACATCGTATTTGTCGTAAAGTTGTAAACTTCTGTCATTTTACTATGGAGATGACAGAAGTTTACCACGATTACGACATATACGAAAGGGAGTGTGAATCCCCTAAATGATTATATTTAACGCTAGATGTGAAATGGTCAGTGGTTGGGAGTTTAATATACTCGTAAACACAAGACTTTTCCTCCTGAAAGAGAATAAATGTTATTGATCGATTCCATAATTTCAATGAAGCATGAACGTCACCCATTTTTATAATGTTTTCAGCAATCAGAAAAATTACACACGTTTGACGTTTGTTTGAAAAATTCATTCAGCACTGAAAAACTCACTAGCTTTTGCTGAATTGCATCAGTGCGCACTGATATTTTCGGTGAATTTTTTCAGTGAGTTTTTTCGGTGCGCACCGAAAAAACTCACTCTTGCGGAATCGGGCCCCAGGACCACGTTTTTTCCCCTTAAATATGAAACATTTGCAAATTTTCAAATCTAAATCCTTGATCTTTACATGCCGTTAGAAAGCTAACATAATGGCGCAACTTTTGTGAACTTTGCATAACTGTCAGTTCAAAGTACCGTTACAATATTATCTTTTCAATTTTCGATGAAAACCCGCTTTTGAAATTTCTTCAAAGTTTGGATAATTGTATCCTTGAAGTAACGGTGAATTTCGCAATCGGAGAAAAGCAGTTTAACATGAAATTTTATGTAGTTTTAAGTGATGTCAAATCCCAGATTTGTTGATTGGGGAAGTGGCAAATTTTGAGTTTATTTCGCACGGTTTTTGATGACAATCATAAAAACAGTTATATCTCAATTATAATGGTAACATTTTTCCTCAAACAAACTGTGGAATAACCCCTATTAGTATTGCCCACCTAACCCTGGACACCCTGTATTGTAAGTAGTTAAGATATTGTTATATATACGGAATACGTCTCTCATATGACACAGACTGTACTAAGCTCCATCATAGTCTCAAACCATCGATGTCAAGCACTAGCACTGGCAGATTCTCGAGCCATCTGGAATATTCGTTGGCTAGTAGAGACACGAGTCTAACAGCAAAGTCGCAGATGTCACCGGGAGCGGCAAGTATTGTAATAATAGTCGAGACTACTCAGTCGCAGTCGGAGGTCGATCGTTAGATAGTATCCGCTTGGAAGCGGAAAGGAGGATAATTGTTATCCGCCGCTAACGAATAGTAAGAGCTAGTTTGACGTTGGTTGTTAGTTACGCGTGTGTGGTTCGTTTCATAAATAAAGTGTGTGTGTTTTTCAATCGAAGTGTTTTCTTTATTCAGCCCAAGAATATTTAACGAACCCGGCTTCCGTCGGTAGAAACATTACAGTATGAAATGTGTTATGATAATTTTTTTTATTTATCTTTCAATATTTGACATTTAGCGACGCACCTTTTACAAGGCATTGACAATTAATTAACTATCCAATGAATTGGCCCACTTTTTGTTGTTGTTTTCACATGTATTTATGAGCTATGTTCTAATCCTTTTCTTTTTTTACATCTTTGCTTAGCACTGATTTTTTTGAATAAATATTGTTTATTTTGCTCAGCAACGAATATATCTGTTAGCAACGAATATATATGTTAGCAACGAGTTAATATTATTTCTATTGCATAGTAAAGGCTGGTATTCAGATCGAGTGAAATGAAAAAAAAGGACAGCAGCACTTTTCATCGGCGACATGGCTCGTGGAAAAGATTGTGTGGAACATATCATTTTTTCACTCTTCACCCGCTCGGTGTACTGGTGAAATTAAATATTAGCACCGCAAGTAACATTAACATCGATTAATTTGTTCACTAATCTATCGCCCAACTATAAATAACACCGGGAAAACACAACTCAACCTGAATGACACCGATAGAGACAGCTGAGCTGTCAGTGAAAACTTTTTTTTTTGTCATTGCGGCATTTCCGCTATAAATAAATAACTGGCGCAACAGTCCAATTTGAACCACGGCCTCGATATGAGTTAGCATCATCTCATTTTCTAGATCGTGACGGTTTTTGTGCAGAGGTATGTGATCAGCAACACGCTCAACCGAGTTATTTACCCCATAATGGGTACTCATTTAACAGCTGAGTGGGCTCATAGTCCGACACGTAAGTCCCCGGAATCGAACCGGGACCCAGTGCGTTGAAGGCGAACGTGCTAACCGTTGCGCCATCCGGACTACTAAATTTCCACATTTCCATTTCCGCTTTAGGTGGGAAGAACCTAAAACCCACTCGGGAGGATTTGTAGGTCCTAAAGCGGAAATTTCTGGGGTTTTGTGAAAGTTCTCTCTAATCAAATAGAGAGTATTCTCTTAATTTTTCCGAAACAGGAATGTTTCGAAATTTTACGTCTGTTTTCATCGCAAAAAATGTTGGGAACATTCCTGTTTCGCAAAAATTGGGAGAATTCTCTCTAATAAATTAGGAAGAATTTTCACAAAACTCAGTAAATTTCCGCTTTAGGACCTACTAATCCCCCCGGGTGGGTTCTAGTTTCTTACCACCTAAAGAGGAAATGGACTACCTAAAGCGAAAATGCCGGAGATTAAGGAATTAAAAAAATTCTTTCTAATTGAAATAGAGAGAGTTCTCCTAATATTCGCGAAACAGGAATCTTCCAAATTTTGCTATTTTGTATGGGATTTCACGGCACTTTCCATTCCACGCGTTCTGAGTACCGGTCTTTACGTGAATAGTTTTTCTACTCAAAGGCAATTTGTCGGCTAGATGGCACTGCATACACAAAGAAGGAATTACGCTTCCTCTGACAATTGTAATTCGCGAATTATCATACGAACGATTCAAATCATTCGCAATTACGGTCTTGAACACAAAATAAACATCCTTATAGACATCTTAACTTGATTTTAATAGTAAGCAAACAAGCTGCCTTATCTTTTTATTAAGATAAATTTTCCGACAGCTAATTTAAATTGACAAGTGTTGCCACTCCTTGTTCTGATTATTTCCTTTCGCAAATCAAATTCTTATGCACGTTCTTGACAAACAAAAAAGATATTTTTTTATTGGCTCACCGACGCAATCAGAAATTGCCTTTACCCATATTATCTACATAGAACATAAACTGCACCCAAATCACTTTGTCTTAAGCATTTTCATACTTTTACGATTATTCTGGAAAAACACATGCAATTTGTCTGTTCTGCGATAGATATCATTAAGCAAACATTCAGAATTCAACACAAAAAGTGTGGAGGGAATCATCGGTCAAAATCAATGTTATATTGGCCAATTGAATTGATTTACAATGTACGATTAAGGACGGTATAATCGGATATGTGATAAATTAGGTGTTCCAAATCGTTGATTGTAACTAAACGACGTGACATGACATCTCGTTGGAGAGCCTATGGCATTAAAAGGCCGTAAAAATAAAATGTGACTTAATTATTATATTTTGACGGATTTTGTGACTTAGCAATACAATCACGTCACAACTGCTTGAAATGATATTGAGCATAGAATTCTAAACCTTTTCCTACTCTTACCGGTCATGGTTGAGATAAGAAAGAACGATGGAAACCACAAGTCATATTGTTAATTATTGTATATCAGTAACGACGTGGATTAGCGACAATGCTGCCGTAGAACCGTTTGATTAGTGATATTAAATATTTAATTATTTATATGAACGTCGGAAAAGAACAGATTATGTTCTTATACTCATAAGAATATTTTTCTTTATGGAAATGGCATTTTTATTGAATAGAATTCTTTGAAAGTACTTATCGTTTTTAAATATGATTAAATGTGTTGATTTTGATTTTTGCAAGGCTTTCATACGTGATAACAGGTACACTTTTAAAATGATTGTTCGCTAACGGCGGTTTTTTGAAATATGCCGCCGATTTTGATAAATAGGAAATTGATTGTCCGGTCACGATTTATTCTATTTAATTCTTTGCAGAAATTCTGGACACGGTTGCATTGATTAAAAACCACAGTGAGTGATCTGAAGCCTTGCAAAATTATCTTATCAGAGTTTTCATTAGACTATAATAATTTATAAGGGTTCGTACGATGCATGCATGCATACACCTACTACGAGGGTTGCCTTTTATATTTCGGGATTAGAGAACAAAAACAAATATTAATCATTGAAAATCGCTTTATTGTTTTTCAAAATATTCCCCATGAAGATCTATACACTTTTGCATGCGTTTGAACCAATTGTCAAAGTACTTTTGCCACTCTGATTGAGGTGTCTCCAAAACATGCATTCTGAACGCAGCAACCGCTTCTTCAGGTGTTGAAAAACGTTGACCTCTCAGTTTGTTTTTTACGTACGGGAATAAAAAGAAGTCATTCGGTGCCAAGTCAGGACTATACGGCGGATGACCCATCAAATCTATGTTTTGAGTGCTCAAAAATGCAGTTGTTTGAGCTGATGTGTGAGAGCTCGCATTGTCGTGGTGAAGAGTGATCCGTCTTCGGCGGTTGGTTTTCCTAATTTCTTGGAAGACAACTGGCAAACAAATGGTTGTGTACCACTCAGAATTGACTGTTCTGCGTTGTTCTAGTGGTACGGTTGCGACATGTCCAGTTTTTCCGAAAAAGCAGGCGACCATTTGCTTGGAAGTGCTTCGTGCGCGAACAACTTTTGTTGGGTTTGGCTCATCTTGAAACGCCCATACAGTCGACTGCTGATAACTTTTGGGCTCATACGCGTAAATCCACGATTCATCACCTGTCACGATGTCATAGACGTGTTTCGAAGCACCGCGATCGTATTTTTTGAGCATTTCTTTCGACCAATCGACACGAGCCTTTTTTTGAGCGATTGACAAATTGTGTGGGATCCAACGCGAACAAATTTTTTTGACAGTCAAATGTTCATGCAATATTGAATGTATGCTGGTCCCACTAATGCCTAAGGTTGTCTCAATCTCACGATAGGTCACGTGACGATCTTGCAATATCAGTTCGCGCACAGCATCAATGGTTTCCGGACGACCTTCACCTTTTGGACGACCTTCACGAAATTCGTCTTGGAGTGAACTACGACCTCGATTGAATTCACCATACCATCGATAAACACTGTTCCTCGATGGAGCTTCATCGCCAAAAATTGAATTCAGTTCATCCATGCACTGTTGCTGAGT
This sequence comes from Chloromyia formosa, assembly GCA_964017055.1. NCBI lineage: Eukaryota > Metazoa > Arthropoda > Insecta > Diptera > Stratiomyidae > Chloromyia > Chloromyia formosa. Next base: position 90,283,907 of record OZ024817.1, read on the forward strand.
TAGTCGACGTCGAAAGTTGTAAAAAATAATCGCACGAAAATGTTCACGATTGAATTCCATTATTTGGCCGAGATTAATCTTTTAAGTTACTGTAAAAAACACAAAAAGCGCTCGTATGTCAAAACGTTCTGAGTACGTATAACCTCAAAAATGTCAAACTTTACGATAGAGCTGTCAGTTGCCAGATTGCAACACTAGGGTTGTCCAATCCCGAAATATTTTATAAAAGGCAACCTACGTACCCATGTAGCCGGATACCTGAGATAAGTTGGGAAAGGTTGTGGCCAGTGACGTGCAATCAGGGCAGTGCTGGCCAGCCGGGCTACCTGGATTTTCCCGGGGCGCCTCGGTTTTTGAAACGCTGAACATCTCTTTCAAGATTTCTTAGAGAGCGACGAATATTGCGAGGAGGTGGTGTTCTGTCCATAAGGTTGTTGCTCGAGTGGTTGCGACGATAACATCCTGTCAGATATTGCTTCGGTAAGAGGTTGTCATGGGATCTTAGTGACATCATGAGGGTCTCTTGGTGTAGCTGATCCTGAGGAGACATCAGAAGGCAGCCTGTCGCAGTACGATGTGCAGCATTTCGACAGGACTGGATGTTAAGGCATTGCGTATCGGTCAGATGTCAAGACCATATAGGTGCTGCATAGTTTGCCACTGATCTACCGATGCCTTTATAGGTTACGAGTAGGGTCTCCTTATCCTTACCCCGGGAACTGCCAGCAAGAGCTTTAAGAACTTTGTGCCTGTTCGCATTTTGTCACAGATTGTTGATGCATGGGCATAAGAAGTGGCTATGCTATCAAGGGTGACACTGACGATTTTGGGGTGGTTTATCGTTGAGATAAGTTGAGCCTCTACCGAAAATTTCCGTTGCATTCTGACTTCTTTGGTCCAGGAGGTGAAAAGCGTGACTGAAGAATTCGGAGCAGACACGTGCAAGTTCATATTTACGAAGAACGTGTTGAACTCTTCAAGGTACTGATTGAGTAGGTTGCACAGGTGTTCGATATCATTACCCCTGGCCAGAATAGAGCAGCCATCCGTAAAGCTGATAATTTGCAGTTGGGAGCCTATAGACAGATAGAGGTGGAACACTCCTGTTTCGCGATTATTAGGTGAATTCCCTCTATTGCATTTAGGGAGAATTTTTAAAATTCTTTAATTGCGGGATTTCCGCTTTAGATGATTCATTTCCACTTTAGGTGGTAAGAACCTAGAACCCATGCGGGGGGATTTGCAGGTCCTAAGGCGGAAATTTCTTGAGTTTTGAGAAAATTCTCTCTAATCGAATAGAGCGAATTCTCCTAATATTCGCGAAACAGGAATGTTCCGCCATTATAGATTTGCGGTGAAATGTCATCCAAAGACGTCGTAGTACTGCGCATACGCCTGAAGCCGTATTGATGGTCGGCTAATTCCAAATGTGTTGCAAGCTTAGGTAGGAGTAGCGCTTAAAGCGTCTTAGCTATCGGCGAGAGTAAGGTGATAGGCCGATATGATTCGCTTTGGGTTGCTTTTTTCTCGGGTTTCAGGATGGAGACTACCCTTCTTTTCTTCCACACTTCGGGAATTACTGACGTCACGAATGAAAGGTTAAGACTGGACTTTAGATACTCCAGTGCTGACATGTCAAGGTTTTTGAGCATGATCATGGATAACCCATCGGGACATAAGGTTTTAGGCCTTCCGAATGGTAGCTGCTACTTCGCCAGGGGAGAATTAGTACGTTTGAGCGATGGTTTCATTTCGTATTTTCCTACGAATTATACGCTTGGATTAATCAGCTGGCGGGTGTACGATAAATTGTCTATTAAAAAGACAAGCGCACTAATCATGTTGTTGCCAAATTGGATAGCAACATTTCCTCGTCGGTCAGTGGGATAAAAGAGGGCCCTGCCCTGACAGTCGTCCAAAGTCGGTCTGCTAATATTGCAGCTACCGTTAGAAAATTGGGTTCAACTTCAGGTATTCGACTTGTCGGTATAAATTTGGCAACTGCTTTCACGATGGCGTCTAAAGCTCTGTAATGAACCACCAGTCATGAGCCATATTCTAGTCTGGTAGTGCTGCTTCCACCGGCAGATCGATGGCAGCACCTGATGTAAGGATAATGATAAGTAACGATCTGTCGGTGGTACGAAACCAAAGGGCCGAAGGTCCCATTACACCCGAGCACCGAAGCGAGCGCGAGGATAACTTGGCCGTCCGCCAACCATTCCATCGTTATCGCCCTATTTTTTTATTATTCTCCATTTTTACCTCTCCTGTTTGTGTTGCCTCCCCTAGGGCTATGAATTTTTGTTAATACGTAAATGACAGGGACAACGAGCGGCGAAAACGCCGCCCACGTCTCCCGAACTGAGCTACAGCAAGCATAGGCTGCTGCTTAGTTCGTTGAGGAGCCTTTTTCTTCGCCAGATGGCACAGCCCGACCTTCACGGTCATTATGCTACCATAGGCTCTATCCCCAAGGGCATCTTCGGATATCCACCAAACCGTCCATTACAGTTCTTTTCAGCCACGCGAACATCACATGGTGTTGGTAGAGCAGCTACGATTGTATAATTACGAAAGCTGACCCAGTCAGCTTTCTCGTAATTGGTGAAGGTTCGGTGGTCTGACTCCTGAACGTCTGTTGGACGATCAAGTCTGATTACAATCGGAAAGTGGTGGGACGAAAGCGTCAAAACGGATTCCCATTGAACTCCATTAATGAGACAGGCACTTGAAATGGAGATGTCCGGAAATCTGGAACAGGATTATGTCATACGGGTGGAAGTATCTACGTTCAGCGGGCAGAAGTCTGATGTGTCGAGTTGCTCCGCTTTTGCAATACCTCGGAGTCATTCCTCAGATTGGAATGCCACAACTCATAGTGAGGGCTAAAGTCATCTATCACAAGACGATATTGACCAGTTAGCAAAGGACTGATGTTTACCCTGTAACCAGGGACAGAAGGGGACAGACGGAATATAGATGTAGAAGATGTCAATCTCAATATTCCCAGATTGGATTACAATCGCCTGCACCCCAAAGACATTGTCGAAATCTATCTCACGATAGAGAACTGAGTGGTATATGATAAATGCAAGTCCTCCGCTAGCGTTTGTCAGTATATCTTTCCTGATAAGGTTGTAGCCACCATATGAGTTGAGGGACGAGTTAGCATTAAGTTTCGTCACCTGTATGGTGCGGATCATTACACGATGCCTGTCCATAAAAGCCGTAAAAGTAAATAACTGGCGCAACAGTCCAATTTGAACCACGGCCTCGAGATGAGTTAGCATCATCTCATTTTCTAGATCGTGACGGTTTTTTTGCAGAGGTATGTGATCAGCAACACGCTCAACCGAGTTATTTACCCCATAATGGGTACTCATTTAACAGCTGAGTGGGCTCATAGTCCGACACGTATATCCCCGGAATCGAACCGGGGCCCAGTGCGTTGAAGGCGAACGTGTTAACCGTTGCGCCATCCGGACTACCGGACTATAAAAGTCATAAGTTCAGGAATTGTTGCAGCCCATTGCAATTCATTTTCATAAGCGATACTATATCCTGGTTTCCAATAATAGGTGCTAGAGTAAGATTGTGCTGTGACGAAAAACCTCGATGATTGGTGTTGTTATTCATCGAAATTACTGGAGATATCTGCGAGCCCGATTGAGTAGCCGTTGTTAACGACAGAGCAATTTCTGAGGTGGCACCAATCGCTACAGGAATTACATTTGACTGAGATGGCATTATGGTGAATTGGTTTATTGCAAACACAGCATATCCAAGGACCTGGGTTCGATTCAATTCCGGCGCGAACGAGGAGTATTGAGAGCAGCTGCACCGATATACATACATTGCTTCAAAAACGTGTTTGTAATGTACAGGATACACACACACATTTGTCTCTTCTTGCATCGTGGGGCATGGCAGTTCTTGGCCGTTGAAGAACGGGTCGCCGAGTGCCCCTACTCTTGAACAAGGCGCAACGCCCTGTGGATGATATCGGGTGTGGTGACACAAACTTAACTAGGATTTTTTTACTACCCTACCGACCTATACAACATATCAAAAATTCAGAACTACCGCACCTTTTGCAAGGTAAAAACTCCATATCTTGGGTTAATACCAATAAATTAAAATTTGGTACGAGTCCGTGCCCTATTTAACAGAAATAATATTCTCCATATAAGTGTGCGTCGGTCCTACAAGTAGGCGAAATTCTCTTGTCACGTGTATGTAAAAATAATTTACAAGGCAAGAGTGAGGCGAGGACAAGAATGGTAGCTCGAAACCGGTTGGCATTTTTCTATGGATATCACCTGATCCCTCAGTGTGTGTCGCTATACCGAAACAATATTCATGGTCAAAATAGAAAAAAAGGCTCACTGTAAAAATAACCCAAAATTATGAATATCCGTATTCTATTTATATTTCAATTGAACTTGAAAAGAACAAGGGACTCTTAAATCAATTGTAATGGAAGTCTAGTCGATTAAATACAATATCATAAATTTGTCGTAATCCCCAAACACACAACATGTGCTTCATACGAGTATATCTAATTATAGTCACATGTAGAAAGCTTGGACAGTAGCATCTCTAAACGGATAATTGACTACCGGAAAGTCATAAATTTGAAGGCTGTCGTAGTCGTGGATGCTAATTAGCAAACGTCTAGTAAAAATGACTTGTTTTAAAAATTTTGCAATTATTACACTTATTTCTAGACTACACATAAGAAAATAATCTACTATTGTACGGGTACAATATATGTAAAATAACATTATGGAATACATACATACTTATAGTACATATATCCAGTAGATCCCATTTCACCTTATGACAAATTACCTTCATAAACTGATTAAAACGCAAAGAGTACTGTTCACAGCAGAGAGTAAATATTAGTTGAACAATATAACTGTGGATACTGATAAAAGAAACGTTCAGATTTATGCACTTGAAAGTTAGCAGCTACTACTGTTCAAGATGTTCATGAGACTGTCTTATCAATTTGATCCTATTACAATGAGAGCAATGCAAAAATACATTTATTTTTAACTTCCGTGTGAAAAGAATATTTGTGAGAAGTTGCTTATCTGCGCTCTTGTTCCCGACGTGAATTTGGATAGTTATCTCATTTAAATTTTTGAACAAGATCGTCGATCTCATATTACCAACAACTTGATACTATCTAAAAATCAGACATAACGTCTGAAATTGATCCCATAAAAATAGTTAGCCTAATAATTAGGTAGAAAATAAGGAAGGAAGTTTTTTTTTTTATGTTCATACCAAAGCTTAGGGGGTTACCCTTTGATGCGAGAGCACAGCGTTGGCGGTAAGGGATTAAGGTAGTGGGGAGATGGGTTGAGTTTGAATAAGGTGACGGTGTACATTCCGTTTAAATTTTTGTAGGTCATAGTTGCGGGGGAAAACAAAAGATGGTAGATCGTTCCACATTCGTGTTGTCCTAGATACAAACGAGTCATGGAATTTGGCGGTGCGCCTAGAAGTTCTAGAAGATGAGGATGGGCACGACTGGCTAGTCGGGTGTTACGTAAAGGAAAAGTACGCTCAGGAATGAGGTTGGCTATTTCATCAGAGCAACGGCGGTTGTAGTAGCGATAGAAGAGTGAGAGACAGCCGACACTTCGCCGGTGTTCAAGCGGTTCGATTTTAGATGTTATGGGTTCCTCGCCAATAAGCTTGAAGGCTTTCCGTTGAACTTTGTCTAACGCGGATTATGCGGTTCTACCTGTGCCTGCCCATATGTGGGGATTAAATTCAAGTCTCGGTCTTATATGAGCCTTGTAAATTTGAGCCAGATTAGATGGTGAAAAGTATCTTTTACAGCGATTCAAAAAGCCCAGATACTTCATTGCGTTTTTTTGCAACGCAAAAATGTGGTCGGACCAATTTAGTTTACTGGAGATATTAATACCTAGTATGTTCAGTATGGGCGAATCAGGAATGCTGACCCCATCGACAAGAATGGGTTGGGCGGTAGGTGGAGCACATCGCTTATTGGAAAGTAGACAACATTGAGTTTTTGAGGCGTTAAACTCTACTCGATTCGCTTTCCCCCATGCAATAATTTTTGAAATGTCTTCATTGGAGTTTTGATTTTTTTAACCTTTATGTTTTTGGGGTCGCTCAACGCGAATCTGAAGTTTTCCAACAAACAAAAAACGTGGAAAAAAGTGATTTTCAGTTTTTCCAAAATAACTCAAAAACCATGCATTTTACTTATTACTACTTCAACTTATTAAAGAGGATAAAATTTCCTACATTTTATTAACAAAAAGTTTTTCTCTCTGATCAACAGTTTAGCCGCGAGAGTGTCGCGAAAACGAGTGCTAAAACCAAAAATTTAAAAAACGAGAATTAGGACACTGCAAGTCGATGTAACATGAAAACTATCCATTATACGCATCTTGATCATTCTTTTATTCCTCGGTGACCCTGAATAGCACTCACAGATGGTTTTTGGCATCAGTGTCGTTTCGGTGCTGCTGCAGGTCCGTGTCATGATAACAGAACCTTTTTAGACATGAAGTGAAACAGAAACCAAACCACTATACTCCAGTCTCTATACACATTCAAATAAAAAAGTGAAACACCAAACGAAATTCTTTTTGTAAGGTGTAGGGGGGTTCTAGAAAAGCTTAACTTAAAGTTTTCGACCTTTGTTTCTTATGCGGCTTTTTTTGCTAGAATGAAATAACGGTAAACATTTTTAGTTTTTGCTCGTTCGCACGATAACTTTCGACAGAATGAAGCTGGAGCCTTGAAATTTTGGTTAAATATTGGTAGTATGATCTAGTTAGTTGATATTGAAAATGGGTATAATCCGACCAAGAAAACGCCTACCTCCCCTACATACGTGGAATAATTAAATGTATCTGTAACTCGCGATTAAATAAACGTGAAAAGCTCTAGCTTTGGTAGATGGCTCCAAAAGGTCAGTTTATATTCTCCTGTGAAACAAAAATTGATCAGTTAAAAACTAACGGTACTTTTCTTACAAAGAGCCCCGTGCTACCCCACTTTACAGGTTTTTCATCTATAACTCTTGAATCAATTGACGTAGACACCTGATTTTTGGCATATAGCCTTCAGATGAGAAGTTGCTTCAGTTTTAGTAAGATGGGCATAATCAGACCAAATAAACGCCTACCTTCCCTATAAATTTCAAAAAATTAAATATTCCTTGGACTAGGATAAATTTCGATAGTATGAAGCTAGGGACTTGAAATTTTGGTCAAATGTTTATAGTAGAATCTAGTTGGTTGGTGTTGAAAATCGGCAAGATCCGACCTAAGGAACCCCTATGTCCTCTACAAATGAAACTTCAAATAAGCAATAGCTTTTGATAGAATGAAGCTAGTGACTTGAAATGTAAGCCAAATGTTTAAAGAAGAATAAGTTTAGTTAATATTAAATATGGGCCAGATCCGACCCAAAGAACCCCTACTTCCCATACAAATGAAACTTCAAATAAGCGATAACTTTCGATAGAATGAAGCTAGAGACTTGAAATTTTGTTCAAACGCCTGTAGTATGATCTAATTGGTTGGTGGTAATGATATGCAAGATCCGACCCAAGAAACACCTACCTCCCCTACAAATTAAACTGCAAAAATAGATAAATTTGCATAAAATAAAGCTAGTGACTTAAATTTGTGGTCAAATGTTTGTACTGGGATCTAGTTGGCTGTTATGAAAAATGCGCAAGATTCGCCAAACGAAACCTCTACCTCCCCTACAAGAGACATTTCAAACAAACAAACTTCCGAAGAGGGGTAGCCTCACAGAATGTAATAATTGGAGAGGCATTTATGTGCTCGCTGCCGTTGCCAATATAATAGCTAAAATCGTCCTGGAAATACTAAAGGCCCACTTAGAAAGCACAATTGATGAAGAGCAGGCTGTTTTTCGATCCAGATTCTCCTGTGTCGATCACATTAACACCTTGCGAATCAACATCGAGCAATGTGCTGAGTACGATTCTCAGCTTCGTTTGCTTTCATCGATTTCGAGAAGGCTTTCGATAGTGTGAACCGGGATTCTTTATGGGCGGCCATGCGCAGGAGAGACATCCCTGAGAAGCTTGTGGCTACTATATTAAGGCAACCTATGACGGCGCGAAATGCCGCATTCTGCATAAAGATAAAGTGTCGGGGGACTTGGAGATTCATAGTGGAGTTCGGCAGGGGTCCTTTCACGGATCCTATTCCTCATAGTGATCGGCCAGTGTTGCATGCAGCCCTATCCGGACTAGACAGAGGAATCCAATAGACTTTGACATCTTATCTACAACATCTTGACTACGCTGACGACATATGCCTACTCTCCCACAAAATCAAGGATCTGTCCACAATGTTGTGCGTTAGATCTCGAGAGGGAGGCAAGCAAGGTTGGGCTAAGGATGAATACCGGGATAAATAACAACAAGACCAAGGTTCTTAGCCCGCCATTGCGAAAAAGAAATCATATACCTGTTGCCATCAATATTAATGGGCAGCCTGTGGAGAATGTGAACAACTTCGTCTACCTGGGTAGTATTGTTGCCGAAAATGGTAGTACGGAGCAGGACATCGCTCGTCGTATCAACCAGGCTAAATGCGCATACGGCATGCTGTCCAAAATCTGGTAGAGCAGCTATCTCAGCATCAAGACCAAGCTGGGCCTGTTTCGCTCCCTAGAACTGTCTATACTTCTGTATGGGAACAGTACACGGAAATTTTTAGTAAGAGCTACCAGAATGCTGCAATTTTTCGTCAACTCATGTCTTTGTCAGTAGTCCGGATGGCGCAACGGTTAGCACCTTCGCCTTCAACGCACTGGGCCCCGGTTCGATTCCGGGTATTTACGTGTCGGACTATGAGCCCACTCAGCTGTTAAATGAGTACCCATTATGGGGTAAATAACTCGGTTGAGCGTGTTGCTGATCACATACCTCTGCACAAAAACCGTCACGATCTAGAAAATGAGATGATGCTAACTCATCTCGAGGCCGTGGTTCAAATTGGACTGTTGCGCCAGTTATTTATTTTTTTTATTTATGTCTTCGTCAAATTTTAAGATTTTTCTGGCCCGAAACAATATCAAATGAAGAGCTAAGTCGGCGTACGGGTCACATGACAATCGACGAATTGATACGCAGGCGTAAATGGCAGTGGATAGGTCACACATTGCGGAAAGAGGATAACTGCATTGCTTTACATGTCATGAACTGCAATCCCATTTCCAACCAAGGCCTGCCAAGAGGGGATCCTAAAATAACATGTCGTCGATCTGTGGCAAAAAGGATGTAAGGCGCTGGGTAAGTAATTTGGAGAGTTGCGCCCCATTGCCCAGAGCACAGTACGATGGCGTGCAAATGTGGTTGACGCGCTATGCCCCACTAATTGCAGTCGACTTTGAGACACTCTACAATTTTCAACGAAATGAAACGAATAAGGAAAAAAGCTTGTAAAATTCTTTATGTTCTGTAAATTATACTTTGGGTATTGCTGTACTTTCCCCTAACAAAAGTAACGGTTTTCATCCGTTTCATCGGTCGAAAACTTGCGGTTAACCTTTCCTTGACCTCGCCAACACTCTTCAAAATCCATTTCGTTTGGAGGTTCACTTTCTTAGTTAAAAATTTCCTAATATTAGTTATCTACAATAAGCACTGGGTACAATAGGCTTCTTGCAATTAATTTGAAGGATAGATTTTGTTTTATCTTTATTTGCTCACTTTTTTAATTGTAGGGTTTTGTTCAGGTTTTGAAAAAACACCCTCGGTGAAAAAATCCTGCGTAAGGCCCTGCCTTTAATATTGTGAAAAAGTGGCTTTCAATGCGAAAGAATTATACAATTTTAATGCTAGTAAAACTGATATTCCCCTGTGGTGTGAGCGTTAGAATAAACCACAGCGCTTCCGCCTTGTCGTAAAAGGCGACTAAAGGGATATGGTATGTAGGCTTGTAACCTGCGTGCCTGAAATTAATTTACACTCGAAACATTAAGCGAGCCTCCGATACCCAGGACTAACTTACTGGCAATGACTTTTGGCTACAGACAACGGACCACGATCGGTTTTCGGAATGTTCGAACGATGTGGACGAGTGCAATAGTCCGAAGCTCACTGAAGTCCAACCGGAAATTACCGCATATAACATCGCTATACTAGGACTGAGCGAAACAAGATGGCCTGGATCGGGAACGACTTTATCACCAAACTCCCAAACAATACTGCTCTACTCTGGAAATGAAGACGATACGTCACCTCGCATGTCAGGCGTCGGAATCCTGTTGACTAGGAATGCACGCCTATCTCTAATTGACTGGCAGCCCAATTCCGACCGTATCATCACAGCCAGATTCAAATCCAGGGTAAAAAACATCAACACAATTCAATGCTACGACCCGGCTGAACTAGCGGATCAATCAGCTAAGGACCCCTTTTATCAACGGCTTGGCGACATCTTCGACAAGGCTCCCCAAGGTGACATAAAAATTAAACATCGGGGATCTCAACACCAAAGTTGGGTCTGGCAATGTAGGCTTAGAACACAAAAAGCTTAAAGACCCATCTATAAGACGTGCATATTTCACCGCTTAGCACGAGAGAGCTAATGCACCACCACCTTGAGAGAATCCTAATATTGACGATAGATGGAACGCCGCTACGGACTCATTTATTTCGTATGGCGTAACTTTTGCGGGTCGATTGGAGCGCGGTGGTCTCTAATCTCAGCACGCAAGATAGTTAAGGCACAAATGAATTCCTAGACCAACTCAGAGCTGAATACCATTCACAAACAAAAAAAATTACATCAACGCATTAGCGGAGAAGGCAGAGGAAGCGGCTTACCGCGGTGACATTGGAACCTTTTTCAAGTTTATCAAGCCATTAACTGGCAAATCTTTTGCAACAGAAGATCCAGTGGAAGATAAAGATGGATCTCTACTGGTAACTAAAAAACACCAAGTGCGGAAATAGAGAGAACACTTCATTGAAGTCTTCAACAACACCTTTGGACTTTCGAATGCATCTTCATTAGTAGCAGAAGATATTCCGCAAATAGCCAGAGTTAATATCAGCCCACGATCTAAGCTGGAAGTAACTGTGGCTACTAAATCGATGGATGGGGGTAAAGCCCCGAGGATAGATGGAATTCCGGTGGAACTTTCTAAAGCGGATGCCAATGCTACTGCGGGTTGCCCAAGAGTGTTGGGAAGCCGAAACTCTCCCTAAACAGTGGAAGAAGGTCGTCATTATTCAGATCCCGGAAAAGGGCGAGCTGGAGGATTGCAATAATTGCCGTGAGATTTGTCTCTCTCAGCAGTCTCCAAACTGATGGCAAAAATAATCTCGAACCGGATCAAACAAACCGTTGACCGCACATTGAATGATTAACAAGCCGGCTTTTGCGAGGGCTCCTCATGTAGCGACCACATCAACATCATATTATTGGACAATCCGCAGAGTGAAGATCTTCATTAAATCGCATGTTCATCGATTTTGAGAAGGCGTTTGACAGCGTTGACCGGGAATACATCTGGAGGGCTTTACGTAGAAGAGGCATACCAGATAAAATAATTTCCCTCAACAACGAGTCTTACCAGGGAGCCCAATGTCGCGTCTTACGCAAGAGTAAGCTATCAGATCTTTTCGAGGTGCATAGCGGAGTGAGACAAGGCTGCATCTTGTCACCTATGCTGTTTTTAATTGCCAATAATGATGTACTAAGCGGCGCGCTTCAAGAACACCAGAACAAAGGTATAAGATGGAAGTTGTACAAATACCTTCAACACCTAGACTATGCTGACGATATTTGTCTTCTATCAAATACATAAATCGGATCAAGTAGCTCAAATGTCTGATGCTCTGTATTGCGAAAGCTGAAAATCAACGCTCGAGCGTAGATCCAGGAAGGTAATGCAAAATTTTTGTTTCGGGGCATGCAGTCAAAAAAGCTAACAATTTCTTCTACGGAAGCGTAGTTACAGCAGATGGTGGAGTGGATGCTGATGTACAGTCTCGCATCAACAAGACTCGAGCAGTTTTTTTTTTTAGTTTGACTCCTTTCTGGCGAAAGAACAATATTTCCAGATGCACCAAACTCCGGATTTTCAAAGCCACCGTAAAATTCGTGCTTCTGTATGGCTGTTCAGAGAGATAACAACTAAGTTGCAAACATTCGTAAACCAATGTCTACGGCGCATCCTACACATTCGCTCTCCGGAGGACATTTCTAACGACGACCTCCGTACTATTACTCGCCACGATAGGATGGACACTTCAATCAAAAGAAGAAAGTGGCAATGGATAGGTCACACCCTCCGTAAAGGGCTGAACAACATTGATCAACAGGCTCTCGATTGGAACCCACAAAGAGCCATCGCAAGACGCCGTGTTGGACAACTGAGAAACACGTGGAGAAGATCAGTTGAGAGCGAGGGTGCATTTATAGGCAAATCGTGAAAAGAGCTAAAGGCTATTGCGGAGACCAGGACGAGGTGGAAAGTCGGCGTGGTTAATTGCCCTACAAGGGATTGATAGGAACCAGAGAGAGAAAAAAACTGATATTCGAACAGAAATAAAACTTCTTAAAATAAACGATCCTCTTTACACTACTACAAATCGCTGCAGGTAATTCAGAAATGGCTTATCCCTTTATGACCAAAAATGCATTATATCTGAAATTTTTAATTGTCAGAATGTTGTAAAATCTTTACTTACAAAAGTTAAAAGGAAGCATTTATATGTATGTATAGTACTAAAGTCTGACAACAAAAAAAAATCCTATTACCTATATATATATATATATACTATACATAATAATAACATACCTGTCTTTTAGAAAAATCTGTAGCTTTTATTCGGGCGCTTTTTCATCAAATCACTTCTAAATGTTGAAAAGAATCTCCACTTTCACTAAATCAAAGCATCACTTAGATGACAAGCGAATATCAGTAGAATTAAAAAATGCACTTTTTCAGAAGATTTACTCGTATCTCGTTATCTAGCGATATTTCTAACGCGCAAAACGACGACACTTCTCACAATGAACCTCTTGCACAGAATAAATGCCCACTAAGAAACAGTCGAAGATTCTTGACTCTATTCTGGATTACTGCTTTGCGGTAACGAAATCATTTTTCCACAAAAAAAAAATCTCGTTTATCGATTAGAACGATTGAAAGTGATACTGTGATTCGTTCACGAACGAATACCCCTATCTTACGTGCGTTGCACCACAAGTTACTGAACGTACGGCCGAAACCGAATTGAACAGAATAAATGACACAACCACTGCACTACTATTACTTAACGAAGTTTTATAAACTATTATAATTAACTGTTTTAAATTTCATTTAGATAGGTACGCGATCTGATTTATTGCGGATAACTATTTCTTGTTGCATGAGTAGGCGATCAGGTTTTCGTTCCGTAAGAATATTAAAAAATTCTTCGTTTGTTAGTAGCATCCGTATTAGAATACGGGTGAGCACTGGAGGTTAAAGTTTGCTTGGTATTGTTACTAGGATCGTTGAACAGACTGGGAAGAAAAAGTCGTTGTATCTTTACCGAAATTCGAAATAAAGTCGAGGATATCGAAAAGTATCAAAGGAATTCGAGCAAACTCACGTCACGTATGTATTGTGTTCACTGTTGAAAATACGGGCACGTAGTGCATTTCAAGAGTTTACAGAATAAATTCGTACTACGGATCATTATAATACGCGTAGATACTTTGTGGCTGCCTTTGAATCGATTCGAGTACTGTTGAAGTACTCTCCAGACTATCACCAAATATATGTACTATATTATACTGTAATCATCATGCCAAGTATATGACAGATATACACAATTGCACATACTCGTATATGTGCCTACGCATATACATATTCATTCATATCATTCAATGGTCATTGAAAACACAGAGATATTGTAGGTGACAACGAATAACACTACACTCAACACTTTACTATTTAAATTTAAAGCACACACTGTGATAGAACCAGATAGAACGATTTGCACGACATGGGATGAATACTAGTCCTCAGAGGTCCAAGTAGGCTTCAAGGGTAGTATACTATGCCCGTATTTTTTATTTGCACACTCCGCTTAATTTTTGGCGGCAGTTCAGGTGAATATGTGTTCCGAAAATTATATATCTTTTTTTAGGCAAATCTGCAAGATACCGAGTATGAATGTAATTGTTACATTTTGATCTTAGCGCAGCAGATAACGTCGCGAATTTCTAACGAAAACTGGAGCTAGTGTAGTAGGTTAGAACGGCTAAATTGTTGCAAAGCGATGCTCCATATGAGCTGAACTAATTAATTGAATTAGAGAATGATAATTGAGCGCTAATTGCTATATAAAATTTAATGAAGACGTACAATGTTATGAGTGTATTGCGAATAAAAAAGAAACAATTGTCAAAAGGTCTTGCCGAGGATATCAATGGTGATACAGTTGAACTTGAAATTTTAACCTTATTCATGTCATTACCAGCTGATTAGGTTCGGTGGTATCGCATGGTAAATGGTCAATATCACGGTCGTTCTGTTTTACTCCTTTGATTTTCATCAAATCAATGAATGAATGTACTAATTTAAATCTGTAGCTGACCCGACGTGAAGGGTTCGAACCCGCCACCTCGCGATTGACACATCAACTTTCTATGATGCAGTCTTAATGTTGAAGTAACCGCCGACCATACACCATCCGGAATTCCTGTCCGGAAAAACTGATGAGGCCTGGCTTTCCGGTTTTCCTGAATATAGAATACACCATCCGGAATTCTTGCCAAAAAAAAACTGTTCAGGACCGGCCTTGAGGAATTTCCGATCGTGTATGGCTACTTCAGGCCGCCTTGAGGATAGGCCTTTCAGGCGGCCGGATTCACAATTGAAAATCGATCTTATCGCAAGAGATTCCAGGTATCATTCAATCTACTGAATTGAATTTTACGGCATTTTTTGCATGGCCCAGTTTCAGACACATCATTTGTCTACTGAAATAAACTCCAGTGAAAATTCATTCTGGTCACGCGGCCGGACAGGCCTTGAGGCGGCCGGACAGACCTTTCAGGCGGCCGGATGCACAACTTGAAAAAAATCGCCAGAGATTCAGAGTATCTTTCCATCTATACCAAGGCTGTCCAACCCGCGGCCCGCGGGCCGCATGCGGCCCCAAGCAGCTGTAAATGCGGCCCCGGAAGAGACTGTTGCGAAAAAAAATCATTTAACTGTTGGGATTAAGCGACAATAGCAAGAAAAAAAAAACAGTCGAACCTACGAGTTGCATTGACTGAATATGACTGTGCACGTGCACAGCTCTGATTCTGATGAATTTCTGTCTCAGTGGATCAAAAAGTACGCAGCGGTACTTCTCGATTTGCTAATAGAATTTGAAAATAGATTCCAGGATTTTCAAAAAAATAATCAAAATTTTTGTATTTTTGCGACTCCATTTATAGTCGATATACATATGTAGATAAGCTGCCAGCAAATTTTCAATTGGAATGCATAGAGTTACAATCCGATATACAACTAAAGGAGAAATTTGATCGGGTCTCTTTGTTGGACTTCTATAAAACACATCTTCCAAGAGACAAATATCCCTCGCTGCATAGTCATGCGTTGTTCATGTCATCATTGTTTGGAAGCACATACATATGTGAACAATTATTTTCAAGATTAAAGCACACTAAGCGTAAAAACAGAACTAGTATTTCGGATGAACACCTTGAGAACACACTTAGGATTGCTACCTCTTCAATCAAACCAGATATTGAAACATTGGTTTCCCGAATTCAATGTCAATCTTCACATTAATTTTATGATTTATTTATATTTATAAATATTAAAATTACAAAATAAGAAATGTAAAAAAATATAGAACATATAAAATAAAATGTTTGAAAAAAAAACGGTTTCTAGTTCTAATTTCATGTTATTTTTTTTATATTTTACTCATAAACTATCATAAGATCTAAGTTTTTTTTTGCGGCCCGGAGCAACTCGTCTTCTGTCAATGTGGCCCCGGGAAGCTAAAAGGTTGGACACCTATGATCTATACATTTGTATGGCATTTTACTTTCCCCGGCCAAGTTTCAGATACATTGGTACATTGAAATAAACCACCTGTCCGGCCCCGTGACCAGAATGAATTTTTTCAGGAGTTTATTTCAACGTACCAATGTATCTGAAACTTGGCCATGGAAAGAAATGCCGTACAATTCAATTCAATAGATAGAAAGATACTTTGCATCTCTAGCGATAAAATCGATTTTCAATTGTGCATCCGGCTGCCGCTTCGGCTGCCTCAAGGCCTGTCCGGCAGCCTCAAGGCCACCTGTCCGGTCGTGTGACCACAGTGAATTTTTGCTGGAGTTTATTTCAATGTACCAATGTATCTGATACTTGGCCGTGGAAAGTAAATTGTCGTACAATTCAATTCAATAGATAGAAAGATACCTTGAATTTTCGGCGATAAGATCGATTTTCAATTGTGCATCCGGCCGCCTCAAGGCCGTATGAGCCACTCACGATCCGGAATTCCTCAAGGCCAGGCCTGATCAGTTTTCCCGGAGAAAAATTCCGGAACGTGGGTGGTGGAGGCCTAGCGGGAACGATTTTCCTTCCGGCCGCCTGAAAGACCAATCCTGCCATACACGATCTGGATTTCCCCAAGGCGTGCCTGATCAGCTTTTCCGGACAGGAATTCCGGATGATGTATTGTCGGCTTTAGTAAGCACACGTTTGTTGCTGGCAAGTGCTATGAGTATTGAATTTATTCTTGTTATCTGAAACGCATCTCCTGTGTTGTTCCTAATTACCTTGACCCCTCCAGGGTCATGACCGCGTCATATGGTGCTCCTCAGCTTTGGTATCCAGAATTTTTGGCGTACTTCGTGCATGGTCTGCGTCAGCCCTTCGTGAAGGGTTTGATGGTGATGATGTGCGATTATTAGTTTTGAAAAATGATGTCCATACGGCAATATCATGTGATGCTTTTCGTCGAATGGTAAGACAGAATTTGTCGTCCTCCAACTCGTAGAACGTTGTCATTTTTGATGGTTGGATACAAACTTCTTAATTCGCTTTTAGTTCTAATTTGTTGTTTCGATTTTACTACTTTACCTTAACCCCTAGCGGGGCATAGCGCGTCAGCTACTCTTGCGCGCCATCGTACTCTGTTCGGGGCAATGGGACGCAACTCCCCAAAAGACTTACCCAGTGCCTGACACTCCTTTGCCACAGATCGACGTCATGTGATTCGAGGACCCCCTCTTGGTCGGCCTTGGTTGGAAATGGGGTTCCACTTCAGGCATGCAAAGCAATGCAGTTATCACTCTTCCGCAATGTGTGACCTATCCACTGCCATTTTCGCCTGCGTACCAATTCGTCGATTGGCATCTGACCCGTACGCCGACTTAGCTCTTCATTTGATATTGTTTCGGGCCAGAAAATTCTTAAAATTCGACGACGACATGAGTTGACGAAAACTTGCAGTTTTCTGGTAACTCTATTTCTGTTGGATAATTATGAGCTTGAATAGTTCGTACCCAGTATACGAGGGTAAGGTGATTGTTCTCGGACTGAAAATGAAAGACTGCGATTTTCAGTTTAAAAATGATTTTGTTTTTCTACATAATCTCCCTTGACTTCAATACACTTGGTCCAGCGTTTCTGCCACATCAGTATTCATTCCCGAAAGTGAGAGTTTGGAAGGCTGTGAAAATATTCATCCACGGCCCTCTCAACTTCTTCATTGGATGCGAAGCGCTTCCTTGAAACAAATTTCTTCAAGTTTGAGAACAGATGGAAGTCTAAGGGTGGCAAATCAGGAGACTAGAGGAGATGGTCGAGCAAATCGTACCCCAAACTCCGCAGTTCTTCCATCGCCAACGCACACTTGTGTACAGGTGCGTTGCCTTTCTCCTTCAAGCTAGGCCTCTTCTCCCGAATTTTGGCATCCAGCTGGTCAAGAAGTTTGAAGTAATATTCGCATGTTATTGCACTGTCTTTTTCAAGGTAATCAGTTAATCCATTTCGCATCCAAAACACGATGGCTATAACCTTTCGACTCGATTTCGACTTCGCTTTCTTTGGCGCCGAACCACCGGCTTCCACCCACTGCTTCGACCGCTGTTTCGTTTCTGGCGTATAGTGGTGGATCCAAATATCATCCATGGTGGCAAATCACCGCACAAAATTGGTCGGATCCCGATTGAATCGGTGCAAAGATTGCTGCGAAATTCGTTTGCGCATTTGCTTTTGATCGGCATTCAGCAAATGCGCACAGCTTTCGCATCTCCAATTCTTTGTGCAAGATGTTTCGCACCCTTTCTTCCGATATTCCCACAACATCAGCAATATCACTTACTTCCATTCGCCTATCGGCCAACACGATATCTTTTCACTTTTTCGATGGTTCCCGGTGTGGTTGCGGTTTTTGGCCGTCCTTCACGTGGGTTGTCTTCGAGGGACATGCGACCACGTTTAAATTCAGCTGCCCATTTTTTAACGGTTGACATCGAACGAGCAGAGTCCCCGTAAACTTTTGTTAACTCCGGATGAATTTCCTTATGGGTTAATCCATCCAAAACGAAGAATTTTATGACCGCACGATATTCAAGTTTATCCATTTTACCGAAAAACACGTAAGGCGTCGCCTGCAAAGATTCGTGTAAGCAAACAACTTGAGAGAACAAGTTGAAACTTGTGATACGAACTAATGATACGTGCACCCAGGCAGGAAACATAAATTTGTGCTGATTGTAACGGTAGTTCTGTCTCAGACCGAGAACTTTTCACCTTTCATTGTCGCGCTCGGTGGCCGTGATCGTTCGGTCACCGCTCTACGATACTAATCTAGAGCTCGGAGATCAAATCTCGGCGCGATCAAAAGCTACCTATGAGTACTAATAGAACTCTCACAGTGCTCCGAGCTTGTTAGTATAAAGACGGCGCGGATAGGAGGTGCATGCTAGCAACTGCACTTCCGAAAAGTAGATATGCTATTGAAACGTCAACAAGGCATAGAAATGCTAGAGATGTTGATGCGCCCATGGCTCTATAGGGGTCAAGGCAATTAGAGAGAGAGATGTACATTAAATTTTTTCCTGCATAGCACCTTGTGAGCTGCAAGCTCCCTCGTCCACTATTTAGACTCTGACGAAGCTGCTTTTCGTAATAAATCCTATTTAAATATGAGTTTACTAATTTTGCTGGCATTTAAAACAATATTGCTTGCTACGTATTTTAAAAGGAACCTCGACATGCGCAAAATTTCGAGTTACGTAAATTCCCTTGGAACGAAATACATACTTACGTACGCCGGCGCCGGGGAGTCACTGTAATTGTTATAAATTTGTAAAGTCAGATTTTTGAAAAAAATACTTCCCCCCACAATTTTTTGAAATTCCTGCATACGCAATGTACTTGTCCAGAAGCTAGAAGCTTTAAGCATCGGATACACGATAGAATGCGGCTATGTCGGAGCTGCGATAAATATTAATTCCGATTTGCATATTCATTTCTAGAACAAACATCACCGGGTCTCTGAATCCATTGTGAACAAATCAACGAAATGATCATCTAGATTAGGCTCCTAAATGTAACGAACTCACAATGATCATATTTATATGATAGCATGCGTAATTTAATAGAACCGAATAATTCAAACCAATGATCTGGTCAACATGTCTACTATGAACTAGGTCGGCATATCGGTGTCCAAAATTGCGTTTATTATTGTTGTTGGACAACCGAAGAAGTCGTGACCATTATATAATAATAAACGAATATATTATTTTATTGCAACAACCTACAATACGGGAGGGTAACAAAACAACGCTATTGTTATATTATCATTTCGATACGAATGGAATGTCAGCACGGACTAACATCATTCGGAAGAATATTGTAAAAAAAAAGAAATTAAAAACTTTCAGAAATGTGTTTTAAAAACTCAACTCAGTTCGATATTTTATAATTGCTCAGAATAACTTACAAAGACGCTAAAGCAATTGTATATTCCAGGGGTTGACAACCTTTTCGGGACAGTGGGCCATTTTCAAAAAGAACGTATTTAAGTGGGCCACACATTAAAAAAAAATAGTAAGTGTCTACGCAAGTAAGCACATCGAAAATCCGTTGTTAATACCACACCAAACGAGCGCCGCGCAGACGTTATGAAACAAGTGAATTTATGGCCGCAGGTCCGTGGCGCAGTGATGCCAAAGAAAAAACATAAAAGAACTACGATTGGGGTAAACCCCAATCATGCAATACTCTAGATGAATTTGAACCTGGTTAAAGCCAATAAATAATTTTGGTTGCAATCTCGGATGCATCGTTAAGACTTTGATGATCCCATCACCTCTCAGATTTCATCTAGAGTATAAACACAAGAGATGAAATCTGACAGCATTATAGGTTTCTCACAAAGTTTGCAACGCTAAGAAATAATGCACCGGCTGAATTGGCTTAACGTATTTCATGAAATAGTGCAGTTTGTATGGGAGGGGGTAGAAGGAGGGTGAGGATTACAATAAATTTTATAATGTAGGTTACAATTATCATAAAAGTGATATATTCAAAATTTCAAAGCAAGATATTTTATAGTTTCTGAGAAAATCTGATTATTGTAAATGATCAAAAATGTGTCATTTTGTATGGGAGGGGGTAGACGGAGTAAGGGTAATCGATTAATTTTTTTGAATCTAACTGATATTGTTAATTAAGTGTTAAGTACAAAATTTCAGCCCGATAAATTGTATACGTACTGAGTAAATTGGCTTAACGTATTTCATGAAATAGTGCAGTTTGTATGGGAGGGGGTAGAAGGAGGGTGAGGATTACAATAAGTTTTATAACATAGGTTACAATTATCATAAAAGTGATATATTAAAAATTTCAAAGCAATATGTTTTATAGTTTCTGAGAAAATCTGATTATTGTAAATTTTCAAAAATGTGTCATTTTGTATGGGAGGGGGTAGAAGGGGTGGAGCGATTTAGCCCGTTCACGAACTTAGCCTTCATTTTTTGTCAAAAATAACGTGTGCTAAATTTGAACTTCATAGCTCAACGCGTTCTCGAGCTAGAGAGGTCACGGACGAACGGACGGACAGACGGACATCCGGTTTTGAGATATTCGAGTGATAATATGAACTTCTGTATCATTCATTTTTTTCTGCGAGCCTTATTTCTTACCGTTACAAACTTTGTGGCAAACTTATAATACTCTCAGATTTCATCTAGAGTATAAAAACTCAGCTTCTCTTATTTTACTTTATGTAAATGTACTCTAATACTTATGTTGTTCAAAATTTAGTTTGAAAAAATATTGCCACGTAATATATTTAAGACAAAAATAATTTGAGCTATTATTCTTCTTTCATGGAGAGTAATCATTTATAATAGCAGCAAACGATGATCATATTGTGGTAGCTTCCTTCTTGCCGTTTCTTCCAGGTTTGATACTTCATTGTTGCGCGGCCTAGTATTTTTATTCCAAAACAATTTTCTCAATGCAAACAACAAAAATTGTTTTTGAACAGATTCAATACGGCAGTCCTGACCGTCATAATATGGGTTTCAAATCTGGACAGCATATTCGACAATTGGTAGTACACACGTGAAGTAGAGTCGTTTTAGGGTCCAAGGATCTTCGAATTCTTTCGCAAATCTCTTGATCCAAGCTAGTCGAGATCTTGCTTTGGCTATCATAAATTCAATATGTGACTTAAAATTGAGTTTCTCATCAAGAATCAAACCCAAGCCTTTGATAACTTGCACACGTTCAATGATTTCACCATTGATGCTATAAATATGATCGAATTTCAGAGTATAGCGGTGAAATGAAATCATTTTGGTCTTTTTGACATTCAGCTTCAGTTTGTTGCGATTGAAGTATTCTGTGATATCGCATATCGTCTTGGTCCTTTTTGCAGCGTCCAGCAATCAGCGAGAGTTTCAATTTTGTAGGACAAACGAGTATCATCAGCAAATGAGTGTAGTTTGACTTTTCTTATGTGAAGTGGCAAGTCAATAACAAATATGAAAAACAGGGTCGGACCTAATGGATAGCCTTGCCCAGTACCCGATTCCACATCGATTGGATCAGATGTAATATTATTTAATTTGACAATCTGTTGTCGATTCATCATGTACATCTCAATCCATTTCAAGATTTGGTAATTCAGTCCCATGATGTCCAGCTTGTGAATCATCAATTTCACATTCACGGAGTCAAATGCCTTAGCTAAGTCTAAATAAATCGTATCCGTTTGTAGCCCTTCTTCCATGTTATTCAAAGCAGTGGAAGTAAATTCAGCCAAATTAGTAACTGTCGATTCATCCGTTTGACCGCAAATTACCGACAATCATACAAAAATATAATATATATGTAGATGCAAATGCACGATACATGACAACAGGGGTCGGCAACCTTTTTAGAAAACTTTAAAAAATATGTATAGGCTAGCCGCACTGTACAAAAAAAAACAGCTCAGCTTCACTGCAAGAAAGCAAATCAAAATTCTATTGATAACACCACGCCAACCGAGCGTTCAATTCCAGTTCAGTTCCAAACAAAAAATGTGAAAATTGTAAATTTAGACGTTACGAAGGATCCAGCAGACATTGTTAAACGCGCGAATAACCGCTGACAAGTCATTTAAAACGCTCCAATAGCTTTTAATATGATTTTAGAAGAGCTCTAGGACAAATTTTACTATTTTAAAAAACACGATTTTAGATTTTCTGGTTCTGTTTCAAAAATAAAAATATAATGGAGAGCTTAGGAGAGTAGAAAATGACATTATGCCGGTCCTACAAATCGCCGGAATCACGTAAGAGTGGGGTATGCTCTCCGACAACCTTTAAATTTTCAAAACAATACGCAATTTCAGTCAGTCTCATCGTACTGACATTTGTGGTAGTGTCCTGAACACTGGACACTATTCGAATCAAGACTGTTCACTTGAGTAGAGTCGATTTATTCATACCTACACAATTCGTTATTGGTTAGCGGGCCGCACAATATCTTATAGAGAGCCGCATGGGGCCCGCGGAACGCTGGTTGCTGACTCCTGTATTACAGTGCATTTAGTTCCATATATCGTATCGTATCATCAAGAAAAGAATCTTTCGATTGCAAGTTTTTATTTATAGCATACTAGTGTTTCGGGATCAAGGTATGCGTCTCTCTCCAGTGCTAAAGCCTAAAATCAAAATTAGGTTTTAACTCTGTTAAGGGGTAACACTACTCTAGAGACCCCCTTTTTTCATGATTTTTCGTAAGTAAATAAATTAAAAAACACCAAATCCGCTTATGGTAGTATATTGTATAACTCAAAAAGTACAACAAAAAAAAATTGTTTTTTTCAAAATGGCGGGCACAGGACCCCATGTTCGGCTGTTGTGTGTTCCACCTTTAAAAAGTTACCGGTAACTTTTCTCTCGAACGGTCGCTCCTAGAACAAAAAACTAAATTTTTTCTTGAAGTGCATACTAATAGCTAGTGAAGTACGTAGGGGATTTTTTAAAAATAATTTTCAACAAAATGGCGATGTTTTGAAAAAAAAAACGATTTTTGACAAAAAATTTTGCCTTAAATTGTTTATAAAATTAAAAATAAACAATTAATCAAAAAATCCCTACGTACTTCACTAGATTTTGGTATTTCAAAGTTACTGTCAAAATTTCAAATGTATCCACGCACCCGTTCCAAAGTAATCTTACCGGTAAGCTTGAAAAGAAACCGGAATATAGAAGGCTACGCCCGCAATCCGAGGGTTTTGTAGCAAGCGCTTATTTTGGTATATAAATATCGGCTCCTTGCTCTTCTTGATACCACTCAGATGGACAAAAAAAACATAATTAAAATGTCTTACTCACTTACATTTTACATGCCAATTCATATTACGTGATTGTAACGAAACTTAGAACATATTATTGCCTAAGGTGTTGGTTATCGTTGGCCATCAGTACTTTTGACCTCGAAAGTGTTTAAGGCATGCAGGGGTGTGCTAACTGTAACTACAGAAATAAACTATTATTTACCTATTCTGAGAAGATATACAGATTCCATTATTTTCCATTTTATATGCTATTCGGAACCCACCTTCCTGTAAGTTTTCATAATTATAACAGTCTCGAAATGCCATGGGGGGGGGGGGGGGGGGGGGGGGAATTACGAACTAATATTTTCTCCTCCCCCACTATTCACCTTTCTATAAATTTCAAGAAAATGCGAAAAAATGGAATGTACTCAACATTACCTTTCTCACGACACCTCACTTGCCTACACCAGTCGATAAAAAAATTTGACCTTAATTTCACCTCTATGTGGACCCCTCCCCCTTCCACCCGGTAAAGTTTGCCAACGACGCAGCGCCCCCAACTAATCTTTACCCTTTCAGAAATGATTAATTAAATAACTGCAATTCGCACTACGAAAAACAACATGAAAAAAGTACTCACACCTATGAGGCCGGTAGGTGTAATTTTTGTGTGGATAGTGTTAAAATGCCTAATTTTAAATGAATGTACTATTATTATTTTAAATATTATGTGATTGTAATGAAACTTAGAGATATTATTGCCAGTGATGCTGGTTATCATTGGCCATCAATATTTTTGACCTTGGGTGTGCTTGAGGCGTGCAGGGGTATGCTAACTGCAACTATAGAAATGTACTATTATTAACCTTTTTTGATGAGATATCAAAATTCTACGATTTTTGGTTTTCTATACTAGTAAAATGCCGCTTTTCTGCAAATTTTCATATTTCTAAGTATAACGGTATCGAAATGCAAGGGGGGGGGGGGACAAACTCGGATCACATATTTTCCCCTCTATCTCTTTTCTCCTTTTTTCAAATTTGATGAAAATACCGGAAATGAAATGTACTCGGTGTTACCTTTCTCATGATACCCCACTTGCCTATACCAGATGAAAAAAAATTTTTGACCTTCATTTCCCCTCTATGGGGACATCCCCTTAAAGTCAGCCTACTACAACAAATCGCTTTCTCCGGCGAATTATAATAATTCTACATACTCCCACAAAATTTCATGTATGTAGCTTCAGCCGTTCGTGAGATATTTTATGGACAGACGGACAGACGGACAGACATTTGACCGATTTCATAAGGGTTTTGTTTTTAATACAAAACCCTAAAAAGTGATTTTGAGTAAAACGCGTTTAAAGTTTTTGTAGTTAATCTGCGATGCCTGCGCCGTACATCTTATGTACGTCTTATGAGCGACATCTATTGGCCTTCTTTGAAACTATAAATACCTCACGTGATGTAGGTAACAAGACTACTTATTATCCCGAGAGGTATGTATATCGGAGCAGCTGCGCCCAGCGGCGCGTGATTCACCGACAGCGTGCGCAGGGCTCTGGGACGCGGTGCAGCAAAGTCGCTCAATTAGCCCTTTAGAAATTTTTCCACGCTATAAAACTACCGACATTTCATTTTTATGACCCTAAAGTACAATTTAAGCCAATAAAAGAAAAATCGATTTTTTTTTAAATCCTAGAGTAGTGATACCCCTTAAATGAAACAAATATTATATGCTATATTATAAATAAAAATATGCAGTATAAGGAAAGTCATTATTATTTCAGTTAATTGACAAATTGCGAAGTCAACCATGGACTTGGGGTCCAATCTATATACAAAAGTAAAAAAAAGAAAGTCAAAGAAAACCTTCATTACAATTACAAATATGCTTTACGATACTTTTTCTCTAAATCTTTTGTGAATTCAATATCGTGCGCAGGGGTTTCGTTAAGTTTAAGATATCCTTTGGAGCGGAAAATGTAGTTAATTACCTTGGCCCCTCCAGGGGCATGGGCGCGTCAACATCTCAAGCTTTTATATGCCTTGTTGACGTTTCGATAGCATATCTACTTTTCGGAAGTGCAGTTGCTAATATGCACCTCCAATCCGCGCCGTCTTTATATTGACAAGCTCGGAGCATTGTGAAAGTTCTATTAGTACCCACAGGCAATTTTTTCATCGCGCCGAGATTTGAACTCCGAGTTCTGGATTAGTATCGTGGAGGGGTGCCCGAACGACCACGGCCACCGAGCCCGATATTTGGATTGGAGAATTTCAATGGAATTCCGTAGCCGCAAAGTGTCGGAACTTCCCAAAGCGGAATTAAACATGAAGCGTTAACCTAATGACACCATAAACCTGAAAGGTTTGGGAAGCCGTCGTTTTACAATCCAGTTGACATCAAAGTTATGTTTAATTCACATAAAAGGTATTGGTAGTAGCACGTGCTATTAAATTTGGAACAAAAATTAAACAAAAACGAGAGCAATTCAAAATCAAATAGATAAATCATCAAGTTAAATAAACGATAAGCAATATAAAAAGAAACACTCATCCGATGATCTGGACGGCTGTAATAGTTGTTGAACGGCTGATAGTTGTTGTTGCCTCCACACTTGTACACATCAAGCAATTAGATTTGGCGGCGTCACGATTCAAAATAAGAAGCAACAGCGCTCAAAAGTCGTAAAACTACAAGTGGCATCGTTTTTTTTATCCAGCACTGTCGTGTTTCTTTCGATATATGTAGATCCATACAGGCGATATTTTTAACCGGCGATTCTGTAGGTTAACAAAAAAAATCGAAACTTCGTCGTATTTTTTGTCGATACGGCAGATGACAGACTCAATTCCAAACGAAACAAAAGAGAGTTTTAGCAAGACGTACAAACGCTTGTCGTTCACGTCTTTGAGTGCCGGAAAAGTACCTATAACTTTGCCAACGTCAAACAAGTTGGTCGACAACGTTAAACAGGCCAGCTTGTCGTATTACGACATCTTCTTCTTTCTTTTTAACGACAACAGACTCCGTGCGCACGCGCATTTTCTTTCCGTCACTCATAGACGTAAACGACAAGCGGTTTGCTAAAACTCTCTAAAATGACCCTTAAACCGACAACTCCACGACAATAATCTGAACCGTCGATAATGCGGATTCGAAACTGGCAAAATAAGGTAAAATTTATTTTTGTTTTATTTAGGCGTTCTTTTTCATTTTAAGGAAACGCAGAAGTAGTAGAATCTCATGGCGACGAAGATGAGAACGATATTGTAGGGTCGCGGGTCACCACTTTCCAAAGCATTTATGGCAGTAGATACACTGATGTGATGGCTTGAAATCAGACTAAGAGAGAGCACACCAAACCAGGTCATTCAACTCAAACGAATGAATGACTTACATTGGGTTCACACTGAAACCAGATCACTTGATCTGCGCCAGATCATTTGATCCGAATCCGTCTTATACCTGCAATTTGAAACTCACCAAACCCCGATCGAGCTCAGAATGAGTGATATGTCCGCAGTGTTAACATGAACTTAGCTGCAAAAAACGAGCCAATACCATTGTCCAAAAATCCGTAAACGATTTCTTTTAAGACGCAAATATCGTGTGATTAATTGTTGATACTTTTAATACTATACTTTACTGTAATGTATTTTGTTGTAGTTACTTGTTTTAGTACATAAATAAATAAGTCAGTTTGTACACGCAATACTGTATGCTCAGTACAGTAATTTTCCTCTAATAAAAACACGTAAGGGTACGTTAATGTTGGAGCTTCGGCAAACGATAAGAGCAGCGCTGATAGTAAAGCGAAGCTGTTTATGTTGGAACAACGCATTTGCTCCCGCTTTTTTTCCGACCTATATTAAGAACTACTCTAAAGGTGTGAGTTCCAAGGCAGCGACTGAGCGACTTGCGTTTGCGACTGTGAAAAAAAATTTCATAACGGAGCACTATTCGTGTCTATTTTAAAGTTTAGGGGATCGTGGAATGCAGGCTTTAGTTGTACGACTGTACTTCCACATAAAATACAAACGAATAGTAAGTACTTTTTTATAGTAGTTTTTTTTTTTCACAGTCACAAACGCAAGTCGCTCAGTCGCGGCCTTGGAACTCACACATTAAGTGACGCTTTTAACGGCTGTTTTCGTTGAAGACGTCTACAAGCCCTTTAATTGGTACATTTCGAAAATTCGGACGACTCGGTAATCCGGAAGGGGTTCGGTCCCAATTAATCCGGATTAATCGACATTCTACGCCCACTGTCATTACATTAAGGACATTTTCAACTGTAAATGTAAAATTAAAATTCAAATGTATTTTTGCATATTCGGATGTTGACTAGACTAGGAAGCACTTTATTATCTTCACACGTAATAGAAGCCCATGAATTACTTGAGTAAATATGAAACGAATCAAATCGGACAGTGATGAACATACTCGTACATGCCAGAGATAAGCTAGACTTTGTTTAATTCGCCCCTGAAAATATTTTACATCTTTTATGGAAAGAGTGCATCAAATAATATTTCCTTTTCTAAGATTAAGATCAAGTACTCATGGTTATCTAGTTTGTCATTAATAGGATGATCTTGAAAGTTGTAGATCTTTCTTATCACAACAATAACAAAATAACATCTAAAGACTCATTGAAATGTTACACTCGTTCCTAAGTATCACCATACACTGTCGAACACGAACACGAACCTGGTACAAATGTCTTCTGACACACACACACACG
The DNA here is from genome assembly GCA_964017055.1 of Chloromyia formosa. NCBI lineage: Eukaryota > Metazoa > Arthropoda > Insecta > Diptera > Stratiomyidae > Chloromyia > Chloromyia formosa. Next base: position 90,312,529 of record OZ024817.1, read on the forward strand.
CACACACGCATTTTACATAAACGTGAAGAAAACCGGTCCACTTGTACCATGTTCGAGATCGAGATCGAGTTCGACAGTGTGTGGTGACACTTAAGTGTTTTCTCAAGTTAGAAAAATTGTGTCAGATTTCAGGTTTTCGTTGCGTTTAAATAAATCTATTATCATAAGCGGTATAGAAGGGGTAATACAAAGTCTGTAATGAACCACCTGTAATGAACCATATTATGGTCTGGTTGTGCTGCTCCCACCGGCAGATCGAAGCAGCACCTGATGAGTAGTGATCTGTTGGTGATACGAAACCAGAGGCCAGGGTCCCATTACACCCGGACCCAGGTGCGACCGTGTGGGCGTCTGATCCGTCCGCCTACCATTCCATCCTTATCGACTGTTTTTTTTATTCCCCATTTTAACCTCCCTTGTTTGTGTTGTCTTCCCCAGGCCTATGAATTTTTGTTAATACGTAAAGGACAGGGGCAACGAGCGGCGAAAACCCCGCCCACATCTCCCGAACTGAGCTACAGCAAGCATAGGCCGCTGCTTAGCAAGTTGAGGGGCCTTTTTGCTTCGCCAGATGCACGGTCCGATCTTCATGGTCATTATGCTACCTAAGGCTCCGTCCCCACAGGGGCATCTCCGGATGCCCGCCAGACCATCCGTTACATATTTGGCGCCAATTTCTGGTACAGAATAGGACTAAGAAGAACCTCTTTGGGTTCCTTTTTAGTCCTTCCACCGATTTGTGTCCCCACAAGCACATTAAGGCTACTTGCTCTAAGTCTTAGGACTTAGCCATTTTTACTTCACGTATTTTCCCTTCAAGTAGCAGTGCTTTCGTCTGTAGCACCCCAATCCGTCCTATAGAATAGATTATCCTTTTAGAATCAGTTCATCAAGGCAATCCTGGTTTTGTGTTTGTCTTTTGTGGTTTAGCCACGTATTTAAGGCCTCCATAAATGCTTTGAATTGCCGGCATTTGGAGCATCTTCGGTTACCGGACGAAGCCCTGGATACCCTTTTGTTTGAAAGTGTTGCGCCTCTGCTGGCCTCAGAATTCCACAGGCAGATCGAAGCAGCACCTGATGAGTAGTGATCTATTGGTGGTACAAAACCAGAGGCCGAGGGTCCCATTACACCCGGACCCAGGTACGACCCCGTGGGCGTCTGATCCGTCCGCCAACCATTCCATCCTTATCGACAATTTTTTTTATTCCCCATTTTTACCTCCCCTGTTTGTGTTGTCTTCCCCAGGCCTATGAATTTTTGATAATACGTAAAGCACAGGGGCAACGAGCGGCGAAAACCCAGCCCAAATCTCCCGAACTGAGCTACAGCAAGCATAGGCCGCTGCTTAGCTCGTTGAGGGGCCTTTTTCTTCGCCAGATGGCATGGCCCGACCTTCACGGTCATTATGCTACCTAAGGCTCCGTCCCCACGAGCATCTTCGGATGCCCACCAAACCGTCCGTTACAAGTCCTCGAAATTCATATCAGACATATACACGATTTCCCACTTGAATTGGTGATTTAGTAATTTTGCAACGTAAAGCAGCTTCGAGATTTCCTACTGTTGACAGACTTTGATGACATTGTCAAAATACGTTCAAATATCAATCAAATGATTGATTGTTTTTCTATTTTCTAACTGATATTCGGCTCCTTTCAAAAGTCCGAATTTAAATGACATTTAGGCAGAGTCTCTCAAAAACTTTTTCAACAAAATTAAAGCTCATTAAAAAAATTTATAAAAAAAGACACACAACACTTTATGTGTCTTCAATAGTTTTCGAAATAATCTCACATGAAAATACTTTTTCGACTTTTTGCCTTAAAAAAAACCTTTGTATTTGAAAAAAAAACCTTTGACTTTTCTGAGAGCGTTTTCTTGGAAACTTTTGAACGTACCGACCCGATAAACAAATTTAATGTGCTTGAAAAAAGTGAAGGGATTTGAGTTCCTTTTTTAGGGGACAGAGAGCAATATTTCCACTTGTTTTACAATACATCAACTCAATTAGTTTTGTAACTTTCTAATTAATTTCTAATTTAATTAATTCAACAGGTCGAAAAGTACAAACTGAATATTCCTACAGTCCAGGAAACAAATTGGCTTGGCACCGAGATCATTGACAAGAAATCGCACACGACATTTACAAGTGGCAAACCATCGGGCCGCAAGGAGTTTGGAGTAGCATTTATTGTGAACAATCACCTCAAGCCGCATATTACTGACTTCAAACCCATAAATGAACGGCTGTGTGCGATCCGCATTAAGACTCAATTCTTCAATCTCTGGCTCATCAATGTGCACGCCCCCACTGAGGTTAAAGAAGACGCAGTAAAAAACGAATTCTACGCCCGTCTTGAGACTCTCTTCAACTCACTTTCAACAAACGACGTAAAATTGCTGCTGGGAGACATTAACGCGAAAGTCGGAAATACAAGTAGGGTGACGGCGACCACTGCAGGCCACAGTCTCCATGAAAAATGTAACGACAACGGCCAGGGACTTATCGACTTCGCCTGCAGCAGGAATCTGGTCGTAAACTCTACGCGTTTTCCGCATCGACGCATTCACAAGCAGACCTGGAAATCTCCAGACGCACACACCGTCAACAACATTGATCACGTCCTTTTTTGCAAGAGATGTGCATCTAGTGTAAAAGATGTGCCGTCCTAGCGAGGAGCAAACTGCGACTCAGATCATCACTTGGTTAAGACGACCTACAGATGTAGAATTTCTTCAGTGCACCAATCGAGAATCAGCCCTCCTAAAATCTTTACGGTTGATAAACTTCTGAGCGATGCTACGGCGGTGGCGTATACTACCGCCCTTGAGGCTTGAGGAAAGACTATCACCTCTGCTACACAACATCAGCAACACAGGCGTCCATGGGTTCTGGGAAGAACTCAAGGGTACCATCAGGGATGTCGCAGAGAAGGTCGTGGGATATAAAACCCGGCGAGCGCGAAAAGACTGGTTCGACGAAGAATGCAAAAACTCACTTGACGCGAAAAACGAGGCCTACAGACAATGGATTCAACGAGGAACCAGAGTCAGAAGAGAAAAATATGACGAGCTACGGCGAATATCGAATAGAATAATTAGACGTAAGAAACGTAAATCCTTTGACGTGCAGTTGCTGAATATAAACGAAAACTTAGCTAATAGGAACACCAGACAAGCGTACAAACTAGTAAATACAATTAAGAACGGCTACCAACCCAGGATTAGCCTTTGTAAGGATAAGGATGGAAACATCATCAGCGACACCGATGGCATTAACAAACGATGGGCCTCTTATTTTGAAGGGCTTCTGAATCTACCATCTAACATCCCCACACAGGAAGCTCTTGACGATAATGTTGATCTAGGCCCACCCATACAACACCCGACAGTAGAGGAAGTTGATCGGTCACTAAAACGAAATAAAGCGCCGGGCGCTGACGAGATTCCATCTGAACTGCGGTGGAATGGGTCTAGCTACTGCCATATATCAATTACTCCTGCGAGTATGGGAGGACGAGGTGATCCCAGATGATTGGCGCAGAAGCATCATTTGTCCAATCCTCAACAAAGAAGATAAACTGCGGTGTGAGAACCACAGGGGCATATCACTAGTTTGTACGTCCTATAAAATTTTGACGAGAATTCTGGGAAATAGAATAAAACCGTACGCAGAACGAATCATTGGCGAATATCAAAGCGGTTTCAGACCTGGTCGCTCCACAACCGATCAGCTCTTTACAGTCAAACTGATACTCCAGAAGTGCTGGGAATACAACGTAAAGCAGGCATACGACAGTATCGATCGTGAAGTGCTGTACAAGATCATGCTGCAATTTGGTATACCGGCTAAATTAGTGCGACTGACAAAGATGACGATGACCAACTTCGTCTCACAAGTCGGGATTCATAATAGACTTACTGATCTATTTGAAACACGCACTGGTCTGAAACAGGGCGATGAACTGGCACCGACGCTCTTCAACCTAGCACTGAAATACGCTGATCGGACTATGAATATGGACAACAGCAAGACGCAACTCATCAAGTCGACATAATTAGCAGCGTACACCGACGACAGAAACATCATGTTCCGAAGATTGGCCGACGCAGAAGAACTTTTGCATACGATCGATACCGCTGCAAAATAAGTTGGACTACGTATCAACCAGGGGAAAAACTAAAATAATGATGCAATCGACGACAAGGACACCTGCACAACCAAGCATCAATGTGGGGGACCTCAACATCGAGTTCGTGAACAACTTTATATACCCGGGCTGCAACTTGTCAAGAGACGCCAACGAAACTGACGAAATCAAGCGACGGATACAGTTAGCTAATAAGACTTTTTTCTCGGTTCTCCCCATAATGAAATCGAAGCATGTGCACAGAAACACGAAGCTCCGCGTGTACAAAACTATTATACGACCAGTGCTATGCTATGGCTGCGAAGCATGGACCCTAATTCAAGCCTCCGAAAACATGCTAGACACATTTGAACGTAAGGTTCTATGGCGAATTTTCGGGGCTGTTTGCGATCGAGATGGAAAGCGCATCCGATACAACCATGAGTTGTATGAACTGTACGATGAACTGGAAGTTTCGAAAACCGTCAAACTACAACGACTTCAATGGGCAGGGCATGCACAAAGAAGGGACGATGATCGCATGCCAAAGAGAGTAATGAATGCAGAACGAATCGACGGAGCGCGACTCCCTAGACGACCGAGATCTCGTTGGGAGAGCTCAGTAGGCGTGGACGCCGCGCAGCTACTGGGCTTCCAAAATTGGAGAACTCGGTCACGAGACCGAAACAATTGAAGGACAACGATCCAGGCGGCCAAGGCCCGACGTCGGGCTGTCGCGCCACGATGATGATGATGATCCATTTCGATCCATTAAAGTGCACGAACTTTGCATATTCCTACAAATTTCTTGAAAATCATGAGAAGCGGACAGAAGGACATTCGATTTTATGAGGATTGTGCTTCTCATTACGAGATCATCAACGATGAAAACGCCTTCGAGCTGACAGCTTTTGTTCAGCAGTCCTTTATTCGAACATTGGTTTATGTCAATCCCATTTTAGGCGTCCAGGTCACCATTAAAACATAATATCATGGATTGTAACAAAGAAAATTACGGTTGTTGGATTTATTATTATAATCATATCATAATAATAACAGGAATAAAGCTAACATTTGTATTCTTACACTGAACTAACATGATTCCATAACATAATGTATCGTCTGTTGTTTTTAGTATCCACTTAATCCATTTGTACGGATTATTCAATGGACAGCAACTCAAAAACATAAATCATTTCACTGTATGGCGCTTTCATTATTCCCTTCATTAAACTCATTTTAAAATGTTTAACATTTTCTATCTGATCCTCAGAGGGAAAAAATATATACTCGTTATAAAAAAAAAGTAATAATTTAAAAAAATCGTTGCGCGTGCTTTTGTGCGATTCCGTTTGGTGTAGTAAAGTGCTAGTTTCTCTCCAAATTGAAACTGAAATAAATTAAAATGTAAATTGCGCACCAATGAATGAATTTAGTTGAATTCACAATCCTAATAGTATAAATTACAAGATACTACAAAACAAACAAAAGAAACTACTAAGGAACGCTCAAAATAAATAAAAGCGTAGTCTTTCATGATTTACCAAATTTTTGGGAGATTTCCAATTATACAATAATTTGTGAATGTAAACATTGCATATAGTCTTTGTTGTTCAACTAGATATATAATGTATATATATCTTCGAATCTTATTTATAGCAGCGCTTTTGGACTGCTTGTCAACACATTTTTGATGCATTTCTTAATAAGCTATTATTTCATTTTTTTGCATGAAATTTATCTTATTTTTTCTATTTTTCCCAAATTTTATCTACAATGTGGTCTAAAAATAAAATCATCATCTCTTAAATATCAGCACATTGAATCTATAGGTATCTGATCGTTCTTAATAGATAATCGTCTGGAACTGTTGGCTTTCTTCACTTTTTCACTGTTAATACTGTTGTGTTGTTGTACCGTCAGCAAATTTGTAACGGTCGGGCTGTTGTTTATGTTGCTCGACGGTACCGATAAAGTTGAAAATGAACGCATTTGTAAATGATCGGATGATTCATTCGATTCATCACTGGGTGGATCGATGGAGGCAGCCGAGGCCACATGAGGAAGAATCACAGCCGAGCACAAACGTTCTGCCGAGGAGAGAAAAAAGAAAGACTCTGCGTTAGTCGAGGACAAAATCGAAATGATCAGGACTTTTCTTACCCATTCCATGTGGAGCGGCATGCAGCTCAGCGCGGAGCTCGTCCAGTTGACGAGAACTGCATAGAGGCGTGTCCACTTCGTAGGTATTATTGAAGCGTGTGTAGTCGACCTCATATTCGCCAGTCTCCTTGCGGAATGAAACGACATGTTCGAAACGATGACCCCATAGGATTTCGGTGGGAAGATAACTACTGCGGGCTTGGGTCGTCATGCCAGTAGACTCCACAACACCCTCTGCAAAATACGAAAATTGAGGGTTACATTTTATTGGAAAGAGAATTGCCTTAGTGTATCCTTACCTAACATAACAACCAATTCGAAGCGCTCCTGGAGCATATCTTTGGCGCTCAGTGCATACAGTGGACTTTGACGATCTATCTTATGAACTATTGTTGTTGGCCAGATGAACATCAAACGATCCTCAAAACCATCAGCACCAACACGAAGCTCTTGCTGATAAAATGGAAGAACTTCACCCTCTTTGGTAACCTAAAATGGAAGATAAAATGCCAAGCTATAAGTTAATAACTGATCATCAAAAATCTTTTAAAAAAATTTAAAGTTTATCTACAAAATTTTGTATACTACTGTAAAATTGTGCCCCTAAAACTATGCAATCTGAACGCTCCCCATAATTGTCAAACTTTATAGCATCTACAAAATTCAGTGCACACTAACCTTTTTCCTAATTATTTGTGCCCTCACGTGGGCCTCAATGATATGACTTTTTCGCATGTCGCCAACACGAAACATTAGACACGGCACTCCATCACGATGGCAAATCACAGCATATTTTGAGAATAGAAGCGTCTGAGCACGCTTCTTGGGACGCGACAACTTTGCAAATACGATGCCAACCATAAATGCTTGGATAAACACGCCCATAATACTTTGCAGGCACATTATAAAGATGGCTTCCGGACATTCTTCGGTTATATACCGATTTCCGTAACCAATGGTGTGTTGTGTCTCCACGGAATATAGAAAGGCGGTTGTGAGACTCTTAATTTCCGTCACGCATACACGAAACGTATTATTTAGCGCATCGGCGCTTCCCTGTTCCAGCATTCGCATATACTCCAGATCACCGTGCGCAAACGCAATTATCCACCAAATTAAACCGAATCCTGTCCAGGACAGGAGAAAACTTAAAGCGAATATGAGTAGGGTCCAACGCCATTGTGCGTCAACCAGTGTTGTGAAAATATCCTGAAAAGAAAATAGAAGGCAGGCGAGGAAATTTTTAGTATTGTGTCGTCTATGGTTAGGAATGTGGTTTGGCTTACCTGTAAGTAACGTGTTCGACGCTTGGCAACATTGCCCTGAACTACATTACAATCGCCATGTTTGAAGATAACACGTTTACGTATTCGACGCGATGAAACTCGTGTCTGACGATACCTGTAATTAGAGAAAATAGACAATTTTTAAAAAATTTAGAAAATGGAATAATAACTAATGGCGACTTAAAGAAATATTTGCGGGTAACTAACTAACGATCGAATGGAACGGTACGTGACCCCCGCCGAACCACGTCAATTTCATAGAACGATAAAAATCAGCAATTTTTTTTCGAATGTGAAATGTGAAATTGTGTGGTTCGGTGGTGATCACGAACGGTGTGGTTCGATCGTCTGTGACAGGTTGACTGGACTGCTACTTCGACGTGACGAAGCAGAAGCCCCACATCACAAGGGAATGATAACACAAACAACGATGGGCACAACGCGCTCGATGGCCATGGTCGTTCGGTCACCGCTTTACGATACTAATCTAGAGCTCAATCAAAAACAGCCTGTGGATACTAATAGAACTCTCACGGCGCTCCGAGCTTGTAAGTATAAAGACGGCGCGGATAGGTGGTGCATGCTAGCAACTGCACTTCCGAAAAAGTAGATATGCTATCGAAACGTCAACAAGGCATAGAAATGCTAGAGATGTTAACGCACCCATGCCCCTGGAGGGGTCAAGACAATTAAAATGGGCACAACGGGACTTGAACCCACAGAACCGGTATGATGAGAAGACACATCACATCACTACGTTTTCCAGAAATAGGGTTAGTAACGTTCGGTTGGGTTGAGGAGGAGAGCGTACTCCACCTTCTTTGTTATTGTTCAGCAAGTAAGAGGAGGAAATTGCTGGGTTTCTATGGTTTAATTATGACTTGGAGTACCCCAAGCCGGCTTGATCAATTCGTCACTGATACTCATGTATACTCATGACTCATAGATTGTCATGGTCATGTATGGTTTCACCGAGGGCTATCACGGTGGACGGTCACGTGACATAGCTTCAACCCAGGCCGCACAAATTATGAGATCAAATCTCTACCCACTGAGCCATCATAGCTGTTTTCTTCTGAAGGTAATTAAGCGAATATCAAAACCCCTGATGGAAACTCTTCTCAAGTATTGCATCTTCGAAGGCGAAACAAAATAAGTCATGGGCAATTTATTTAGGTACATAAGCGATCGAAGTTTGAATCTGTATGTCTACACGCATATGTTTGCATGATTTTCTTCCCCCCGTTGCTTCTCAGCGAAAACAAAAATTGTCGACTAGTGAACGATGGTTTGCAATGGAGCGCGCTGACGACGTGTACAACATCTAGGAACATGTAGCCGTTTTACAATGCACTAAAGACCAACGACCTTCTGAATAGGACCCGTACAGATGTGGCTAGAATTGTCGCGTCAGTTTGTCACGCCAGGTCACTGGCCAGCGGGGGAGCACGCGGCCAGACTTTGCATTGTCTACAATGAATTCCGCCATAGCTGTAAGGGTAGATCGAAGAAGGAGACCCTGACTCACTTCCTTTGCGAATGCCCGACACTATCCAGGATGCGTCATCGGGCTTTTGGCAGAGCGTTCCTCACAGATACATCGGAGATCGGCAGCAATGAAATACGGGAGATACTTTGTTTTCTCAATTTCACAAGTTGGATTTAACGTAACGCCCAGATTAATCCCCCCCCCTCCCTCCTTTGTCTATGATGATTGTTACTTACTTTGACCAATCCAGGAGCATGGGTGAGTCAACATCTATTGCATATAGTAGGTATGCTTTTGTTGACGTTTCGATTGCATATTTTAGGATGGTCTATCATGCAGTTCCTATCCCAGCCGTCTGTGAACTTCAGAAACAGTTAAGATGAGCGAGTGATCTCATCTCAAGAGAATGTATTTCATGTGAACATCAGACACAGATGTAGAGAAACATAGGTGCAATCCTCGGTGCGTCAATAAAAACTACCTGTGGGTACTACTAGAACTCCCACAGCGTTCCGAGTTTGTCAGAAAAAGACGGCTCGGATAAGAGGTGTATGCTAGCAGCTGCACCATAAAAAAAAATTTGATATCGAAACAGTAACAAAGAGAGGATATTTAAAAACTGAATCCAGCCTTTGAGTCAAAGAGAGGCCCACCACACCAGCTTGCTTTGTAGCGTGACACCATTGCCTTCTATGGGATCTGCGCCATAGGGTTAAAATATGAAATAAAAGAAAGAAAATTTCTTTAAGTTAGCAATACAGTCGCTTGGCTTGAATTTTACGCTTTTGTATTGTAAAATACAATTGCAGCACAGTGGGAAGCGTAACGTGTAAAATATACCCGTAGATCGTACATCGCATCTTGTAGATATTTAAATATGCTGATCTTCGTATTTTTTTTATGTTTATGCTAAGGCTTAGGGGTACCCTTTGATGCGAGAGCACAGCCTTGGCAGGAAGGAAATTAGGGTAGTGGGGCTGGGATGGGTTGAGTTTGAATGAGGTACCGATGTACTCGTACGTTTCGTTTAAATTTTTGCAGATTATTACTGCAGGGGAAAACAAAAGATGGCAGGTTGTTCCACATTCGTAGTAGAAAGACATACTCGTATATCAGTACACATTTTTTAAATAGATATTTATTTGAATGCATAACAATTAATACAACTTTTTAATGCGATAACGGCTTAGACCATTTAGTAGTAAATTGAGCTTCATCTGGGAAACAAGTCGATAGCTTATCGACAGTCAGCCTACTGAGTCGCGTTTGATATGACATACATACATACGTAGGTTGCCTTTTATATTTCGGGATTGGACAACCCTGTAGTCCGGATGGCGCAATGGTTAGCACGTTCGCCTTCAACGCACTGGGCCCCGGTTCGATTCCGGGGATTTACGTGTCGGACTATGAGCCCACTCAGCTGTTAAATGAGTACCCATTATGGGGTAAATAACTCGGTTGAGCGTGTTGCTGATCACATACCTCTGCACAAAAACCGTCACGATCTAGAAAATGAGATGATGCTAACTCATCTCGAGGCCGTGGTTCAAATTGGACTGTTGCGCCAGTTATTTATTTATTTATTGGACAACCCTAGTGTTGCAATCTGGCAACTGACAGCTCTATCGTAAAGTTTGACATTTTTGAGGTTATACGTACTCAGAACGTTTTGACATACGAGCGCTATTTGTGTTTTTTACAGTAACTTAAAAGATTAATCTCGGCCAAATAATGGAATTCAATCGTGAACATTTTCGTGCGATTATTTTTTACAACTTTCGACGTGGATTAACTCAGCAACAGTGCATGGATGAACTGAATTCAATTTTTGGCGATGAAGCTCCATCAAGGACCAGTGTTTATCGATGGTATGGTGAATTCAATCGAGGTCGTAGTTTACTCCAAGACGAATTTCGTGAAGGTCGTCCAAAACCGTCCGTCCGTCCGGAAACCATTGATGCTGTGCGCGAACTGATATTGCAAGATCGTCATGTGACCTATCGTGAGATTGACACAACCTTAGGCATTAGTGGGACCAGCATACATTCAATATTGCATGAACATTTGACTGTCAAAAAAATTTGTTCGCGTTGGATCCCACACAATTTGTCAATCGCTCAAAAAAAGGCTTGTGTCGATTGGTCGAAAGAAATGCTCAAAAAATACGATCGCGGTGCTTCGAAACACGTCTATGACATCGTGACAGGTGATGAATCGTGGATTTACGCGTATGAGCCCAAAAGTAAACAGCAGTCGACTGTATGGGCGTTTCAAGATGAGCCAAACCCAACAAAAGTTGTTCGCGCACGAAGCACTTCCAAGCAAATGGTCGCCTGCTTTTTCGGAAAAACTGGACATGTCGCAACCGTACCACTAGAACAACGCAGAACAGTCAATTCTGAGTGGTACACAACCATTTGTTTGCCAGTTGTCTTCCAAGAAATCAGGAAAACCAACCGCCGAAGACGGATCACTCTTCACCACGACAATGCGAGCTCTCACACATCAGCTCAAACAACTGCATTTTTGAGCACTCAAAACATAGATTTGATGGGTCATCCGCCGTATAGTCCTGACTTGGCACCGAATGACTTCTTTTTATTCCCGTACGTAAAAAACAAACTGAGAGGTCAACGTTTTTCAACACCTGAAGAAGCGGTTGCTGCGTTCAGAATGCATGTTTTGGAGACACCTCAATCAGAGTGGCAAAAGTACTTTGACAATTGGTTCAAACGCATGCAAAAGTGTATAGATCTTCATGGGGGATATTTTGAAAAACAATAAAGCGATTTTCAATGATTAATATTTGTTTTTGTTCTCTAATCCCGAAATATAAAAGGCAACCCTCGTATGTTGACTGCTCTGTCGAATTGTGCACGTCAATTCTTGTCAATATTTACTACTGTAAATGGTCTACTGAGTCAGCTGACTGTCGATCACCTGCCGACTTATTATCCAGATTGGAGCCACTGTTTTCTATGAAAATATTAGAGACAAGTCTAAGGATAGCAGCCGCATATTAACCAAATTAACACAGTAATGTCTTTGCTGAACGAAGTAATCGATTCCCCGAACAAAGCAAAAATGCAACCCTTTGACAGAAAACAATTCTAGACCAGAATAAAGCAAAAGAATATGTAGTTTACTTTGTATTCACGATTCTGTCTCTAGTGTAACTACACTGAGCAAGCTTTGCTATATTCCAAATAAAACCACCTACACTGTAGCTACTACGTCCATTTTGAATTCATCGTCTTCATCAGATGACTCTTTGTCGAGATAGCATCCCATTTTGCAATGGGATGTTGACGGCTCCATGTCATCATACTCTTTTGACATAATTACATTTATTAATTTTCGAATTTTATTGTACGAGTATTTATCGCGAGCATAGGTTATCGTTAATTAACATGTGAATTTTGTTTTCCTTATAGACCGAATTGACGACTCTTTAAATTTGCGGTATAGGAATAAATTAATAAAAAAAATCTTAACAGTAACTAATTAATTTAAAATACTACTCGTAATTTATTAGTCACTTTCCTCATATTCTCAGAAGAGTGAAATCCATCGGGAACAAATAAGAACTGTGGCGACGAATAAAAAATTAAATTAGTATTTTCTATGAACACGCTTTATCTCAATTAATTTCAAAATACTAGTACACACGTCCAATGGAGGAAATCAGAATAGGTTCACCCACTTGACACTTGACAAAATGGACACGAAATGGAAAGAAATTAATATCCATCTTTGAAATTGAAAATTGGAGTTTTAATTGTAATTATTTATTTACAGCAAGTGCAGCGTCCAATATTTGATAGATGTTTTTTAAATGACGCTATTCAAATTTTCACCCAATGTAAATTTTTATAAATAATTTATAGTAAATCATAAACTGTAAATTTGGGTGTACAACTTTGCTTCCGCCATTTTTTCCAGGCATTAAAAGCTTAATTGTCAAAAAGTACTTACAGATGTATTACTCAAAGTACTGTCCATCGCTAGCGACAACTTTCGCCCATCTCTCCGGCAACTTTCGGATTCCATCTCGGAAAAGGAAAGCGTCTTTCGACGCGATCCATGATTGGATCCATTTTTCGACTACCTCGTACGAACGAAAATTCTGATCAGCCAGGCCGTGCGCCATGGAACGAAACAGATGGTAGTCGGAAGGAGCGATGTCTGGGGAGTGCGGCGGGTGGGGCAAGATTTCCCATTTCAGGGTTTCCAAGTATGTCTTGACCACTTTTGCGACGTATGGCCGAGCATTGTCATGCTGCAGGATGACTTTGTCGTGTCTCTCTTGGTACTGTGCTTGTTTTTCCTTTAATGCTCAACTTAAACGCATCAATTGCATTCGGTACCGATCTCCTGTGATAGTTTCATTCGGTTTCAGTAGCTCGTAGTATATCACACCGAGCTGGTCCCACCTAGTGCAAAGCATAACTTTGGCGCGGTGAATATTCGGTTTTGCCGTCGACGTTGAGGCATGACTTTCTGCTCTTGGGATTATTGTAACGAACCCATTTTTCGTCACCGGTTATGATGCGATGTAGAAATCCCTTCCGATTCTACCTTTGAAGCAATTGTTCGCATGCAATAATCGTCGTTCAATATCTCTCGGTTTTAACTCGTACGGAACCCAATTTCCTTGTTTCTCAATCATGCCCATGGCCTTGAGGCTTTTCGAGATGGCTCGCTGAGTCAATCCCAGAGATTCAGCTAATTCTTCTTGCGTTTGGCACGAGCAATGCTTCCAATTCGTCGTCTTTGAAAATTTTTTCTCTCCCACCACCATGCTTGTCCTCGACATTAAAATCGCCACTTTTAAAACGTTGAAACCACTCACGACATGTTCTGCCACTCATAGCAACCTCACCGTAAGTATCTGAGAGCATTCGATGAGCCTCAGCTGCAGTTTTTTTAAATGGAAGCAGAAGATCAAAACTTCCCGCAAATAACGAGAACTTGGCTCGAAAACAGACATTTTGAATCGCGAATCTTATTAAAAATGCGAAAACTTTTACTAATGCGGGGATGTCGATACGTTTACAGACGTCGAAACTCACTTTGTGGCACTTTTGAATTGCGTATTTTGACCAGCCCTCACCGATGCAGCCGTCTGTCGGAAAACGGCAGAAGCAAAGTTGTACACATAATACTGAATAACAATATATCTTGCTCAAAGCTATATTTCATAATGAAAGGATTTTTATTTGAGATAATCCTTCCCGTGAAATGTCACTTTGTTCGGGTGAACTTATTCAAATTTCCACCACTGTACGTATATTATAGCACGTAAAATTATTGCAGTTTAGAACTAATTAAATTAAAAGCATTTTTTAAATCCTGGAAAATTCTTAAATTACGGGGAAAACTATCACAGTTCACTCTCCAAGTAGCAAAAGTACGAAATCTAATAATAGTCCAGGCTAGGAGCGGAAAAAAAGCAAAAATTAATCGTGTAGTTTTGAAATTTCGCACAATTGTTGGAGACAGTCCCCTGAATATGTGCTCAAAAGTCCCCGATGATAGAGGGTCCGGAAGTGTGGAGGAGAAAGGGTCAAACATCCAGGTCCAGTCATCCACCCGAATATGACCCGCCTACTTTAATTCGGTGGGGCGTTATTGGCATGTTTGCAAAAATAATATTTGTAGGGGAGGTAGGCGTACCTTTAGTCAAATTCCGCCCATTTGTGTTAGCAATCAACTAGATCTCAATCGGAATATCTGACGAATTTTCATGTCGCTACCTGTATTCTATTGGGCGTTATGGTGGCATTTTTCCTTGTGAGGATTTCCTCAATATACCCTATACTATTTTGTGGTCTGGAGTATTGTACACCATTTTATAGTCAGGGTTATTATACATCATTTTGTAGGAAATTTTATGAATTTGATTGATTCGGCCTTGGGACATTTCTTTGTAGAATCATTAGCTTTGAAAATATGTAATCAAGGAAAACTGAAAAATAAAAACCTTTTATCCACTTTTCTCTACACTTCCGGACCTTCTAGCATCGAGCACATATCCACGGGACTGTCCCTAACAATTGTTCAAAATTTCTAAATTACACAATTTATTTTTCCTAATCCAGCTTTGTCTGACTTCCTAGCCTGGACTAAAAGACAAATTTGAACTACATTATTATGCACCAAGATTTTACAATCTATTGATCTGACAATAATACACAATATCCAATACAAGAATCAACCTCCGAGAAAGCGGTAAATTAATCTAAGAACCATTATCGGTTGACACAAATACAAATAAAATGAAACCGAATACATTCAATTAAGCAGTCGAACAATGAAATGTCGTCATTCCGGTAATTCCTTCACTTCTTTTAACAAGGATTCTGAGTGCACGAGCTAAGGTATCCTACTCAATTAAAAAAGCAAACAATCGCAGGAACTTTATCGATATTCACTACAACGAGCACGTTATCTTCAAAATCGACCACACACTAACTACCATCGAGCGTTTACTATTTTTGCCAGAATGATATCTTTTTTTTTTGTCATTAAAACAGATTTCAATGGAACATTTCCTTCTTAAAATTCGCTCTGAATTTGATAATTAAATAAAACTTTGAACGTATAGCTGGGCAAAAGTACACAAGATACCCGAGTTCTGACTAAACAGTAGCTGAAACTTGTCAGCAAGACACGAGTACACTCAACAGTAATAGGGAAGATTAGCTGACAAAACGCAACGAGGCGGATCATATGCAAGATTTTGCGCAAGATTCGTTTAAGCCACAGCGAAGACTTAATAAAATCAAATTCATTTAAGACTCCGTGGTAGCTTCGTGTTAGCTTAAAATATGTACTCGCATGTACTATGCCAATGAATGAAATTGATGTTACTATTATGCATATCACTTTCTGTTTGTCGCAGAAGAGTGTCTATAGAGAAATACGTGTTAATGAATCTTGCGAATTATAGGTGTTTATATATATATACATAGGTGTAATTCAATGAAATAAAAATAGGTCTGTACAAAGTTGTGAAAATTATATCCGAAATCTTCATTGGATTCTAACCTCAATAGTCTCCTTAAGAGCTCGTGCACACGGCAGACTTTTTAGTTCGCAGAAAAACTAAATAGTTTAGTCAGAAAAGTAGAACACACGGTGTTTTATGAGACCGCGCACACAGCGATTACTAAATAGTTTAGTTTGCTCTGCTCATGCGAGTGGTATCTACGTAGAGAGTCTTATCAACTCCTTTGATTACTGCTCTCTCTCTCTCTCTCTAAATTGCTGTAACCCCTTGTGGGGCATAGCGCGTCAACTGTTTCATGTGGCCCAGTTGACGATTCTCGGCATAAACTGGTATCGGAGAATGCAGTTGCCAGCTTGCACCTACTGCACATCCATGGCCACGAACGTCGTGGTGGACGGGATTCGAACACGAAACGCCGGTAGTCAAACATGCGACTGATGCCTCAACACACTGCGCTACCGGTCGCCCGGTCTGCAGTCTTGGAATTTTGTCTCAGTATTGCTGTCGTATCCTTTTAGACCAATCCGTTATGGTTACCCTAGCTGAAGCTAAGTCAAAACCACAAAAGAGTTCCGGCCCGAGGAAATTTGATGATGAGCCTTGCCTTGCAAGTTCATCCGCTGCTTCATTTCCCTCAATGATCTGGCACCCAATACAAAAAAAGCTGGTGGACGCTCGCCAGACATTGGAGAAGTTCACGACACTTTTCACTAGTTTTGAAGAGAGCCTATGTGAAATGAGAGCCTTAATGGCTGCCTGGTTCTTTGTATAGACAGCAATATGTGCGCGGCGGAATTTGTTTTCGAGAATTACCTTGGTGCAGACCTCAATAGCATGGATCTCGGCTTGAAAAACGGATGACCAAGTACCCACGGCGATTAAGATTCTGGTGTTGGGCCCAAAGACGCCGACTCCAACTCCCTGTTCAGTTTTAGACCCATCGGTGTACCACATAATACAGCTGGGATCTGGGCAGAGATTGCCATTTTCCTATTCTGAGCGGCCTGGAATGAGGACTAGGAATTTATTACCGAAGCATAGCTCCGTGGTCATATAATCTGATCTAAGGCAGATTTGCATGACAGGACATTGTGTCAGAATAATAATGTATATGACAAATATCACTTCCGCATACATCGGAGATTAGATGTATCCTAAGAGCATTGAGAGTTGCTGTTTCTTTGATTAAAATATGAAACGGGGTCAATCCAGAAAAGGTGTTGGGCATGATACAAGGAAGACAGGATATGGCCGTCCCGCGTTTCATTTTCGTATTTTTCCGCGCATGACGTCATGAGCTCATATACACTTGAGAGACTGGTGGTTCATAACTCTCAACATTGCAATCCTCACGAAAGTATCGCTTCGTTTGTTGAGGAAGCAGCACGCGGACGGTGCAGGACGCGCACGGTGCAGCGGTCTCTTGCGTGGGCTCCGCTTGAGATTATTGTGATATAAACAAAAAAGGAAACAAATTGGCTTCTCAAATAACATACATATCAAGCAGAGCCCACACAAGAGACCGCTGCATCGTGCGCGTGTTGCACCCTCAACAAGCGAAGCGATACTGTCGTGAGGGTTGCAATACAATGCTCTTGCGTTGGCTCTGCTTGATATGTTTCTTCAATTTCGTGCGAATGAATGAATTGAATGAGATTATCTCAAAAACTATTTAAGATAGAAAAAAGTTGATCAGACATTTTTGATGTATATTTTTGTGGTCTTCAATTTCGCCTCAGAAAGTTACATAGATAAAAGCCAAAAACTAAGTATTCATACAATTGAATGAGCGTGTGACGTAGGCATTCAGAGAGCCGGCATGCGCTAGGCCATATCTTGTCTTCCTTGTATCATGGGTGTTGAGCATGTACGCAAAGCCCGAGACAAGCAAGACGTTGCAACTTGTTACATTTCACTATGGTTGCGCTCTGTTGTACGTTTGACCACCATATCAACACAGTATAAGTGACCGTGGGCCGCAAAAACATGCAATACAGCCAGTCAACCATCTTTGGTGTCAGACCCCATGTCTCCATGTTTTTACAATAAAAGCCCACATTATACGTGTGGCTTTGTTAATTATATTATCAATGTGACTATTCCAGTTTAGATGCCAATCCAGTGTGACGCCGAGGCATTTAACTTCCGTGAAATACTCTAGGACCATCCTGCTTAGTGAAACCGAAACAGAGGTCAGGTTTCTTTTATGAGTAAATGGCACTATGACGATTTTGTGTGGGTTTACATTTAACGCCACTTCGTCGCATGTAATGAACCATATTCTGGTCTGGTAGTGCTGCTTCCACCGGCAGATCTATGGCAGCACCTGATGAGTAAGGATCTGTCGGTGGTACGAAACCAGAGGCCGAGGGTCCCATTACGCCTGAACCCTGATGCGAATGCAAGGAAATCTGCGCCGTCCGCCAACCATTCCATTCTTATCGCCTCATTTTTTATCATTCCTCATTTTTACCTCCCCTGTTTGTGTTGTTTTCCCCAAGCCTATGAATTTTTGTTAATACGTAAAGAACAGGGGCAACGAGCGGCAAAAACCCCGCCCACGTGTCCCCAACTGAGCTACAGCAAGCATAGGGCGCTGCTTAGCTCGTTGCGGAGCCTTTTTCTTCGCCAGATGGTACAGCTCGACCTTCACGGTCACTTATGCTACCTTAGGCTCCGTCCCCACGGGCATCTTTGGATGCCTGCCAAACTGTCCGTTACACGCACTATTGCAGGACCACGTCCAGGACAGTTTCCATAATTTCAGCGACGATTGATTCGAATTTTCCCTTGACGACATCTGCGTATCCAGTTTGATAACACCCGCTACGAGACGCTCCCTCAATGTCAAGGCACATAAATGCGCATAGTGATATTTCCTTTTCATTAAGGGATTTCTCAATTGCCACCCACAAGATTATGCAAGGCCGTCACCGTTGATTTTCCCTTCGAATAAGCAAATTGTGTTCGATGCAAAGGAGTCGAACTTTCCATCAAGTGCCTGATATGAACATCAAACAGCCTCTCAATGGTTTTGAGGAGGAAAGAAGTTAAGCTAATCGGTCTGTATGATTTCGGTAAATCCTCGGGCATGTTACCATGTTTGCGTATAAAGACCACGTTCACCTTCCTCCATAATCTAGGAATATAACCCAAAGTGCAACTTGCCTTAAATAAGTTGATAGTATGATGATAGTATCAAGACAATTTTGCAAAAGAGCAGGAAAAATACCATACGCTCCAGGAGCCTTCAAATGATTTAACTACCCATTTAAACCTGTCATGATCGAATATTACCTCTGATAAAACGTTTAATCGGTCAATCGAGCTCCGGTAGCTAACAGCTGTGGAGAATAACATGAAAGGACAGATCCCGGAAAATGGGTATGAAGTAGAAGCTCTAGAGTTTCGTCTGGGTGAACGGTATAACACCCATCTCGTCTCTTAAGCTCTCACAGTGTTTCCTCCAGCATTTTCGTTTGGAGTGCCTAATGAGTTTGTTATACTCAGTGAGAGCGGTCCTGTATTCTTCCCACAGATTATAGCGCTTGGCTCTGTTGAACTCTTTTCTAACAAAAAGGCGCTTGCGGTCCAGTTCTTCGCTCCACCAGGGAACTTTCCCACCTGCCGTGATATTGCGTCCAACGGTGCCCTGTAGGATGAAGTCAATATTTCATTAAGTTGATCAGCCGCCAATTCAAGCTCGCCTGATGAACCAGTATCAGTAATTACCGAGTCAGCCTTTGAACTGACTAGTTCACGAAATTGATGCCAATTCGTCTTTTTGGGACAAAGAGTTGCTGAACATAATTCGAACCTGCTTGGCATGTCAAATCTGATATGTACGAGTGTATGATCAGACAAGGACAGTTCGTTAGATACAGAAAATCACCGTTACTTCAAAGATCTCTCTCTGGATCCTGTCAACCCCTTGTGGGGCATAGGGCATTAGCCACGCCGACTTTCCACCTCGTCATATTTGCCGCCATCGCCTTCAACTCTCCCCACGATTTGCCTAATGAGTTACCCTCGTCCTCAACTGATCTTCTCCAGGTGTTTCTAGGTCGTCCAACGCGGCGACTTGCATCGGTTCCCTGTGGGTTCCAATCGTGGGCCTGTTTTGCAATGTTTTCCGGCCCCTTTCGAAGTGTGTGACCTATCCATTGCCACTTTCGCCTTTTTATAGAGGTGCCTATCCTGTCCTGGCCAGTAATGTACAGGAGATCGTCGTTAGAAATGACCTCCGGCCAGCGTATGTGCAGGATGCGCAGTAGACACTGTTTCATGAAAGTTTGCAATCTACTTGTTATCTTCCTGGTCACCTTCCAAGTTGAACAGCCATAAAGAAGCACAGATTTTACATTGCTTTCGAAGATCTTGAGTTTGGTACGTCTGGAGATGTTGTTGTTTTGCCAGAAAGGAGTTAAATTGAAAAAAGCTGCCCGAGCCTTATTGATGCGAGACTGTACATCAGCATCCGCCCCACCATCTGCTGTAACTACGCTTCCGAGGTAGCAAAAATTGTCCACTTTTTCCACCGTCTGCCCCGAAACACAAATTTCGCTCTGTCTTCCTGGATCCAAGCTCAAGTATTTAGTTTTGGCAGCATTGATTTTGAGCCCCGCATTGCCACTTTCGCGGTGCAGGGCATCCGTCATTTGAACTAGATGATCGGATATATTTGAGAGAAGACAAATATCGTCAGCGTAATCCAGGTGTTGAAGGTATTCAAACAGGTTCCATCTGATACCTTTGCTCTGGTGTTCACGAAGCGCACTGCAGAGTACGTCGTTAATGGCAATCAAAAACAATATAGGTGACAAAATGCAGCCTTGTCTCACTCCGCTATGTACCTCGAAGGGATCTGAAAGCTTACCCTTGTGTAAGACGTGACATTGGGCTCCGCTATAGGACTCCTTGATGATGGATATGATTTTATCTGGTATACCTCTCCTACGTAAAGCCTTCCAGATGTATTTTATTCCCGGTCAAAGATACAACTGTTCAAACTTTAAAGAAATTTCGAAATGGATTTTTCATCGGAAATTCAAATGATTATTTTACAAGGGTACTTTGAACTGACAAAACTGCAAAGTTAACAAAACTTGCCCCATTGTGTTAGCTTTTAAACGGCATATAGATTTTAAGAGCTTAGATTTGAAAATTTGCGAATGTTACCTCTTAAAGGAAAAAAAAAGTTTGGGAAAGAGGGAATCAAGGGCCCATTTTCCAATTTTCCATGAATATTTCGAAAAGAAATAGTTCTACAAAAAAGAGTTCTAAAGGCGAATTAAAGAAAAATAAAATTTCCCACAGAAGGATATATCGCACATTAGACCATAAAATGGTATAATATAACTTCGACCATAAACCAAGGAAAACTGAAAAAGAGCCCATTTACTCCCTCCCCTCTCCCCTACACTTCCGGGTCCCCTATCAACGGAGTTTTTGGAGAATATATTCAGAAGACTGCTTTTATTAATTTTGCAAAATTTGAAAACAACACGATTTGCTTTTCTGTTATTATATCAATGTCTCCACTAAATAACCGAAACATAAAAAAAAACCGAGATAATACCTTTAACCGCCTTTATCCTACATCGATCTCCTATCGACAGGAACTTTGGAGCATATATTCCGAGGACTCTCCACATCCATTGAGACAAATTTCAAAACTACAGGATTATTTTTCCCTGGAATGGGTGATGTGGAGTAGGTTTTTATGCACGACTCGGCATCGTGCGACAAATTCATGAGTACTCCTGCATTACAGGCTAATAAAACCCGAGGGTTTTGCTTTCATTGATATTGTTGTCAACTGCCCTGACCCCTCCAAGGGCATGGGCATGTCAGCATCTCTAGAATTTCAATGCCTTGTTAACGTTTCGATATCACATCTATTTTTCGAACGTGCAATTGCTAACGCGCAACTCTTAGCTTTACACTGACAAGTTCGGAGCGCAGTGCGAGTTCTATTAGTATCCACAGGCAGTTAATATTCACGTCGAGGATGGAACCTCCATTCTTAATAATGATCGATAATTAACCCCACAGAATCCCTTTGGGAGCTCACGAAGCGGAAGACCACCAAACACATCGAACCAACGAGAGTTATTCGAGTCTAGCAACGCTCCAATATTTTATGTGTGACTTCTAGAAAGAACGGTAGTATGCGCATACGAGTACAAGTATTTACAAAGATTCTGGTCGTGGTGATTCCCATCGATCTTGCTACTATGCTCCCCAATCTCTTTATAAGAGCTTGACTCAGCTGGTCACTTCCACTATCCAACCTGAACCGAATTTTTCAATTAAATTAAAGTGCACATACCATGCATGGTTTCCATGCAATTTATGTAAATTTATTGCATTGTTGACATGGCAGCAGACTCATATGACTGATATACCTATACAAATGCAGGATGGTCTGAGTTGCAAATCCATTCTCTAGATAAGATAACGCATTATTTACACGCCCAGCAGTTGTAGTTCTCCTTTGTCAGTTCATCTGTGTCACTAACATCATCATCGTCGTTGTCAGCGTGATATGTGTTTGCCCCTCGTTTTGTTCGTTGTTATTCAAATCAACGGGTAAATGACAGATAAATATTATATAATTTAATATATACGTATATAAATTAATTTAAGTCATATGACTGGAATGGAGGCTGATAGCAAACAAAAACGAGACCAAAGCTTCGCCTCCGAAAAGTACATACCCTAGACCTGTGCAGACCTAGTGGTGGTACTGAAATTTCAAATAGGCAACAGCCATATGCATTAAAAGTGTGTTTCATGTATGGTTAGTTTGAGCAGAACTTCATTAATCATTAAATCGATGAAGCTACGATGAAGGAATTTTAGTAGAGACAGTAAGCACCAATTCAGACGAGTGAGCTATTTTGACCACAACTTTATAGGAGAGATAAGATCTTGCGTATCTTAAACCAACTAACCCACACTACAAACATTCGGCCAAAATATCAAGTCACTATCTCCATTCTATGGAAAGTTACCATATATTTAAGATAACACTTGTAGGGGCGCTTGTTAGTCTGATCGTGCCTATTTTAGTACCTACCGACTAGATCCTTGTGCAAACAGTTGGCCAAAATTTCAAGTCGTTAGCTTCATTCTGTCGTATGTTATCATTATCATAAATTTAAAGAACCATTTGTAGAGGAGGAAGGGGTTTATTTGGTCCGAACTTGCCCACTTTCAATACCAACCAATTGGATACTTACTTCCTTACTACCAACATCCGACCAAATTTTCAACTCGCTTGCTTCATTCTGTCGAAAGTTATCGTTGTTAAAGGAATATTACATTTTTTGACATTTGTAGGGGAGGTATGCGTTACTTCGGTCGGAATATTCCAAGCTTACTAAAACTGAAGCAGCTTTGCATTTAAAGTTCACACACCAAAAATCAGCTCCGTACGTCAACTGGTTCCAGAGTTATAGACAAAAAACCTGAAAAGTAGGGTAATGTGGGGCTCTATGTAAGATATTAATCGTTATTTCTAACTGATCGATCTCATTTTTACAAGAGAAATGAGAAATGACCCCCTCGACTTATCTACTAAGGTAAGAGCTTTTCACGTTTATTCAATCGGGTGTTACAGATACATTTAATAATTTTACATATGGTGGGGAAGGAGGGCGTTTCCTTGGCCGGATCACGCCTATTTTCAATACCGAGCAAGTAGATCATACAACGAAGATTTGATCAAAATTTCAAGCATCTAATTTCATTCTATCGGAAAGTATAGTGCGAACAAACATACAGACGGACAGACAGACGGACAGGCAGACAGAAAAGACAGACGGACTGATGGCTCCTTTAAGGTATTACATATTTTCGTCGTGTCAAAAACAATATACCCTATACGTCATAAGGTCTAGGGTATAAAAAAGTAGCCGGAGGAGCGACAAAAGGGGTGTCCGCGCTACGTGGTGGGTTCAATGTATGCAATTAACAGCCGTATCTATGAATCTAAAGAATTCTTTCGCTTAGAACTCTCATTCATCTAGAAATAAATCAAAGTTAATTATGCAGATTGCATTGCTATCATCTAATTGCAGGAAATATATAAATTATTTCCTTATTTGTAAATTAAACATTCTTTAGACCATTAATGTTATTAGTGTGCGGAATGTAAATGTACTCGTAAGTTTTGTCATCACTATTGGGTGCGTTCAGAAGTTACCGAGCAACTTCTGCTCAGGTAAACATGATCAAATAATCACCCAGGGCAGGACCCGGCAAACGCTAAGGCGAAACAAGCGATCGCCTAGGGCGCCGACTTCGAAAGGACATCAAATAGGGCGCCAAGAGGAAGGCCGGGCTTGAGAGTGAATTTTGTCCATTTAGAGCTGAATATAATTCCATGTAGTTAAAAATATTTCGCGATTTGTCCGATGTAATTCTCACATTTCAAAATAACGCGCGCGATCGATTCAATTTCAAATCTTGGGCTTCTTTCTCCAATGAGATTGTGACTTACCCAGAAGCCCGGTTCTACTATGTGTACAGACTGAACAGGGTGTCATTACGTAGGGGCGCAATATCTCCAATCTAATTAATTAAACGTTACATTTAAAAAATCAAAAGGTAACTTTAATGAAGGTCTAAAAATGCATTTCTTTTTTTGTGACCAAGAGCAACGCGTACCTGTCCCATTGCCCATTTCAGATTGAATGACTGGATTAAATCACACTGACCCTGCATTGGGAATGTTCGAGCTTTAGAGATTATTTTTTGACTATTTGCAATGGTAAATTATTACTACTTCGTGTGATAAACAACCGTAAGGTAGCTTTAATTTCTTAAACGCTTTCGGTTTTTGCGCCTTTGGACTAACGATACTGACCGCATAGTCGACTGCCGTTGTAACATTAGGCTATCCAATCCATTCCAACCAATCCTCGTCTCTACAACTAATACAAGTGCCTCCTGATGGCATTTGGAGCACCGCGCACTGCCACCCCTGCTAGGGTTAGCCGCGTATTTCACCTAATCCGTGAAGCACAAATGGTGACCTCAAGAGTGATCAAATTTCGGCAGCGCGACTTAATATAGGACTTCAAGAATCACTGCAGTCCAGGAAACAAATAGGATTGGCAGCGAGATAAACGACAAGAATTCGGATAAATTTCCAAAAGCTTCAAACTATCGAGCCACAAGGAGTTTAAAATTGCATTCATAGTGAGTAAGCAGCTCCAGCCGCACTTTTTTGAGTATTTATGAAAGATTGTATGCGATTCGCATTGAGACTCGTTTTTTCAACACCTGACTCATCAACGTACACGCCCCGACTGAAGTTAAGGAAGATGCAGTGAAAGACGAATTTTGTGCCCGCCTGGAGACATTGTTCGACTCACTTCCAACAAACGACGTCAAAATACTGCTGGGAGACTTTAATGCGAAAGTTGAAAATGAAAGTTGACACCGGGAAACTACTGGAGGACATAGCCTCCATGAGGGATGCAATTATAACGGTCAACGATTAATCGATTTCGCCTGCAGTAGGAATCTCATCGTAAGCTCCACATGTTTTCCGCATCGACGCATTCACAAACAGACTTGGTAATCTCCACTGAAAACTTAAAAGCTAATGAC
Source organism: Chloromyia formosa (assembly GCA_964017055.1). Classification (NCBI taxonomy): domain Eukaryota; kingdom Metazoa; phylum Arthropoda; class Insecta; order Diptera; family Stratiomyidae; genus Chloromyia; species Chloromyia formosa. Next base: position 90,338,236 of record OZ024817.1, read on the forward strand.
TCAAAATTAAAATAGATTTGCACGGGACGGGCCTAAAGTGCCGATGAACATCGATCTTTTTGTGTAATTTTTTTTGCTCCTTTCATTAACGCTAGTATTAGCCGCAATTTTTAGATAATGATTTAAAAAATACCCACGGATAGTGATTAAGATTGCTGATTTGAAAATGATTAGTGTAATGATGACATCTCATTTCAGTTATTTTATGCAGTAGATGATCGGTGCTCTTTCAAAATGGTTCAATCTCTCCTCCTGCTTTTACTTCTTGCAGCCCCATCAGCGCCACAGGTTTGCATATGAAAATGTCAGAGAATTTTAATCTATAATTTAACATAATTTTTTACTCACCATATAGAAATATGGGCTTCGTATGTTGAATTTTACATGCACTCCGAATCCATTTTACATAGATGTTATGTGCAAGCTGAACGATGCCACTCACATTGACAGTATTACCTACATAAAACGTGAAATGGTTGGTTTGGTCGTCCATCCGATCATTACTCAAAATGAATCTAATGGAAGAAGGACTGTTTTACTTAATCGAAAATTTAATCTGTGCGAAAAAATTCCAGACCATTTCAGCTCCCTTTACATTAGGCATATGATAATGGCAGTTGTTAACGAACCATCTCTCAACTGTCCGTTGACTCCGAGAAATTTTACATTTCGCAACTTTCTCGTGGATGCAAAGTTTGTTCCTGTCAACTTGTTTTATAAACCGAAAAGTTACTTCGCTGTAAATTTGTCATTTTACGACGGAAGTGTGAATGTGAAGAAGTTAGCTGGTAATGTAATGCTTAGAGTAACTATAATAAAAGAAAGGGATTAAACGCGGATAAAAATCGAATATTAACACAACACTAATCATAGGAATTTCTTATTATTTAAAAATAAACTAAATTCACAATTATATTTCTATGCTTTTTTGGGAAGGTGTTTTAGTAGTATGTTATATAGATTCGGGACCAATAGATGTCCCTAGTTGCTCCAACATTGCCACCTTGCGTATGCTGCTAGCCAACTACAAACCTATAATCCGAGCTGTGTATTATGACCTGAATGGGAGCCTTGGCGTCCACCTCCATAAATTTAAAAGAATGTCAGTGGATGTCAAAAGACACAATAGCGAGATATCAAAATATATGACAAACCAGTGATGTACAAATCCTTACAATTAGAAAGTAGCGTATCTCTCTCTCTCTCAATTGCCCTAACCCCTTGTGGGGCATAGCGCGTCAACTGTTCCATGTGGCCCAGTTAACGTTTCGACGGCATAAACTGGTTTCGGAAAATGTAGTTGCCAGCATGCACCTCCTGCACAGCCACGAACGTCGTCGTGGAAGGGATTCGAACCCGAAACGCCGGTAGTCAAACATGAGACTGATGCCTCAACACACTGCGCTACCGGTCGCACCTTGTTATTGTAGTTTTGTATGGGCTTTTTATCGATCGCCACGGGGAAGAAGTTGATAAGTCGATAAAGTCCAAAAAAATTGAAGGAACAATTGTAAAGTTCAACTCCGCCGAAGCCTGTCCTGGTTGTGCAAGGAGGCGGGAATGATAGCTGTAGACTGACTGGCTGAGTTACACCTAAGCGTCTCAGGTCATTAGGGTGGCATGAATCACGTAGTCAGACCAGCAACATAGTTGTGTGAACACTGGCACCTTACGAACCACCTGAAACAGCTATCGCCGAGGCCACCCCTGAATAAGGTTAAGCGACGGACCGACAACTAATCCTTTTAAAAAATACTCCGTGTCAAGAAAACCTGGAAAAAAGCCTCGGATTGGACGGATCAACAACGACGACCACGCGAACGTTTAACTAACTATTCTTTCGGATCCTGGCATGTAGGTATATGCTACCTGAACAAACCGGGGGCCGTAGAGGCCCTTCTTCAACAGATCGAGAATTACAAACTGTGCATCACAGCAGTCCAGTAAACAAATTGGATTGGCAGCGAGATAAACGACAGACCACAAAGAATTTGGAGTTGCATACATAGTGAGCAAGCAGCTCAAGCCGCACGTTATTCACTATTTACGAAAGGTTGTGTGTGATTCGTATTGGGACTCGTTTTTTCAACCCCTGGCTCATCAACGTACACGCCCCGACTGAAGTTAAGGAAGATACAGTAAAAGATGAATTTCACGCCCGCCCGCAGACACTCTTCGACACACTTCCAACAAGCGACGTCAAAATACTGCTGGGAGATTTTAATGCGAAAATTGAAAACGAAAGTTGGCTTCAAGTGCCACTGGAGGATATAGTCTCCATGAGGGATGCAATTATAACAGTCAACGATTAATCGATTTCGCCTGCAGTAGGAATCTTATCGGAAGCTCCACGTTTACCGAATCGACGCATTCACAAACAGACTTGGAAATGTCCAGACGCACGTACCGTCACCCAAATGGATCACGTATTCATTTACATAAGGTGGGCGTCGAGTGTATTGGATGTCCGATCCTATCGAAGAGCTGCGATTCAGACCATCACTTTGGTGAAGACAACCTATCGGTGTAGAATTTCTTCAGTGGACCAATCGAGAATCAGCACTCCCAAAATATTCGTGGTTGATAAACTCTTGAGCGATGTTAGGCCGCGGTGCAGGCATATACAGTCGCCCTTGAGGAAAAACTATCACCTATGCTGTACGACATCAGCAAAACAGGTGTTACTTAGATTACGCCAGAACAACCGAACATCAACGTAGGGGACTTCATCATCAAGTTCGTAGACGACTTCTTATACCTGGGTAACCTGTCAAAGGGCGCCAATAATAATGACGAAATCAGGCGACGGGGACAGCTAGCAAATTATACTTTCTTCTCTGTCCTCCCAATAATAAAATGCGTAGAAATACTAAGCTCCGCATATACAAAACCATCATATGGCTGCGAAACCTGGACCCTTCCCTAACGTTTCGAGAATCGTCAAACTACAACGTCTACAATGGGCAGGACATTTTCATCGAATCAATAATGACCGCATGCCTAAGGAAATATTCAACGGACGACGCGTCGACGGAGCAAGGCTGCAAGGAAGACCGAGAGCTCGTTGGAAAGACTCAGTAGATGAGGACGCCCCGATAACTTTCCGTCCTCAAAACACCATCTGTTGACCACCTCGATCATTACAAACTCTGCAAGAAGACTAACGATGAGAAACGGACCCCTGATCACTCAGGTTCGAGCGAGGGCTTGAACTAGCAGACGAATTTCGCTAGACAGGCCTCCTCCACTTAATCGGTCTAGAAGCTTTCTGTGGAGTACATTAGGAAGGGTATCTTGAATTGGAAACGTGAAACAGGTGAGGCGGCTGTCTCTTACTGATACTCCGACGATGAAACTCATAACATATTCTGTGATCCTCTGAATTCCGAGCTGAACTTAATGGAGCTAAATGCTGAATTAATCAAGGAATTCGCCTCTTTGCATCATGATAATTGCATTGGCCCCTCCAGAGGCATGAGCGCGTCAACATCTCTTGCATTAATATGCCTGTTTGACGTTCCATTAGATTGTGCAGTTGCTAGCATGCACCTCCATGCATCATGGGCTACACGTTTTACCGCACAACTGGGACCATTTTTTTAAATTTTTAATTACTTTTTTTCCTCTAGTCTACTCGTCTTTATGGCATTTCATTTTTTTCAAACTCCTTTCGTTTTTTCGCAATTTTTGTATAATGATTCGAACAGCCGTTGAATCTTGTTTTCGTTTGGGTGTCCACTAATTATAAAATCATTATCCAAATAATTACTGAGGTATGTTATATTGTCTCTGCTTATACGAAATCTCACTTCAGTTGTTATATAGACTAGTTGATCGGTCCTCTTGCAAAATGGTTTATCTGTTTCTAGTTTTTCTTCTTGCAGTTCAAACAGCAGTGCCACAGGTTACACACATTTGAGTTATGAATTCTTCAAAGTGTCAAAAAATTTAAAATTTTTATTTTAACCTATTTATCTACTCGTCATATAGAAATATGGGATTCGTCTATTGGAGTTTAAATGCACTGCGAATCCTTTTTACATGGAGAGTACGTGCAAGCTGAACGATGCCAATCACATTGACAGTGTTACCTACATAAAACGTGAAATGGTTGGTATCGTCATCCATCCAATCGTTTCCCAAACTGAATCTAATGGAAGGAGGACTGTTATACTTAATCGGAAATATAATCTGTGCCAAAAATCGGACAACTGGGGAGCGCATTTTATCTCGCATTATATTAAGTACTTGCTAAGGACGGCGATAAATGAATCATCGTTAGACTGTCCGGTGACGACATCGACAATTTTCAGATATTGCAACTTTTTCGTTGATACAAAGATGGTTCCTGTCAGCTTGTTTTACAAGCCGAAAAGTTATTTTACTATAAATATGTCATATTATGATGGAAGTGTGGATCTAAAGAAGTTAGCTGGTAATACGGTGATTAGATTCGCTATTAATCGCGGATAAAAATTGAGGTTCTTTGTATTGGTATGAACCATAAAAATTTCTAAATATTTTAAAATAAAGTACTTCCAGGAAGCATTCAGTTTACGATCTTAAGTGGGAAACCACATTAGGAGGCTCATTTCACTGATTTTTAAGGATTTTTTTCAATGAAATTTTGACATCATTTTAGTCATATTTCAAACAATTATTTCAATTTAAGCCTAAAATAATAAAGTTACGCACTGATGTCCACTGAAGGCCGTAACTAGAGTTCTCCAATTGCGGGACCTGTAGCGATTCCTACCTGCTCTGCGCTCGAGCCTGTAGACTATACCCGATGAGCGCTCGGTTCTATGCTCATAAAGTCTAAACGAATTCGAACTTCGCTTTGAAATTTTTGCAGCCTATTCTTGGATTGTTAAGCTAACAATTTATGCAATAAAAAAAATTGAATTTTCTGAACCTCCTAATGTGGTTTCCCCCCTTAAGTTCAGAAAGTTGCCACAAAACTTAGATTAGGTTAGGGTAGATACAAAGGCTGCTGTATTAACTATAACGCACAGGAATCACGATAGGATCCGTTGTAATACCTCTGGAGAGTCCTCACCATACCGTCCTACTCATTGAACCAGTCACTGCTGATAATGAAACGATGGAGTTTGCCAACATCAACATTTGCCAATTCGTCCGGTTCAATGAAGAAGTGGGATTCAAGAAATTCCTTTCTCCTTCTTCGTCTTCGTCCTCATCATCGCAGCTTCTACAGAAATCATTATAGGGGGTGCAGAGCCTCCTTGCTTCCTCCCCTAGTATACAATGCCCAGTGATAACTCCCACTCCAGTTCTGACGCGTTGCCTATTCAGCAGCAGAAAATTCGCCAAGCGCCAAGGATACAATCTGGACCACAGTGGTTTTGTTAAAGGGGATATGTTACCATTTATCCATCTCAAGTTAGTACGGCCACCACTTCGGATTTAAGAGCTAGTTTACAAGCAGCGATAGGCATATAGATGGCCCGATGAATTTATCAGGATCACTTGTACTGCCCTTCAGTTAGCCGTAAAATCACTGTGACCCAGAATCCAGCATAAATAAATGTTAAGATAATCACTTTCGAAGTTTATTGCTATCTGGCAACATTGTAACTTATGTAAATTTGTACCCTGATAGCTTTCATGTTCGCAATGTAACCTTCTTCTCATTTTAGCTCTCGTTCCGATCAGACGTGCTTTCTGAACTTGATAACTTTTTGCTGTAACTAATTTTTGGCTGTAACTAACTTTTGCTAAGTCGTTTGTATTATCAATTAATTAAACAATTTTGTTACGAAACTCAAATTGGATAAATAAAATTCGACATTTATAAATCAAAACTCAGCAGCTTATGGGCCTAGATGCACACGTGTCGCGTGTGTCGATAATTTGGATTGAAAGATTTTTGGACGGTCAGATTATCACAATCACCGATGTTTCAATTTCGTCTGACTCTGCTATTGTCGCGGATCTTGTCGATAGTATCCTCGACAGCGTTTCTGCTGGTGATTCCCGCTGAGCTCCAAGTTATCGAAGAAGCCAGCATACTGTGAAACCTCTGCTAACAGACACCTCTCTCTAGTGGACACCCCCTATTACGGACAATCTTGAAAAGTCCCGAGCGAAAGGTGTAGAAAACTAATGCATATAAGCCCCCTCTGCAACGGACACCCCTCTAACGAACGCGGACCTCTCCAGAACCGACACTTCGATAATTTTGAAAATGAAGAAACTCTGATTTGATGTCTTTTATTCATCAATTTGAACATACAAATTGGCACAAAGAACAGGACAAGGCCGGTCAAAAGGAATATCAATAGGTGGAGACCAATTTATGCGGCTGTAAGCCTTGAAAAATCTTGAAAACACATCCCTTAATTACAAAAATGATGTGATTTAAACTCAAGCTATTAGTTGAGGTAATGTTGCTTATTTTGCAGATATCCGGTAAAATGACTGCTCTTGATCATAAATCATAAGGCACCAAATCGCCCGACAACAGTTGGCAAGGGAGTTGCTTCCCACACCATGGTTTATCTGCCGTGAAATGCCAATGTTGGTTGAAGTGCAAGGGGTAGAAAACGTTCGTTTTCTCTTCTCCACACTCCCAAAAGACAATAATAACTGTACATTAGAGAAAACGATCAATAGGCGTGATTTGATAAAGTCAATGAAACTGAGATGGGGAATCAAAATAGGCGCATAGGACTGTTAGTCACAAGACAGAAAAATCAAAACCTTTTTGACCCTTGACATCAAGCTACCTTAATCTACCTTAATCTACCTTAATCTACCTTAATGTTACCATACGCCACCTAAATGTTACCTCAACGTTTTTTTATCCTACGTTAGTAAAAACTTGCAGTGGGAAATAGTCGAAAATTAAACGAAAATGCTTGAATATGTTCAGCGCCCTAACGTGGGGTCAGTTTGATTTTCTGATTCTTTTAAATAAAATCGTAAAAACAATTCAATGGGTGCATGGTACCGTTAGTTTTTAATATGTAGCGTATTGTTGAATTAGGAAGGAGATTTCGCGCCCCTTATTATGACACCCTCTTTAAATGCACACACAAATGCATGCTCATTTCCAATGAGTGTTTCGAAGATATATTGGAAAATGTCATCAGCTAACCCATTTGTGGATGGTTTGATATATTTACTCAATTTTCATCCAAAAGGACAGTTGTGGTAGGTCTTTGCGTCGATTTTCACTCAAAAAGTGAAGGGTTCAAATTTTGCCCGAGCACATATTAAAAGAAAATTAGCGCAGAAAATATTCCCTCCCCCGATGAAAGCTATCTACCCCACGTAATTCTAGCGATTTTTAAGGTCGACACAATGTCGTTTCTATTCTCCTAAGCTCTCCATTTTACAGAATTTATTTGACATATATTTGCATTTTTGAAACAGAACTAGAGAATCTTAAATCGTATTTTTAAAAATCGTAAAATTTTCTTCTAGAGCTCTTCTAAAATCAGATTACAAGCTGAATTGAAGCTATGTATATTGACACCGAAGGTGCGGTCATTTATGCGCGCATTTAATAATATTGGGCGGCGCTTTCGTATCGTCTAAATTTACAATTTTCATATTTTTTGGAACTGAACTGGAATTGAACGCTCATTTGGTGTGGTGTTATCAAATTTTGATATTCTCTCTTGCACTGACACTGGCCCACTGTTCTAAAATGGTTGCCGACCCCTGCTGTAATGTGTTGGGCGGTATGCATAAAAATGAGGATGTACTCCAGAGTGGAGACTATTGAGTGCATTTCTGAGTCTGCGATGTTCTGTGAGTTGAGTGGAAAATTGGTATGTATAAAAGTTGGCGATTTTTAAGAGAAGATACGACAAAGAAGGAAAAGATGAGCGAATAGAAACAAAATCGTAATGTTGCGCCATATTTTTTTTTTTTATAATTTTACAAATTAATAATAATTATCAGTTAAACTTCTAAATACATATTTGTTTTACTTGTAAATGAAATGGAGATTGATTGGTTTACATAATGATTAGTCCACACATGAACATTTACCTGTTTCTCATATGGTATGAGCTACTATGCGAGAATAAATAGGATATGTTCAACATCAACTATAGGATGAAAACGAACAAAGTATCTGACGTACGATTTGTTTCAGTTCGTCATAGTAGCCACTACAGGAGAGAACATTTTAATGAAAACTGATAAGTACTGTTATTGTTGTTATTGTGGTAGCGATGCTTCAAATACTGCAGTTCTTCTTGCATCGAGGGTTTTTGGCAGCTCTTGGCCGTCGAAAAACGGGTCGTTCCGGTACGAAGAACCGGCTGCCGTGGAAACGATTGATAAGTACTCATACACCCACTTTTAAGCCTGTTTAGGGGTAGTGTTTAATATGACGGATTCCATCTTGGGGTCTTCTTTAACTATGGCAAGTACAAGATCAACTACAAGTGACTATAAGTAAATTCAACCTCGTTTCAATTCTGTCGTCTGAAATCAGAACTTGTATCAGTCTCTCGGGTCAATGCAGACTCATTTCAATAAGGCGTCGAGGCCATCTTGTCTAGCTAGAGTCGTTTCACCGATGGAGTAGTAGAAGTCCTACGCATTATAATCTGGTGTCAGTTTTTGTGAATGTGGTTTGCTGGCCTTCTTAGGTGTCGTGTGATAATTCAATCCATCGAGTAGCTCTTTACGGGGCGAACTTCTTAAGGTCATAGTGGTGGATGCCGATTTAGTTGAAGTTGGTGTATTTTCCACATCGAAATCGTCCTCCGCATTTTCGCGTATGAAATCGCCATCGTCAAGAGTTGATTTTTACTATCCTCTGTTGTCATTATCCAAATAGGGGACTTTCTGAAAAGACTACAAAGCCGCCACTGGTCCGTCCTCCTTCAAATGCCTTCCTCCTGATCGACATCGTCCTGCGGGGATTTCTGCAAGCAGCCAGATCTTAGGCGGCTATTACACTATAAAAGTTCTTTTACAAATATATTTGACGAACGATATTTCAAAAGAACTTTTATTAATGATATTAGCCGCTAAAGGGGGAAGGTGTGCAAGTATATTAGAAAAGTAGTTGAAACAAGCAACGTCCATGTCGCAAATTTTTTCTTAAGCGGCTATTACACTATAAAAGTTCTTTGAAAATAGCTTTCATAAAAGATATTTGTAAAAGAACTTTTATAGTGTAATAACCGCCTTAGGTAGTTCTCACATTAAAATAAGTGAATTTGCTTACCAAAAACATGCTAACAAAGCAAATCACCGTATATCTACTTGTTTTGACAATTTGACAACTGTCATGGTGTATATGTACACCAAAAGTATTGAAAGACTGTCGCTTGAGTGTGCATATTTGTGGACTCAGGTTTTCTTGACTCAACTCATATATTATGCATACGAAATTGAGTAAATGATCATATGCGATGATTTTTTTAAATGTCAGGCTGATTTTCACTCAAGATGGCGGCTGCTGGTGAGTGGAGTAGACTTTTTCGCATATGTTATGCATACCAAATTGAGTGAAATTCTGTCAACTCAGCTTTCTTCCACTCGACTCACTTTATGCATACCACCCATTGTATTGCATGTAAAGTATTTTACCGGATTTCTTTTGGAAGTTGGATTATGAAAATCCCGTAATTTGCAGCCAAACGGAAGTGAGTAGGCGAGGAATTCAGGTTGAAACCTGGGAAAAAAATACCAAGATTAGTGTCAAACCAATAATTTCCGAGGTCGCTGAGATAAATGATGGTAAACCCAAACACGACACCTCCCAAGACGGTGGGTAGGACTAGTAAAAATCTCCAATATAACCAAAGCGAGCTCCCTTAGTTAGAAGCAGTCATTCATTAAATAGCGGAAAGTCCGATTTTTCCGATTTTTTGGAACGAGTTGGTACGATTTTAACTTTTTTTCTTTGGCATCACTGAGGGGCATGAACGTGTCAACATCTCTTGCACTACTCCAAAAAGATTCCATAATTGAGAGCATTGTAAGCATTTAAATATTTTTTTTTTTTTTCAAAATTTATAAATATAAAATACACCTCATTTTCACTAATTTCATCTTCTTTGAAAATATATTAACAGGTCAACTATAATTTTCAATTATAATTACGTACGAAAATTCATATTCAAAACCGTACTGTTTTCAATAAAACAATCTTTACCAATTCAAATCTGTAAAATATCTTTTAACAAGTTAATTATCGTCGTAAATTATCTTTGCTCCCTTTTCTCCATACTTATGTATGTATTGTATTTTTAATCTAAAGTCTTCTCATCGCACTACGAATACTTTCAATCCAGCTGACTTTCCATTTTACGCACGACTGATCCATTTTCACGGAAAATGGTTTACCTTTGAGTGCAAGAATTGTTCTAAATATAGTCCGCCCGGTATGGAGTCTCAGCAATTTTTGTTTGTTGTACTTATATTTGGTTCAATACACAAAACGTATTTTCTAGGTTTAGTACATAAATTAGCGTTTTAAATGATGGGAATCGAGTTCAGTTCAGATACCCTGTAACCTGTACATACTTTAGGTTCGTTTTGCTAGTCACACATTGTTCGCGATTAGCAATCAAGCCAGAGTACGGAGTACTATTTGTGTATATTTTTTCGATTGTCGCGTCGCCCGAGATCGACGCAGAGCCGTATCTAGCAAGACTGACCTATGTACATACATATATGCCATAACCATATCGAACTGCTGCTAATTTTGGAACATCGAGTACTCGTTCGAGTACACCACAAACAGATCTGGTGCGAACGGTCGATTGATGAAGCAATAAAAAATATTAATAATTATTATGAGAGTTTGGCATTTGTTTTAATATTTGTTGTTTTCTCTGCGAACATTATATGTTTGTTGTTATGCATTTTTCTATACAACAGACGCAAAGTCGGCAGCGGCATGCGATTGGAACAAACAAATTGCGGACAATTTATTTGGCAAATGTCCAGCGTTTAGGCTAATTACAACACGTGCATGAAACAACTTTTTCACGAAAGACAAAAAAATTGAAAGACGAGCGGTTACTCTTGTTCGCCTTTTTGTCGCGGCTCCTTGGCGGATTGCAACAAATGATTTTTAGCTGTCGTGCGAGCAAATTAATTAACGGAAAAAATTTGGCTGAATCATTTTGGTTTGGTTTTTAGATTGAACACGAGGATTTCAATCAATAATATTTTTATTGGATGGAGTCCAGCATTGTTAATGTTAAATATGAAACAGATAGAATGGATTTAATGTCTGGTGTTGTCCTTGACATTTATGTACGCAATTTAATTGTAATAACTTGCAATAATTCAAGGTATATTCCTATTTCACCGAGCGATGCATGTTTTGCAGCTGTAGCGTATAGAGCCAGCGTTCTAGGGTGATATACTGCGAGTTACAACCCCTTAAGCCGCGGAGCCCACGCAAGCGGAGTGCGAGATTATCTTAATTTAAAACCCACTATAAGTAAAAGACGCGAACCATTATGCGTCGGCCGATGAACTAATTCAAAAATGTAAATCGGCGTTATCAAAAACTGCCTGTGGGTACTAACAGAACTCTCACAGTGCTCCGAGCTTGTCAGTATAAAGGCGTGCGTGCCGGATAGGAGGTGCATCCTAGCAACTGCACTGCCGAAAAGTAGATGTGCTATCGAAACGTCAACAAGGCAAAGAAATGCAGAGATGTGGACGCGCTCATGCCCCTGGAGGGGTCAAGGCAATTAACAACAAACAGGATTAAAAAAAAAGGAGATCAAAGTTTATTTCATCGACTATACCTATAGGCATATTAGGTGTTATATTAGAGGGGATAATTAGCACTTTCCATTCCTGGCATTTTCTTCCCGATTCGAAGTAGCTACGACGGATTGAGGGGCGACATAGAAAGAAAAAAATTAAATGCGTGGTAAGATTACCGCGCGTCAAAAGTGTGACTTTTAAAAATCTTGTTAAGGCTGCCAGCATACTGGATTTTGTACTTAAAGATTTAGCTTTTTACCCCTCCCTCTTACCCATGAAAATGATGGAAAATACGCCATCAAGAGTATTTATCTCAGAAACACCAAAAACTGTAAAAATAACACTAACATTTATGATTTTTATTTAACTTTACCCACACGCCTCCACTAGCCTAGGGATTGTGGCAATGTCTTGACAACCCTACCGTATTTTTTTTTTGTCAGAACGCAGGCGATTGACCAAGTTTTTTTGAAATTGAGGTGGCTGCTTCACTTGATATGTACAAATGTATATGAAAACATTGCGTTACATTATAGAAAGTTTGCCTATGAAATTGGATTTGTATGTATAGAACAATAGACACTGGGGTCATGCTCGCATCATCTCTTTCCTGGAATGCCTTAGATCCTGTGTTTCAAGTACACAGCAGATGCCAACTGTAGCAGTAAGGCTGATTTAAAAAATAAAAATTAAAAATACGTCGGCAGTCGAACCCGTGGCCAACTATTCACAAGTCGGACTCGCTAACCACTGAGCCAAAAAGTACCTGTCAAACTCTTTTCGCTTTGTGCAACATTATGTACAATACAAATCTATGAGATTGTATCACAGCGACGCGAGCGCTTCTCCCTTCTGCGTGGCAGTACTGCTAAATTATATTTTTTCGATTCACTACCCATCGATGTGTCGTCGCTATAAAAGTTACACTTAAAAAAAAAAACAAATGTTTAAAAAAATCCTTTCATGGAATATCGTTTAATATTAAACGTTTGATACAAAATGATAAGGCTTCTTTTCTAAAAACACGGCCAATCTTGCCGGAAGAAACTATTACTCCGGTGCATAGAACCGGCTGCCGTGGAAGCGACTATTAGGGGGTCATTTGGGTCGCTGATTGCGAGGGCATTAAGCCAAAAAAAAAGTCTATAATCCATAAATCGTAACGATATCGTTGTCAATTAGCAGATTAGCAGCAGATAGCGATACGGTGCTTAGGGTTCTGTTTTGGACCCTATATTGTGCTATGGTTCCGTACTTTCCCCTCAAAAAAGGTTACTGCCAATTTTTGTTTTTTATACTTAACAGGAAGTGTTATTATGTTGAGTAAAATTTTAGGGTTCTATGCTGAAACGAAGTGGTTTTTAGGGTCTTGTGCTACTGTACAGTGTATAGTACCCTAGTACACCAGGGGCCAACACAAAACCCTAAACACAAAAAAAAAACTACCGCTCATTTAAGGGAGGGAAATCAGGGAATATTAAAAAAAAAATGATTTGAGTCCACTAGAGGACCGTAAATGCCCAAGGGATTGCAGCAAGGCCGAAAATCACTGCACTACCTCAAGCAGTCACTGTGTGCTTCGAATTTACAAAAGTTGTTATTCGAAGCACTACAAACCTCTAAGAGCGACTTGGGTTCAACTCAAAACCCTAATCTTTCACTCAACAAAATAACACATCATGTTAAGTATAAAAAAATCCTCGAGGAGTCACCGTGTACTTTAAATTTGCAAAAAAAGAAAATACAATTTGGAGCACCACAAAACCCTAAAAAAAAACCTTCGGTTCAATACAGAACCCTAAAATTTTACTCAATAAAATAACACGCCCTGTTAAGTTAAAGGTAAAAAGAAATAAAGTTTAGGGTATAAAAAAATCACAGAAACATTTTCTTGGTTACAGTACAGAGCCCTAGTGCACAAGTAAATTGCGTATTTTTGATTTTGATTGCTAACACACTGTAAAAGATAATTCACAAAATTCCACGATAATCCACATACTATTCGTATATCCCATTAACTAAACAACAAAATCACAGCGCGGCGACATTCTCGCATGAGAACGTCAATATGAGAACGGCTAAATACGTATGAGAATGAATGAGAATATTCTCAGGAAATTTGTTCTGACTTATTTTCATGAGATTGAGAATGCGAATAGCCGTGCGTGTAAATAGGTCTGGGAACTGTTCTCATGGATAAGGCAATGCAAAAAGCATTCTCATGAGAATGTCTATCGAGACCTTAAAGCAACCACATAGATAGGATGGTTGCTTTTTCTCCAAGTCTCGGGATGCGGAAACACGGCGCGGATGATTTTGTTTTCGGGAAGTTGACAAAATTGTTCGACTTTGGTTGTCACATTTTTTATTTTGGAATTGCGGTTTTTGTTGGATGTGAGTTGTCGGCGTTTCGGAAGGTCGCATGTCCGTACGAAGAATGTGGGAATGTCTGGAAAAGACGAGTCCGAGCCAGATGACGGAAAGTGAGCGGAATTTTTTTGAGGAGTTTAGCAGGAGTTTTCGGTGTATAAGTTATAAGTCGGCGAAGGAGTTTTTTCTTTGGACGCAATAGCTTTGAGTTTTGGGTGAAAAATTCGCAAAAATTATCCTTACAGTTTAGTGCAGGATTTTTGTGCGAAAAATTCACAAAAGAATTTTTTAGTTTGGCGCAGGAGTTTTGGTGCGAACATCTCACAGGAATTTATTTGCAGTTCTTATTTGGATGCTGATTTTTCTTTTAATCAGTTAAACTTTTTTCCCCGAATATATCGTTGTTTTGTGTGCGAGATATCCGTAGTGAGCTGACATTTTGATTATTGGAAATTCGGATGAATTCTAATAATAAAAAAATATATAGGTATATATAAATATAATAAAAACTAGCATAGAGTTAATAATCCGTGTTTTATCTCGAGAGCTAACATTGGTGACAATTTGTCAATTCTTGTAAACCCTAACAAAAAAACTAACTGAACTATATTGATAGTGTTAACGAAATATATATACTCCCCCCCCCCCCAACATTTATTCGGGAACAGTGAAAAAAAAATAATAATAAATAAATAAAATTCAACAGATTTACAGGCTGAACTTTCGTGATTTGATTTGGATGTGTAATTGTGTAGCAGAGATTTATCAGGCTTAGGCGGATATTGCACTATAAAAGTTCTTTTACAAATATCTTTGGCGCAAGATATTTTAAAAGAACTTTTATGAATGATATTAGCCGCCTAAGGGGGAAATTGTCCAAGCTTGTAAGAAAGGTACTTGCAACAAGCAACGTTCATGTCGCAAATCTTTTCTTAGGTGGCTATTACACTATAAAAGTTCTTTGAAAATATCTTTTATAAGAGATATTTGTAAAAGAACTTTTATAGTGTAATAGCCGCCTTAGGGATATTTAAGTGTGATTTGTTTCGTTGGTACACACAAAATTCATATGTTTGATGAAATACGACTTAAACTAGTTTAAGTCAGGCAATTGGGCCCACCTAGTTTAATCTTGATTTTTACTAACGTACGATCGAACTAAAACGTGATTTATAAGCGGCAAATTTATATTGGACACACAGATGACACTTTTTGTTTGTATCAAATTCAGGAACTCACCTGAAAAGAAAGAGAAAAGGGATAATCAACTATTTAACATCTAAGGTGAAGTGTATTTGAATAAATTTTTTTTGTTAAGTTGAAAAAAGGAAAAGAGCAACAATACATGAAAATAAATATTTGTTTTATACATATATGTATTGTATATATTCCTCGAGGTTTTTTTTTATTTTATTTAATATGAGGAAAAATATGCAAATGACGTAGAGGTCTAAAATTTGGGAAGAGGACATCGTAATTCTTGGAGAGATGTGATGTAGCATGGGTTCACTGAAACGGTTTTCTTTTGTATTCAGGCGAAAAGAAAAAAAAACAGTAATGATACTTTCGTCGATGCCTAAATCGACGGTGTTGCAATTTTGCCGCGGCAGTGCCAGATAATAGTTTAGGGTAGTGCCGTAAAACCATTCGGTTTTAGATGGCCTTGTCTCACTAACCCTTTGTGCAAAATGCAATAAATGCATAATTTAAGCGTTTTTCTACTAAATCGAAGTCACTTTTTTACTTTTTTCCATTTTTTCTTTATATCACCCGAACTATACATCCCACAAAAAAAGTCACTCTTCTCTTTTTGAAAAAGTCACTCTTCTCTTAACTCTGAAGCACAATAAATTTGCCGAATTTTAACACCAAATAAGCTATGTACATCCAGAAGCTCCCGAAAAAAAAATGTTTTCGAAAATGGAAAATCTTTCCTTCTAATGAATGAAAAATGCTCGTTTTAGTGAGGTATCGGGGAAAGTAGTCGTCCCACGAGAAAAGTCATACGGATCAGACTTGTTGTTAATAATTCAATTATCTAGGATTCGGGGTAAGTGGGATACCTGTTGCTGTTGCTAGTAAATTAAAGAAATGCAATCCAAAAGTATTGTATTATGATAAAAAATGAATACAACTAAGACATTATGACAATTTTTTTATTTTAATTTTAATTTTTATTTATCATAATACAATACTTAAACCTGATGATACCGTGCTTAGGCGAAACTTCATTTTAAGGATTTTGACAGATAATAAATCTTACTACTCGTACAAGCTGGAAAGTGACAATGTAAAGAATATAATTTTTTAAAGTACACTAAATTTTCCAATTTTTATACTCTAGATGAAATCTGAGAGTATTATAAGTTTGCCACAAAGTTTGTAACGCTAAGAAATAAGGCTCGCAGAAAAAAATGAATGATACAGAAGTTCATATTATCACTCGAATATCTCAAAACCGGATGTCCGTCTGTCCGTCTGTCCGTCTGTCCGTCTGTCCGTCTGTCCGTCCGTCCGTCCGTGACCTCTCTAGCTCGAGAACGCGTTGAGCTATGAAGTTCAAATTTTGCACACGTTATTTTTGACAAAAAATGAAGGCTAAGTTCGTGAACGGGCTAAATCGCTCCACCCCTTCTACCCCCTCCCATACAAAATGACACATTTTTGAAAATTTACAATAATCAGATTTTCTCAGAAACTATAAAACATATTGCTTTGAAATTTTTAATATATCACTTTTATGATAATTGTAACCTATGTTATAAAACTTTTTGTAACCCTCACCCTCCTTCTACCCCCTCCCATACAAACTGCACTATTTCATGAAATACGTTAAGCCAATTTACTCAGTACGTATACAATTTATCGGGCTGAAATTTTGCACTTAACACTTAATTAACAATATCAGTTAGATTCAAAACCAGGTTCAAATTCATCTAGAGTATTGCATGATTGGGGTTTACCCCAATCGTAGTTCTTTTATGTTTTTATTTTAATTTTAATTTTTATTTATCATAATACAATACTTAAACCTGATGATACCGTGCTCAGGCGAAACTTCATTTTAAGGATTTTGACAGATAATAAATCTTACTACTCGTACAAGCTGGAAAGTGACCATTACAATGTAAAGAATATAATTTTTTAAAGTACACTAAATTTTCCAATTTTTTATCATCAGCTTCGTACGAGCATTGTAGTCCGGATGGCGCAACGGTTAGCACGTTCGCCTTAAACGCACTGGGCCTCGGTTCGATTCTGGGGATTTACGTGTCGGACTATGAGCCCACTCAGCTGTTAAATGAGTACCCATTATGGGGTAAATAACTCGGTTGAGCGTGTTGCTGATCACATACCTCTGCACAAAAGCCGTCACGATCTAGAAAATGAGATGATGCTAACTCATCTCGAGGCCGTGGTTCAAATTGGACTGTTGCGCCAGTGATTTATTTTTTTATTCGTGCGAGCATTGCTTCTCAAGAAATAGAGCTTGAAAAATTTGTCAAACAATGAAAAAAATTAGCATTGGTAATGCCTTATGCACCTTACCGAATATCTATCGGAAATAGTACTCATCCCACGGAAAAAGTCATGGGAACTGAGTTTGTAGATATTTAAATTACCTTTAATTTGATATAAGTGAGAATCTTGTAGGATCAATACTTACGGATAAAATGGAGAAAATGAAAAATCAAAAATGAACTTCGGGAAAAACAACGGAAACATTGTTCACTACGTACGTACTTAACTAAAAAATGTAACTAGTACCATTATCGTAACTGTAACAAGATTCAGTGTATTAGATAATTATATTATCAATGAAGTGGAATGGAATCTAAGTCGTACTGACCTAGTTTAGCTATCCATTACCACAAAAATTATCGGCATTAAGCCAACTATTCCACTGACCCTGGCTTCGTCCACACGATAAAGTTGATATTTTTTGTTGTAGGGTCATTCATTGCGACTTAGGCACAATTTATTTATACACGTGTATTTTTAACGCATTTCTCTTGCGTGAAGAAACGCTTGTGTACAATTGTACAATTGCACTGCGCTTTTCCAACGCAAACCTTGCAACGCTTCCGTATTTTCCACCGCAAGCGCTCGTTTTAACACCACAAGTGTTAGTTTTTTCACGGCAAGCGTTAATTTTTTCAACACATTTTACGCTTGCGCTGAAAAAACTGCGTACACTTGGAAGAGTGTCCTGGAAGAACTCCGTTCGAATAAAATGGTTGGAATTCGGTTCCCTTTTTCACGCTGCTGATAATGTCTGTGGATGTAACATCTAAAGTCATCATCATCATCGTGGCGCGACAGCCCGACGTCGGACCTTGGCCGCCTGGATCATTGTCCTCCAATTATCTCGGTCACGTGACCGCGTCCTCCAATTTTGGGAGCCCAGCAGCTGCGCGGCGTCCACACCTACTGAGCTCTCCCAACGAGATCTCGGTCGTCCTCGCAGTCTCGCTCCATCGATTCGTTCTGCATTCATTACTCTCTTAGGCATGCGATCATCGTCCATTCTTTGTACATGCCCTGCCCATTGAAGTCGTTGTAGTTTGACGATTTTCGAGACTTGCAACTCATCGTACATTTCATACAACTCATGGTTGTACCGGATGCGCCATCCATCTCGATCGCAAACAGCCCCGAAAATTCGCCGTAGAACCTTACGTTCAAAAGTGTCTAGCATGTTTTCGGAGGCTTGAGTTAGGGTCCATGCTTCGCAGCCATAGCATAGCACTGGTCGTATGATGGTTTTGTACACGCGGAGCTTCGTGTTTCTGTGCACATGCTTCGATTTCATTATGGGGAGAACCGAGAAAAAAGTCTTATTAGCTAACTGTAGCCGTCGCTTGATTTCGTCAGTTTCGTTGGCGTCCCTTGACAGGTTGCAGCCCAGGTAAATGAAGTTGTTCACGAACTCGATGTTGAGGTCCCCCACATTGATGCCCGGTTGTGCAGGTGTCCTTGTCACTGATGGCATCATTACTTTAGTTTTACCCTCGTTAATACGTAATCCAACTTCCTTTGCAGCGGTATCGAGCGTATGCAGAGTTCTTCTGCGTCAGCCAATCTTCGGGACATGATGTTGATGTCGTCGGCGTACGCTGCTAATTGTGTCGACTTGATGAGTAGCGTCTTGCTGTTGTCCATATTCATGGCCCGAACAACGTATTCCAATGCTAGGTTGAAGAGCGTCGGTGCCAGTCCATCGCCCTGTTTCAAACCAGTGCGTGTTTCAAATAGATCAGTAAGTCTATTCTGGATCCTGACTTGTGAGACGGAGTTGGTCATCGTCATCTTTGTCAGTCGCACTAATTTTGCCGGTATACCAAATTGCAGCATGATGTTGTACAGTACTCCACGATCGATACTGTCGTATGCCTGCTTGAAGTCGACAAAGATTTGGTATACGTTTACGTTGTATTCCCAGCACCTCTGGAGTATCAGTTTGACTGAGAAAAGCTGATCGGTTGTGGAGCGACCAGGTCTGAAACCGCTTTGATATTCGCCAATGACTCGTTCTGCGTACGGTTTTATTCTATTTTCCAGAATTTTCGTCAAAATTTTATAGGACGTACAAAATAGTGAGATGCCCCTGTAATTCTCACACCGCAGTTTATCTCCCTTTTTATGAATTGGACAGATGGTGCTTCTGCGCCAATCGTATGGGATCTCCTCGATCTCCCATACTCGCAGGAGTAATTGATGTATGGCATCAACTAGACTCGTTCCACCGAATTTTAGCAGTTCAGCTGGAATCTCGTCAGCGCCCGGCGCTTTATTTCGCTTTAGTGACCGCAAGGCGAGATCAACTTCCTCTACTGTCAGGGGTTAAATGGGTGGGCCTAGATCAACAATATCGTCGAGAGCTTCCTGTGTGGGGATGTTAGATGGTCGGTTTAGAAGCTCTTCAAAATAAGAGGCCCATCGTTTGTTAATACCATCGGTGTCGCTGATGATGTTTCCATCCTTGTCATTACAAAGGCTAGTCCTGGGTTGGTAACCGTTCTTAATTGCATTTACTAGTTTGTACGCTTGTCTGGTGTTCCTATTAGCTAAGTTTTCGTTTATGTTCAGCAACTGCTCGTCAAAGTATTTACGTTTCTTACGTCTAATTATTCTATTCGATATTCGCCGTAGCTCGTCATATTTTTCTCTTCTGGCTCTGGTTCCTCGTTGAATCCATTGTCTGTAGGCCTCGTTTTTCGCGTCAAGTGAGTCTTTGCATCTAAAGTAACAAGTTTAAAACTGTACGCTCGTCTGGTTTGGTTTTAGCAACGGAATCTCGGTCTGCTTTCTTCCACTGAAGCCGCATGTCTTTTTTTTTATTAAAGAAGATAGTTCTTTTCAAAGTAGCTCATTGTCCTAAAAATATTGCCGACCCCTGGCATAACGCAAACCACGGTGAATTTGCAATTACCACTCCTAGGAATTCTTGGCCATTTTTTGACATATCAATCAGCTGATAGCAGAATTTAAATTTATTCCAGGCCCGCACTAAACGTATTGTAGTGTCCCTATCATATGGAAGCCTGTGCTGCAACTGATGTGGGCCTGGAATAAATTTAATTCGTGATATCAGCTGATTGATATGTGAAAAAGTGGCTAAGAATTTCTGGGAATGGTAATTGCAAATCAACCGTGGATTTGCTCGTATATGTATATTGCAGCCATATTCTCTGCGCTACAAATACTCGTATAAATTTTTTTCTTTTGCGATTAAGTGGAAAATTTTATAGAAATGATGATTGCAATTTGGTCGGACTCAAACTTTTGGGCGGTTTATCGTTAATTATAGCCTCCGCGGTCAGACTTGACCTAATATGTCAATAACAAAACCATTAGCTACCGTTTGACATGTCTCATCAGTTTCAGAAAAATTCCCGAGTAGCAGTGCATTCAGTATCTAAATTTACTACTCTAATGCGATTTAAAGCAAACAATGCAAAAAACGAATACACCTGAAAATTTTTAAAGTGAACTGGAAATTAGCACCTTATGGCGAAATTAACAATTTGACATGATTTAACCCGATGACACATAACTTTTTGTTAATTAGAGTGCTGCACTTCTCAGAAATATTTTTGTGTCCTATTATTGTTCCAAATTTCAAGTATTTTTAAAAGATTTCCACAGATGACGAAGATGCAGTGAAACTGTTGCTACTTGTTGTGTACTTGGTATTTAGCAAATTATCAGTCCGTTGTAATGAAAATCATTCAAAGTGACTGTAATGCATTTGTAAAGCTCAAACGCTTGGATAAGTAATAAGTTGACTGCTTTTTTTATTTACCCAGCACTTAGTACTGTAGCGGTTTATTACTCAATCAGAGTCTTTTTTGCGACGACCGGTATCTCAGTGTCCGATGTATCAGCATACCGGTCAGTCACGGATTCGAGTCCCGCTCACGTCGTGACCACGGATGTTTATGTTGTCTTCCCACTGTAGTGTGGGATGTAACAATAAGCCACAACTTTTCCTGACTTGTCGCAAGTTTGCGGAAAAAAGGGCATGCTACCAAAATGTACAATCCGAAGCCAGTTTATGCTAACTAAGCCTCTTTGAAATAGTTGACGCGCTATACCAATTAAGGGTTAGGATAAATAGTATGTTCGAACTTCTGCATGTTGCATTGCAACTGGTACCGGATGTTTGGTATGGAAAAGGTAAGATCAGGAATAAGACTGCTTATTTCATTTGAGCAGTATAGCAGTTCCAGTAACTAAAAGAAAACCGGATAAGCTGTCCATAGTCGCGTTTTGTGTGTCAATTTGTTTTCATTCCTTCCCAGCTCGGACTCTCAAGTGCAAGGAGACAGACATAGGATCACTTAAGATGATGACAGATGACGGCAGACACTTGACACCCGAGAAAGAGATGCGTATCGGAAGTAGAAAATCAGTGATGTCCATTTGCTGGGTGTCGTCAGATTACTCAACTGCCCTAACTCCTTGTGGGGCATAACGCGTCAACTGTTACATGTGGCCCAGTTGACATTCGTTGGAATAAACTAGTTTTGGAGAATGCAGTTGCTAGCATGCACCTCCTGATTCCCTATTTAGCCGCCTACCAGCGACAAATCGAAAGATGCTGTGGCTTATTATTACACTCCGCACCACGGGTGAAGGCAACACAAATATCCATGGCCACGAACGTCGTCGTTGACCGGATTCGAGCCTGAAACGCCGATAGTCAGACTTGAGACTGATGCCTCTACATACTGAGCTACAGGTCGCCCCTCTTGTCAGATTGCATGGTTTGCGTTTGTGACATTTGGGTATGTGGATATATGGATACCAAAAATTCTGACTCATACACATACACTCTTTATCTTATTTATACCTCTATGGGTCATTTTCTTAATGTCTGGTTAAACTACCAATTAGCTATCCGGAACACTAAATCTAACCTTAGCGTATGCAATGCTCAAAATATGATAATGCAGTAGAAAACCCAGCTAATGCAGTAGAAAATCAGCTGATTTTCTTGGCGGAACTCTGCCGCCTATTCTATTCTACCTCTGTACCGTCTCTCAGTATTACAATGCGACTGATTTGGTTTCAAATCCTCTTCCATCAAATGGATTTCGAAAACTCAGCTCTTTGTCATCATCATCGTGGCATGACAGCCCGATGTCGGTCCTTGGGCGCCTGTGACCAGTTTAATTGTCTCATTTGAATGTGCTAACGTAAACAGTTCGAACTGTCAAAATCTCAGCAGCCCGTATCAGCTGTCTGAAATTATCGTCCGACAATTTTTTAACTGGGGGATGTGGTGGTCACCTTTATTTTAACTTTAACCAGAAATTGTGAAAACGGACCTGTGCCGAATACATTACGCCTGTGTTCAATAAATTCAACTGAGTTATTTTCATCTTATTTATTTCGTTTTATATACGATTTCAGGATAGCGGTACCAGTCCATTTCATCGCATCCGGATTTCCATCATAAAATGACACATTTATTGTGATTAGGTTTTTAGGCCTATAAAATAGGTTAAGTGGAACCAGATTTGTGTCGACGGACACATTTTGCAATGTAAAATTTCGGGACTTAACCGGACAGTGGAACGCAGGTTCATTGATCATCATACGCAATAGGAAAAGTGAGTATAAATGGGACATCCAGATGTTAGAATCTTCGCACAAATTAACTTTACGATTGAGTAGCACAGTCCTTTTTCGTTTGGGTTCAGATTGAACAATGTGCAGATATATCGTCATACCAATCATTTCACGCTTCAAGTATGCAAAACTTTCAATATGAGTGGCGTCGTTCAGCTTGCACATTAAATCTAGGTAAAATGAATTCGCTGTGCATTTAATCTCCAATAAACGAATTTCATATTTCTGAAGAAAACATAAAGAAATGCATTAACCGAATTTAAAGTGTTTTTAAAATGGCTAACCTGTTGTTGGGCTGAAGACGAAACAACAAGAAGTAAAAAGAAGAGGGAATAAACCATCTCCAAATTGCGAATGTCACTGTCTTCCACTGGGAACAAATATACTAATATTTTTTTTTAAATCAATCTACTCCGCTAAAACTATATATAATGATTTCCACAATAATTTTCCAATCAATGGTCGTCTGATCACATCAAGATTGATTTCAATCTGTGACAGTGAATTGAACTAATAATAATTCAAATTTATGTCAAACAATGTACTCAAATCATGGTGATTTATACAATGTGTAATTTTTGTTGAGATAAAACAAAAACAGATAGTTATACTATGTAAAATTATTGCCTACCAGTCAAAATCAAATGGTCAGTGATTAGATACAAATCTCTGCATATATTCATAATGAACGTGGATTATCCATGATTTTACTCCGATCTGTGAGATGTCATGGATGTGAGACTCACAAACTTGCCATATACCTTTGAGCAACGAGGAATGGAGGTTCGTTTGGTTGCAGCATATGACGACAATCGAAGCAGCATCGAAAGCTCGAGGAGTTCAGCGTATTGTGCGATGCGATAAAAGAGTTTATGCCAATTCTCTTTTAGTCTCAGCAGAAGAGGCCACAAGAAGTAAAAACTTAGACGCCGTATACAGTGTCATCAAGGAGTTTACAGGTGGTCGTAACTCCTGCCAACATCCGGTGAAAGATAGTGATGGAAAGCTACTTATCTTGGAAGAAGATCAAATGAGGCGATGGAAAGAACACTTCGCCGCGGTCTTGAACCGTGTAACCTCTGGTGAAGTTCCCCCTCATATAGATAATTTAGCTGACCATCGAAATGTGCGTATACGGTCCACTGCCCCGACTAAAGAGGAAATATTGTAGTCACTGCAATTTTTGCACTAAAACGTGGAAAGGCCACCGGACTCGACGGTATCCCTGCCGAACTTTATCAAGCAGCGCCAAGCGTAACTACCGGTTTGCTGCACCCACATGTTGATAAAGCGTGAAATACAGAGACCTTTCCCACTGAGTGGACTTCCGAAGAAGGGTAGCCTCACAGACTGTAATAATTGGAGAGGCATTTGTGCGCTCCCTGCCGTTGCCAAATAGCTCAAATCGTAAAATCGTCCTGGAAAGACTAAAGGCTAGAAAGCACAATTGATGAAGAGCAGGATGATTTTCGATCCGGATTCTCCTGTATCGACCACATTAACACCTTGCGAATCATCATGGAGCAATGCGCTGAGTGCGATTCTCCACTTCACTTGCTTTTCATCGATTTCGAGAAGGCTTTCGATAGTGTGAGCCGGGATTCTATTTAGGCGGCCTTGCGCAGGAGAGGCATCACTGAGAAGCTTGTGGCTATTATTAAGGCAACCTATGACGGCGCAAAATGTCGCGTTCTGCATAAAGGTCGGTAGCATCGGCCAGCTGCAGCATTTTATCAACAGCTCCGACTGGTCCAATGAATAGATAGAACTCGGGTTGTGGAGTGTGTATAGTCGTATTACAATGGACCCAGTGATCGTCGATGTGTGCTGTGTGTCTCACGGCAGCCTATTGGACTTAACGTAAACCGCCGCCAAGCCACTGTGGCCCGCTATCCAACAAAGGGTACTGTTGAAAAAAAACCACATCACCGCGAGCGACAATTCGCAATTGTTTTCGATGTACACAGCAAATCAGCAAAGTAATGTTCAACTAGCGATAATCTAGTGAAAATTTCTTACTGATAATCTAGTAAAAAAAATGTCGTATGCCTATAAATCCAGTGAAAATACTTAGATATACAGTTCGTGCCCAAAAATCAAGTGAAAGTAACTAGAAGTGCAGTTCGTCTTGTCAATTCGACTGTTTTTCTAGTGCTCGTCACTCTGTTTCTAGGAAAAAAAGTATTACATCTAGAAAACTAGATAAATTTACTGCTAAAGCGGTAGACAGAGACAAGGTAGGCATCATTAGTGTCTACGCGTTTAGAGGTAGTGTTTGCGTTTTCGCAAAACACTTCATCCCATTCGCGCTCGGTGGCCGTGTTCTACATAATGGGGATTCGATCCTCAGTGCGAACACTAACACTACTAATTGAACTCCCACTGCGCTCTGAGCTTGTCAGTATAAAGACGGCGCGGCTAAGAGGTGTATGCTAGAAACTGAACGCCCAAAAAAAGATATACGAGTACTATATAAACATCAACAAGGCATAGAAATGCTTGAGTGTTGAAACGTTCATGTTCCTGGAGAGATCAAAGCAATTAACAGACATTTTGAAAGTATCCTATCAAAATTAACCGAAAACTAACCGACAATATATACCTATATATATATACCTGACGTACTACTGTCTACTCAGCTTCATTTACTAGTTTACTAGTCTTTTTCGCTTCCAGATTTTTGTCAGAACTAATGAAATACGAGTAAATAAAACTAGATTCTCGACACGCTTCTAATAGAAAATCACTAAAAAATTTCCCTGATATTCTAGTGGGTACTTAATCACTAGATCTTAACTAGAATATCTAGGAGCTAAATTCTCTCTCTCTGGATCCTGTCAACCCCTGTGGGGCATAGGGCATTAACCACGCCGACTTTCCACCTTGTCCTGTTCGCCGCCATCGCCTTCAACTGTCCCCACGATTTGCCTAATGACTTACCCTCGACCTCAACTGATCTTCTCCAGGTGTTTCTAGGTCGTCCAACGCGGCGACTTGCATCGGTTTCCTGTGGGTTCCAATCGAGGGCCTGTTTAGCAATGTTTTCCGGCCCCTTTCGGAGTATGTGACCTATCCATTGCCACTTTCGCCTTTTTATAGAGGTGCCTATCCTGTCCTGGCCAGTAATGAACAGGAGGTCGTCGTTAGAAATGACCTCCGGCCAGCGTATGTGCAGGATGCGCCGTAGACACTGGTTCACGAAAGTTTGCAATCCCTGGTCACCTTTCAAGTTCGACAGCCATAAAGAAGCACAGATTTTACATTGGTTTCGAAGATCCTGAGTTTGGTACGTCTGGAGATGTTGTTGTTTTGCCAGAAAGGAGTTAAACTGAAAAAAGCTGCCCGAGCCTTATTGATGCGAGACTCTACATCAGCATCCGCTCCACCATCTGCTGTAACTACGTTTCCCAGGTAGCAAAAATTGTCCACTTTTTCCACCGTCTGCCCCGAAACACAAATTTCGCTCTGTCTTTCTGGATCCAAGCTCAAGTACTTAGTTTTGGCAGCATTGATTTTAAGCCCCGCATTGCCACTTTCGCGGTGAAGGGCATCCGTCATTTGAACTAGATGATCCGATATATTTGAGAGAAGACATATATCGTCAGCGTAATCCAGGTGTTGAAGATATTCAAACAGGTTCCATCTGATACCTTTGCTCTGGTGTTCGATACCTTTGCTCTGGTGTTCATGAAGCGCACTGCAGAGTACGTCGTTAATAGCAATCAAAAACAATATAGGTGACAAAATGCAGCCTTGTCTCACTCCGCTATGTACCTCGAAGGGATCTGAAAGCTTACCCTTGTGTAAGACGTGACATTCGGCTCCGCTATAGGACTCCTTGATGATGGATATGATTTTATCTGGTATACCTCTCCTATGTAAAGCCTTCCAGATGTATTCCCGGTCAACGCTGTCAAACATGAAAAGCCCTCGCGAAAACCAGCCTGTTCATCGTTCAGTGTGCGGTCAACTGTTTGCTTGATCCGGTTTAAGACTATTTTTGCCATCAGTTTGGAAACTGCGGGGAGGAGGCAAATTCCACGCCAATTATAACAGTCCTTCAGGTTACCTTTCTTCGGGATCTTAATAATGACGCCCTTCTTCCTTTCTTTAGGGAGAGTTTCGGTTTCCCAATACTCTTGGATTAGGGGGAGAAGAATATCCGCAATAGCGTTGCTATCCGTCTTAAAGAATTCCACCGGAATTCCATCTATCCCCGGGGCTTTACCCGCTCCCATCGATTTAATAGCCACAGTTAATTCCTGTGGATGGTGGAGCTAAATTCTAGTTGTGTTTAACTAGAATCTAGTTGAAAAAAATTTACTGTGTAGTAAGAATTGATTCAACTGAACATATTACACCTTGACTGTCCGCAAAAATAGTGATGTCTCTGGCAGAAACCGCGTGATTTTTCAACCAGGGCAGAGCTTCCGATATCGACGCAACATCCATTTGGCGAACGCTACAAAAGTCGAGAAGACGCAACGATAAAATAATTCCGAGTCAATCTGAGTATATGTCATCACCAACTCCGTCAATCTAGAGCCATCCGTGTAGATGACCATGGAGTCGGGGATTAAGCGTACATTACCTGCCCAAAGATTCCTAGAGGGAATTAGGGTTGTCTAGTTCGTATGGAAAACGTGCTTCGCAAATGTGTTATCAGTCTCCGTAGGGAGATTCAGGTTGTGCAAAATAGATGCATATCTAATACTCTGCGCACGCCACTGGTCAGCTTCACGAAGACGTAGAGCCGTATTGACCGCCAGTTGTTTGCGGAAAATATTTAACACGAGCAAGTTAAATAACATCCCCACACAGGAAGCTCTCGACGATATTGTTGATCTAGGCCCACCCATTCAACCCCCGACAGTAGAAGAAGTTGATCTCGCGTTGCGGTCACTAAAACGAAATAAAGCGCCGGGCGCTGACGAGATTCCAGCTGAACTGCTAAGATTCGGTGGAACGAGTCTAGTTGATGCCATACATCAATTACTCCTGCGAGTATGGGAGAACGAGGAGATCCCAGACGATTGGCGCAGAAGCATCATCTGTCCAATTCATAAAAAGGGAGATAAACTGCGGTGTGAGAATTACAGGGGCATCTCACTAGTTTGTACGTCCTATAAAATTTTGACGAAAATTCTGGAAAATAGAATAAAACCGTACGCAGAACGAGTCATTGGCGAATATCAAAGCGGTTTCAGACCTGGTCGCTCCACAACCGATCAGCTCTTCTCAGTCAAACTGATACTCCAGAGGTGCTGGGAATACAACGTAAACGTATACCAAATCTTTGTCGACTTCAAGCAGGCATACGACAGTATCGATCGTGGAGTACTGTACAACATCATGCTGCAATTTGGTATACCAGCAAAATTAGTGCGACTGACAAAGATGACGATGACCAACTCCGTCTCACAAGTCAGGATCCAGAATAGACTTACTGATCTATTTGAAACACGCACTGGTTTGAAACAGGGCGATGAACTGGCTCCGACGCTCTTCAACCTAGCACTGGAATACGTTATTCGGGCCATGAATTTGGACAACAGCAAGACGCAACTCATCAAGTCGACACAATTAGCAGCGTACGCCGACGACATCAACATCATGTCCCGAAGATTGGCTGACGCAGAAGAACTTCTGCATACGCTTGATACCGCTGCAAAGGAAGTTGGATTACGTATTAACGAGGGTAAAACTAAAATAATGATGCAATCGGTGACAAGGACACCTGCACAACCAAGCATCAATGTGGGGGACCTCAACATCGAGTTCGTGAACAACTTCATTTACCTGGGTTGCAACCTGTCAAGGGACGCCAACGAAACTGACGAAATCAAGCGACGGATACAGTTAGCTAATAAGACTTTTTTCTCGGTTCTCCCCATAATGAAATCGAAACATGTGCACAGAAACACGAAGCTCCGCGTGTACAAAACCATTATACGACCAGTGCTATGCTATGGCTGCGAAGCATGGACCCTAGCTCAAGCCTCCGAAAACATGCTAGACACTTTCGAACGTAAGGTTCTACGGCGAATTTTCGGGGCTGTTTGCGATCGAGATGGATGGCGCATCCGGTACAACCATGAGTTGTATGAAATGTACGATGAGCTGCAAGTCTCGAAAATCGTCAAACTACAACGACTTCAATGGGCAGGGCATGTACAAAGAATGGACGATGATCGCATGACTAAGAGAGTAATGAATGCAGAACGAGTCGACGGAGCGAGACTGCGAGGACGACCGAGATCTCGTTGGGAGAGCTCAGTAGGTGTGAACGCCGCGCAGCTGCTGGGCTCCCAAAATTGGAGGACGCGGTCACGTGACCGAGATAATTGGAGGACAATGATCCAGGCGGCCAAGGCCCGACGTCGGGCTGTCGCGCCACGATGATGATGAAGTTAAGTAACGTGTCCAATCCGGCTGACGGAGTGGTTCTAAACGCCCCTATTTCGACAAACCCAGCTAGTGTTACACCTTCCCCGGCAGGTTACAATAGGCAGCTACTCTGAGTGCCGACCACCACACACTTATATTAGAGAGTAGTATAGGACGCACCATAGCAGTATATGACACACAATGTGACACCTTGGAGATGCATGCTGGCAACGTGCATCGTCCGAAACTGGTGTATGCGAACGAAACGTCAGCTAAACCACATGGAATAGTTGACGCGCTATGCTCCACTAAGGCTTAGGGCAAATGAGTATAAGTAGAGTTTAATAGTGATCTTCTTCATCCGCTTATAAGTGTTGGACTTCCAACTTAGTTTACTGTCTAGAATGAGACCGAGGAAGTTAGCTTTGTCAGTTAAAGCTAGTTCTTTCCTCCAGGGTGGAAGGGTAGGACAGATATACCGTATGGTAAAAAACACAAGTTTCAGTAGCAAGTGTTATGCGGGAATTTCATTGCCGGCAGAAGCAACGCATCGGCAGCAGCATTGTCGGTGTCTTAGGTAAGTGTGCTTTCTTACACCTGTTTTAACTTAAGCTTTTTGTTTAGAAAACTTGCCAGGTGTGAATTAAGTGTAAGAAAGCACGCTTACCCAAGACACAGGCGATGCTGCTGCCGTGGCTGCTTTGCTTCTGCCGCAATGAAATTCCCGCATTATCTATATTTTCATGCTAGACAAGCAAAGGCGAGCGAACGCTAGTGATCGAATATACGTAAAATGTACTCCGAATTCGAGCGAACATACTTGCTCTTGATCGAGTTTCGTGCCAAATTCGACAAAATACTCACAATCTGTTTACCACTGTTCCATCCACTAGCGTTCGTCTCGCCTTAAAAGAATAATTTCAATTATAAGAAATAAGTATTTAAAAACCTCAAAATATACGTACTTTGCACACTCCTCTTTCCATGACGACTCTTTTGAGTGCGTTGGACGAAATACAATCATTCTGAATTGGCTTAAGGAGCTTTTAATCCCGGCGAAAATTGCTACCATGTGACGATTTTTTGAGATACAGAACAATTCCAATTATAGAAAATCAGGTGAAACATGTGAGCACTATCATGACGGGAGAATCTATAGATTCTACTTTTCCAAACATCGATTAAATTTTATTTTCTTCTTTTCCAACGTTTTTAATTACACAACATTTTCACTAAAACATAAAATGTTTAGAAAGAAAAAAAAATAAAAACCCATATTTTGCCTTTTCATAAGTTTTGTACTAAACATTGATGCACATGTGGTTATCGCGCTACGTTCCCATTATGCGGAAAATTCGACAAACCGTGCTTATTCGTTAGATTTTCGAGAGCTTCTTTTTCTGTCAAATGCACTGACAACTACGAATCGCGCAATAAGTTGCCCTAAACGATTGTGAAAAACCGAACAGTCGCACGTTTGATATTCGACTAACGCCGCGATGGCTAGAAAAAAATCTCCCTAAATAAAAAAAAAATCACATAATCTTATATACCATGTATAAAATGTGTGTTTTCATTGGTAAAGTGCGAATGTTTTCTCTCATTATTGAGCGTTTCCTTTTAATTGTATGTATTTATTTTTGACTCAGTATTTATCTATTTTTTGCAAGCACCACAATTTAACCGTCTCTCGTGGACCGCCCATATACAGACGAGAACTCCTGTAGCAGATGTCAAGATTGATAGTGTGAATTATGTTGTTTTTATGTCAGCGTAATTGTGGTGATATAGGGAAGTGCTCGATGTTGTGAAAACATTAGGCGCATTTTTTTGTACAGAGCAGAGTGGAGCAGCATAAGCGGCCAAAAAAAACGCTATAGAGTCGATGAGAGTAACGAACACGAAAACGGGGCATGTCTTTACTTGTGTCTTGGTTTAATTCAGCATTCAAATGTCAACTCGAATTTCAAGAGCAAACTTAAATCTGTACGGGCAAATATCCTTTCCTTTCCTTTTCCAGCAGAAACTTTTTGTATGTTAACTATTCCATATAATTGCACAAACCAAAACTTTTTTCTCTCTCTCTCTCAATTGCCCTAATCTCTAGTGGGGCATAGCGTGTCAACTGTTCCATGTGGCCCAGTTGACGTTTCGTCGGAAAATGCAGTTGCCAGCATACACCTCCTGCACATCCATGGCCACGAACGTCATCATGGGCGGGATTCGAACCCGAAACGGCGGTAGTCAAACATGAGACTGATGCCTCAACACACTGCGCTACCGGTCGCCCCATTTTTTTTTTTTTGACAGGAAATGACTGTTATGTGCTTTCAAAACTGTAAACTGCCCAAGAACTTCGACACCTGCACCGCCTGCATTTCAAAATGTGGAAATCCTAACGGAGCAGCATTCTTGCAATAACCTTATATCCAGAGTAGCTCAGATCAAATTGTTAGTGTAACTGTATAGTGCTAACCTGCTCTGCTCTGCATGGCTGTTAAAAAAGCGCGTCTATTATATGTATGTATTGTGAAAATGTTTTCAATGCGAACTAGGACTAGGTATTTTTATAGTTTACAGTCGGACTATTTTCAGGGGAAGTTTGCATTTCGGTTATGGTCTAGGAACTAAACAGACAAGGTTGATTATCAAAATTATTCGGTGTTTTTTTTTTAATACTATTTTTTGTTAAATTTGTTGCTTTGTTTTTGTGCGTACAAATCGCATTAACTGGCTTGCTCCATGATCTAGTACATATAAAATTCGACCGCATAATATTGTATGTTCACCTTTTTCGGTGACGTGCAACAATGCCAAACGAATTAATGTCATATACGGACATGACGACCAAAAATATGCCCTATAAATATAAGAAAATAAATAACTAGCGCAACAGTCCAATCTAGACTCTGGCCTTGAGATTAGTTACCATCATCTCATTTTCTAGATCATGGCGGTGTGCTTTATGCAGAGGTGTGCGATCAACAACACGTTCTCATTTAGGAGCTGAGTGGGCTCATAGTCCGACACGTAAATCCCCTTATTTATCGAAAACGACTGCATTCAGTAGGAATCGAACCGGGGTCCAGTGCATAGAAGGCGAACGTGTTAACGGTTGCTCCATCCGGACTAATGGCTACTAATGGCTATATGGTAATATTTTGTAATGCGTCTATTGTGATTGCAGACAAAGAAAAGAGTAGACTTGCTTAGTAACATAAAAGATACTTTATTTCCTAGAAGTCGAATTTGTGACAGTCGAATTGGTTGACATAGCGAAAGTGACAAAGCGAAAAAGTGACAGTTTAAAGATCAGAATGCTGTGCTGCCAACTCCCCCTTCTAAGTATTAATGTAAATTTTGAAGATCTACGCGAATCGATCAACAGGCTTCCGGATACGCTTTGGCCTAGTGTATGGTACAACAGCCTTTTACGATTTTCAGACTGCCTAAGGTTCTTCGTTGCGATGCAGATTTTTGACGGTTTCCTGAGTTTGCAGCTGAGCTGTCGGCGACGTTGAATTTGTATCAACTGCCGTTCGACGATGATGTGTAATGTCTTCGAAGAGTCCAAATGTCTCAACTAAGCACTTTTCGTCAGAAGCCACTTCTGGAACTATTCATTCTAAAGTTTCATCTTAAAGGTGGCGTCCCGGTATTTGATTGGCATGAGCGCCTATAAATATGCTAGTTTGTAGGCGTACGTTGTAAATGACATTACCAACGCGTTCTATGATTTTTCGTTCGTGCCACTCGAAGTGGTTGCTGTTTTTATACACGCTGACGAAAATAAATTCTTGGCTGTCGTAAAATTTTCGTTTGGTAACATGCTTCTTAGGCTTAATTTACATTGCCGCATGAACCGGCTGAGCCGCATGAATTGAATGCGGCACATCCGATAAACCACATCGGGCGACCAAAAGTAGATGGTTGAGGCGCGAGAGCAATGCTAAGTAAACAGCGCGAAACATATTCACAGTGCTAGCTCGTAAATTTAAACACAAAATTTTACTCCTGTTTGAGTTCCAATAAATTTTAAATTTAATGTATTTTAAATTACGCCTTAGCGCTCGTGACCACGGCAGACTTTTTAGTTCGCAGAAAAACTAAATAGTTTGGTCACAAAAATAGAACACACGGTGTTTTATGAGAGCGCGCACATAGCGATTACTAAATTGTTTAGTTTGCTGTGTGCGCGGTCTCATAAACCGCCGTGTGTTCTATTTTTCTGACTAAACTATTTAATTTTTCTGCGAACTAAAAAGTTTGCTGCGGGCGCGAGCTCTTAATGGAACTATGTTTTCATTTTTAGGTGATTGTCGGTTTTTATGGTGGACTCGGTACTGGGTGATGGTTTTAGCAGATCAAATTTTAACCGGATTTTTCTACCAATTAAAACCTCGACCGATGATTTGCAGTTTTCGTTCTGCTTATTTCGCGTAGCTCGGTAGATTTCTGAAAATATTGAAAATACTTGGAATTTTTCTACATGTACCCCATCCTCGTTCAATTTTCTTAGAGCTCTTTTGAAAGTGCATACAAACGTCTCCGCTAAGGACATGAGAAAAAAGTGTGCTCTCTGATCTAGTGTTCGCTTCGCTCACATTTTGATACTAATCTCAATCATTTTGAACATTCATACCTATTCACCACAGGGGAGGAGGACAGGGAGCTTTCAGAATGCCACCACCATCAGTGTTAATGACCCCGAAAACAATTGATTTAACACAAATGTCGATCATTTTGGATGTCCTCTATCTGATTATCATTAGCGGGGGGTTAAAGGGGAATTTTTCTGTTTTTATTTTCTTTGCTTGTAACTCCGTAAGTACCAGTCCTAGCAAAAAAAACTTTCAGAGACAAAATTCTTATACACCCCCCATTTTGAATCGCAAATATTTTTTTGAATTGAAGAGCACAAAACTTTTAAATGCGGCACATAACTAGTACATAACTAGCACGTAACTCTGACATGGGTTTGAATAAGATAAGTTTATTATTTCTATTTGCTGCAGCGGAACGTTCTTCTACACCCCCCATTTTGAGCCGCTAATAATTTTTTTAATTGACAAGCACAAAATTTGTAAATGCGGGACATAACCAGCCCATAACTAAAATAGCACGTAACTCTAGCATGGGTTTGAATAAGATTAGTTCGTTTTTTCTAATGTGGGAGGATGAAGCGGAACGTAGAATCCATCGTTTATCTGACTTTGAAAGTACTCTAGGTCTACCACTTTTTTGTTTATTTTCCACTGATTTTGATGATTTGAAACGTTTAATAGTGTCATGAACTGTAGAGTATACCCTATTTACGATTTTCCCAATATCACGAACCGATTTCCCTTTTTATAACAAGTTGTCTTACTTCTAAAGAACTTTGGCCACGCTGCTTCCCATTTTCAATTTTAAGTTCACAATTTCACACAAATAACAAATTCAGACCATAAAATCCGGGAACTCCCCTTTTAAACCCAAAAGGAAAAAGAGTACTACCACCTGTCCAAGTTCTTTTTTGGCATGAATTTTATACACACCTTTACTTTTTAATTTTTTTGAAATCATGAAATTGACTTATGTTTTCAATGTTTTATTATTTATAAATAAATGACACGTAGATAAAAATATATACATATTTGGTTTTTGTCTGAAGTGCATTCTTGTTTATGCTGTTTATTCTCTTTTGAAATGTAAGTAGGTACAGTGGCCTCATCGCATAATCGGACAAGCTCTTTTTGAATGTTTGAGTGAGTTTAAATTAAGTAGAAATGGACATTTTATACTTTTTTTCACATTTATATATATTTCAGGTATTTACCTAGCTTAGTATTAAAAAAAACAAAACATTTATCTTCAATTATTATAATACAAGAACAAAAACAAAAATAAGTCAATTTTTGGCGCGCAACGAATAATCGGACAGCGCCTTAATTAATCAAAAAATTAAACAAAAAAAAACATTAATATTTGGTTGCAAGCCCCTTGCTTTCCAACACAGCTTGCAAACGCCTTGGCACTGATTTTACCAAGTTTTGGCACACTTCCGGCTCAATGGAGTTCCAGGCTTCGACTAATGCAACTTTTAGTTGGTCTATTGTATTATATTTATTTTTGTAGACTCTCCTGGCCAATTCTTCCCAGAGATGTTCAATAATATTGAGGTCGGTGCTCTGGGCAGGCGGTTGAATGAGGTGTGGGCAGTTGTGGATCAACCAAAGCTTCGCTATGGTGGAAGTCTGTTTGGGATCATTGTCTTGGTAGAAAGCAAAGTTGCTGGGGATACCCAATTTCTCAGCACTTTGCTTAACGTTTTTTTTTTTAAATGTCAAGGTAGACAAATCTATCCATTTTACCATCTATAAAATGTAAATTGCCTGGTCCTGCGCTCGACATACAGCCCCAAACCATGACAGAGCCCCCTCCGTGTTTACGGCCGCCTTAGTGTTTTTTGGATCAAATTCTGTGTTTGGCGTACGCCGCAAATACATCTTACCATCCGACCCATGCAAATTAAATTTGCTTTCATCAGTAAACAAAATATTGCAAAATATTAAAAAAAGTTGATTTTTCCATCAAATTACTTGATTCCGAAAATCTGGTGCTTTTAACAGGTACTCTTGGCAAATCGCACTCTAGAGTTTTTGTTCTTAGGGCTTATAAATGGCTATTTTCTGGCAACTCTTCCATGGTAACCATACTAGTGCAACGTGTTTCGCACAGTATTTAAGCACACATCCTTTCCAGTGCGGTCTTTCAAGGCTATTTTTAATTCTTTCGCCGTTTTGAAAGGATTTCGTTTAACTTCTCTTACTATAATTCGCTCTTCTCGCTCTTTTAATATAGTGCCTTGCCCTTTTCGACTCTTATTTTCTAGCCTGAACTCATCACGGAATCGCTTAATAATATCTTGTACAGTTGATTTGCCTTTACCGACCAGTTCAGCAATTTCTCGGACGGTTTTTCCTTCAAAATTCAGCCTGACTATAAGTTGTCTTATTTCCACCGTAGTTTGCTTTCCGTTTGGAGACATTTTAATGAACTTTCTAATGTGTTGCACTGCAAAGACTAACCACAACTCATAACGACAGACAAAATGCAAGTTCCAGAAAGAAACTTGCAAAACAACGGAACTTTTCCATTGGTGTTTTGCTTTGTCCGATTATTCGTTGCGCGCCACAAATTGACTTATTTTTGTTTTTGTTCTTGTATTATAATACTAGAAGATAAATGTTGTGTTTTTTTTTAATACTAAGTTAGGTAAATCCCTAAAATATATATAAATGCGAAAAAAAAGTATAAAAAGTCCATTTCTACTTAATTTAAACTCACTCAAACATTCAAAAAGAGCTTGTCCGATTATGCGATGAGGCCACTGTATGTGTCCGCTTTTTTAATGAGCCACTGTATGTCGCATCATCCCTGGGTTCGCGAATCACCTTATTTTTCTTTCCGCTTCCACAAAAGCCTGGTGCAACAAAGATAAAAGACCTCTCTCAAACTGTAACAAGATGGGCACGAAAGCTTCACAGAAGATAGTTATGTTCCACTTTCGCACACACTATCTTTTTATTTACAATTAAAATAAAGTCATTAGCGTGTTATTTATACCTCAACAAAATTTGCATTACTAAATATTCACAATTCAATTATGACCTGAAATTCACGCATTCAATAATTATACATGATACGCTAAATAGTTGATTTACATAAAATGCAATCATCAAAACGTTCATTCAGCGTGCACCTGAAAAGATACAAGTGCGAGTATCATGACTACTATTATTACTAACACTGTCAATTCTGGTAAACACACTAACTCAACAGTTTGCGTGATAGCAGCTGTAACATAAAACCCAAGTTTTAGCCGATTACCTATTATTAGATGGATCATTTTAGAAAATAGAATTGTCTTCTTTTTTATTTACTTTTAGAATTAACACCAAATTTTGGACATTAAGCTATCATGTATTGCATGAATAATCTGAGAAAAGCCGTTACATTGTTGCCAACCCAAAAAGCTAGATAACAAGGGGTTGTACAGTTTTAAAAATCGTAGACAAATTTTACTTTTGAGAAGACCTTCAAGACTGTCCGCCAGCGATTTTAATGAATTGGATATATGTTTTTCTTAAGTAGTCAAAATGAATTTACACAGCGCTCAACAGTTTTAAAGTTGCTCAGAGTACTTGTAATAATGGAAGCACTTATTTCTAGTACAAGTGCTCAGGAAAATGCGTGCGACGTAGAAACTGTTGAATGTTGTCATAACGTATATATGAAGGCTGAGAGGAAGACCAAGAACTCGATCGGATGGCTCAGTTCACGCGGACGCAGAGCAGGTTAGGTAAGGTTAGGTTAAGGGGCTGCCATGATACAACACAGCACACTTAGACCACTTATGGGTCCATTGTGATACCACCAATAAAATTTCACCTCGCTAAAAGAACCCAGGTCCCCAACCAGCCTGTGCTGGCAATGTAGCGATTGAGCTCATATAATTGAGGTCCTCCAAGTCACAGTTAAACGAGGAGCCCAGAAATTTCTTCCCCCTGATGGGCAATGCTGGACAGTGAAATAGAAGGTGCAAAACATTCTCTTCCTCATCTACATTCGCACAACTCCTGCAGTAGTCATTATGAGGAAGACAGAGCCTCCATGCGAGCGCGCCGATGGGACTGTACCCTGTGATAGTCCCCATCACAATGACGATGTGCTTCTTATTCAGTGACAGCAAAGAGACAGAGTGACTAGAATCGAATTTCTGCCAAATCATTCTCGTAGTTTGGCAAGTGATGGTGTTGAGCCATCTAGTATTAGCTCCACTGCAGCGGACTTAATTGCCAATTTGCATGATGCAGTTGCCCGCAAAGCCACTGTGACTCGGTATCCAGCAGAGGGTTATGTTGAAGAAGTAACCCATCTCTGTGAGGGTCGAGCGACAATTCTGCATAGTTTTCGATGTAGTAAGAAGAGAGTCAGGCGAGCGAATCGCCTGTCCGTATAGATAGCAATGTCTCTTGCAGTTACGACATGACTCCTTAACCAGGTCACAGCTTCCGAGATCGCCGAAACGTCAGCCTGCAGGACACTACAAAAGTCGGACAGACGGTAGGATAAGTTGATTCCCAGTTCCTCCGAGTATTTACCAGCCCCAACGCCGCCATCGATCTTAAAGCCATCCGTATAGATGACCATAGATGAAGTTGGGGGTAAAGGGTACGTTGTCAGCCCATAGGCTCCTCGACGGAATCAGGCTGGTGCAAATCCTGCCGAAAACGCAAAGCAACTACTGGGATTTCGAAATTGGAGGACACAGTCATTTGACCGAGACAATTGGCGGAAAACTATCCAAACGGCCAAGGTCTGATAACGGGCCGTTGCACCACAACGATGATGAATGTATACACGTACGTACTAATTTAATATTCATGATACTCAAATATACTCGTGCACTTATAACCAATACAAACTCGCTCAATACATATTAGGAGGAGAGATATGGCAATTTCACAGTATCGCCTCAATGAAATACTTCTTGTTTATCGGGGAAATACGTACTCGACTTTTTATCAAAATAAATTGTACATTTGGCAAATAATGCTATCCAACCGCCTACTATAAATAAATGTACGCATGTATATATCGTAGATTCCACTGTTGCATTATCAAATCAAAAATATTCTTGGAAACTAACTATGTTTAATTATTGTTTTGTTGGTCCATCTCGACTGAAAGTTGGACAATAAATTGGAACGGATGAAAACAATTCTTAGAAATTGTCGTAACTTATAAGAAAAATTGGTTTGTTTGCGATTTAAATCGGCTTTTATTTGGATATAAGTTATTCCCCATGAGTTGACGAAAACCAATATGCAAAAATAACGTTTGCCGTTTTTATAGGAATTACGTAAGCAAAGCATTATCAAATATATGAATAAAAATCGTGTTTTTTTTTTTTGTGGTATAGTCTACAATATTGCGCTGGATGATTGTATACAATGCCGCTGAACATTTTTTGTAGCTCAGAGTCACAAGTGTTTCCTCCGTGTGGTTGTGGAATGTGGAGGTTCCAAGAGTCACAGTCTACGACTGATGTTGTAGTTTTAAGGTGGAGTCAGACGCAGTGGCAAATTTCTCAGCTAATCTAGTATACCTCTATATTTTTTCTACGCTGCCTGACTTTTTTCGTATCCAAAAAGTGCACATTACTAAACATTTCTAACAAAAAAAAGCTTTGACAGAATAGAAAAAAATATGGAGGCATATTAAATTACCATAGAAATATGCCATAGTTCTGACAATTTTCTAAATGTCAAAGATGTCGTTAATTTTAAGAGACAAGTACCATAGGTAGTTACTTTTTGAAAAGTAAGAACTGAGAGGGAGGGGGAGCTGTTGCGTAAACTATTTATGTCCATTTTTGATTTTGTGACAATTGTTTTTTAGGGATAGTGTTCCACGGACTAAAATTTATTTTTTTTAATCAAAATTAGAGTCAATGGATGAATAAAATCTTTACAAAAGAAAAACAAAATATTTTTCATTTGTCTTTCATTTTTTTTCATTTTTTTTTTTTTTATATTCGGATGGCGCGGTTAACACGTTCGCCTTCTACGCACTGGACCCCGGTCTGATTCCTACTGAATGCAGTATGTAGTCTTAGATAAAATTAAAGTAGGATTTACGTCTCGGAGTAGTCCGGATGGCGCAACGGTTAGCACGTTCGCCTTCAACGCACTGGGCCCCGGTTCGATTCCGGGGATTTACGTGTCGGACTATGAGCCCACTCAGCTGTTAAATGAGTACCCATTATGGGGTAAATAACTCGGTTGAGCGTGTTGCTGATCACATACCTCTGCACAAAAAAAACCGTCACGATCTAGAAAATGAGATGATGCTAACTCATCTCGAGGCCGTGGTTCAAATTGGACTGTTGCGCCAGTTATTTATTTTTATTTACGTCTCGGACTATTAGCTCACTTGAGCTATTAAAAAATACCGATTGGGTCGGTTGAGCGTTGCTGATCACACACTTCTGCACAAAACACACCGTCTCGATCTTGTTAATGAGATGATGCTAACTCATCTCGAGGTCTTGGTCCAAAATTGAACTGCGCGAGGAATTTTTTTTTAACGAGTTCATGGCTCATGGCCCGCCAGTTATTATACCCTTCACTGATGCGATAGGGTATTTAACTTTGTCATGAAGTTTGCAACGCACAGAAGGAAGCATCTCCGACCAAACAAACCATATACAGCTGTGTTCATGAAAATAGTAGTGCAGCTCAGTTCTAAATACTGCGCAGAAAATTTAAATGATAAAGCTATTTTAAAGAAAAACTAGACTAACAATTTTAATATATGTACATATTTCATGGATATTAAATCCATGTAATTTTGTATTAAAAACTAAGGTTTATTTGCCTGCACGGCTTAAACAAAACAATATAACAAAATTTTGTTGTTCATGAAAATAGTAGTGGCCACTTGGAAGGAAAAACAAAACTGCATAACTTTATTCAAAATTGATTTTACAGGTTCTTAATATTGAAAAAAGTCTAGTATTTAGTTGTATATCCTTTATTTTTAATAACGGCTTCGCACCGGCGGGGCATGGAATCGATAAGGTCCTGACGACGCTTCAAGGGAATTTTAGACCATGCTTCCTGAGCCACTTGCCAAAGCTGTGCTTTGTTTGAAGGATTTGCAGTTGCCACAATCCGTTTTACATCTCCCCGTAAGTTTTCTATCGGATTAAGATCTGGGGACTGAGGTGGCCATTGCATCACATCGATTTTCTCGGATATAAACCAATCTTTCGCGAGCTTGCTAGTATGTTTCGGATCGTTGTCCTGTTGAAATGTCCATTATATAGGCATTTCCCAACTGGCATATGGTAGCATTGTGTTTTTTAGTATGTCAGTATAAACATTTTTGTCCATAATACCATTTATGTATCATATGGATAGGACCAACGCCATTGTAAGAAAAGCAAGCCCATATCATTATACTTAGGCCACCATGTTTAACTATCTTCTTGGTATACCTAGGATAATATTCTGTGTTTGGTGGACGTCTTACATACTGCCTAGAGTCTGTTCCACCAAATAAAACAATTTTGCTTTCATCTGTCCACAATATGTTGCGCCATTTTTCGGCGGGCCAGACCAGATGAGTATTTGCAAATCTAAGCCGTTTTTCCACATGCTTCCGAGTCAAAAGGGGTACCTTTCTAGGACTTCTGGCATTTAACTTATGCTCAATTAGACGTCGAAGAACTGTAACATCACTGACCGACAGATTTAAATTATTTTTGATAACTTTAGAGGATGATGACGGCCGAATCTTGCTAAAGCGCACAATGCGTCTATCTTCGACAGCGGTTGTTTTGCGTTTCCCACCACGATTTTCTGGCCTTTTCTTTATAATTAATCGCGTTAAATATCATTGTAGGTGTGCAGCCAAGAATATTTTCAATTTCCTTGTACGTTTTGCCTTTTGCTCTAAGGCTAACTATTAAATCTCTTTTCTCAGCCGTGCAATGCTTTCCTCTGCCCGCTAGAATAAAAAATAGTTACAAACCTAATGAATATCAATCATCAAAATATTCATTGCTAAATTACACCTACTATTGACGTTTTTAGGGTTTTGTAGTAAAACAAAACCCTTATGAAATCGGTCGAATGTCTGTCTGTCCGTCTGTCCGTCTGTCCATGGAATATCTCACGAACGGCTGAAGCTACATACATGAAATTTTGTAGGAATGTGTAGAATTATTATAATTCACCGGAGAAAGCGAATCGTCGTAATAGGTCAACTTTAAGGGGAGGTCCCCATAGAGGGG
Organism: Chloromyia formosa; assembly: GCA_964017055.1. Taxonomy (NCBI): domain Eukaryota; kingdom Metazoa; phylum Arthropoda; class Insecta; order Diptera; family Stratiomyidae; genus Chloromyia; species Chloromyia formosa. The sequence continues at coordinate 90,380,696 of OZ024817.1, forward strand.
AAATGAAGGTCGAAATTTTTTTTTCGTTTGGTACAGGCAAGTGGGGTATCATAAGAAAAGTACCGTCGAGTACATTCCATTTTTGGAATTTTTTTTTCAAATTTGAAGAAACGGGAAAAGAGGGAGAGGGGAAAATATGTCATCCGAGTTTGTCCCCCCCCCCTTGCATTTCGAGACCGTTATACTTAGAAATATGAAAATTCACAGAAAAGCGCCATTTTACTAGCATAGAAAACCTAGATTTCTAGAATTTTGAAATTTCATCAGAAAAGGTTAATAATAGTACATTTCTATAGTTGCAGTTAGCACACCCCTGCACTCTTTACGCGCACCCGAGGTCAAAAATATTGATGGCCAATGATAACCAACACCATAGGCAATAATACCTAATAGTTTCATAACAATCACATAATATTTAATAATAGTACATTCATTTAAATTTTGAGATTTTGATGCCATTCATACAAAAAATGCACATAACCGGCTACATATCCGTACTAGTACTGCATAATTGAATATTGTTTTTCGTAAAGTGAATTGGAGTTAACCTTTTCTGAAAGGGTGGAGATTGGTGGTATAGGAGTGGTAGGGGAGAGAAGTTTAAGGGGGGAGGTAGGTGGGTTGCTGCTTTAAGGGGAGGTTCCCATAGAGGGGAAATTAAGATCAACATTTTTTTTTCATCTGATATGGGCAATTGGGGTACCATGAGAAAGGTACTACAGAGTACATTCCATTTTTGGCGACTTCATCAAATTCGAAGAAAGGGGAAAAGAGGGAGAGGGGAAAATAGGAGATCATATTGTAATTTGTCCCACCCCCTTACCATTTCGATACCGTTACACTTAGAAATATGAAAACATACAGGAAGATGGCTTTCAACTAGCACAGAAAACAAAAAAATAATGGAATTTTAATATCTTCTCAAAATAGGTTAATAATAGTATATTTCTATAGTTACAGTTAGCACACCCCTGCATTTCTCAAACTCATCCGAGGTCGAAAATATTGATGGCCGACGATAATCAACACCATGTGCAATAATATCTCCAAATTTCGTAATAATCACGTAAAATTTAATAGTAATACATTCAATTAGATTTCGTCATTTTGATATCATCCATACAAAAAATGCACATAACAGGTCTCTTGTACTCCATACTAGTACTACGAGTACACCATACTTGCATATTGTTTTCCGTAGAGCAAATTGGAGTTAACCATTTTCAAAAGGGTAATGATTGGTAGAAGAGGAGGGAGGAGGGGAAAGGGGGGGGGGGGGTATGCTGGTCGCTGACTCTATTCTCTATAATTATTCAAACAATTTATTCTCAATATTTTTTATGCAAACTTACAATTCGCAATATTGTCTTAACATGAATGGTTAAGCATCTCCTAGAGTAGGACAGTTCATCTCCTATTAGCATGGGACACTACAAAACCCTCGGATTGCGGGCGTAGCCCACTATTTTCCGGTTTCATTTGTTGTACTAATCAATTATTATAATTGTTTTTCAACCACTCACACCGAGCACTACTATCTTAATGAACAGCCAAATTTCGGTGTATCACTCAAAAGTCATCAAAAACTTACCCAAACCAATGCAAAACTAACGGGATCTTATCGCTATTCATTTCTTTGCATGCTATTCTTAGAAAAATATGAATTCGTATTCAGTTTGCAATGTTCAGTATGTCGAAACGTGAATATTTAATGTTGTGAGGTGCTGCACTACTACCTATATTTTCATGAACAAAACTGTATATTCTTGGTCAGTATGATGAGACGAGTCGATTAAGCTTTGTCTGTCTGTCCGTCTGTCTGTCTGTCTGTCCGTCTGTCTGTCTGTCCGTCTGTCTGTCTGTCCGTCTGTCTGTCTGTCCGTCTGTCCGTCTGTCCGTCTGTCTGTCTGTCCGTCTGTCCGTCTGTCCGTCTGTCTGTCTGTCCGTCTGTCTGTCTGTCCGTCTGTCTGTCTGTCAGTCTGTCCGTTTGGTTCTATGCAAACTAGTCCCTTAGTTTTAAAGCTATCGAGTTGAAATTTTGTACAAAGCCTTCTGTCTATTACACGCTGTAAATATGTCCTTAAAAATTTTCATTTGACAACCATCGATTTGGACCATACTGCTGAACTGAAATTCGACTTTGGTTCGTGCGTTGAATGCAGAATTCAACGCTATTAAATTTACATCCTATTAAATTTGTCGATCTGAGGTATCGCTTTGAAGTTATAAGGAAAATATTAAAAAAAAGGGTTCAAATTTCTCGAATTTTGACCTGCCTAAAGTTAAGCTTACCTTCTATGTATGATCTATAAAAGGGATTAAAATTATTTCCAGATCTTTCATGATTATTTCCTAAAAATTTACTTAATTTTACTGACCTACTCGTATATAGGAGTATATATTGTAGTCCGGATGGCGCAACGGTTAGCACGTTCGCCTTCAACGCACTGGGCCCCGGTTCGATTCCGGGGATTTACGTGTCGGACTATGAGCCCACTCAGCTGTTAAATGAGTACCCATTATGGGGTAAATAACTCGGCTGAGCGTATTGCTGATCACATACCTCTGCACAAAAACCGTCACGATCTAGAAAATGAGATGATGCTAACTCATCTCGAGGCCGTGGTTCAAATTGGACTGTTGCGCCAGTTATTTATTTATTTACTCGTATATACGCATGCGGAAAACCATTGCACTCATCCGTTGCAATTTGCTTGTGTTTATGATGGGAATGTCATACATTTCCATTTCACTTAATCGTGTTTTGCACTTATGCGTTTTGTACTTATAGAGACAATATTAAATGAAAAATAGGTGAAAAGTGACCCCTAAAGGCAATTAACAACAGAATCAAAATAAAGCGTTTCAAAACCATTTAACACGTTTTCAAATAAAGTTAATAATTTGTCAAAACTGCTTATTTGACAAATCATTAATTTTTTTCAAAGATGGTTAAGGCATTGATTAGAGAAACCGTTAGAATATCTTGAAAATGCTGCAAATGCACATGCGCCACAAAGAGTAAAAGAATTGGAGACTAGGGCCCGTTTTCTCAATGTCCAGTTAAATTTTAAACTCGAGATAAAATTTGTTGTTGTTGTTGTTGTTTTCCCTGTAAAATTTGACAGATGGGTACCTTCAATGTCTGTTTAACTGGAGTTTAAATTTTAATCAAACATTGAGAAAACGGGCCTAGGAATAGTACAAAATTAAGGCGGAACAGATCTCACCAACATATCATATCATCTTGGTCTGTTGTATAAATAGAGTAAAAAGGATTAAATCGATGTACGAGTATACCTGCACTATTTGATAATGACCAAGTTTTAAATACGATGTAGACATGCTCGTATAATAAAACTACCTACCTATACTGAATACAAAAATTCTGTACCGCCTCTGACAATGCGTTCTGAAAAAACACGCAATTCAAATGATCTTTTTTTCTTCAGCCATGCGACTTTGTGTCTGCTTAAAATAAATTTGAAAGTCATTCAAAACAATTCACCTTTTTTATTTCTAAAAATAAAATTAGGATTGCGTTTTCGTACGCCCTTCATAATTGCATGTAAATAAAAAAAAAACGTGCCAATAAATTAGATTGATTGCATTTCTTCTGAACGTGATTTATTGAACGACCATGTGTTTAAATTTGAATTGTTCTGGCTCTGGGTGTGAATACTCAATGTTGTGCGACTGAATTTGCATTGAATAATCGGTATATGAACATGCACGAATTTTAAATAAGATAACGAAGAAATATATTACCGAAATTACTGTCATGTTATGTTAATTGCCTCGACTCTTTCAGGGGTATGGGCGCATCAACATCGCTTGCATAGCTTTCGGTAGCGTATTTTGGATGGTGCAGTTGCTACCGTGCACCACCTATCCGAGCCATCTTTTACTGACAAGCTCGAAGCACTATGGAAATTGTATTGTAGTAGTACCCACAGGGAATTTTTATTTGACGCGCCGAGGACTGGACCTACAGTGGCTCATAGCTTATTTCGACCAGCACCTATCAAAAACTTTAACCACCAATAAAAACTAAACTAAAGAAGATATCGATATTATTTAAACGCAGAATATTAGTCTAGTGTTCAAAATTATCATCTATTCATTTCATTATTTTTTTTTATATTTTCTGAATATTTCATAACGAACACAAATGTCACAGCTTATTTCAACCAGGTAACAGATTCAATGTTTAAATTAAGTTTAAAGGCATACAATATTTAGTATGACCACCCTTCTGGTCAACAACCATTTTTAGCCTCTTAGGCATTGAATCGACCAGTTTTTGTGTCACTTTTGGGGTAATTATGGCCCATTCCTCAACCAATGCAGTTTTGATGAATCCTGAATCCTCCTTGCGCGGCTCCGAGGATGGCTAGTCCTCGTACAGATGGCTATCGTCCCTAAACAAGCAAATTGTTTGATTCAACTGAACCTCAGGATGGCTCTCCTCTTTGGGCAGTTCCGAGGACGGTTAGTCCTCGTAAGGATGGTGCTCCTCCCTAGTCCTTTGGTGGTCTTGGGGATGGCTCTCCTCCTCATAATGATTGGTGATGGTTCTCCTCCCAACACAGACTTTCGTTTGTTGAACTTTGTTCAACCTCTGGACAATTAAAATAAAAATTTGATCTCATTTCTTAAAACTGTATGATCTGTGAATCGCTCAAAAGAATATATGCAGGATAAACACCACTTTTATCGCTTCGAAAATTATTGTCCAATGCCAAATTATTTGAAGTATGACTACTCTCACATAATCAGAACTATCATCCCCATGTGAATCCGATCAATATTATAATATTTATTGCATTAAATTAAAATTAGGCTGAAACGTATGTATTTACCGAAAAACCACAACCTCGTAAAATGAAAATACTTCTCGGAAATAAACTAAATTTTAAACAACACAAATTGAGGGCGAATGGCATGGCGCCTACCTATCTACGCGTAAACTGAAACAAATACGTGTGTTTTGAACACATAATACTCCAGGCGAATGGTGATTTCAGAGTGCATGCCAGGCACTCTCAGAGATTATTTCAGAAATCGATAGATGCTTAGTCAAAAAGCTTAAATTCAAATTTGCACCACCTGAAAATTTGTCTAACGGTACTTACGGGGTGTTTCTCTTGTTTTAGTTTTTGGCTTCTATCTCAGCCCACGTGATTCGCATGATCAATAGTAAAATGTTACAGCGCGGCAAAGTTGAACAAAAAAAAATATTTTCGAAGCAGGTTTTCGCAAATATGTAAGTCGATAACGGTACATTTCAGCCAATTATAACACAAGAAAAATTTATAGTCTATTCGATTCCCTACAATCCGAAACTCGAAATGATTATATCCAAGCCCGATATTATCTCCGAGAAAAGGTCGGCAATCCGAGGTGATCATGAATTATCTTTCCCGCTCCTAGGATGTAGAGTGTGTAGCGACGCTTTTTATTGTCGTTTCCCCTGTAGGCCAAATTCTGTTTGATGTTTTGTTTTTCGCATTTATAATGATTATAGCATGATCAAATCTTTCTTAGTGACATTATCTCGAAAACTATTCAAGAACTAAGAATTTATTAAACTTGTTAGGGATGTATGATTATTGTTTTTTTTTGCAGGGATTGTATGGTCATAGACATAATAGGCGTGTTTTTTGTACTGCGGTGGGTTTATTGGGGGTTATCCGGGTTTACCTACACACATTACACAACATACTCTAGTTGTTTGTGTAATGTGTGTAAGTTAACCCGGATAACCCCCAATTAACCTGGGGCGACCGGTAGCGCAGTGTGTTGAGGCATCAGTCTCATGTTTAACTACCGGCGTTTCGGGTTCGAATCCCGTCCACGACAACGTTCGTGGCCATGGATGTGCAGGAGGTGCATGCTGGCAACTGCATTCTCTGAAACCAATTTATGCCAATGAAACGTCAACTGGGCCACATGGAACAGTTGACGCGCTATGCCCCACAAGGGGCTAGGGCAATTAAGTATTAGTAGTAGTAATTTCAAAGAGCCTCCTAACTCACCCTCCATCAGCATTGACTTTTTGTATAATGTACTTCTAGTACCGAGCAAACAAATCTACTGTCTAAACTTCGTGATTTTCTTCTTGGAAACTAACCTAGTTTGTCCAGTTTCGTTTCGACAGTCTTTCATCCTGCCAGTGTCGTTATGAGTTTCGTCCAAGGGCTACCATAACCCTGAACGATGATCCTGTCCAAAATACGAATAAGCCAATAGCCCTTGTCATAGGAAAAGTCGAACATGTCTTCTCTGATTGAATTGCTTCGTTTTCAAAGTGCCAAAAATTTACTGATATCGTACACGCACACCACGTACCTAAATCTAGATAGATTTGAAATTCCCGAAACCCATGCACACTATCATTCCTCTTCTGTTTACTCTACCACCAAGATTTAATCGTCAGATGTGCTGTCTTTCTAGCAAACAACTGTCATGTGATAAAAATATATAACATACAGTGTGGTGAAATGTGGTGAGGGGAAAACACGAGATTTGAGATTAGATTTGTTTAAAATCTCATTCTAAATCTAGATTTAGAGATCTTTATAAATGTATGGAAGATCTATGAGATTTTGGGGTGGATTTAGACAAATCTCGAGATTTGTCCAAATCTCCTGTGACGTGCATAATGTATTAGATAGCCTAAACCGTATATAATAGATAAATATTCTATATTATGCTTTACACAGCTTTAAGTTAATTTGCTTAACATGCTGCGTGTCTACAAGAGCTAATCGTTGATAATGGAACAAAAATATGATAAATCGTCAAATCTGCCATCACTAACGTCGAGTTTTACCTAAAACACAAGCTTCTATTATTGTTAACAGTAAAGAGATCATTGATCTCATTTTTTTCATCATATTATACATTATCATATTTTAACCCGCCACCTATAGAAAAAAAAAACCAAACAAATTAACGACATTTTACTAAAGCGTATCGCAGGCACAATTTACAATTTTTCTAACCACTATTTATGAATTTTAACACATTGGATACGTGTACTCATAAACGTATCCAAACAAGTCAATAAAAAATATTAACGAGTCTATAAACCTATTTATAAGTTTGCAGATTACGTAACATTTATATCACAGACGAACAAGAGAGGTCGATGTTATCATGCATTCTTTGAAATAAAAACTTGTCACTGAATCACCGACCTTTTTGTTGATGACTCATGATAGCACCGATTGTAGAGCGTGTTAACATACCTGGAATTAAATGAACGTTAAATTAATAATTGTCATGATAATTATTGAATTTGTGAGATTTTAATTATGTATATACAATCTTAAAGAGTTAAGAAATAAAAATATATACACAGAACATTTTTTGCATAGAATTACATGAAGAATGGCGTGATAAAGACACTGTTCGGGGGTTTTGGGACAACCTCTATTTAACATTAACCTTCTATCGGCCGTTTTTACACTGCCTGGTTAAATAATATCCTATAGATAAACACTAAACGGCACACATCTTCCAGTTAAAAATTTGTCGGACGATAATTCCAGAGGCGACCGGTAGCGCAGTGTGTTGAGGCATCAGTCTCATGTTTGACTACCGGCGTTTCGGGTTCCGAATCCCGTCCACGACGTCGTTCGTTGCCATGGATGTGCAGGAGGTGCATGCCGGCAACTGCATTTTGTGAAACCAGTTTACGCAAACGAAACGTTAACTGGGCCACATGGAACAGTTTACGCACTATGCCCCACAAGGGGGGCAATTGAGTAGTAGTAGTAGTAGTAGTAGTAGTAGTAGTAGTAGATAATTCTAAACAGCTGATATGGTCTGCTAAACTTTTCACAGCTAGAACTGCTTACGTTTGCACATTCAAATAAGACAATTAAACTGGTCAAACAGAAGAGAGTTCTGGAAATTCATTCGATGGAAGAGGATTTGAAACCAACTCAGCCGCAAATTAGTGCTGAGAGACGGTACAGAAGTAGAATAGAATAGAACAGGCGGCAGAATTCCGCCAAGAAAATCAGCTGATTTTTCTATTGCATTAGCTGACGCATTATCATATACAATAGTATTTTAAGCATTGCATATGTTAATTGCCTTGACCCCTCCAGGGGCATGGGCGTGTCAACATCTCTAGCATTTCTATGCTTTTTTGACGTTTCGATAGCATATCTACTTTTCGGAAGTGAAGTTGCAAGCATACACCTCCTATCCGCGCTGTCTTTATACTGGCAAGCTCGGAGCACTGTGACCGTTCTATTAGCACGCACATGCAGTTTTTGATCACGCCGAGATTTGAACTCCGAGCTCTAGATTAGCCGGCCACCGAGCGCCACATTACATATACTAAGGTTTAATGACCCGGATAACTAACGAGCAATTTAACGAGACATTGAGAAAAAGGGCCTATCAGATATAATATATCAAATAATTTTGATTCTTAGAGTATGTTCTAACCAGAGACGGTAAAATGCTAAGGCAAAACAGGCCTGGGTCGCCTGGGACGCCGACTCAGCCGAGGCGCCGAAGACAGCGCCTAGTGAAAACTCAAGTTTTAAAGCGACATTTGTCATTGGAATTGAATTTGAATTTAATATACAATAATTCAATTTAGTTATAAATATTGGATGACGCAACGGTTAGCACGTTCGCCTTCAACACAGTGGGCCCGGTTCGATTCCGGGGATTTATGTGTCGGACTATGAGCCCACTCAGCTGTTAAATGTGTACCCATTATGAGGTAAATAACTCGGTTGAGCGTGTTGCTGATCACATACCTCTGCACAAAAACCGTCACGATCTAGAAAATGAGATGATGCTAACTCATCTCGAGGCCGTGGTTCAAATTGGACTGTTGCGCCAGTAATTTTTTTTTTTTTTAGTTATAAATATTTCCCGATTCATCGAACGATCCAATTTCGAGTCTTGGGCAAGATTCTCCTGTGAAAGTGACTTAAGCTCGACGGACACTTCGAACCAAATGGTTGGCGAAACGCGGATGAAATGAGGAGAATTTTTTTTTCCACGAGTTCTACGAAGTTGACGTGGTTGAATGGTGCTTGCGAACCGTTTGGTTGGTTTGGTCTGCGGCACTATCGACGATAAATAGTGCCAAGCAAAGCCATCCGGACAAAAGAGGCGCCTTAAGCTAGACTTTGACTGGCTACAATCACACAGCCCTGTTATATAAATGGTAATACATATACATACTCGTATACACGTGCCAGATACAAAAGCTGACTTGCAACTTTTACATAACTTAAAGTTTGCATACTCATAATATTAGAGGCATATCAAAAGATATACATTTACGTACCCAATGCAGACGCCACTAGTACAAATATGACCAGGTGCAAACATTAAACCAAAATGATTGACATGCACTGCATGCTCGCGACAAACAGACAATTAATAATAATTCTATAAAGACATCTGCCCCAGTTCTTCCGTAAAATTATTGACGCAACAAAATACGTGAACATCTTGTGAATTGTCGTCAACTTTTCAACACACTTGTGTCTATGTATGTTGAATTTAAATTTAAAATTAACATGGACCGTCAAGCAAAACGCTTTCAATTTTGGATAAATATTATCGACATCCTAACTAAATGGTCTCAATTTTTCTATTTAATAAAAAAAAAAATTACATGATATTGAAGATATATGAATGTTAATTATTTTTTCACGTAGTCGCCTTCCAGTTCTATGCAGGTTTTAAGACGAGGCATAAGTTTTTTGATTCCTTCCTCACAGAACTCTCCCGGCATCTCCTTCCTCCACTTCCAGACCTCTTGTTTCACCTCCTCATCGGTTTTTTCCACCCATGCGAGCTGTAATGAACCATATTCTGGTCTGGTTGTGCTGCTTACACCGGCAGATCGATGGCAGCACCTGATGAGTAATGATCTGTCGGTGGTACAAAACCAGGGGCTGAAGGTGCCATTACACCTAGACTCCGATGCAAACGCGAGGGCAACTAAGCCAACCATTCCATCCTTATCGTCCCATTTTTTGTATTCCCCATTTTTGTCTCCCATGTTGTGTTCCCCAGGCCTATGAATTTTTGCTAATACGTAAAGGACAGGGGCAACGAGCGGCCAAAACCCCGCCCAAGTCTCCCGAACTGAACTACAGCTAACATAGGCCACTGTTTAGCTCGTTGAGGGGTCTTTTTCTCGCCAGTTGGCACGGCGCGACCTTCACGGTTATTCTTCTACGTTACGCTCCGTCACCACGGGCATCTTCGCCCACCAAACCATCCAATACAGAGTCTTCCGGAAGGTGAAAAGATGAAGGTCTGAAAGCGCCAAGTCAAGGTAGTACGAATTCAAAAGCGCCTTAGTGGAGTTGGGCATGTGCGGGCGGGCGTTGTCGTGCAACAAACACACTCCCTTCGTCAACATTCACCTTCGTTTGTTTTAAACTGCTCTCTTGGGGTCTCACAGTATCGTGCTACATTAATCGTCTCCCCCTGAGGCAAAAATTAGATCAAAATGATCCCTTTTCGGTCCCAAAACACGAATGCCATGATTTTTTGTCCGAAATTGAGGTTTTTGAATTTTTTTGGCAGTTGGGGAACCAATGTGCCACCACTGTGAGGACTGTCTTTTCGCCGCAGGGGTGTAATTAGCCACCCATGTTTCATCACCAGTCACAATGGAGTTCAGAAAAATCTCACCTTGCAATTCAAATCGCCCGAGGAACTCGCGAGCAGTGGCATCGAATTCAATTTGTGCTGCTCTGTCAGTTATTTTGGAATGGGACACAATTTCCGGAATCCCAGCGTTCCCGCAATTGTCTCGTGTAAGAGAGATCTGGATATTTGCGGAAACATCGCAAACATTTCATCTACTGCCAATCGATGGTCTTCACGAACAGTTTTCTCGATTTTTGGCACCAACCCATCGGTCACAATTGAAGGTCTTCTACTACTTTGCTCGTCATGAATATTCGCCCCTTTTTTGTTAAACTCACGACACCACTTAAACATGTTCGTTCGGTTCATAACACCTTCACCATAAGCAGTTTCGATCCCCGCAACAATTTCAGTCGGCGTTTTCCCTTCCGCGAGAAGGAACCTTATGACAACTCGCACTTGGCGGAATTTCTTATTGACAAATTTCATAGAAACGGACACCACGAGGCGAGTTTTGGTACTAACGAGGTTTGCCGGTGCTCGTTGTGTTCAGGCAAATCCCCATCACCATTCAGTGTTGCCAACTATTGAAAAAAAAAATTCCACGGCGCGAGAGCTGGACATACCTTGTAGAATATATTTAGATTGATTATTGAACATAAAATGACACCATACCCACAATAATAATTACTCAATTGCCCTAACTCCTTGTGGAGCATAGCGCGTCAACTGTTCCATGTGGCCCAGTTGACGTTTCGTTGGCATAAATTGGTTTCGGAGAATGCAGTTGCCAGCATGCACCTCCTGCACATCCATGGCCACGAACGTCGTCGTGGAGGGGATTCGAACCCGAAACGCCGGTAGTCAAACATGAGACTGATGCCTCAACACATTGCGCTACCGGTCGCCCCAATAATAATAATTTATGGAGTTCGTAGATAAATTTCTATGAGACGTATGAGTGTCTTCAAAGCTTGGCACTCGCTCTCTAACCACTTCGCGATGTTACAGACCGGTGAGTTTGAATCGGAAAAAAAATGCCCTTATCGCATCACATTTCATGTAAATTTGCGGCAAGAATCTAATCCTTGGTACAGTCAGGCAGTCAGGCTGCAATTCGATCACTTGAATCGGCTCTGCCGACATCGCAGACGGTTACGAACTGCCGATCGGTTCTTAATGAGATGGGGCGTTACTTTGAAATCACATTGTGCTGGATTTCAAGTCACAGTGGTTATGCTGGTAATTGTGGGCTGGGACGACTGGGGCCATTGAGTATGCTCGTTGGGACATCGGAGTGCCTTTCGCAATCTGCAAGCGAATTATCGACTCCAACGCGAAAAATAAAGCGAGCGCTAGATGGACTGAGGGCGTTGCGTGTCAAACCATAAAGAGGATATGGCCCACAGCGGACCCCGGCCGTTCTGCTGCAATATTATCATTGAACAGGAAGCACATTAGTGAGGTGGTGAATGTTATCACTGGGCACTGTCCCATTGGGGAGCACGCAAGAAGACTTCGTCTACCCTACAATGACTTCTGTAGAAGCTGCGAGGATGTTGACGAGGAGGAGAGTACCCCCCATTTTCCGTGCACCTGCCCTGCCTTAGCTGCGAGGAGGCGGGTCTTTCTGGGGGACTCTTTCTTCCTTCATTTGGAAGAGCTAAGAGGCATAAGCCCGCTCAGGTTTTATCGGTTCATTGCCAGCTCCGGCTAGTTCAATGAATAGTAATTTCAATGGGATAGGTTTTCATCCTGGTAGGTATCACAACGGGCCGTTTAGTGGCCTATGTGTGCTGCGTCATCCGCGGCAGCCTTTTAACCTAACCTAACCTAATCCTTGGTAACAATGGATTAGGCATGCGCATTCGGGTAATATTATCAACGGTGACACTAGCTTCTTTAAGGCGAATATTACGTTAAAATAAATTTTGTAATTTTTTGGGAAATCTACGTTTTCTTATTTATCCTGTAGGGAAGTTTGAGTCTTTTGGTGTGTTCACCAATCAGACAATGCCCAGTGATAACTCCCACCAACACGCCGATTTGCTAATTTGAGCAATTATCCCTCAACCCCGACACGATCGGTAGCCATGAAGTCTCAGTTACCACTCTACGATGCTTTATCTAGAGACCATGGGTTCGATCCCCGATACGTCAATTAAAACTGCTCCAAGCCTGTCAGTAAAGGACGGCTCCAATAGCAACTGGACCTTCTGAAATTTATATGCTATTGAAACGTCAACAAGGAATAGTAATGCAAGAGATGTTGACGCGCCCATGCCCCTGGAAGGTCAAGGCAATTAACATAAAATAACAAACAATATATTCCATGTCACGAGTCTAAATTTCTAGAGACGCAATTAACATTTTAAGACATAAAAGATTATTTTAAAAGTTTTAAAGCACAACATTTAAATATTTACTTATTACTTATTTATTATCAAGTCTAGAATATTTGAGATAAATTGTAACGAAAATAAAAATCCATCTATTTGTTCAGATGGAAAGGTTATCAGTCTATTTTTTTTTTTTGTGCGCTCGCTTATTTAGTACATATAATTATAAAATTAATAAAAATACTCCAAAAATGAGGTCAATACTGAATACTGTCCTTATTGTGATGCAAATTTGAAAAACACGCATACGATAAGAAGTTTGTGAGATGTATTCAAACCTATCTTTAGTATTTGTTCAGTAAAATAAAAAGAGACAAAGGATCCTTTATTAAAAATGCGTTAAGCTCCACACACACGATCGGGATCAACTACGACAAAGCCATTCGTGACCATTATGTACGACCAACCACGACCAAACCACCACCCATCCAAAAATTGGTGTAATTTGGGTTCAGTGGAAGTTCGGTCGTGGTTGTGGTTGATCATTGCCTTGAGGAGTATGGGCGCGTCAACATCTCTTGCATTTCTATGCCTTATTGACGCTTCTATTTACTTTTCACACGTACACTTGCTAGCATGCACCTTTCATCCGCGCCGTCTTTATACTAACAAGCTCGGAGCACAGTGGGAGTTCTATTAGTGCCCCAGGCAGTTTTTTGTTCGCGACGAGAATCGAGTCTCCATTCTCTAGAACTAAGATCATAGAACGGTGACTGAAGGAACACGGCCACCGAGCGCGTCAATGCGCAATGGGCACGAACGATTCGGTTGTGGCTGTGCTCGAACGTATGTGGCGAGCTCAACGTTTTCTTTCAAAAGAACGTATATGGCCTTTCACCTTTGCATATTTTGTTGTCATGTAATGATCACGCAACGTGCATGACTCTCTCTATCTCTCTCTACGAATAAGAATTAATACGGATAACATTCATACGTTTTTACAATTTCGACCACTGATCAGTAAAAATTCCCATTCATATTATTCTTATGGGAGGATGAGATCCCTACACCTTTGACGTGGAATGCATACTAATTTATTTATTTTAGACGTTAACTACACCGCCATGTTTTATACAATAATTGTCCGTACTTTTATTTGAATGAACAAATGTACATTTTCACACAATTTTGCGATTGACTGAGAATACATAATTTTATTTATAGCCAATTCCGCTCACTTTCTACTTAATTGATTGTGCGTGTGGATTACAAATTAGAGATGCATTACTGAGAGAACCATACTGCAGGTAAACTCGAACGTAAAATTTTATTCATATTGTAATTACCTTTTGAATTGACGGATAAAAGGATAATTCTGTAGAAATTATTATATGGATGGGGAATATAAATCAAGATTCTTTTTCTTTAGAATAAATTTGATGTATAGTACAGTCTACAGTGCCGTCAAATATTTAACTGTAATCGATACCCGTTGTTTCATCTTGCTCAGTCTGTAGCCACTCAGCGTCACATGCAAAGAGGGTATGCCAACTAGGATGCTGAAGATGCTAAAAAGTTTTGAATCGGAACATTGGATACGAAGTGTAGTAGAGCACTTGATTTCCGAGACCGTTTTACGGCAAGATGGTAATTCGAAGGTACCCCCCATCCCCACACCATAGGCGAAACCCTATATTGTCATAAATCTAAAAATCATTGAAAAAGTTATTGGCCCTACTGAAAAATCAATCAAAACAGATTTGAGGTTTTGAAATGGGATCAGCGCATATTTTACAGTACTGAAGAAACGCCCCACCATTCAATGATAAAACAATTATTCAATGCTATTATTAAGAAAAAGTAGAGTGGCGCCGTCAAGTTTTGAACCCAGGAGGTTGTATGTCACAAGTGATTAAGTTTTAAGACTATGCAAAGTATATTCCAGATTAGTACAGTGGTAACGCGTGAGGACTGGCAATCCGACGGACCCGGGTTCGAACCCAGTTGTGAATCGCACGTAAAATTTGATAAATTTATAATTCCAAATGAAAATATATGGATATTGTACAATATAACAGCATACGATATAATACGATACAGCCGATGATATACCCTTCACGCGATTTATTATTGATTTATGGTGCATTTGCCACTTTTAAATTAGTAGTGAAACTTGTTCCGATTTCACTGTTCCTATGAGAGGTGTATGAAATAGTGGATCAATTTCGACCAAATTTGGAAATGTGAATAAACGGTACTTAAATAATATGACATTTGATAAAGATCTATTCAGAATGAAAAAACAATTAGCTTTTGGAACGGTCGTTCCTACGTCGGCTATGTGATAGAGTAGTCCAACCAAATTAGAGAATCTGATTTGGCAAAAGATACTATTGAATAATATGAAATTTGAGAAAGATACCTTTAAAAACCTACCTACCTATAAAAAAGTTTGTCTGACAAAAACGGATTTTTGGACCGGTCGTTCCTATGGTCGCTTAAAGCTTTATCAACGGATCTATGTTCTATGGTAAACCTAGGATTAACTAATAAAACGGATGTAAAAAATTGTCGATTTGGGTCGAGACGGGGACGTACATAATTACGACTAATAATCACATGTCAATTATATTCCTGAATCTGATATTTGAAAGCGTTTTTATATTATGTAGCTAATTTTCGTCAATACCCATATTCTACTAATAAATCAAACAAAAAATACAAAATGAAATTCAACAATTTGTCTTAGATATTTGCATTTTGTATTGAAACATTCACAATCACATGTTGGCAATTTGTATTTTTAATTTCTATAGATATTTTGGCTTGTCAAATATTGTTTGTTTCTCTTGTCCTTTGTTTTTATAATGAATGCTGACATACGAGTACCATAGTCGTATGGCTTTGTGCATGACAAACTTCAGTAATATGAATCGACACTTCATATATTTTTTCATTCATTATACAAAATTTAACAAAAAATAATCAGAACGCATAAGTTTGGTGGAAGCGATAAACAATATGCGCACGCGAGTTTATGTTATTATAAATTCCGCAACAATATTTTTCTTTATAGTATTTCATTTGATAATTATAATTTTCTTGGACGAAAATGAAATATTTCGATACGCCATACTATTTTACTTATTTCGACTATATGATATTTTATATGCATAATACTCGTACATATCTCAAGAAAATTACAAGAAAATAAGTACAACGTATGACCTATTATATACTATGTAGCCGCATTTTTTGTGCTCCAGAACAGAGCACAAAAGATTAGAACAGCAAAAAACGATACAGAACACATCATAGCCTGCATTCATTATGCTAACGGAGCGCTCCCATTTTTGTTATTGCGATACAGTACAGAAATAGGACAGCAATGGGAGCACTCTGGTAGCGCTACCAGTTTATGAACGGAGACATAGTAGCGAAAGGTAAACTAACGTAGAAACGCAGAGTATTTCCTTAGTTCGGGAGTGTCTTGGTTTAGTTAACCTTCAAACCTCAACTCAAATTTTAAAAGAAAACATAAATTCTAATATGTTCTTAGTGCAAATACTAGTAACAAGGCTAGGCCTATGGATCAAGCTTGACCGTCCTGACAAATATGCTAAGAAGATGGGTGGAACCGAAGCGATGTATTCTACTTCAAGGAAGGCCGCGTAAAACCACACTACACGACGTCGAGTTAACACCTCACACTCACAGACATTATATAATGGCGTTTCATCATCCCCTTCACAGAAACGGCAGCTCGCACCCGATACTGTTCCGATCGTCTTAAGATGGCCTCGAAGGCTTAGCTTACATTGCCGCATGACCCACACGAACCGGATGAACCAAATGAACCAAATGAACCGAATGAACCGCATACGGCACATCCGGCAAACCACATTGAGCGACCAACTCAAAAGCAAATATATAGTTCTGGCGTCAGAGCACACGCAATTATGAAACATATTTACAGTGCAAGCTGGTAAATTTGAACATAACATTTTACTCCTGTTTGAGTTTCTATAAATTTCAAATTTCCTAGCACTGAACTTTCCTCTTAAGACGACAATAGTGAAACACAGAAAATTCCTTTTTTGATTGGAAATTTGAACTTTCCGATTAGATTTCCCGGCAATTCAACTCTCAGTGTCCACATGTGCGAGCTAGAACTGTATGTACATAATTTCCTTTTAGGCGACACGCCCACCGAAGTAGCCTGTGATGCCATAAATAAAAACCGCGCGAAATGATAAAACCAAAAATGCCATTCTAGTTTTTCAAGGCAGTGTCCATTGCCTAAATTTACATTAGGGTATATGTATTGTACTATATAAGTATATGATCGTGGCGCAAAGAAAAAAAAAGCGCGGAAATAGTTGCGAGCACTTTTCCCTACAGTATTGATCTGGCGCCATAGCTACATATTTCGAGTTGGAAATCTGGTACAGTATTAGCTCACAAATTTGAACACTGAAATCTGAAACAGGAATTCCCTTTTCTCTTTATGAACGGTCTGTGTTGCGGCATTGTACTGGCTCGGTGGCCGTGGTCGTTCGGTCACCGCTCTACAATACTAGTCTAGAGCTCGAAGTTCAAATTTCGGCACGCTCAAAAACTGCCTATGGGTACTAATAGAACTGCCACAGTGCTCCGAGCTTGTTACTATAAAGACGGCGCGAATAGGAGGTACATGCTAGCAACTGCACTTCCGAATAGGAGATATGCTATCGAAACGTCATAGAAACGTCAAAGGCATAGAAATGCTAGAGATGTTGACGTGCCCATACCCCTGGAGCTGGAGGGGTCAAGGCAATTAACATTAACCTATTGTAGTTTTGAGTGGAAAGTTGCTAGTAAATTTGAAATTTATAAGATCTCAAACAGGAGTAACATTTTGTGTTCAGATTTACGAGCTTGCAGTTCATGCAGCTCATCCGGTTCATGCGGCAATGCAAATTAAGCCTAAGGCATGAAAGCTCAGTTAAGAGGCCGCACATAGTTCTAATCCTATAGTTTAAAGGATCTCTTACGTGAATAACGATGAACAATTTGGCCTGCCTCAAGCCAAGGAGTTCCGTGTTTTGGTATTGCTTTGAGCCGAAATTCTCTTTGATATCTTTCAGAGTTCATTACAATGGGATCGTACTACTCAAAGCGGAAATCCCAGGCAGAATTTCAGCTTTAGGTAGGACCAAAATTTGAGGAAGTTTTTCGTCTTTTAGCAAAAAGGGTTGCGGCAATAGATCCATAAATTTGCGGCAGTTGTTACACTATTAGGGCGATTGTTCAATTTTGTTTCGAAGCAATAGTTGCTGGTGCATTAATTCGTGGAGCATATGCATTGCTATTTATTTTTTATATTTATTCACACTTAACATTTTTATTTTCATTGCTAATCCTGTATTTTCCATGAACAAAAAAGACAAGCCGTTTAATCAATAAAAATCACTAAAATCACTAAAGTACAAGGTGATCATCATATAATTAGCTATTTACGCATTGCTTGAAAATAAATTATTCCTGTAATCATATTTATTAGTATTATAAGATTAAACTGCGTTTTGAATTTCAATAATATCGGCAATTAAGTATGTAGATAAGAAATTATACCGCAGACATGGTACGCTCAAATTATGAAGATAGTGACTCTGACGAGTCAAGATTCAAAATGAAATTGAAAAGTAATTAAAAAAAAGAATAGGTTAAAAGTGGTAGTATAAGTAGACGCGAACCACTATGCGTCGATTAAGTAGGAATTTGCTGAAATTGTGTAAGTCTCCTGAAGAAACATTTGATGGTATGATTTTATGCTTGCTAACCCGAGGTAGTGAGCACTATTTCAGAAATTTGAATGAAAAGACAGTTCACTGCTCCAATTGAGTTTCTCGCTCGGCGTTCATTGCAATAGGTTTAAATCTACGGTGCATCTGATCCTTGGTCCGAATAAATTGATATGATATGAATCATCAGCTTGAAAATGGCCAAGAATTGTTTTATTAAGAAATTCGCCTTAC
The DNA here is from genome assembly GCA_964017055.1 of Chloromyia formosa. Classification (NCBI taxonomy): domain Eukaryota; kingdom Metazoa; phylum Arthropoda; class Insecta; order Diptera; family Stratiomyidae; genus Chloromyia; species Chloromyia formosa. The sequence goes on from OZ024817.1 coordinate 90,399,699, forward strand.
ATTTTCATATATATGATAGGACTAATAGACATATTTTTAAGTGGAGTTTGACCACTGCCATCTAAAGAGACAGGCCAGCACTCGAGGCGAAGTCTGTCTTCGTTCTTGACGTCATAGATGCCTGTGTGCGCGTTTCTGCTAATGAAGCCAGCGATTGGTGATTTATAGCGGCGAGTCCGATTTTCGTATTTAGTTTTGGGTTTCTGCGTTCAGTGTTAATTCAGTGTTTGTCTACTAGAGGGGGGGGGGGGGGGGGGGGGGGTGGTGCGGAGCATAATTACAAGCCACAGCATCTCCGACTTGCCGCAAGTAGGCGGCTAAATGGAGCAGGAGAGGGCGCATGCAGGCAACTGCACTCTCTGAAATTAGTTTATGCCAACGTAACGTCAACTGGGCCATATGGAACCGAACTCTAATTGGCATGACATGACATTTAAAAGACCCTTGGTCTTTTTTTTTTGCTCCACGAGTTCACTTATAATTACGCAGACTTACCAGTGACATTATGCCCTTTTGACATAAGGTGCGTTTTTTGAACTACGGGTTAGGCCGGCCGCACATTGCGTCGTAGGCAGGGCAGCTCGCGCGTACCTAGCATTGTTGTTGTAACAATTGTCAAAATCACATTTTACAACAATAATGCCGTGTGCGCGCTGCCATGCCTACGACGCAACGTGCGGCCGGCCTAACCCGATGTTAAAAAAACGCACCTTATGTCAAAAAGGCATAATGTCACATTCATAAAACGCATTGTGACTGGTGATGAGACATGGATTTACGAGTTTGACATGCAAACCAAACGGACTGCCGAAACCGGAAAAATCTCGTCAAAGTCGATCAAAAGTCTAATGTTGACAGTTTTCTTTGATTACCGTGGTGTCGTGCACTCAGAATTCTTGCCCGAAGGTCAGACGGTTGAGAGAGCAAATTCGTCGAAAAAGGCCAGATTTGTGGAAAGAAAACTCTTGGATTTCGCATCACGACAACGCACCATCACATAAGGCTATCATTCTGAAGGAATTTCTGACCAAAAACTCAACAAATACCATTGAACAACCACCGTATTCACCTGACATGGCTCCGCCCGACTTTTTTCTCTTCCCGAAACTGAAATTACAACTTCGAGGCACCCGCTTTCAGTCGATAGAAGACATAAAACAGAATTCGCAGAACACACTTGAGATGAACTGACAATATCGAGTACTGTAAACAAACTAAATGACAGATAACTGTCAAACTCCGTGACAATATAGAGGACAGTTTTGCCAACTTAGCGACAAAAAGAATATTGACAATCCTGTCGGGCAGGCTTTTTTTTTTTAAATTTATTCCCGATACTTTTCTGACAGAATGTATATAAACTATACATATATTAATAATAATGGGATCTGCTTTTTAATCAAACAGTAGAGCCAACCACTACATATTACATTCAATAGGCGTGTTTTTTGCGTAACCGTGTAGGGTCCCTGCCCTGGTTGCGCAAAAAAACGCTCTAGGGCAGCATCCAGGTTAAATTCCGAATCGTGAAGTTGTCTACACTGACGTCAAGTGGTGCGCCTCATATGTGGTGGAAATAAATTGCAAATTCGCATGAAATATCAGTTTGATTGTCGGACCGTTTATTTATCGCGACAGCGGACATTTATAAACTTGGCGTACCGCTCTAACTTAACAAACATGATTCAAACGAGCTATTTATCAGTGACAGCTACAAGTGCAACTCTATCCAAATGCGGGTTTGATCCCCAGCAAACTCTTATCTTTTTTTTTCCTTTTTTTTTTGTTCCATTGATATTTTTAGTAATCCTATTGAAAATGTATTATTTAATAATAGGCATGGGCCCATCAGAGCAAGACATAATATTAGTTTACCAATGAATTTGGCTGAGTGACAGAAACACAAGCGTGCCAACATCGACATATTACGTTCTACACGACACCAGAGCCATCTGTTGTGTCATGCATGTGGAATTTATTGAGGGGTTATAGCGTGTAGGGCAGCCACCCTAATAATCTATCCCGGTTAATGTTGTTGGTGTAACACGTGTGTTATTTTACCCTACACGCGATAAATTCCCAAAAAAACACGCCTAATAAATACAAAAGGCTACTTACATAAACATCTCAACAAATTTAAATTCTTTTCCTGTAAACACACAGTATCTAGAACGATAACCGCTTAAGCGGACATTTTATGACATTTGCTCACCTTAGCGCCTGACTTAGTCTTATCAAAAAACATTTCTTTGTTGACACTATACGTATTGTTTAATTGCGCGTTAATTTATTATTTTAATTTTCCTGACATTGAATACAAAAGAAGTGAAGAGAGGGCAAAGATACTTATTCCGTACTTATTATCAAAGGAGCATGTCATGGAAATGTGAAGCACATGACTTTCAAATGTGATATATTGCACTTTTGTACATGGGTAAGTGAAATTCCAGAATGCAAATATGTAATGTTTGAATTGTTGCTTTTCGCCGGCTTCCAGTGGACTTGCTGCAAACGTAGGCATTGAATTACATATACTATAAATCAGTGGAAGTGAAAGTCGTGAAGTCTTGTGCTAACCATTTCAACGCACTTCGTAAGCCCGGCCAAACACTGACGAACACCAACTCGAACACGAACATGACACAAGTAGGCGATTTTCTTCAGATTTGTGTTAAGTGTTTTGAGCCATTCGGAGGACAATTATACCATGTTCGTATTCAAGTTCGTGCTTGAAAGTGTCTGGCCGGGCTAACAGCCGATCTACATGACCGTCAAAAGTAATCGGGACGCCAGCCGCGTTCGTTCTATTTTTTTGGTTCTTGGGCTCCCTATCACCTGTTTTTTCATAACCATTAAAAAAAATAACGTACCATCAAAAGAAAAAAATAATCCGTCAGGTCAGGAACCAAAGAAATCAGTGCCAAGAACAGCAAGTGGTAAATAGAAACTTGACGCGCTCGGTGGCCGTGGTCGTTCGGTCACCGCTCTACGATACTAATCTATAGCTCGGAGGTTTAAATCTCGAAGCGAACAAGAAACTGCCTGTGGGTAATAATAGAACTTCCACCGTGCTCCGAGCCTGTCAGTATAAAGACGGCACAGACAGAAGCATGCTAGCAACTGCACTTCCGAAAGGTAGACATGCTGCCGAAGCGTCAACAAGGCATTTAGGTGCGAGAGATGTTGATGCGTCCATACCCCTGGATGAGTCAAATCAATTAACACACAAATATAAACTTACAAGTTTTCAAAATTTTACTAGACAAAAAGGAAAAAGGGGACCTGAGGCAGTAGTTTCCACATCACGATAATGCTCCAGCTCATACTGCACAAATGCCTTATTATGGCTTTATTTATTGAAAAAATTATTGAAGAACTATAATTCCCAAATCTAGCGCCGAGTATTTTCTGGTTGAAGGTGAGTCTGTACAGACTCCACATCCAAGTTGGAGCCATACCGGAGACGAAGCTGCACCCCAATTTGTCCCTCAACGCTCATGCAGATTAGGCCATTATCAGGAAAGACAAGTTGACCCCAATGCTGAAGGAGGCTTTGCCTTCATAATTCACCATTCCGTGCAATACCGGGAAATACAATAGATATCACCAACAACGATATCACCATGGAAGTACAAGCCATCGCCATCAAATCAATTGATATTCAAATTTGCAACATATATATTCCACCGGTACCCAGCTGTCCCTCGGGTTACCATGTAAATATCGCTCAACTTCGGACAGGTTGATGTTCGCGTCTTAACCTGTCTCGCATTGGCCGGAACGTCTCGAACACATGTCCCGCCTGCAATTGTATGCGTCATGATGTCGACCACGTCTTCAATTGCCCAGCTGCATTCAAGCACCTGGCTCCAAGGCCACTGTGGGAGAACTTCGCAGAAGCAGCCATTTTTCTTATCCCTTGGCACCGAGGAAAATGACGAACCATAGCACACACACTTTCCTTCTTGCATTGAAGGGTTTTGGCAGCTCAGCTCTTGGCCGTTGTGAAACGGGTCGCAGAACCGGCTGCTGCAGGAGCGGAAAGGGTACCGTTTGATAGCGGCGCACATAGGTCAGCCATCGCAGCGATACATCAGGAGGAGGTTCTTCAATCAATTGCGGGTTAAGGTCCAAATTCAGCTCTCTAGGCCATACCACCAACGATATATCCGGAAGAGGAAAGACTTCCGAGAGCAATGAGATCGACACTCGCTCAACTTCGGTCAGGCTGGTGTTCACGATTGAACTCCTACCTATCTCGCATCGACCAGGACGTCCCAAGATGTCCCAAACATCTGTCCTGCTTGTAATGGAGCTCCACATGACGTGGACCATATCCTTCACTGCCCAGCTGCACCCACACACCTGACTCCCAGATTGCTGTGGGAGAACCCAATAGAGGCAGATAATTTTCTATCTCTCGACACCGGGGATGACGACATCGAATTTTGACCATTGCTACAACAACCACAAACATCCATTTCTGCGGTCCTACGAGGCGATCAGGGTTTCCCCTCCGGTAAAATATGTACGGACAACTGCTAATTTTCGGATTTGAATATTTTTCAGATCCGAAGGGGAATATTTTCAGATCCGAAAATTTACAGTTGTCCGTACATATTTTACCGGAGGGAAAAGCATATGGAGAAGTTTGTTCCTATTCCGCTCGTAGGACCGCGACCATTGCTATCACAACAATGACGACATCAAATTTAAGAAAAACAAATGCAAATTAGCAACCAACTAAATCCGATTTTGTCTTGCGTTAACTTGACTGATTTGGTTATGATAACATCCCCGCTTTTCGACTGGAACAACAATTTCGATTATCGAACGTCAAAATATTAAATCAAATATCTAATCAGCTGTTAATGACAGACCAGATAAATTGCTAATTTCTTGATTTCTAAAATACTCTCTCTGCCGCGTGCAAAAATAAAAACATTTGCGATTAAAGTAATTATTGAACATCTTTCTAAAATGTTTAACCAGAAATAAAGAAAAAAACAAAAAAAAAATAATTTTGCTTTCCTATCATAAAATTAAATTTTTCTGAAAGCGCCTTGGCTCTCGTATATCCCCAATTTTCGGTAGGCATCATCATTGGCCACGCGCCCCGTTTTATTATACCAACCCCCATAGTTACATAATGGACCCTATGCAGTATGGTTGTGCCAATTTTTGATAAGAAACGTTATCGATCATAGACTTTTGTTTATACGTTTTCGGTAAGCTCAATAAAATTCCAAAATACGAGTATGTTTTCAGAATGACTCTGAACACGACAGAGTCGGCTGATCAAACTTACCGTTCAGATTCTTCATCGCAATCCATCAGAATTAAGCTGTCGTACTTCATAATTTCCCTTGAGTAAATCCAATTGACTTTGAAAATGTGTTTTCGTTCGTATTATCTTCGTATTGGAAAAAGTCTAGGCAAACACTATACTCGCAGATAATAGATTTCACAACACACACAACCACTCACTTTCCGACCGCCTCAGCGCACCCGCACTCGATCGCCTTTCACTGGAATATCCAGAACTCTTCGATTTTAGTGACACGATGAATATTAATCACCCGCTCATATTCATAGGAACTCATAGAGCTCAATTTCATTCGAATCTCGCGAAAATCTCGAATCACACTAAATTTACATGCAAATAGACATCTCATTAAATCCCGCGAATAAAAACGCTTCTATTCATATTTTTTTAATCCGAGGAGATATATCTTTGACTAGGAAGGTAGTTCAGTTTCTTACCGTTATTCTTGTGTTTACGACTATGGACGGACGGACTTTAAATCACACAATGTCACGCACGCTTGTTTTTCCGGACGGATTTATAGGCTACTATTATTAACCAGATAACGATAGGAACTCGGCTACCTTCCATACGAGACGGACATCTTACACTAACGTTTGTAATGTAGAAAAAATATTTTGAAGTAAACACTCAAATGATGACGAGATCTGCGACACGGCCACTGCTGAAGACAACCATTCAACAAACAGTTGTTCAAATGTTAAAGTCGATAAGAAAAGTTAATAATATTAAGCAAAAAAAAAAGATATACAATCTGTAGGTGTTAATAAAAATGAATCTTTCATTTCGCACATCGTCAAATTGATTGTGATTGCGAGGCTATACTATATCATCTAGTCGGAGAGTGGAAAAAAAGACACTTAGATACACCTTATCTACAGGTGATAAGGTTTCACTACCTTTAACGGTTGAATTGTTGCTAGTGAGGTAATTTAGTTTCTCACCCGAGATGGGGATTGCGGAAAATTCGTACGTATGTAGTTCGGAAGGATTTTGGTGCCGTTGGGTATCTAATCGTTAATTAAAAAGGCGGAGAGTTTAATAGTTAAGTCGCGTGTGATGATTATCGTCTAAAATGTTTTAACTCTGTGTTTTTTTGTTAACACAACTCAACTATACCAGCTAACAAACTCTTGAGAGTTAATCTCTTTTGGACAGAAAAAGCTCTTATAAGACTGTAGTAAAACTCTCTGCCACTCTCATAACGTAACTCTTGTAACAAGATTTAAGGAGAGTATTACCTAGTAGAGTTTTACTCTTGTTACAAGATCAGATCTTGTCACCATGTACTGTTGCGAACCATTGTTTAGCCGGATTACCGTGAAGCATTCGCTGTTCATACGCATAAGAGCCGGTGCACATGAGCGTCCATATGACCCCAGACTCCGCGCCACTTTCAATCGGATAGGAAGAAATACATTGGGAGCAATGAAGCGTTGCACAAGGCCTATCTCGATTGCTATCTAAGTGTCCGCCGGTTTCTGCTCCTATCTGCGGCAATTCACGCATCTGCAAATCAGTTTTGATTAAACCTGGCCACGAACACGGTCACAGCGGACAATGTTTTTCAGATTTGTGTAAAGATTCTTAAGTCATTCACTTGAGGATCACTTTTGCTCATGCGATGCTTTAAAATTTCGTCCGAATGATTCAAGATGCTTCACACAAATTTCGAGTTTGTGTTCGACATTGTGTGGCCCGGCTTATATAATACAGAGTGACGTTGCATCCTGTCACATCATGTGAATTGATACCCAGATATTAGGTATCAAAGAGAGGAGCTTAAATGACGCGGCATCCAGCGTCATTTGGACGCGCATGTACAGCACCACTAAAGTATCTTGCATGGTGATTCGACTGAACTGACCAGCAAGATTGTGTGTTTCTAGGTGTCGTTGACAACACATAGCTGACCGGCAACATAGCATGACAATAGTAACTGCACCGATCAAACGATGACCTTGCACCATTCAAAAATCTATGCGCTGTTGCTATGATATTGAGCCGGCGCAGCGCGGCAGCGGATCCATTTTGTTGGCAATTGCGACCAAGTCATCACTGTGTGGATCGCAATCTCGATTGATGACCCGAAAAGTTGCCTTTTTATATGCATTTTCAATGCTGGGATGGGATTGTCGAATGGTGGAGGGCCGTTTTGAGGGAATGATGATTTTGGGCAAGCGGATTCGGCTTGGTTTTTTGTTTTTTAGTGGAATCGACGTGGGAAATTAATTTTTATACTCTAGATGAAATCTGAGAGTATTATAAGTTTGCCACAAAGTTTGTAACGCTAAGAAATAAGGCTCGCAGAAAAAAATGAATGATACAGAAGTTCATATTATCACTCGAATATCTCAAAACCGGATGTCCGTCTGTCCGTCTGTCCGTCCGTCCGTCCGTGACCTCTCTAGCTCGAGAACGCGTTGAGCTATGAAGTTCAAATTTTGCACACGTTATTTTTGACAAAAAATAAAGGCTAAGTTCGTGAACGGGCTAAATCGCTCCACCCCTTCTACCCCCTCCCATACAAAATGACACATTTTTGAAAATTTACAATAAACAGATTTTCTCAGAAACTATAAAACATATTGCTTTGAAATTTTTAATATATCACTTTTATGATAATTGTAACCTATGTTATAAAACTTATTGTAATCCTCACCCTCCTTCTACCCCCTCCCATATAAACTGCACTATTTCATGAAATACGTTAAGCCAATTTACTCAGTACGTATACAATTTATCGGGCTGAAATTTTGTACTTAACACTTAATTAACAATATCAGTTAGATTCAAAAAAAATAGTCGATTACCCTTACTCCGTCTACCCCCTCCTATACAATATGACACATTTTACCAACGTTGCTCCCTAGCTTGGGATCAACAAAGTCTTAACGATGCATCCGAGATTGCAACCAAAATTATTTATTGGCTTTAATCAGGTTCAAATTCATCTAGAGTATTGCATGATTGGGGTTTACCCCAATCGTAGTTCTTTTATGTTTGATTTTTAGATTGGCTTTTGCGAAAAGATTTTGAAAAGGGGTTTTTAGTTTGACGGTTAAAGAATCGATGATATCGCAAGGACGAAAGAACGATTTTGAATTTTTGAAATAACTTCTGAATAAGTCAAATGGAAAACTTGTGCGGTTTATTTCAAACAGTTATTATTGATTGCGATTTAATTAAACGGAATGCTGATATTTACCCTAGAGTGCAGTGAAAGAAAAACTAAACTAACACTAAAAATCTTTTACTTTTTTATTTCTCTAGACTTCCGCTGCATGCAGATTCTTTCGTCGCCAACGTGCTACTTAAATATTAACCCACAAAGAAAAATGGCCATGATCCAAATCATCTGAGTTCATATCACATGCTCCTGGGCCCATTCACAAGAAGCACAATCAAACCTCGGTTAGAAATTTAACCATTTTTTTGGTTATAAATCAGTCATGTGACAAACGATTTGGTTTTGTTATAGAACTAAACCATTTTGTTCGATATCAAACTTTTATCTAGGATTGTTATTAATACATATTCCTAAACTGCTTTTTTCCAAAAAAAATTGTGCAAAATAAAACTTCTTTGTTATATTCAAAACGATATTGTATTTCACGGATTATATTGTTAGGTTAAGTTAGGTGCAGGGGCTGCCGTGATGTATCACAGCACACTTAGACCAGCATTGGGTCCGTTGTGGTACCACCAAAAATCGCCTCCAAACGAACCTACAGTCATTTCCACAAGACCGTATACCTCACAAAATAAAAACAAAATGTTACAAGTAAGAAATTTTATTTTTTATTGAAAGTAAATACAAAATACATTTTCGCAATTATATTTAATACATGGTCCAATCGCCGTCACTATTGATTATTGACTGGCATCTTCGGTGACAACTTTCGGCCAATTTTTCCGCGTAGTCTGTCGATAAGTTCTTCCAAATTTTTTGTAGCGTTCGCCTTAAATGTGCTTCTCCTTTTATTTGCTTTCCTTGAAACTTCTGCTTCATTAATCCCCAAACATTTTCAATAGCATTGGCATCCGGCGATTGCGAAGGCCAATCAAGTACTTCTATGTTTCGGATCGTTATCTTCTTGTAGAAACCAATCGGTGTTGTCGTTGCCATATAGCATCCTAGCAGACTTCAATAATCCTTTCTTGTACAAAATGATCATCTTTTCAGCAGTAAGAATTCCGGTAAACGTTATTAATTTTCCGAAACCGCGTGCAGAAAAGCATCCATAAACATGGACCTTCATAGGGTGTTTAACGGTTCGGTTCACGACAGCTTATCCTTTTTGTGACCACACTCGTCTCCTGATCGTATTTACAGCAAAACTTGATTCATCCGTAAAGATCATGTTGTCCCAATCACGATCGATGTTTTCCTTAGCCCACTCTACACGTCTTCGCTTCTGGTTTTCGGTAAGTAATGGTTTCATCAAGGCATACCTGGTTTTGATGTTTTCCTCTTGTAATCTTCGCCGAATCGTATTCAAGGACACGTAAATATTCTTCTTCGATAACATTTCCTTTGCTTGCTTTGGGGCGACCGGTAGCGCGATGTGTTGAGGCATCAGTCTCATGTTTGACTACCGGCGTTTCGGGTTCGAATCCCGTCCACGACGACGTTCGTGGCCATGGATGTGCAGGAGGTGCATGCTGGCAACTGCATTCTCCGAAACAATTTATGCCAACGAAACGTCAACTGGGCCACATGGAACAGTTGACGAGCTATGCCCCACAAGGGGTTAGGGCAATTGAGTACTAAGGTAGTAACGGATGGATTTTTCTTAAAAATATCAATGATGGCCTTATCCTGGGTTTTTGAAGTGCTTCGGGTTTTACCCCTACCAGGTAGATCGTCTACATTTCCAGTATCTTTAAAACGCTTTATCCACTTATTCACAAACTGTGTCGAAACTTTCAGGTACTTTCCGGCCGATGCAGGTGTCATTTTTGGTCCTTTCGGATGACTTACTAAAAACACAGCTTCGAATCGTTTTTTCTAAATCGCACTCATTTCACTTGACGTCTTATCACTCTCCTACTTGAACTTAGAATGACCAAATTTATACAATACGAAAAAGAGGAAAAATGCAGGTAACTAAAAGTCCCCCACCACTCTTTGAGAAATGGTGCATTAAAAAGTTACAAAGTATACGCTCTTGTGGAAATGACTGTACATATCAAACCAGCCTGTGCTAGTGATGTAACTGTTGAGCCTTTTGGCTGTCATATTCCTAAGGTCATCCAGATCATAGAAGACCCAAGAGCTCAAGAATTTCCTTCTCCTGCCGGCCAAGGCCGCACATTGACAGAGAAGGTGGAGAACACTCTCCTCCTCATTCACATCTCCACAACTCCTGCAGAAGTCGTGATGAGGAATCCGGAGCCTCCAGGCGAGCTCCCCGATAGGGGACCCAATGTGCTTTCTGTTCAGCGACAGCAGTGTGGCAGAGCAACTGGGATCAAATATCGGCCAAATCATCCTCGTTATTTGGCAGGTGTTGCCGCTGAGCTATCTTGTATTAGATTGGTTAGATAATGACTTGAAAAACAAGGAGAAACAAACCAGAAGAATACTGCTACCACATTCACAGATATTTGAGGAAAAGTTTAATGAGACCAACATACCATTCTTAGGCCCGTTTCCTCAATATCCTGTTAACCTGCCTGTTAGCTAACAAGGACTTATTTATCAAAAGCCTAAACCAAGGAAGAGCCATTCGACGTGTTTTTCCGAACATAGCGTAGAACTTTGAAAACCATAATTGGCTGAGCGAACGAGCCATATTGGCGTCAAAAAACAAAGGTATCGCTGATCTTAACGCGACCATTCAAAATTTCATTCCGGGACTGTTGTTTTGTTTGGGGCGACCGGTAGCGCAGTGTGTTGAGGCATCAGTCTCATGTTTGACTACCGGCGTTTCAGGTTCGAGTCCCGTCCACGACGACGTTCGTGGCCATGGACGTGCAGGAGGTGCATGCTGGCAACTGCATTCTCCGAAACCAGTTTATGCCGACAAAACGTCAACTGGGCCACATGGAACAGTTGACGCGCTTATGCCCCACAAGGGGCACTCCACTTTTATTCTTAACAACTATGATATGCGCTTATGCGTGAATAAACACAGTGACATCATTTCATTGGATGAAGATTCGCACTCGTGTCGTGTAATGCACACTATATAAGGTGTTAGCATTTCACTCAGGGACGTATTCCGATTTAGGTCGGAATACAAACCCCATGGCTTGGTCAAGCTGCTTCCCCCATGGATTGAAGGCAGCTCAGCTTCTGAAGAGTGATCCATGGTGTGGACGAAACCAAATGACCGGGAAAGAATTGGCTTTAAGCCGATTATTTTTGTGTGGTAGTGGAGAGCGAGTTTGAATCATTTTTGACTTAGACTCGCAATGGCCCACTCCACTTTTATTCTTATCATCTTTGTTTGTTTACGTGCCGAAAAATAAAACGAAAAACGTAGTTTACCACAAAGCTGTGCATTGAATGTTAACATAATTTCTCTTCCATGTAAATAAAAGACATTGAATTCACCAGACGGAACTCAAACTGTACTCAATGAATTGAAGTTGGAAGGTTGATTGGGATTCATAATCACTTATAAAAAGTTATAATCAAATCAATTTTAGACGGTTCGAAGTTCACCGGGTCATCTATCTATGTATATCTATAAAAATGGAGTGTATGTTTGTCCGTTTTTTTCTGGCCAAACGGCTCGACAGTTTTTCATGAACATTATTACTCGCCCCTGACGCCTCCTCCTTCTCCCGCCATTATGAAACAAAGTGAGCAAGACGAGTGTGATCGAAGGCGGGGGGGGGGGGGGAGAAGTGGTAGTCCGACGACGCCCATTTTCACGTCCACTCTATCTTCAATGGGTGAGAGGAAAACATGGGATAATGACAGAAATAGTGGCAATTTATTGTGAGCGAAGGGAACAACGCTAGCGCAGCGAGCCCTTAGTTATTATGTCCATGCATTTTTAATTCGTACAGATTCGCTATTTTGGATGTTTTGGTGGAGGGAACAAAAAATCGAAACTCCGCAAGATTTGTCCATACCCAATATCAAAAGAGAACTGCTCAACCACAGCAATTAAGTAGATTTTAGTAGATGTGCTATATATGTTGATCTTCCTCTGACTTTTACAATGAAAAGGCCTGGTGATTATTCAACAACAACTCTCAACAAAAAACATCTGATTACTATGATATTGAAAGTTAATTTCATTGTTTACATCTCCATGAAACAAACAAAATATAAAAATAGATTTTTTTTTAATGATGGCTCATTAGATGCATCTTTTTTAAAAATTCTTGACATCAATATAACTCGTATACTCGTACAATACAGTAAACAAACCTGACTCAGTCAAACAATTGATAGACACTCTCATTCATTAATACCAGATATTTTAAATATCCCCATCTGTGCTAACTAAATAAACATAAATTAGATCGAATTAAATTTATTTACGAGTAGTTTAGAAATTCGTGCATTTTCTACAACCAACCTTGATTTAAAGAACACTATACAAATTGCGAGTATTAATTATTATATTGTACATTCTGCAGTGAATTATCTGAATCTGATAGATTTGGATTAGCACCTACAGTTACAGAAGTAATATTCGATACTAAATTTCGACGTATTGCCGATGACTAATTCACAAACTGTCATTGATTTGGGCATCTTTCCGATAAGTCAAATACGAATACTATCTATAGTCAGATCGATTGCCTTTCCGACTCATTGGCGTCACATCGAAAATGATTACGATTATTTGTGGGAAGATGGATTTGTTATTGGTGTTTACAAGATTGAGTCAATTTTTAGGAATAATGGAATGATTTTTTTTTTCGCAGAAATTAGTGAAAATAATTTTCAATTTTAAGAGTAACTAGCAAAAAAAAAAACTTCGCCGGCAATTGTATAAAATGCAATTATGTAGTTGAAATAAATCAACTTCGATATGGATTTAATATTCTCTCCATATCAGTGGCGGCTCGTCAGGTGAGGCAACTGAGTCGCCGCGCCGCCGCCTCATCATCATATCCCTACACTTATTCTACATTAATCTTATCGTCAAAAGTAGAATCTTGTATTTTTAAATTGCGTGAAACTATACACTATCTTTGCAAGTATGTATTGTACGATATGTAATACACTTCACTTAATTTCATACAACACAGAATTTTCAGTACAATTTCTGTACACCATGAAATCAGCTCGTAATACACTAGTGAGGCGCCCCCACAGCTAGAAATCGAGATGTAACATATCGCATAATTAGGTGCGAAATTGGTGCCAATTAGGTGATCCACTCAAAAATGTATGGCTCCAGCCGAATCGTCACAATTTATTGTTTGATATGGGGGTGCTACCTTGACGCTACGATGGCACCCCCACTTTTTTAAGTCGCATATGTCAACTTTCAAATAAGCGTATAATAAAAGCATTAATTAATCACCAAATGGTGATCACGTCCCGAATTAAGTGCTCCTCCGGAGTGGCGGGATATAAATTTTCATATGAAGATCAGCACCAAAATATGACGCCCCAGAATCACCCCTACTGGACCGGCACTTACATATATCAAATTCCAAATAAGCGTATATTAAAACTGTTAACCTAGTACATACTAACTTGGTGCTCTATCTCGAAATTAGGTGCTCCTCTGGAATTGCCAACAATTATAATTTTTATTTGGGGATGTTGACTTCACGTCACGCTAGCACTCCCACTTTCTTCAACTGCATATATAAACTTCCAAAGAAGCGTATAATAAAAGTTTTAATTAAGTGCTAATTTGATGCTCCATTCCCGAATCCAGTGCTCCGCAGAAGTGGCAGAAAAGATAATTTTTGTATGGGGGTGTTATATTGACGTTACTCTGGCAAAAAAAAAGTGGAACAAATGGACGTGTGCTCAAGTACTGTTAAGCCATATATGTTGTTGTGCTGCTTCCGCCAACAGATCTATGGGAGCACTTGATGAGTAAGGATCTGCCAGTGGTATGAAACCAGAGGCCGAGGGTCCCATTACACCTGAACCCCGGTGCGAGTGCGAGGGAATCTGCGCCGTCCGCCAACCATTCCAACCTTATCGCCCTATTTTTTTATCATTCCCCATTTTTGCCTCCCACGATTGTATTGTTTTCCCCAGGCCTATGAATTTTTATTAATACGTAAAGGACACGGGCAACAAGCGGCGAAAACCCCGCCCACGTCTCCCGAACTGAGCTACAGCAAGCATAGGCCGCTACTTAGCTCGTTGAGCCTTTTTCTTCGCTAGATGGTATGGCCCGACCATCACGGTCATTATGCTGCCTAAGTGTCACCACCCACTCTCGAACTCGAACACGAACCTGGTACAAATGTCCTATGACACACACACATACTTCACATATGAGTACATGTGAAGAAAACCGGTCCACTTGTACCAGGTTGGTGTTCAAGATCGAGATCGACAGTGGGTGGTGACACTAAGGTTCCGTCCCCACGGGCATCTTCGGATGCCCACCAAACCGCTCATTACACATATTTAATTATTGATTCGAGTAATTTTTTAATTTAGCACAATGTGGAATCAGGCAAAAAAAAATCGAACTAATAGAAAAAAATCAATCAATCAATGCATCTTGTTTGTCGGATGTCACATTTGGTGATTATTATTTCAAATATTACCCATAACTTAAAAATAAATTTGCCACTTACCTTTTGATCGGACCGGGCGATTCGCCAACGGCTCGTATCGACTGTCTTAATTGTTTATGGAACGTTTCGAAGAATGAATCTTTTCGTGGTAAATTACCAGCCTGTGCATCCGACGACGCTGGACTTTCTTTTGGTATAGGCAGATCCACTTTCACTTTCACTACACCGCCATTTTGTACTATTATCGGTTCTGAATGGGTTTCCGGTAGCAGTTTAGTCCATGCATTCTCATTTGTGTTTTCTGTCTTATCGACAATCATTTTGATGTCGTACGAATATCTCTATCACACACGGGAACGTAATGATGATGATTGAAATTTTATTGATAGTGGGGTAGTTTGCGACACGGATGGCGGCTCACTCAGTCACGACTGCACCAACATTGGACTGCAAATACAAAAAATAAAAATAATAATTAAAAATACAGAATAATCAAAGATTTTTAAGAATATGTTTCTAGATGAAGAACTCGGCTAACAATATCAAACCGGTTTTTTTTTCACAATCGGTTCACCGAATACCTTGGGTTATGCAGTGCATTTCACTCAGCCCCCTTGGTCGGAGACCATCAAGGGTACCTGTGTTAGTTTCAGGAACGGGCTTTGGTTTTTCGTCGGTCATTTTTTTTTTATGGTTATTTATCAACATGCGGGAATATTCAGTTGGTTTTGGCTTGCGGGCATACTCGAGTGTTATTTCTTTGTAACGGCGAGCGAGGCAGCAGTGACACCATAAAACTCCGCTCAACCTGCCTATAGACGAGTTAGTTATCATGCTCGAGGAGGTTTTGACACTTAGGTGTCCGGGATGGTCTCGACAATCGCTATTAAATTGGCGTACTTAGTTGTTCGGGATTGTCTCGACAACTGCTACAAATGGCGCCCAACCTGGACATGGCGCCCAAGGTTTTGTCGTTCAGATCATCATCATTATGTGTTTTTTTTATGTAATCCCACTCTGCCCTTATAAACTCTACGACTTTTTCAAAATTTCATCCATCATCGTGCCTCGACAGTTTGATATTTGCTTTCATTAAACAAAAATTCGCTTGAAGCGTGCAAGTTCAAAAGCGAAAATTGAAAGGTACTCTCGAAAAACAAGCCATCGAAGATGACTGACCCTATACAATATTTTGAAGATACTTTGTATTTATACATTATGTATATAAAATAAATTCGAGAGTAAATAATGTGTTGAACGAAGAATTTCCGCGAGAAGCTTTTCAAGCAAACAACAACTGATATCGCTGATTTTTCAGTGGAGGAGGTGATGAAGGCAATGATGCAGATGAAACAAAGAAAGACAGTCGGACCGAACAAAATACCCTTGGAATTTTGATTGAAGATGAATCGTGTCGGGCTTAGATGGCTCATTTCAACAAAATTAAAATAGGGCAACCAACAACACTTTCAGAAAAAGCTTCCTTCTCCCGTTTTATAAGAACAAGGGTGACTCACGCAAGTTAAACAACTATAGGGCAATCAAGTTAACATCTCACACATTGAAGACGTACGAGCGAGTTGTCTGCAATCGATTGAAAGAGATTGTACGGTTGGATAACAATCTATACGGCTTTGTGGAGGGTCGGTCCATAGTCGATGCTATTCAGTGCATACGTGTTACGATGGAAAAGCATCGTGATGCATTGACGGACTTCCACTTTGTGTTCATCGATTTGGAAAAACCTTCGACAGAATTCCTCATGATCTGATATGGGTGGCGCTAAGAACACTTAAGGCCTCCGGGGCATATGTCAAAATTATACAAGACATGTATGATGGGGCAACCACTAAAGTCGGATGCATAGCTGGTGGGTCTGAAGAATTTCCGGATAAAGTCGGAGTTCACCAAGGCAGTGTATTGAGTCCCTTGCTCTTCAACATTATCATGCTCTATTTATTAACACTCATTTCCGACAGCCTGAAAATATCCCTTCTCTTCGATGGTGACATTGTCCTGGGTAGCAAAGACATCGTTGCTTTGCAGACTGCACTGACCAAGTGGTGTAAGACACTGGAGAATCATGGACTGAAGACTAGGATACCAAAGACAGAGTATATTTGCTGTCCTTTCTCAGATCCAGAGAGACCTATACCAGATATCTACGTTAAAGGAGCGCAACTGAAGTCCTCTATAAGGTTCAACTAGCTGGGCTCGACGATCAATAAGGGAGCTACCTGTGATGATGATATCATCGCATCAGCGTTGGTTGGATGAAGTGGCGAGAAAACTCTGGAGTTTTCTGCGACACGAAGATGCCACGAAAGCCTTAGGGCAAGGAGTACAAAACGGTCGTACGTCTCGCACTCATTTATGCGTATGAATGCTGGACTATGTACAGGACATACGAAAGTAAAATGACTGCGACTGAGATGAAAATGCTACGGATGTCAGCAGGTGTGAATAAAAAGGATCGTATCAAAAGTACCTACATCCGAGGTAGCGTGTTTATTAAGCAACCGATCACTGAAAAGCTCGAAGATAGTCGTATGGATTGGTATTGCCATGTTCTAAGTCGTCCGCCTGAGAACGCAGTCATGAAGGCACTATCAATGAATGTTCCATTTGCAGGACCCAAACCCCGAGGCAGACGGAAACACAAGTGGATCGATCAGATGAAGAAGCAACAACAACGCGTTAATCTCGGCGATGATACGATCCAAACCGAGCTGCCTGCCGAAGGAAGCTTGGATTACACAGCCTGAATGGGCGAAGTGAAAACACCACAGGCAGAGGAACGCGAAGCCACAGAGTGATATGAAAGGGCAAGGAAGACGAAGAAATAATGTGGGAATATATGGAGATAGCAGTTGGACGCGAACTTTATTGCGGTGACACCCGGTAATCCTTAAAGATTTGTTAAAAGAAAAATCATATCATCAATGGATCAATGACATTCAATAATAATTTGACCAAATATGTACCTAATGCCCCACCAAATGGGTAGTAACTCAAACAGTCATTAAGTGCTTTTGTGCGTAATCGTTTGGGAGTATCGTGCACCTACGCGTTGATTCATTCTTGATTCTAAATTGTATGTATATTGTCTCATTTATCTGTAGATATTAATTCTTAACCCACGAATAAAATACGTATACTTTATCTCTTTATGGTTTTATTATGGGTTATATAATTGCGAATTCCACCTGAATTACATATGGAAGTTTCAATCACTACGGGCACATATATATGTATCTCATCACATGCATCTATATTTGCGACTTATTTAGATAACCTGTTCAAGTATCTTTTACTACATTAGTAGTTTATTTATTGTAATACATAAATATGAATGGCTGTATGGTCACGCGTAATGACTGGAAGATCAGCCTAGCCGTCAGAGTTGGCCATCAAAAAATCATGTCAAGCGCCCAGTAAAAACTTTAATCATCATACAGCAACTATTTTAGAAAACACACGACAAGAATAAAAATACAATACACAACAAGTACGTATGAAGTGTACATATTGGGCAGGTTTCTAGAAGCGAGAGATTGATCTCCGGTACCGATCCAATGAGTGACAGAGCTGCAAAATGTTGTGCATCAGCGAGTGAGAGAGAGAGAGAGAGAGTCTGATCCCGAATCATGTCGACCTTAAGACTAAGCGAAAATACGCACGCACGTTGGGTACGCACCGCAGCGCAACACACGATGAAGTATGTGAGTTTCTGCGGAAGAAAGAAGTAAAAGTCGGAATACACCGAAGAACAGCGCACTTCCTGTGATGCGATGCCCTGCGGAGGTTTGTGCTTGAAGCACAGGGGACAAATTTTAAACTTAATGAACGATAACAAAAATAAGTATACACTGTACCCATCGTGGTTGCATCCGATCAAACTTAAGAGAACCCGGTTCAGCAAGATCTATCTGTCAACGAAACGTCAACTATGCTACATGGAATAGTTGATGCGCTATGCCCCACTAGGGAGGGGTTAGGGCAAATGAGTAGTATGAGTAAGGCTAGTCGTCCAGTGGAATCGGAAAGCTGCGAAGCAACGAATTCGTCCGAACGCCGTTCGTCCGAATGACTATCGTCCATTGCTTCAGTATTCATCCGGATTCCTAGTAGAAGAGCAAAATTAACTTTTCACAGTCCATTGTTTGTTTCTATTTTCGCACTTGTTCGCAACTAAATCCCAGCAAGATGGGATCGGTTCGCAATTCGGGCCTGTTCGGACGAAAACTGACGAACGATACGGGCCCAGTGGACGCGGTCCACCACCGAGTCACGTGTTTGGATCGTTCGGCCGAATTCGGAGAAATCGATTTCGCAACTTTTCGCAGCTTTCCGGTAGCAGTGGATGAGATGTCTCAGATCTACGACACCGTGCTGTGCCATGCGTTGCGTTGCGTATTATTATCGGCTTGCCTTTGTAATTTTGATCTGCGGGAATCAGTCACATTTTTTTACGGTCAATTGCACCTATAAGGCCGGCTTCATATGGCACGTACAGTATACGGGACTCTAGCAAAACTCACCAGTGGCAGCAAACTTTCTACCCAAATGTGCAATTTTAATTCAATCGTCGCATATATAAAGCTCCCTCGCCACTGGTGCTTTTTGGAAAAAACTCGTGTATCGTACGTTCCGTATAAAAGTTGCCTAAAGGTCGACATAATTCTGAATCAGATACCACGGCTCTCTTTCTCCCTCACTCATGCATACACAACATTTCATTTCTAAAAATCGCTTACTGGATCGGTACCGGGATCAGTCTACTGCTTCTAAGAATTCAGCAATTATTACATTCATTCAGAATCAGATACGTCGTATCTGAGTCACAGACTATTCAGTGTTAGTAAAGAGATACTCTATATCAGTGTTATCCAAAGTGTACCGGGGCGACCGGTAGCGCAGTGTGTTGAGGCATCAGTCCCATGTTTGGCTACCGGCGTTTTGGGTTCGAATCCCATCCACGACGACGTTCGTGGCCATGGATGTGCAGGAGGTGCATGCTGGCAACTGCATTCTCCGAAACCAGTTTATGCCATCGAAACGTCAACTGGGCCTCATGGAACAGTTGACGCGCTATGCCCCTTAAGGGGTTAGGGCAATTGAGAGAGAAAGTGTAGTCCGCGGTTAAATACCAAACCACAGAAAAAAATGTAGGCCCCCAAAAAATAAACAAAAATAAATTTTAATTTTTTATTTTAGAATTTTACGAGAATCTACTTGTCGTACGTTCTAGTATTTGTGTTAATTGCCTTAACCCCTTCAGGGGCATGGCCGCGTCAACATCTCTAGCATTTCTAAGTCATGTTGGCGTTTCGATAGCAGGTCTACCTTTCAAACGTGCAGTTGCTAGCATGCACCTCCTATCCGCGCCGTCTTTATACTGACAAGCTCGGAGCACTGTGAGAGTTATATTAGTACTCACAGCCAATGTTTTGATCGCGCCGAGATTTGAACTCCGCGCTCTAGATTGGTATCGTAGAGCGGTGCCGAAACAACCGCGGCCACCGAGCGCGATGTTAGCTAGCCACTGAAGTAGATAGTTAAGCCGGTACTTCCTGTAGTTAACCTAGTGACTGTTAATTAAAATACAAATATATTTGTTATTGATCTCTTCAAAATTTGTACATATTCATATTTGTGAAAAATTATTTGAAATTTAGATTTAGCGATATTAGGCCCGTTCTTTTCTTTCGTACAAAGCTCAATACTGAAAAGAATGGCACGGATCATACGACGAGCGAACTCATCTGCCACGGCACAGATAATTTGCCGCGTGGGGGCGAATTGCGGAGAGTGCTGCCAGATGTGCGGCTTTCCCGCGAAATGCTGCGGGATTTGAACATGTCTCGGGAAAAAGCAACCAATCGCGGAAGCGGGAATTTCAGCAGTTTTCTGATCTCTTTCGTGCGGATTTGCAAAGTCTATCGAAGTTTTACTATCAAGATTTCGTCAACATATTACGAAATTGTCTACAAATTGTATTAAATATGTTTTCCCTTTAAGCTCAATTAAGGACACTCCCTCAAGTAGCAATGCACAAAGGCATCCGTTGCTAACACCGCGGCAGATGAGCGCAAAATATCGAAAAATGAAATAGTGTGCGTGTTACGGAAGTTAAGGAATACGACATAAAAATTGTGAATACCTCGACCTTAGGTTAGGTTAGGTGCAGGGGCTGCCATGATGTATCACAGCACACTTAGAACACAATTGGGTCCATTGTGTTACCACCAGGAATCACCTCCAACCGACCAACGTATCAAACCAGCCTGTGCTAGCGATGTAACTGTAAAGCCTTGTGGCTGCCATATTCCTGAAGTCATCCAGATCATAGAAGACCCAGGAGCCGATTTTTTTCTCCTGCCGGCCAAGGCCGGACAATGACAGAGAAGGTGGAGAACACTCTCCTCCTCCTCTACATCACCACAACTCCTACAGAAATCGTGATGAGGAATCCGGAGCCTCCAGGCGAGCTCCCCGATTGGGCAGTGCCACGTGATAACCCCTACTACCCTGCCAATGTGCTTTCTATTGAGCGACAACATTGTGGCAGAGCGACTGGGGTCAAAAATCGGCCAAATCATGCTCGTTGTTTGGCATGTGTTGGCGCTACCTCGACCTTAGTCGTGTGAAAAATCTTGATTCGAATGGTGGCTTTCAATTAAGGACACTCCTTCAAGTACATAGGTACCAATGCAAAAAGGCAGATAAAAATTTCATTGCTAACACACAAGGTGGAACGACATAAAAATCGTAAATGAGAATCTACTCGAATGTATCTTAATGCAAACGATATTTTTCAGCACACCCGCTTAAGTGTCAGTGTAAAAAAACTAAACCATTCCGTTGCTAACAACACCTCGGTAGAGGAGCGTATTCTACAGTTTTCGTAGCATGCATATTTCCAAATTTCGGTACTTTGCGCTCGTCTGCCGCGGTGTTAGCAACTCAATTTCGGTTTGGATTTTATGTGCTGGCACTTAAATGAGTGTCCTGACAAAAAATTGCGTTCGCATCTAGATTGTACATTCGAATAGTGTTGAGTTATTTACGATTTTTATGCCATATTCCGACTTTTCCATAAAAATTTTGAAATTTTAAGCTTTTCTGTCGCGGTGCTCTCTCTCAATTGCCCTAACCCCTTGTGGGGGATAGCGCGTCAACCGTTCCATGGGACCCAGTTGACGTTTCTCGGCATAAACTGGTTTCGGAGAATGCAGTTGCCAGCATGCATCTCCTGCACATCCATGGCCACGTCGTGGGCGGGATTCGAACCCGAAACGCCGGTAGTCAAACATGAGACTGATGCCTCAACACACTGCGCTACCGGTCGCCCCAACGGATTTTTTGTCTGCCTTTTCGCACTGATACTTGGGGAAGTGTCCTTAATTGAAAGCTATTCGAATGAATATTGTGCAAATGACTAAGGTCGAGCTATTGGTGTTTTTTATGTTGTATTTCTTAACTTTCGTAGCACGCACATTATAAATTTTATTATTTTGCGCTCGTCTGCCGCAGTGTTAGCGACAGAATTATTGTCCGCCTTTTTGCGTTGACACTTAAGGTAGTATCCTGAATCCAATGACATTCGAACCAAGTATGCACACATGAGGAAGGTGGAGTTATTCGGGAGTTTGATTACGTATTGCCCTAACCCCTTGTGGGGCATAGCGCGTCAACTGTTCCATGTGACCCAGTTGACGTTTCGGTGGCATAAACTGGTTTCGGAGAATGCAGTTTCTTAAGAAAGGCTAAAATAACCGGACAAACGACGCGATGCCGCTGTCCTTACGAAGTGGCTAACTGCTATTAACCATGCCAGTACCACCCATTTCGCTTTTCGCTTTATTACTCGCTTCACCAATTTTGAAATTATTGTTACGCGTTATTAGCTCGTAATTCATACCAACTCAGAGTTAGTTAGGTGTTCCTGGATTTGCATAACAAATGTTCATTATGTCTAATGACATACACTAGCGCCTCTATTCATTAAATACGGTTTATGGTTGTCGTTACAAGATCATCTGTTAACAAGATTCTATGAGCTTTTTTTACATTACCGCCTTGTAAAGCAGCTCTCGTACGATTGTTGTTAGATAGATAGCAATGGATCAGGCTACTGCACCTAATAGCAGGCGCTTCGACGTGAGATATTGTGGTTTGTTATGTTAATACGAGCAAATACGTTACAATAACTCACATGTTTGTTTCATGTTATATTCATTTACAACTGTGTGCCCAAACCCGTGACCACGGCGTGACCATTAGTCACTGTTGAGGCTCACCTTGAAAATATTGCAATGTTTACACTTTACACCCAGGTAAACCTTCACATGATTGCATACTGGGAAAAAATGCTGGCACGCATATTCTTTCAGGTGTGCACATTTTTCTCTTGATTACCTGACAAACTTCTTGTTTGTTCATAATTTTAAGGTGAGAACCAGTTAGAGACAGGATTAGGTGCTGGCGCTATTAAGATTGAAAGAAGCTGCCACCAACCAGTCGACGATAGTTTATTAAGTTGTAGCGAACATTAAAAGTATGATGAATGGTAATGACATCAAGCGATATGCGTGTAACCACTTGAGACGGGTGCGATGGCATAAATGCAAATGCAATTCGATTGAGTAGACGCAAGATACGTGTACTCGTATCTCAAGTTATTTGTCCATTAAAAGTGATGACATTTTTAAACTGGATACATTAAATCAGTGTTTGCCAACGGGGTCGATATAGATACCTTAAGGATTGATTGAAACGCCCAGCCTTTTCTTTTTTGTATGAAAGTATTTTTTTTACAAAATAAGAACGCGCTTACTTTGTATTTGTGTCGACGAAAAGACTGTTGGGCCATTGACACATTGCTTTATTTTATCTATTTCAGATACAGATACTTATAAACAAAAAGAAAATAATCTTTATAAAAAATAACTAATATAATTCACTTTTAGTTATTCATTATTCATAATCAAAAAATAAAGTCTACACCACATGTTCGTTTGAACGGATATTTACAGAATTATTACAAATAATTTTGGAACTTCAAGTCTAATTATAAATGAAATAAAATAAAACCCAAATTCGAATTACTGCGTTATTCTTATTTGTTTTAAGCAAATATTTATTCATTCACTTCATCGTATATAGTCCCCAGCAACTAATGAATGAAGTAAATTTTGAAATTCGAAACACTATTACGAACACTATAAAATTATCTTTTTATGTGCAAAAACACACGTGAATCAAGCATTATTCAAATTTATTGTCCAATTAATTGTTAAATACTAAGAATACCCCAAATGAACTAAGCAGAATACTGGATAACAGTATGTTCGAGTAGGCATCTATGTAGTTTTGGAATAATTTTATAGTTTATATCTACGTCAGAGCCGAACAATGAGTGTGGATTATTTTGGGCTGTATGTCAGCGGGTGTTCTGGTAATCAATATTTTTATAGGGTAATCTACTCGAAAAGAAATGAAACCGGAAAATAGAGGGCTACGCCCGCAATCCGAGGGTTTTGTAGTGTCCCATGCCAATAGGAGATGAACTATCCTACTCTAGGAGATGCTTAACCATTCATGTTAAGACAATATTGCGAATTGTAAGTTTGCATAAAAAATATTGAGAATAAATTGTTTGAATAATTATAGAGAATAGAGTCAGCGACCAGCATACCCCCCCCCCCCCTTCCCCTCCTCCCTCCTCTCCTACCAATCATTACCCTTTTGAAAATGGTTAACTCCAATTCGCTCTACGGAAAACAATATGCAAGTATGATGTATTCGTAGTACTAGTATGGAGTACAAGAGACCTGTTATGTGCATTTTTTGTATGGATGATATCAAAATGACCAAATCTAAATGAATGTACTACTATTAAATTTTACGTGATTATTACGAAATTTGGAGATATTATTGCACATGGTGTTGATTATCGTCGGCCATCAATATTTTCGACCTCGAATGAGTTTGAGAAATGCAGGGGTGTGCTAACTGTAACTATAGAAATATACTATTATTAACCTATTTTTAGAAGATATCAAAACTCCATAATTTTTTTGTTTTCTGTGCTAGTTGAAAGCCATCTTCCTGTATGTTTTCATATTTCTAAGTGTAACGGTCTCGAAATGGTAAGGGGGGTGGGAAAAATTATGATCTCATATTTTCCCTTCTGCCTCTTTTCCCCTTTCTTCAAATTTGATGAAGACGCCAAAAATGAAATGTACTCGGTAGTACCTTTCTCATGATACCCCACTTGCCCATATCAGATGAAAAAAATGTTGACCTTAATTTCCCCTCCATGGGAACCTCCCCTTAAAACAGCAACCCACCTACCTCCCCCCTTAAACTTCTCTCCCCTACCACCAATCTCCACCCTTTCAGAAAAGGTTAACTCCAATTCACTTTACGAAAAACAATATTCAAGTATGCAGTACTAGTACGGATATGTAGCCGGTTATGTGCATTTTTTGTATGAATGGCATCAAAATCTCAAAATTTAAATGAATGTACTATTATTAAATATTATATGATTGTAATGAAACTAGGAGGTATTATTGCCTATGATGTTGGTTATCATTGGCCATCAATATTTTTGACCTCGGGTGCGTGTAAGGGGTGCAGGGGTGTGTTAACTGCAACTATGGAAATGTACTATTATTAACCTTTTCTGATGAAACTTCAAAATTCTAGAAATCTAGGTTTTCTACGCTACTAAAATGGCGCTTTTCTGTAAATTTTCATATTTCTAAGTATAACGGTCTCGAAATGCAAGGGGGGGGGGGACAAACTCGGAAGACATATTTTATTTTCCCCTCTCCCTCTTTTCCCGTTTCTTCAAATTTGAAAAAAATTACAAAAATGGAATGTACTCGACGGTACCTTTCTTATGATATCCCACTTGCCTGTACCAAACGAAAAAAAAATTTCGACCTTCATTTTCCCTCTATGGGGACCTCCCCTTAAAGTTGACCTATTACGACGATTCGCTTTCTCCGGTGAATTATAGTAATTCTACACATTCCTACAAAATTTCATGTATGTAGCTTCAGCCGTTCGTGAGATATTCCATGGACAGACGGACAGACAGACATTAGACCGATTTCATAAGGGTTTTGTTTTTAATACAAAACCCTAAAAATCAAAGTTAGCAGGCTGGAGTCACGAGCAAGTGAAATAAACATCAAACCCAGTTAAATTTATGGGAAAAAATGGTCAGAATGAAATCCCCCATCTTTTTTTATTGCTGAAGCTTAGCGTTCTTTCCTCTGAGCTTCAACAATAAAATTGCGAAAATTATTCACTGAGCCAAATTTTCTGCAGAGAGTACGAACAAAAACGTTTCTTGCCAATAAATCTAAGTGATACCCATAACTATGGGCCGTTTTCTCAATGTTCTGTTAAACTGCCTGTTAGCCAACAGGGACTTATTTATCAAAAGCCTAAACCTAAACCATATGCAACACCCACCCTTTGCACTTTACTCAGTTTTATACTTCCTGCGAAGAACTAGCCACCATAGCCATAAAATCGTGTTTGGCTGAAGACCCCAGTTTCTGCCACAAGTTCTCCTGCAGGCACAGAGGGCTATATAGCCTTCCTTTGTACGATGCTCAATGTTCATTTTCCAACTAAGTTTCGAGTCGAGAATGACTCCGAGACACTTAGCGTTGGTTGACAGTTTTAAAACGGGGCCCATAAGTTGTGGGAGTTGAAACTCCGGTATTTTGGTCCTTGTGGTAAAGAAGGACTGGATCAGTTTTGCTCGGGTTCGCACTAAAGTCCGCACTCTGGAGTTTAAGATTTTACTATAATCAAAGATCCGCTCATGTTTTCGCTCACAACACGGATTGGTGCTTAACCAGGATTACCACATTGTCTGCGTATATAATTACCTTGGCTCCTGACACTTCTAGTTTTCTTATAAGTCCATCGCTGCAATCTATAGCAGAGAAGGCATCGCCCCACCTTGGGGGTTCCCCTGCGTACGTATTTGGTAGCTTGACATCCTCCCACCTCCGATTAAATCGTTCTATTTTTTAATATCCAGCAGCTAAAATAAGTCTTCACCCCAAACTCGGTAAGGGACTTCTGAATGATGTCAGTTCAGATGTTATTAAATGCACCCGTACTGCTTGTAGTCTACTAAATTGCCCTAACCGCTTGTGGAGCATAGCGCATTAACTATTCGATGTGGCCCAGTTGACGTTTCTTTGGCATAAACTAATTTCGGAGAATGCTGTTGCCAGCATGCAACTCCCATTGCTTGTACATAGTGTAGGTCATGCTCAGTCGTGCATACTGCCTCAAGGAGAGCCGTCTCTGTCGATTTTCCTTTGAAATACGTATGCTGACTTTTTAAAATTGGCGATTTCAACAAAAGCTGCCCAAGATTCGCGTTTCAGTGCCTCCATTCCGAAAGAGGTGAGGCTAATAGGCCTGAAGTCTTTGGAAACTCATGAGCACATACATATGCATTTATTATTGTGCGATACTGAGGGTTGTGATCCATAAAGCGCGAAGCGAGCGGTGCACAAAAAACTGTTGCACCCAGAGCGGGCCAAGCGATCTTTCATATTTTTGCGAGACTAAGGGTTGAAATGTGAGCGAAGCGAGCGGAACCCACGCAAGAGACTGTTGATTTTACATCCTTCAGTATCGCACAAACATTAAAGCTCACCTCGTTCGCTCTAGGTGCAACGACGGCGGCAACCTGAACAAATACATACATAACCATGCATGGGCAATATCAGTTTTAAAACCAAATAACGCATGTGAAGAATAACAACAACAAAAATGGGAGCGCTCCGGTAGCACCAAACATTTATGAACGCTGACAATGAAAATACAATAGCCTCAAGCGCACTTTCGTTCTAAAAGGAAAGGGTACTACATTAAGATAAAAATGAAGTAGTTCAGGCATGGCCATTTTCCGTTTCAAGCCGAAATTGTGGCTTGGCTTATTTCGAAATGGCTTATTACATGGTGCCCCAAAAAATGACTAATGGGCGGAGTTAATACAATAGCATCGAACTTTTTTAAAAATTCGCCTGTTTCATCGATCATGTCAATATTACAACAAATAGAAAAGCACCACACTGTAGCGATACTTGTAACCAGCTTGTCAAGCATGTACTACAATAAATAAAAATGACAAAATGATCACCAGATTCTTCAAAAAGATCTAATAAATACCTTGATACAAAAACTGGTTAAATGTCGAGAAGAGAAAGCAAATAAGAGATAATACGTTGCGTGCTAGTGATTCGAACAAACCTTGAAATTATTATTCCTCGTCTTTATTTCTGCACACAAAAATTCACTTCCCAGATTATTTAATCCCAAGTCTTCGCCGTGGAAAACAAAACCAAAATGTTTACAGGTAGTGTAGAGCAAGAAGTGAAGAAACTTTTCTAATCTGCCACTTAAAATGTCATCATGATGGATCTAGGTAGAGGCGTAATCATGTTTGTCTCTGTGGAATTGAATGCGGAAACGACTTTTGATATATCAAGCATGTAAGTAGGTAACTTCTATACTTTCACTGATCGAAAAAAAAACAACAAAAATTAAAATAAAATTTGAGAACTGAGAAGAGCTATTCAGTGAAAATCTGAATTTTTGTGACACTTGGTTTAATTCTGCACACCAACTTAGTATGGGTCTGTAGCTTAGCTCGGTAATGCACGGGGCATTTTTTTTCTACTCGGAACACGGTCGGCTGCGGTTCAAGCCCCATAACGGGACAAATACTTTTTTATTCTCAAGTTCTCTCTATTTTAAATTATCCATGCTTAGTGGTTTCGTACGGATCGAAGCACTCATCAGGTCTTGCATCTTTGCAGCTATCCGTGTGCAAGACGACCATGAAAGTGTGAGAATTCTGTTAATAGAAGCCGTAAAGGAGTGATTTTTACTTAAAAACTCGACCGTGGTCGTCTTACACACGAAATCACTAAGCTTGGAAAAATTAAACAGAGAGAACTTGAGAATAAAAAATATTTGGTCCCTTTGCGGGGCTTGAACCGCGGACGACCGTTCGGAGTTCGATGCGTCTTCCATTGTCGTCTGATACTTCAGCCCTTTTCTTTCTTTTCCGCTGCTATGAAGCGTCGGACATCCAGGTCTTATTCCGGCAATCCGGGTTTGTGCCAAGTTTTCATTTATGTCACTATCTGGACGACTAATTATCTTATCTGCTTTTCGCGCAAGATGAACAGTTCTAGGTGCCAAAATCTTAGCATCCGGTATCAAGCGTTGGGTTTTTGTTTAGGATACATTTTTAACCGGAAACCAAAAGTTGGGTATTGTTTTGGATAAGAGATTAATCGAAGGCTAGGGAACGGTTAGCGTTTATCCGATTAATAATGCTAAACAGATATTGAGAAAATCAAACTAAATGATAGCATTTTCCTTTGAGGAATTTCTCCCCCCATTATCCTCCAGGTTGTTGGTGAGATGAGGTGAAGGCCTTATTTCTTGTTCCGTTTAGGAGGTTCCGACATTTTTGCCGGCCAGGGGAACTCAATGGTTGGGTTTTGTTTTTGGGTTTAGAGGCAAAGGGTCCGTAACACCAGGGCCCGGAGCGTGTAGCATGAGCCGGTCGACGGCCATTGGCTGCATTTCTTTTTACTAGTTTTCCTAAGTCGTGGGACTCAGTTTTATCCTTCGTTGTGTTCGTCCACCCCCAAGGCACATGATAAATGGTATCTGTGGCTGGGACAACGAGCGGGCAAAAACCCTGCCCACATCTCCCGAAACTTAGCTGCAACAAGCATGTGCCGCCGCTCAGCTCGTTGTGGAGCATTCGCTTCTAGCGTCGTCGGACCTTCACGGTCACCTTCGGCAAACTTTCGGCTTATTACAATCAGCGAAAATACTTGGATTTGGACCGTCCGTGAATGTTTAGACTTAAACGGACACTCCCCATAACCGGACAAAATTGTTGGTCCCGATGGTGTCCGGTCATGAGAGCGTACACTCA
The DNA here is from genome assembly GCA_964017055.1 of Chloromyia formosa. Lineage (NCBI taxonomy): Eukaryota > Metazoa > Arthropoda > Insecta > Diptera > Stratiomyidae > Chloromyia > Chloromyia formosa. The sequence continues at coordinate 90,429,716 of OZ024817.1, forward strand.
ATATACCCAAAACATTTTTGTCCAATGAACGGAGATTTAACATAAATGTATATGGTCTCCAAAAAAACAGTCCTCTGATATCAATCTGCAATTTAAAAATGCTCATGCCAAAAATTATTTTTAGAAGGAAAAATACACAATCTTTATCTTTGCTATTTCCACGCATGGCCAAGGGTATTGTTTATGCGTAGTAGAAAACGAAAAAAAAAAAATATACATAAATTAGCGTTTGCCACTTCCTCATGATAGAGTGGCGTTAGCCTAAAGCTGCCTAATCATCACTTTCAGCATACGATCATTGTCCCATTGAGGAGATAATTAATTGCAGAAACGACCCATTCGTCTGCTGGTCATTTCTGCGAGATTCTTGGTTTTCCAGACCCAATACACTTCCGGAGTATTTGTCACACAATCGCTTTATTATCCGTGTCGCATCATTTATCTTAATTGATCCGCATCTGTAGCGCTTAATCTTCCAGCATTGATTTGTAATGTATCAACTAACATCATGTTAAATGAAGTTGATTCAATTAGTCCCATCAAAATTGGTCATGGGTCATAAACAGCCAGCTTCAGCTAATGAAGAATATCGATTGTCGATGCTCGAAGGGTATCTGGTTTCACCCAGTTCTTAACCGAATTTTTCCGGCTGATCTTATAGTTCTTCTGGTTGCTGGATAAACTGCTTCTTGGCATTTGCAGTGGCGAATTTGAAATTTGGCATTTGTTTTGACCGGCTGGCATCATACTATTTGTTTATTTATTAATTACACTGATTAACCACTTCTCCATTCCGTGACCTATGCCAACACCGAATATCTTAAGGCGATTCCGAATTCCTGTTGTTATGTGTTTTTTCTTTCGTTTTAAAGAATGGTAAAGTGGAATGGGTGAATTGGTTGGAAGTTGATTTTTCTTGTGTTTTGATTGGGTTTAGCATCTTTGGTAGCCAACCAGATGATTTTTTTTCTTTAATTTACTGCAGCCACACAAGATTTTTTTTTCTATAATTTACTGCTACAAGTGAGTATGAACCAGTGTTAATTCTAAATTTGGATCACATCCAAAATAAGATAAGATGTGTAGATATTGAGGAGAGTGTATTTTAAGAAGAGACATTGATCATGGGGCTATTTTGATAACACGATGATGTGATGATTGTGTGAGAACAATAAGATATTTTGTCGTGAATACGAAGTGTGGCGTTCACTATTGAAACAATTCGTGTTAAGTGTATTTAAACGAATTAGGTGTTATGCAGGCATTTAGGTCAAAGTTAATTAAGCCGGCTCTCAAATTAAGAAAAAAACATTTTGAGCCTAGAGGTAATTTCGGTTAAAGATCTAACTATGTAGTCTGCTTGCTAAAAACTTTAAGAAGTCAATTAAATCTAATAAACCTGATTAGCAGGTTGGCTCGTGGCGCATGGTGCGTGAGCGCGATCATGTAACAACCAAGAGTACTACAAAGAAACATTCACAATAGCACTCCCTAGAGAAATTGGCTATTTATAAACATGACATCGACAAGTTAACACGTAACAGATTTAAGTGAATGAACGGACTTACAATCTGACGACCCCACATAAAAGGCGAAACAAGAAGAAGTAAGCCTGGCTGTTTGATTCTAGGATGGTCAATGGGATCACGTGATACACGTGCACTCCATCTCTAGAAAATAGACACGCGCATGCCTCTTTAACATTCAAACTTGAATTAGATATATCCGTAGTATGTACATCATCGTATAAGAAAATAATCGAGTGAACTAGACTTTAACGCCACTTACCAATGAGTGACACATGATGATGTACGTATATCTCTTCGCGAAATTTTGTGATATCACTACGTAACCGGTTGAACAAGAATCAAACTTGCGCACAATATTTAAGACATGTACATATACCATATACCAGTATTATCAATTAGTCATGATCAGATCTGCATTTTTATTGATAGGCGCCGAATATACTGAACTTTTTGTCGGGGTTTTGTAACGTACTAGCACGTTGAAACTTTGAATAAACATAAACAACCCCGTACGTTAACACGGTGAAGGACTCTCTTCACTTACCAATAAAAATCTTTTTGATTAATCACGCATAAGCGCATAATTACCTTTTTTAAGAATGAAGTGTAGTGAAATCTATGTCGTAATGATTTAGAATAGCTATCCACTACCGCAAAAATAATCAGCATTAACCCGACTCTTCCACTGTCCTGGCCTGGTCGAGCTGCTTCCTCGATGTGATTAAGACAGCTTCCGAGGAGTACAATCCATCGTGTGGACGAAACCAGAAGAGTCAGCTTAATGCTGATCATTTAAGTCATTACGACATAGATTCCACTCCACTGCATTCCTGTTCCCTTGCAGTTCGATTCCTACTGAACGCGGTAGTTTTCGATAAAAAAGGGGATTTACGTGTCGGACTATGAGCTCACTCAGCTGCTAAATGAATACCTATTTATAGGGTAAATAGCTCGGTTGAGCGTGTTGCTGATCACACACCTCTGCACAAGACATACCGTCAAGATTTAGAAAAAGCTAACTCATCTCGAGGCCATGGTTCAAATTGGACTGTTGCGGCAGTTAACGAGTCAAGGCACTTTAGAGATAGGTCATTTGGCCATCGCGGTATTAGGTTATTATCACCTCATAATACAGACTATATGAAACCACATCAGGGTTTCAGTGGAAACTTCAAAGTTAATATTACCGATATAGAGCATTTCTCGAAAGGAGCGTGAACGCTGAAATAGAAAGACTCTGAACCTCTTGACAGACGCCTCCAAGATGGAAGCTGGAGCTGATGCAATAGTCTACTCGTCAGAATTTCCATGCGATCTCTCCTTCATTTTGCGAGATGAGTGTATCATACTCGGAGGGGCTTGCAATTTACAAGGCAGTCGGACCGATTCCATCATCTTGGAAAAAGGATAAAGTCGTTATACATTCGAACAGTCAGGTAGCGCTAACGCGCTAGTCCATTACCATCAAGTCGAAGACAATAAATAACTGTCTAACACCTCTTCAGACGATGAGGAAAGCTAGGACAGTGGCCGGTACGTTCTGGCCCAGCAGAATTCTAGGTAACGAGATCGTGGATGGACTAGTTAAACAAGCGGCTCGACCATGAGACTGCTGAAGAGCTGCCGACGCCAATAGAAGAATGAATAAATGAATGAATGAAGAAACTAGACGATAGGACTAGCCAATACAAACTGGGACAATACCAGCAACTCCAGAATAACGAAAATATTCTAGAAATCCTACGACAGAAGAAAGACCAAACGCCTCTTGGAATTATGCAGAAGGCAGTGTGCACTATTAGTGAGTCTACTAACGAGGCATTGATCAAGATTAGATTGAGCTTGTTGTTGTTGATATTGTAGTAGCAACGTGTCTGTCGTTGAAGAGTTTGGCAATTCTGAACCATTGCTAATGCAACGGGTCGCTTCGGTGCATAAAACTGGCTGCCGCAGATTTTCATACCTTTCACGGATGTGAGAGGGTATATTAACTTTGTCATGAAGTTTGCAACGCACAGAAGGAAGCATCTCCGACCATATAAACTATATATTGTATATTCTTTTTCAGTATGATGAGACGAGTCGATCAAGCTTTGTCCGTCTGTCCGTCTGTCCATCTGTCCATCTGTCCGTCTGTTTCTATGCAAACTAGTCCCTCAGTTTTAAAGCTATCGAGCTTAAATTTACAGAACCTTCTTTTTATTGCACGCAGTATATATGTCGGAACCAACGGAATCGGACCACTACGTCATATAGCTGCCATAGAAACGACCGGTCCAAAAATTCGTCTTTGTGAGAAAAACTTTTTTATTTCTAAAGATATCTTTTTCAAATTTCACACCAATCAATAATATCTATAGCTAAATCACATTCCTGAGTTTGGTTGAAATCGGACCACTACGTTTTATAGCTGCCATAGGAACGACCAGTCCAAAAATTCGTCTTTGTGAGAAAAACTTCTCAAAATTCACAGTAATCAATAGTATTTTTTAGTGAAATCATATTTCTAAATATGGTTGAAATTGGACTACTTTATCATATAGCTGTCATAGGAACGACCGTCACAAAAGCAAGTTTTTGTCAGAAAAATTTTTTTTTTTTATTTCTGAAGATATCTTTACGAATTTGCATATTATTCAATCGTATTGACTGCTAAGCCAAGTTCCTAAATTTGGTTGAAATCGCCCCACCATTTCATATACCTCTTATAGGAACAGTGAAATCGGAACAAGTTTTACTATTTTACAATACTAATTTTAAAAAGGCAAATGTACCACAAAACACAACGAAGGTATGATACCCTAGCTAGCTTGTTATACTCTAGATGAAATCTGAGAGTATTATAAGTTTGCCACAAAGTTTGTAACGCTAAGAAATAAGGCTCGCAGAAAAAAATGAATGATACAGAAGTTCATATTATCACTCGAATATCTCAAAACCGGATGTCCGTCTGTCCGTCTGTCCGTCCGTCCGTCCGTGACCTCTCTAGCTCGAGAACGCGTTGAGCTATGAAGTTCAAATTTTGCACACGTTATTTTTGACAAAAAATGAAGGCTAACTTCGTGAACGGGCTAAATCGCTCCACCCCTTCTACCCCCTCCCATACAAAATGACACATTTTTGAAAATTTACAATAATCATATTTTCTCAGAAACTATAAAACATATTGCTTTGAAATTTTTAATATATCACTTTTATGATAATTTTAACCTACATTATAAAATTTATTGTAATCCTCACCCTCTTTCTACCCCCTCCCATACAAACTGCACTATTTCATGAAATACGTTAAGCCAATTTACTCATTACCTATACAATTTATCGGGCTGAAATTTTGTACTTAACACTTAATTAACAATATCAGTTAGATTCAAAAAAAGTAATCGATTACCCTTACTCCGTCTACCCCCTCCCATACAAAATGACACATTTTTGATAATTTACAATAATCAGATTTTCTCAGAAACTATAAAACATATTGCTTTGAAATTTTGAATATATCACTTTTATGATAATTGTAACCTACATTATAAAATTTGTTGTAATCCTCACCCTCCTTCTACCCCCTCCCATACAAACTGCACTATTTCATGAAATACGTCTTAACGACTTACGTCTTACGTCTTAACGATGCATCCGAGATTGCAACCAAAATTATTTATTGGCTTTAACCAGGCTCAAATTCATCTAGAGTATTGCATGATTGGGGTTTACCCCAATCGTAGTTCTTTTATGTTTTTTTATTAAGATTGATCACTAGCAGTGGATGTAGGAATTGCAAGCTACCAAAAACTCGAAACTCGACGGCACCTTCTGTGCGACTGTCTAACGCTCGTAAGGAAAATATTAAAATGCCTGGGAGCCTACTTCTTAAAAGACTTAGAAGGAGTTGCAGGTCTCAGCTTTAGAAGCCTATGGAGGTTCGCTAACAAGGATCCTTCGAACTTAACAATGATCTCTTGGCAAGGACTAACACCGGAACGTAATGAGAATCATACTCTGATACTCTGCGGAGCCGTTAGGCTGTCTTCGAACCTAAACTAACCTAGCATACACCTTCTATCTGTATAGCCGTATGTATTTACTGACAAGCTTGGAACTTTTTGGGCGTTCTAATAGTACCCACAGATATTTTTTTTATTATATATTATTAACGCTCCAGGGAAATGAGCTCCTGAGCTCTAAGTTCAAACATGGTAGAGTGGTGACCGAGAACCCATGGCCACCGAGCGCGTCAAGTCTTATGCCAGGTAAATGACCCAATCTGCGCTGGATATAATAGTCAAACAAATGTACTTATTATAATAAATTAAACAAAAGTTTCCTCAACATCCGGTTAAACTGCCGATTAACTAATCGGGACATTAGTCTCTCGAAGGGATAAAGAAGCGATAAACTGCTAGTTAAATTACCAAGGCTACGTGTATGCCACGCATCACAACGATCAAAATATGACAGCACTGTGACAACATCATCTGTTTCTTCTTGGCGGAATTCTGCCGGCTGTACCATTCTATTAGTCATTCATTTACGGCTGAATTGGTTTCAAGTCCTCTTCCATTGAATAAATTTTCAGAACTCTGTTTCTTTATGGTCAGTTTAATTGTTCTCATTTGAATGCGCAGACGTGAACAGTTCTGGCTTAACTGTCGGTAAACAGCTGTTTGTGTTTATCGCTTCGTGCAATTTTTAACCGGAGGAAAGGTGGCGATTAGCATTTATTGTTACGTTAAACCTTAACCGGACATTGAGAAACCGGCCTAGGTATGCAATATAATCTAGACAACATATCTACCTAAATAAAACTATTCTCTGGGTTCCCAATGGCAGAGCCCTAAGACCTAGTAAACTGACCTCGAAACTAAGTACTCTACCACTCTTCGACACTCCATATATGTATATACATATCGCTGAAAGTGCTAATGCCATAAGATAAATAAAAATAAATATTTTAATTATAACGAAGACGACATTAATGAAATTCGCAATCTTTCACCATTGAATGTTTCTGCTCGATCAAATTCCAGTTAAACTAGTTAACCTTTCTTTCTAATAAATTTACATATTTATTAATTTTTCAATATGTATTTAAATTTGTATGCAGAATAGACGTAAATTACAGATGATTACTAGGAAAGTCATCTACTTATTTGAAATTATGTTATGTTGCTTGAATTTCGACTTTCTGAACAATTTTCTTGATTTTTTTCCGAGGACAGGTCGTTAGTAGATTCCCCCCATTGCAGGCCTTAGAAAACAATGCGCCAGAGAGACGAAAACATGCGTTTCCACACGATTTTCTTTACTAACTTTACTTGACCATCAAAACTGGAATGAATCCTATAGTGGGGAATCTTTATTTTTGTTTTAATCCACTTTATCAAGTTTTTGGTAGATCAAGAAATGTTTGAAGCAAGTATGTGTCATTCGTTCAATTTGATTCAATTGGAACGAGTGAATTGTATTGCTGAGTTGTTCGCTTCAATTGCTCTACCCTCTTGCCCCTCCCCCTCAAGGTGTTCTGAATTTCGACATTTTATGTTACTCAAGTTATATCGAAATGTGTGCACAACTGATTCAAGCCATATTTAAGTTCTACTGATCAAGTAAAATCGGTCGACTAAATTTTAATCGAAAGAAAGCGCTTCAATCAATTTGGTATAGATATACGAGTAAAATGTCATAAATTGTATCAAATTTAGCAGAAAGTTTAGCGGAAAATGGCTTCAAAAGCCATTATGAGCCATTTGCTGGTTCGATCGGTCAAGCAACATAAGCATAAATTGGATGCAGCGGAAAGCCTGGAGATTTCAAAATACCCCAGAAATATATTACTCAACACCGACGAAGGTAATTGCGTATCGAACCTTTTCCAGGTAGCCAGAGATGTAGGGAAAATACGCAGTAATTAGGTATAAGATAGTACTAAGGTATTGATGTATTAAATTTGTAATTAGGATTTGCAGTCATAAAAATATTGTTAAAAGTTACGGGAACATATGCAAGGAGGGTAATGTATAAGATTTATAAAGTTGTCTTAGTCGTATAAGTTTGTACAATATTGTAATCTCAGCACTGAAGAAGGATACAAGTGGTATCCGAAACACGTGTATGCAATAGAAATAAAATTTATCTGCAGTATAAAGGAAGCTTAACTCTTTTATTTTATCATTATGAGCCATTTGCTGGCAGGCATCATCACCACAAACCGCAGGCATTATCACCACAAACCGCAGGCATTACAATACATATTTACTACACTATCTGCTTTGTAATCTATTGTATAAAATTTCATATAGTAGTACATTTTATCGCGAAACAGATTAAACATTTGTTTACTGAAATACATACATTCTAGCAAATAAGTTGAAAGGTTATCAACTCTCGAGCATTTCGAAAGTGATTAAATGCATATTGCTTCATAGTCATTTGCAGAATATTATGTGTAATATAGAAAGAATGAATGATACGAGAATCGTGTGTTATGCTGTTTTTACACGCTAGACCAACTAGCCGCGTTGGAACACCCATTAGACCGTCAATTAAAACGACGACATTAAACGACGCATTAGATAGTCTATTAGACCGCGCATTAGACCGTCCATTAGATCACGCATTTGACCGTCTATTAGACTGCGCATTAGACCGCATGTTAAACCAGAGCAGCTATTTGATTATAAACATTTATCACTATAAAAATCAAATAGCTGTTCTGATACGTGGTCTAATGGGCGGTCTAATAAACGGTCTAATGCGCGATCTAATAGACGGTATAATGCGCGGTCTAATGGACGGTCTAACGGCTGGACGGTCTAGCGTGTAAAAACATCATTAGTAATAAAATCGATTTCGCCGAAAGAATTCTTCTTTCTCAAGATGCTAATATAGGCTATATCAGTCAGTCCTTTGTAATCATGGTCTTCATTAAATACAATGCGTACCGGAACCTGTAATCATATATGTAAACCCTTACATAATATACATGTATACATACTATATATCACACACACAGTTCTTATAACATCCGAAAATATTATCCATCAAATAAGAGTGCTATCCTTTGACATTCTGTTTACTCTACTCAGCCTCTAGAGTCATGGAGGGATTACTTTCGCCATAATTTTCGCAACAGGACAACATGCCAATGGATGATGATAGGAAAATGAACCTACTTTCGTGGTCAATTTGTTTCCGACCAGAATGGCCTAATATTCAAGCATGTACTCATAGACATGTGCAGGATGAGAATACGGAGCTGCCTGTTTGCAGTACAAATATGTATTAGAAAAGGCATGTGTTTGCCCCCATTTTTTTATGTTTCTTAAAGAGTCGATCCAGAAGTGGAGTATTTTTTTCTTGAAGATCTTTCAAAGGAAGCATATAAATTGGGTTCCCTAAATAGCAGGGAAACTTAAAGAAATTATATCTAAAAAGGGCAAAGAAACTATAACCGCGGATAGTTTCATCTCAAAATCAAGCTAATGCTTAAATAAATTATTAGTCTCCTCAGATTTCTATATGAAACATGGCCGAGTACAGATACAGATAAAAGAGAAATCGCAAAAGGCGAGATAATTCGAAAAAAAATTATTAATATAATCAAAAGACAAAATGGTTACATAAAGGTGTTTTTTGCTAGGCACACGATCATCGCACATTGTTTGCGATTAATGATCAACCCATAGAGCGCGGAGCACTACTTGTGTCTATCTTTTTCATCGTCGCCTGCGATCGACGCAGACTGGTGCCTAGCAAAACGCATCTTCAGGTTCAATTTACATTACCGCATGAGCAAACCACATTGGCGACCAACAACAAAGTATTGTATATGGATATGGCGTGAGAGCATGCATCCCGTTCATGCGGCCAATGTAAATTAAGCCTAAGAGTTGTTTATGAACATCTCTTATCCAATCACGTTCACAATCAGTACGTCTCTCTTACGACACACACTGTACAAAGCTCTACCATAGTCTAAAACCATCCATGATAAGTACCAGCTGATTCTCGAGCCATCTGGAGTCTGAACCCTTCTCGAAACAGTTCCAACTATAAAAGGCAGATGTCACCGGGAGAGACAAGTAGTAATACTCGACACTCTGTGGAAGTCGGATCGCTATAAAGCGGAAAGAAGGATAGTCGTTATTGTTATCCGCCGTTAACAAATAGTTTAAGCTAGTTTGACGTTAATTGTTAGTTACGCGTGTTTAGTTTGTTTAATAAATAAAGTGTGTGCGTGTTTTTCGATCGAAGTGTTTTCATTATTCACACATTGTGCGCACATTGTGAGTGGTACACCGCAGAGTATGAAACCCTTTTCCAATATGTTACAGGCCACCAGTTGGTGAAAGTGAAGCATGATGGGTATTAGATATCTTCTTCTCGCAGGTCTCCGTGGTTTAATGAAATATGCGGTTCATTAAGCCGTCTTTTCCAAGGAGCGAGTTATACTCCTCTGCAGGGATCAGAGTACGCTGGCGAAATGACGCTCCCTACCGATGCAATGGAAATCCGACTTCCTAGACGAATACCGGCGACATGCTATGGAAGCATTTTTGTTGTTCAAAATACGAGTAGGCATCTTTATTTAATTTTGTCACTGCAACAGATTGGGAGCGATCTGTCACCAAAATATCTCGAACGGACTTTTCGATAATCACTATGCTAAACCTATTTTTCAGCTTTCCACAGCCGTTCGGAAGAACAAAGCTCCATATCAACAAATAGTACCCAACGATAATCGCCTTGCGTTCGCGTCCATGACTAAAGGTCCATGTTACTCGGGGCGATTCATGCAACAACAGCGCAGCTATCCCAGCTCAGCGATCAGCACTGAGCACTATTTGCGTGTATTGTCTATGGAGCTGTGTTCCTCCAAACGACTGCGACTACGCCCGCGAACGAGGATCGCTTGACTTCGTCAGTCGCATCGCAGGGGGTAGGATATCGTCGCCATCATATTTGGGTGTCGCAATCGCTGTCGTGCATGTCGTTGGGATGAGTTGGGAGTTGTGCATGGCGAAAAAATTTATCTTTTGATGATTACTTGTGCGTGCGCGAGGTCGGCTGCTCGCCTTCCAACGGATTAAACAAGTCGTGATGATTTTATGATGCTGATGATTTAGATATGCATTTACAAGTTTAGTTACGTATGCAATGGGGTTCGCCGATGTATACAATTATTTTATGCTGTGTATTCGCAGTGTCAATTTCAATTAATTTGGAATTTCGTCCGTTTACAAGTGCACACACTATTCCCGATGGGAGCTTAGCATGCAGTGTAAATGCGTCTCATGCTTGTACTTAATCATCGCGTCGAGGAACACACCCCGTGCACGATCGTCGATTTACTATACTTTCGTCGCAGGGCTATCGTCGGTGAGCTATCGTCGCATTGATCGTCCCGAGTAACATCGACCTTAAGCGATCAGCATAATAATCGCCTTGAGAAACATGCAGCATTAGCTTGACTCAGCTGCTCCCTTGGCTTTTACTATGTCGATAGCTTAGGACTTTATCCGAGTAACAGCTGATGCGCGAATTTCGTTGCCGGCAGCAGCAGCTATTGTCTTTCGCCAATATGTCAATTACGATTTTTCTCATTGTTTCGCAAAGAAAAAAAAATTAGTTGTGAATGTCGGAAGTATTTCATAATTTTTAACAACAAAACGGAAACTTTCGTTTGACACCTTAATGCTTAACAATTCGTTTTTTCTTTCTAACATGTCAGAAGTTTCCCCAGCATGCCGATAGATCCCGCCACTAAAGCAGCACTTAAAGGGGCACACAACAAACGACGTGAATAAAACGAGAGCAGTCTGGTTAATTGCTGAAAGAATAAACTTTATTCTGACTCCCACGAAAAGACAAAACGTGTGTCTTAGAACTCTAACTAGACGCGAGTGACAACGCTGACAATGTTGCTGCCAGATGTTGACGTCGACTCTCTATCGCTCCTCGCGCCTCTATCCGCCGGTGGCCGAGCATAGTTGTGATCATATGGTGCCGCCACAATACTCCCCCCCAAGTGTCTACTCGGTGAAGGAGTAGACACGGTTCGCTGATTTTGACGCGTTGATGCTTTGCCATATACACGAAGTCTCGGGGTGGATGAGCTGGTGCCGTCTGATGATCGTTCTAAAAATGCTGGTTTGAGGCGCTCTACGGAAACCGTCACTTCACGACCGTCGACTTTGATGATAAAAACTTTGATGTTGATCCGCTTGATAACTGGATACGGGCCCGTGTAAGGCGGCTCGAGCGGTTTTCTGATGGCGTCCGTGCGAAGAAAAACGTGGGAGCAGGAATGTAGGTCCTTAAAATAGAACAAGTTGGGCTTGCTGTGATGTACCGTTGGGGATGGCTGCAACAACCGCATTTGTTCTCGAAACCTCTCAACGAATTCGTGAGGTTCTGCTGCATCCAAGTTTGTTGAGATGAACTCTCCAGGAATGCGGAGAGTGGTTCCGTAAACGAGCTCCGCAGCGGAGCAACCAAGATCTTCCTTCAAAGCCGTGCGCAATCCCAGAAGTGTGGCGTCCAGGATTTCCGTCCACTTGCTAACGCCTGTACAAGTCAGTGCTGCCTTTAACGTGCGATGCCAACGCTCAATAATTCCATTAGCCTGGGGATGATATGCTGTGGAGCGTGTACGGTGACACCCCACCAGTTGCGTTAGTGCTTTGAACAATCGTGCCTCAAACTGTGATCCTTGGTCCGTTGTTACGGTCTCGGGTGCACCAAACCTGCACACCCATGTACGGAAAAAGGCTGCGGCCACAGTGTCTGCATCGATCCTTTGTAGAGGCACCGCTTCCGGCCACCGAGTGAAACGATCGATGATGGTCAATAAGTATCTGTAGCCATCTGATGGTGGTAGGGGTCCAACAAGGTCCAGATGTATGTGCAGGAAACGAGCAGAAGGCAAAGGAAACTGTTGATTGTTAGTTTTAACATGACGTGAAACTTTGCTTGCCTGGCATGATATGCACGTCTTTACGCGTCGCATGATGTCCTTTTTCATGTTGTGCCACACAAATCTACGTCGAATCAACTCGCTTGTTATACGGCCGCTGGGATGCGATGGGTTGTGCATCATATCGAAAACTCGCGTTCGCAACACTTCCGGAACATAAGGCCGAGGAATACCCATCGAAAAATCGCAACATATAAGAGTCGGTGAACTGTCCACTCGCACACGCTCCAATTTCAATGCCGTGTCCGATTCATACAGCTGCTGCAATTCGCCATCTCCTTCTTGGGCTGCAGCCAGCTCCTGAAGGCTGCAAAAGGCTGGAAATTCTATTTGCTCGATACGTGACAGCATGTCAGCTACTGTGTTGTCGGTGCCCGGAATGTATCGAACGTCCGTGGTAAATTGCGAGACAAACTCCAGTTGCCTTGCCTGGCGTGGATTCGCGCGGTCCGACCTTTGCTGAAAACAAAACACTAAAGGTTTGTGGTCAGTGCGCACGTGGAACGTTTGTCCTTCAAACATGTGTTGGAAATGTTTTATTCCCAAATACACCGCTAACAGCTCGCGGTCATATGTACTGTAGCGAGTTTCGGCACCTTGTAATTTCCTGGAGAAAAATCCGAGCGGTTGCCAAGAACCACTTATCAGTTGCTCTGCTACAGCCCCAACGCCAATGTCTGACGCGTCCGTTGTGAGGCGCAGGGGAGCACCTTCACGCATGTGTGCTAACACAGCAGCTTCCGCAATCGCCTGTTTGCACTTTAGAAATGCATTGATACCTTCCGGCGTCCACTCAATTTTACGTTTATCTGCTTTTCGTGAATGACCAAGTAGCGCAACTAATGGCGTTTGAAGTTCCGCCGCTCGAGGCATGAACCGCCGATAAAAATTTATGACGCCAAGAAACTTGCGTAATTCGTTGACTTTGACCGGTTGTTGAACCTTTGTGATGGCATCAACCTTGCTGGGCAATGGCATAACTCCGTCACGACAGATCCGGTGACCAAGGTATTCTACTGACGTTTTTCCGAATTGACATTTGCTCACGTTTATCGTCAATCCATGAGTTTCTAGCCGTTCCAAAACCATGCGAAGATGCTGAAGATGTTGTTTCGAGTCCTTGGACATGATGAGGATGTCGTCGATATAACATTTGACAAAATCGAGTCCTTGAAGCACCTGGTTCATAAACCGCTGAAATGTTTGACTTGCATTCCTGAGACCAAACATCATCACAGGGAATTCGAACAACCCAAAAGGTGTTATGATGGCTGTTTTCTTGATGTCCTCCTCGGCCACCGGAATTTGATTATATGCGCGGACCAAATCAATTACAGAGAAAATGTTTGCACCGCTGGCTGCCATTGCGTCATGCAGATGTGGAAGCGGTGATCGATCGGGAATCGTGGACGCATTCAGACGGCGATAGTCGCCGCACACCCTCCATTTGCCTGACTTCTTGGGTGCCAGGTGCATGGGGCTCGCGAATGAACTGCTTGAAGGTCTGCAAATTCCCATCTTCAACATGAGATCAAACTCCTTCTTCGCTATGCGAAGCTTATCGGGTGCCAACCTACGCGCGGGCTCCGCAGTCGGGGGCCCTTTGGTGTCAATGTGGTGACGTACGTCATGTTTGCACTTTTGTGCTACGAAACCTGACGACAACTGAGTCACAGACGGGAAAACTGCCAGCAATGATTGATACTCATTCGACCAACGAATCTCAAGGACCGTTGGTGGTGTCGAACATACCTTACCGGTGATGATTGCATGAGAGGCACCGTCGATGAGTCGTTTCCGCTTGATGTCAACTAGGATGTTGTGATGTTGAAGAAGGTCGGCGCCGATTATCGGTTTGGCCACGTCAGCAATGAAAAATTTCCATTGGATGTTCGTTCCTAAACCCAGGATAGAGGCGCGAGGAGCGATAGAGAGTCGACGTCAACATCTGGCAGCGACATTGTCAGCGTTGTCACTCGCGTCTAGTTAGAGTTCTAAGACACACGTTTTGTCTTTTCGTGGGAGTCAGAATAAAGTTTATTCTTTCAGCAATTAACCAGACTGCTCTCGTTTTATTCACGTCGTTTGTTGTGTGCCCTTTAGTGGTGACCCCGACGTGATGCCGAGCGACGAAGAAGAGTTCTTCGAAACGAAATCAAACGTGGTCATGACTGTGTCACCAATTAAACTTCCGCCATTTTGGCGTGAACAGCCCAGCCTTTGGCTTGCTCAGGCTGACGCAATTTTTGACACCGCCCGAGTCACCAACACGGCATCTCGTTTCAAACATGTCGTGGCCGGCATGGACGCGCAGCTGTTGCCGTTTATCGCGGACATCATTCAGTCAACGACGATTGCTGACAAGTATGAGGCGTTTAAGAAACGCATTGTGGAGTTGTTCGAGCCCAAGGTCGAAGCCAAACTTCAGCAGCTAGTCAGCGAATGCATGGAGGAAAGACCAGTTTTGCTCCTGGCCCGCATGAGGCACCTCGCCGGAAATACCTGCTCGGCTGAAATGCTGCGGCACCTCTTCATGCAGAAATTACCTTTTCGCTCCAGAGAGTTGTTGACCGCCAGCGGCGAAAAGGATTTAGATGTTTTAGCTGCGCAGGCGGAGCGGCTACACTACGTCACAACCAACAATTCAGTTTCGGCCGTAGTCGAACATAACCAGGTTTCATCCAATTTATGTGAAAGCGATTCCAACACGGAACAACGTTTGGCGGCTGTTGAGGTGGCCATAGACGCATTTTCGAAACAATTGCGCAAGCCGGGAACTTCTAACAGGCCTTCCAGGAAGCAGGTGTGTTTTTACCATCGACGTTTTGGGAACGCCGCGCTTAAGTGTGCCGGAAATTGTCCGTTCGAGCCATCACGCGCGGGAAACGAACGAGGTGCTCGTTAGAAGAGGCAGACGACCACCTCAGTACAAATCGCCTCTACATTCGTGATGTCAATTTCGCCAGAACGTATCTCATAGACACGGGCGCGGAGGTGTCCGTAATGCCACGTAAATTTTGCCACGGTACGCTCAATCCATCTCCGCATCAACTGTATGCAGCCAACTTATCAACCATTAAAACATATGGCACCCGGATTTTCAACGTAAATCTGGGTTTAGGAACGAACATCCAATGGAAATTTTTCATTGCTGACGTGGCCAAACCGATAATCGGCGCCGACCTTCTTCAACATCACAACATCCTAGTTGACATCAAGCGGAAACGACTCATCGACGGTGCCTCTCATGCAATCATCACCGGTAAGGTATGTTCGACACCACCAACGGTCCTTGAGATTCGTTGGTCGAATGAGTATCAATCATTGCTGGCAGTTTTCCCGTCTGTGACTCAGTTGTCGTCAGGTTTCGTAGCACAAAAGTGCAAACATGACGTACGTCACCACATTGACACCAAAGGGCCCCCGACTGCGGAGCCCGCGCGTAGGTTGGCACCCGATAAACTTCGCATAGCGAAGAAGGAGTTTGATCTCATGTTGAAGATGGGAATTTGCAGACCTTCAAGCAGTTCATTCGCGAGCCCCATGCACCTGGCACCCAAGAAGTCAGGCAAATGGAGGGTGTGCGGCGACTATCGCCGTCTGAATGCGTCCACGATTCCCGATCGATCACCGCTTCCACATCTGCATGACGCAATGGCAGCCAGCGGTGCAAACATTTTCTCTGTAATTGATTTGGTCCGCGCATATAATCAAATTCCGGTGGCCGAGGAGGACATCAAGAAAACAGCCATCATAACACCTTTTGGGTTGTTCGAATTCCCTGTGATGATGTTTGGTCTCAGGAATGCAAGTCAAACATTTCAGCGGTTTATGAACCAGGTGCTTCAAGGACTCGATTTTGTCAAATGTTATATCGACGACATCCTCATCATGTCCAAGGACTCGAAACAACATCTTCAGCATCTTCGCATGGTTTTGGAACGGCTAGAAACTCATGGATTGACGATAAACGTGAGCAAATGTCAATTCGGAAAAACGTCAGTAGAATACCTTGGTCACCGGATCTGTCGTCACGGAGTTATGCCATTGCCCAGCAAGGTTGATGCCATCACAAAGGTTCAACAACCGGTCAAAGTCAACGAATTACGCAAGTTTCTTGGCGTCATAAATTTTTATCGGCGGTTCATGCCTCGAGCGGCGGAACTTCAAACGCCATTAGTTGCGCTACTTGGTCATTCACGAAAAGCAGATAAACGTAAAATTGAGTGGACGCCGGAAGGTATCAATGCATTTCTAAAGTGCAAACAGGCGATTGCGGAAGCTGCTGTGTTAGCACACATGCGTGAAGGTGCTCCCCTGCGCCTCACAACGGACGCGTCAGACATTGGCGTTGGGGCTGTAGCAGAGCAACTGATAAGTGGTTCTTGGCAACCGCTCGGATTTTTCTCCAGGAAATTACAAGGTGCCGAAACTCGCTACAGTACATATGACCGCGAGCTGTTAGCGGTGTATTTGGGAATAAAACATTTCCAACACATGTTTGAAGGACAAACGTTCCACGTGCGCACTGACCACAAACCTTTAGTGTTTTGTTTTCAGCAAAGGTCGGACCGCGCGAATCCACGCCAGGCAAGGCAACTGGAGTTTGTCTCGCAATTTACCACGGACGTTCGATACATTCCGGGCACCGACAACACAGTAGCTGACATGCTGTCACGTATCGAGCAAATAGAATTTCCAGCCTTTTGCAGCCTTCAGGAGCTGGCTGCAGCCCAAGAAGGAGATGGCGAATTGCAGCAGCTGTATGAATCGGACACGGCATTGAAATTGGAGCGTGTGCGAGTGGACAGTTCACCGACTCTTATATGTTGCGATTTTTCGATGGGTATTCCTCGGCCTTATGTTCCGGAAGTGTTGCGAACGCGAGTTTTCGATATGATGCACAACCCATCGCATCCCAGCGGCCGTATAACAAGCGAGTTGATTCGACGTAGATTTGTGTGGCACAACATGAAAAAGGACATCATGCGACGCGTAAAGACGTGCATATCATGCCAGGCAAGCAAAGTTTCACGTCATGTTAAAACTAACAATCAACAGTTTCCTTTGCCTTCTGCTCGTTTCCAGCACATACATCTGGACCTTGTTGGACCCCTACCACCATCAGATGGCTACAGATACTTATTGACCATCATCGATCGTTTCACTCGGTGGCCGGAAGCGGTGCCTCTACAAAGGATCGATGCAGACACTGTGGCCGCAGCCTTTTTCCGTACATGGGTGTGCAGGTTTGGTGCACCCGAGACCGTAACAACGGACCAAGGATCACAGTTTGAGGCACGATTGTTCAAAGCACTAACGCAACTGGTGGGGTGTCACCGTACACGCTCCACAGCATATCATCCCCAGGCTAATGGAATTATTGAGCGTTGGCATCGCACGTTAAAGGCAGCACTGACTTGTACAGGCGTTAGCAAGTGGACGGAAATCCTGGACGCCACACTTCTGGGATTGCGCACGGCTTTGAAGGAAGATCTTGGTTGCTCCGCTGCGGAGCTCGTTTACGGAACCACTCTCCGCATTCCTGGAGAGTTCATCTCAACAAACTTGGATGCAGCAGAACCTCACGAATTCGTTGAGAGGTTTCGAGAACAAATGCGGTTGTTGCAGCCATCCCCAACGGTACATCACAGCAAGCCCAACTTGTTCTATTTTAAGGACCTACATTCCTGCTCCCACGTTTTTCTTCGCACGGACGCCATCAGAAAACCGCTCGAGCCGCCTTACACGGGCCCGTATCCAGTTATCAAGCGGATCAACATCAAAGTTTTTATCATCAAAGTCGACGGTCGTGAAGTGACGGTTTCCGTAGAGCGCCTCAAACCAGCATTTTTAGAACGATCATCAGACGGCACCAGCTCATCCACCCCGAGACTTCGTGTATATGGCAAAGCATCAACGCGTCAAAATCAGCGAACCGTGTCTACTCCTTCACCGAGTAGACACTTGGGGGGGAGTATTGTGGCGGCACCATATGATCACAACTATGCTCGGCCACCGGCGGATAGAGGCGCGAGGAGCGATAGAGAGTCGACGTCAACATCTGGCAGCGACATTGTCAGCGTTGTCACTCGCGTCTAGTTAGAGTTCTAAGACACACGTTTTGTCTTTTCGTGGGAGTCAGAATAAAGTTTATTCTTTCAGCAATTAACCAGACTGCTCTCGTTTTATTCACGTCGTTTGTTGTGTGCCCTTTACACTTTAGAAAGTTGGCTAAAAAAGCAGCGCTGCCGATGCTGCTGCTACTTCAATGTAATTCGCTCAAGGCGAATGCGGGCATTCTAATTAGCCAAGACACAAGCGATGACACTGCTTTCGCTGCTGCCGGCAATGAAATTCCGGCATGACACTAATACTGAAGCGAACATTATAAATGCAGGAAAGGTCAGTATACAGAACCGATTGGGTCAACTTTACCTATAAATTTTGAACGGAACTATCTTGCATTTAGCAACTTTAAACTCGACTTCTTGCCAGGATATTTGTTTCCACTATAAACACTGCCGCTTTCAAACATCGTATACGGTATACGGTAGTCGATAAAACCTGAAATTGTTAACACGAAGCTAATGCGGGGAAATATACAATACTCGTATACTATTGATTTCTTATCTGTTTCCGTACCAACAAGTTCGTTAGAAATTTAAGTAGAAACTGATACCGTATATGGGTTTCTTTTTATTTTTTATATACATACGAGTATTGCTTTTTTTATATTTTTTGTTTGATTTTTTTTTCCTTTTGTTCTATTGTGGAAGCGAAATCAAGCCCACCTAAAAGCCTTGAGGCACAACAAAAATCCGCAGACCTTTCATATACATACTCACATATTCTCTACGCCTAAAGTCGAGATTGGCAAAAAAATCTAAATACATATCCAGTCTGGAGAACGTGAATTCAGGAACGGGGCCCAGTAGGAGTCACGTAAGAAAATACAAAAAAAAAACCTAACAGCAAGATTTGTTCAGCTGACTATAAATAGAGAGAGATACTGGCGGCTCAAGTTGACCAAGGCATATTTCTAAGAAAATATTTCATATTAAGACCATAAATATGTACATACATAAACACTTCTTACTGATTTTTTAATTAGACTGAATATGGGATTAACTTAATATAAGATTAGCTGTCTATATTCTCTAGAATAAATAAATTTATGAGATTACAAAAGTTATGATCGAGTAAGGTTGGCCTTGCTTTCGACATTTTCGAGAAATGTCAGCTCCAAGAATGGACAGTAACAACTGCATAAGAACGCGCGTGAATTATTGCAGAAGTGAACACTTCACTGATTTAGACACTCGTCTGTGTGTCATTATTTCACCTTGCTGACCATGAATTGGCACAATGCCCCAGTTCTTCTTATTGTCGGGCCCAGGTGAAATGCAAGTATGCATATACGTATCATATAAAGCCGACAAAGAATCACATCGGCGTAGTGCATTTCATTGCCGATTTACACCCGCTTCTGGTCATCAAGTCTATATACAGAAAAAACGTAATAATCGTAGCATTTAGATAATTCATCAAAATGTTGAACAAGAAATTAACCACTTGGAATGAAACAGAGGAAATCGATAACAAAAATAATTCAAATAAATTTGCGAATTTTTAAATTGTCCATTCAAAGAGTAGAAGCATGTCAGCTATACGCAACTGATAGGCAACATGTCACACTTTCTGCAACATGTGCACAAGAACTCCGAAATGACGAGCGAAAGGGGAATTTAGGAGAAAATGGGGTATTTCCTTGGATCACGGTGTGTCTTGGGTTAGTTAGCCTTCAAACTTCACCTCAAAGTTCAATAGAAAACTTTAATTATAAAATACAATACCTTCAGAGCCGTGGTATTATTTTGACACTCCACACCACAGGGGGAAGGTTTAGCTCAACCAAATCATCGCGCCGCCATCACTGGCGGCTTGACATTGGTTGGCAATGGTCAGGGGGTGCCCACGCGGAGATAGAAGAGGAATTTTATTTATTTTATATTTATTAAAATTTTATCTCCATATTATTGAGATCTGCATAAAAGCATCCCGCACTGCAGGCTTCGTCTTACGCTGTTCCAAAGACTTCAAAAGCCCTTCGACTTGCCTCAATCTCTTCAATACCCTAGTTTGTAGCGTCCTTGAATATTGTTCTCCTCTATGGAATACTACGAATACCTTGTTTCCGAATCCGTTCGGCGTAAGTTTACCCCAATTCTTTTGTGTAACTCCCTATTGTATAATCCCCTATTGTCCTTGCAATAAGCGCCTTGTCCTGCTGAATATTCCCACGCTTGAAATACGCAGGGTGCATTTGAATGAGTGCTTCCTCTTCAATCTTTGCAGAGGTTTCCTCTCGATCTCGACTAATTTGTCGGATGGGATCTCCGTTCGAGTATCCTCCAGAAAAAGCCAATCTTCGTCTCAATTGGCGATTTCATTGGCAAGAACTGAACTATACTACCATTCGCCTTTTCCATCATCGCTCTTTCTTTTTCTTTAATGTACCTTAAAAAGTATTCTATTAAACGGTTTGACGGTCTTTCCTTCACTTAATTTCTTATTTTTTGCTTTATTTTTGAATTTTTCTTTCTCTTTTTAACGTATACTCTTTAGCTTATATTCTTTTTAACTTTAACATTTTTATTACTTTTCCGTTTTGTTTAATTTTTCTGAGTTACTTTTCTTGAATTATGATATTTCGGATTCTTGTTTGTTCATTATATACTCTCTTTTACCACTTAATTTGTTCTTATCTTTGAATTCCGTTCTGTAATTGGGATTTTTGTCCTGTTGTACAGGAATTAAATCTAATATTATAAAAGTGAAGATTATTTCTGTATGTCTGTCGTCCAAAAACTGTTGAACCACTTGGGCGATTGTCGCCAAATTTTGCAGGAGTATATTTGGCAAGCTGGAATAGATATTAAGGTGACTCGCGACCACATACAGTAAAACCCCGTTCAACCGAACCCAAGGGTTTGGCGTCATTTCGGATAACGAAATTTTTCGTAAGTACTTTCAGGAGACCGGGGAGGAAAATAGGGTGGTTCGTGACTCCAAAATTATACTCAGAGTTGTTCCGGTTTTTTACTTTACATTTTTTACTAAATTTCTTACATGTAAAAAAAATTGTCTTTTTACGTTCATATTTTTTTACGCCGCGTTAAAAAATAAAATGTAAAAAACATAATTATGCTTCTTAATACTTCCGATATCATGTTTTTCGTCATCTATTTTTTCGTAGCCCCCTCTAATCTTTAATTAAGGGTACGCTCGAATTTTTGGTAAATTTTATTTATGACGTATTGATATATTTGATTTAGTTTTAATTCGTGGAATGCTTTTACCGACCGGTACTAAATATCTCTCTCAATTGCCCTAACCCCTTGCGAGGCATAGCGCGTCAACTGTTCCTTGTGGCCCAGTTGACGTTTCTACGGCATAAACTGCTTTCGGAGAATGCAGTTGCCAGCATGCATCTCCTGCACATCCATGGCCACGACCGTCGTCGTGGACGGGATTCGAACCCGAAACGCCGGTAGTCAAACATGAGACTGATGCCTCAACTCACTGCGCTACCGGTACTAAATATGGCTAATGCCAGATGTTGGCCTATTCACTTGGGTTTAAAAAGCGCTGTTACCCTGCGGACTCCACCAAAACATAAACACCGACAAAAGTAACCGTCAACAACGGAAACGCAAACCTAATCCAAATTGTTTAGTCCAGTACCGGGCAACCTTTTAGTTTCCGCGGCCTGGGCTGGGGAAATCACTTTTTACACGGATTTTTGTCACTTTTCCCTCGCGTCACTCTAATAGTCTAAGATTTGCAAAAAAAAAAACAATTAATTTTTGTTTTAAGTTTTTATTTTTTGTCCTTTTAGTTTAATTGTTTTTTTTTATGATTTATACTGAATGTTTGATATATTGGAGGCATGGAAAATTGAAATACAGTAGACTCGCGAAAACAAAAACTGCGTCTAACATGAACACCCGGTTAGGTGAACATTTTTTTCTTTGCATTGACTACTCTAAAACGTGAACAATGCTCGAAAGCACTAAAACATGAACACATATTTCTTGGAAAATTACCATTAAAATAACCGCTTTATGCATTTTTGCAGCATTTTTCTTCCAGAAAAAGTTACTGTTTGCGATTTGTCGCAAGTTCTTTTTGAATTTCGTCCACACGTGTAATTTGTTCTTGTGCATTTTTAGTATTTCGTTAAAAATGTCGTCGAAAAAACCATTGGTGTTAACGTTAAAGCAAAAATCGGATGTTATTGAAGCTTATCGACGTGGATTCAGTGTAAATAATTTAGCACGAAAATATGGCGTGGCAAAATCTACAATTTGCAGCATCAATAAAAAACGCGAAAAATTTTTAAAATGCGTTAGTGACACGTTTTCTGGTCCTGGTAAGCGAAAAACCCTTAGAGAGTCTGAACTTCCTAGAATGGAAAAGGCCTTATATCGTTGGTTCCTTGAACAACGTGAAAAAATTACCCCGTCCATGGTGTGATGGTGATGATTAAACAGAAGGCAAAAGAATTGCATTCCAAGCTTAACGAAAATCAAGGAGGGTTCAACGCAAGTGACGGTTGGCTCCAAAGGTTTAAATTGCGATATGGAGTCCGTTTTATAAAAGTGACCGGCGAAAAGCTGTCGTCACAACCAGAGCTTGTAGCTCCATTAAAAAAAACACTACAAGCAAAAATGGAGGAGTTAAATTTAACCAAGGACCAGGTTTATAATGCGGACGAATCGGCATTGTTTTGGAAGAAACCTATGTATCGCCACTTGAGAAGAACGCCTCTGGGCGGAAATCCGAAAAGCAGAGAATAACATTTTGGCCTGCACGAACGCAAGTGGATCACACAAAGTTAAACTGCTGGTAATTGGGAAAGAAAAGAGACCACGATCATTCAAGAATTTTGATTGTCCGCTTGAATACAAGAGCTCAAAATCGGCGTGGATGATAGCAGCCATATTTCAAAATTGGTTCCACGATTCATTTGTACCACAGATAAAAACGCTTTTCCTCGAACTACAAAAATGCTAAGTCTTTTCTATACGTTACTAGGTTAAACGTTTCCTGAAAGATCGAGGCCTGCCTATGAAGGCACTATTATTAATCGACAATGCCCCATCTCACCCATCCGAAAAAGATTTAAGAACCACCAATGAGTGCTTAAGTTGCATGTTCTTACCACCGATGGACCAGAATGCTATCCGCATTGCGAAATTATATTACAGAACGAGCCTTTTGACATGAGTTGTGGCGGAAGGAGCGGACATCCCCGTAATCTTAAAAAAATTGACTTTTAAGGACGCTGTCATTTTCTTAGAGTCGGCCTGGAGCCGATTGGACTCAAATGCTATTTCAAAATTTGAAATAAAATATAATAATGAGGATTCAGAGGATGAAATTCCTCTAAGTCTCCTAAGAGACAGACTGATTACCGAAATAAAATCTCAAACAAACACCGCAGCTGAACTCCTTAACGCCATCAGTCCTGAGGTTTTAATTCTGTCATTCATTTTATTTCATTTAAAATTTCCATACATAATATTGTTCGCAGGGTAATTGTACTATTAATGAAATCAGAGAATGGAACGAAGATAAAATCACAGATGAAGTGTCAGAAGCAGGACCAATATCTAGTGATGAAGAATCCGATATTGTTGATGACACTGAGGTCAAAATTCAATCAAAGGAAGCCGTAGAGAGCCTCAATAAAGTTTTACAATGGGCAGAAAGTGAAATGGTTTGTTACAACGATGTTGCTGTACTTAAGCGACTCAAGGAAAAAGCAGTACTACAAATAATTGAAAAAAATAAATAAAAAACAGAAACAAATCACACAATATTTCTAATTTATATATTATATCACATGATAATATTGAATAAATGGCTCGAAAAATGTAAGTTTGATTAATATTTTAATATGTTCGTATAACATGAACCCCCCGTAAAGCCGAACAGTCGTGGTTTTTAATAGTTCACGTTTTTGCGAGTCTACTGTATTCGCAAATCCCCTTGCGTGGGCTCCGCGCTTAAAGGATCGCAACCCTCAGTACCTACCGCACAAACATGAACGCTCGCTCTGCGTGCAACAGCGTTTTGATCAGTTTTAAACATACCAAACAATCAGTATAAATAACTAAAACAAAACAAAAAAAAAAACAAGAAAAAAACATCAAAAATTAAAATTTAAAAAAATAAATAAACAAAAATGCTTTTTTTTGCAAATTTGAGAGTCTTAGGGTGACGCGAGCGATAAGTGACCAAAAATCGGAGTGAAAAGTGATTTTTTCACCCCGGGACCCGGAAACCAAAAATATCCTAATAAATAAATTGATAATAAGATAGTTCGCGACCACATGTAATAAAACCCCGGATAAGGAAATTTTTCATAAGTACTTTCGGAAGACCGGGGAGGAAAACATAGTGGTTGCAAACCAACAGTGACACCGAAAAGTAAAACTCCGTTTAGCCGAACCAAAGAGGTTGGCGTCATTTCGGATAAATAAACTCAAATTCATTCATAAATTCAACACGAGTATATTTTTGAGATGGTGGGGATTGAAACTGAGATATAGTAGTTAGCGACTTCATAATGTTTTCCGAACTGTATTGGATCGAAGCAGAAGGAAGGACATGCAAATTCGAATAAAGGCCGATATGATACCAAATAAACCCGGGGGTAAATGAGAGTGTAAAAAATGTGAAAAATGACCGAGATTAGTGTCAGGCCAGTGGTTGTCGGGGTCGCTGAAAAGAATGGTGGAGCCCCCGGAGAAAGTGACAGTCAAAAAAATATCCAAAACGATTAAATAAAAAAAAAAATAACTGGCGCAACAGTCCAATTTGAACCACGGCCTCGAGATGAGTTAGCATCATCTCATTTTCTAGATCGTGACGGTTTTTGTGCAGAGCTATGTGATCAGCAACACGCTCAACCGAGTTACTTACCCCATAATGGGTACTCATTTAACAGCTGAGTGGGCTCATAGTCCGACACGTAAATCCCCGGAATCGAACCGGGGCCCAGTGCGTTGAAGGCGAACGTGCTAACCGATGCGCCATCCGGACTACAAAAACGATTAAAGTTAGTGTCAAATTGTGAACGAAGCGAGCTCTTCCAGCTAGTTAATAATAATAAAAGCAGTTCTTAACTAATAAATCATTAACTTACCCTGTTATCTTTATATCCAAAAATCGACTTCTGTCTCACTCACAATATACATGAAATATGTATTTTTAACAAAAAGAAACTTCAAATTTATACACAACGCACTTGGGCACTCTTTTTTAATTTCTATTAGTATTAGATAAAAATATTTTTTATACAGACATAATAATCCAAAGATTTACAACACAATAAAACCGCTATTTGATGAACATTCACATAATGCCTCAACAAAATACACGCGTCAATCACTCCAATAAATACACGTTTTGAAAATTTCCCCACTTTTTCTTTATAATTTTTTCCAAAATCACTGCTAAATTCTTATTCACTTTCTGGGCTCATATTCAGATTTTTTATTCCCGGGGCACTGGATAGACAGATAGATAGACATCAATTGGATTTTGATTAATTTATGTTCTAATTAAACTTCACCACTAAATTTATTAATGAATAATTACAACAGTGTGCTTTGTGCAATTATCGTAAATTAACACATCAATTTTATGCGATTTTCACTTAATTCAAAGATATTTTATAGTAAATATCTTTTTGCTGGCGATAGCAAGCGCAGCGGAAAATAACCAAGCAAACAGACACCAACAGGTGGTGAGTGGTGACTGCTGCGTTAACCGATTGTTGAAATGGATTTGCCAGAGAGCAAAAAAAAAATGCTGAGTCCTCGCAAAATCGATGATATCTGAAGCGATGAACTTGTCTTGAAAATATGGACGAGCATTAGTTGCTATTTATTTACGAATGCCGGATATGATTGTTTGGATACGAAATAGCGGCTCAGATGTTCTTCATCGACATCTTACCACGACAAAGCAAAGAACGGATCGACAAAGATTCGCGAACGTTATGTTTAGAACTCCGTCAAGAAACCGCACGGTCACCACTTAAATAGCGCAAATAGATGCAACCGTCAAACGACCGGATACCGGTGAGAAGAGAGATTCCCAAATGTTTGCTACGATAACACACCACGCACAGGAACAACCAACACACCACTCTTCTCGGTCAGGCTTCAAGAATATGCCAAGATGATGACGATGGACTTGAGCCACAGACGAAGACGACACGCCAAAAAACCACCACCACCCGGGGGGAATTCACCACCCCATCAAGAAGAAAGACGTTAGACGAGAAATCGCGCGCGCAAACCACACAAACGGTCGGCTCTATTGTAACTGAACTGACTAAAATGCTTCACGCAAAACGATACAAGTCGCGCAAAAGCTTACTAACACGAGGACGCGAGCAAGAAACATTCTGTGGGACTTTTTTCTGCTACTATACCATCAAATTACCACACCACTTTTCTTGTGCTACCGTGGCGCTCAACAACAAGCAGCACAGTCATCCATAAGCCAAAATCGTATTTAAAATTTATTCCGCGAATCGGAAAAAAGCACACACGAGGCAACCAGCAACACAACCAATCGACCAAGCTATTTTGCATACACGAGAAATGCGCGAATCGCCCACTGTATCTCAGCTGTGGTACACAGAGCTACTATTTTGCGGTTTCGCGAAAAAGGTATGCGGCATACTATGCTTTGAAAAGCTACGCGAACGCGACACATGCTTGTCGGTACGAATATCATTCGCGGCATAATATGGGACGCAAAAAAACGGATGCCAATTGTGTATGCAACATAAGCCCTCTGATTTTGTAGCTTTTGTATTGGCCGAATAGGGCCGACGCACGCTCATCAATCAACAACACGCGAAACGCGTCAGGAGCTCCATAACTGTGATCGACGAAACGTTTTAGATACTTCGACATCAAGTACATATTGTACATGAGAGATAAAAAATTACAGGTGTACAACTTTGCTTCCGCCGTTTTCCGACAGACGGCTGCATCGGTGAGGGCTGGTCAAAATACATAGTTCAAAAGTGTCACAAAGTGAGTTTGGACGTCTGTGAACGTATCGACATCCCCGCATTAGTAAAAGTTTTTCGCATTTTTAATAAGATTCGCAATTCAAAATGTCTGTTATCGAGCCAAGTTCTCGTCATTTGCGGGAAGTTTTGATCTTCTGCTTCCATTTGAAAAAAACTGCAGCTGAGGCTCATCGAATGCTCTCAAATACTTACGGTGAGGTTGCTCTGAGTGACAGAACATGTCGTGAGTGGTTTCAACGTTTTAAAAGTGGCGATTTCAATGTCAAGGACAAGCATGGTGGTGGGAGAGAAACAATTTTCAAATACGACGAATTGGAAGCACTGGTCGATGAAGATTCGTGCCAAACGCAAGAAGAAAAAGCTGAACCACTGGGAGTGACTCAGCAAGCCATCTCGAAACGCCTCAAGGCCATGCGCATGATTCAGAAACAAGGAAATTGGGTTCCGTACGAGTTAAAAACGAGAGATATTGAACGGCGATTATTTACATGCGAACAACTGCTTCAAAGGCAGAATCGCAAGCGATTTCCACATCGCATCGTAACCGGCGAGGAAAAATGTGTCCGTTACGATAATCCTAAGTGTAACGGACGGTTTGGTGGGCATCCGATGAAGCCCATGGGGACGGAGCCTAAGGTTGCATGGTGATCGTGAATG
Organism: Chloromyia formosa; assembly: GCA_964017055.1. Classification (NCBI taxonomy): domain Eukaryota; kingdom Metazoa; phylum Arthropoda; class Insecta; order Diptera; family Stratiomyidae; genus Chloromyia; species Chloromyia formosa. The sequence goes on from OZ024817.1 coordinate 90,458,001, forward strand.
TCGGGCAGTGCCATCTGGCGAAGAAAAAGGCTCCTCAACAAGCTAAGCAGCGGCCTATGCTTGCTGTAGCTCAGTTTGAGAGACGTGGGGGGGGGGGGGGGGGGGGGTTTCGCCGCTCGTTGCCCTTGTCCTTTACGTATTAACAAAAATGCATAGGCCTGGGGAAAACAACACAAACAGGGGAGGTAAAAATGGGGAATGAAAAAAAAAATTGTCGATAAGGATGGAATGGTTGGCGGACGGATCAGACGCCCACGCGGTCGAATCTGGGTCCAGGTGTAATGGGACCCTCGGCCTCTGGTTTCGTACCACCAACAGATCACTACTCATCAGGTGCTGCTTCGATCTGCCAGTGGGAGCAGAACTACCAGACCATAATATGGTTCATTGCAGGTGGTTCATTTCATTACACAAGTGCAGAAAGTCATGGGGAATCCCCGGACATGCGTCAAATTCGACGGCAAAACCGAATACTGACAGCGCCAAGGTTATGCTTTGCATTTGGTGGCTCCAGCTCGGCGTGATATACTACGAGCTACTGAAACCGAATGAAACTATCACAGGAGATCGGTACCGAACGCAATTAATGCATTTAAGTCGAGCATTAAAGGAAAAACGACCACAGTACCAAGAGAGACACGACAAAGTCATCCTCCAGCATGACAATGCTTGGAAACCCTGAAATGGGAAATCTTGTCCCACCCGCCGTACTTCCCAGACATCGCTCCTTCCGACTACCATCTGTTTCGTTCCATGGCGCACGGCCTGGCTGATCGGATTTTTTGTTCGTACGGGGAAGTCGAAAATTGGATCCAATCATGGATCGCGTCGAAAGACGGCTCCTTTTTCCGAGATGGAATCCGAAAATTGCCGGAATGATGGGCCAAAGTTGTCGCTAGCGATGGACAGTACTTTGAATAATACATCTGTAAGTACTTTTTGACAACTAACCTTTTGATTCCAGGAAAAAACGGCGGAACCAAAGTTGTACACAAATTTTTTTAATAATTTTGCTTCCACCACTACTACTACCGCGAAAGAAGGTAGCCGGCTGATAAACGATGGTTAGCATTTAGTATTCAAAACGTTCCATCGATATAAGTAATCAAGAAGATAGCACATAGTAGAGAAATTAGCGTACGTAAAGCCTGAGGCCTAATCCCTTCCCCCACTTGAAACTAATTTCTTCAAGAGATTCTTCTTAGGAAAGACAAACCTCTATACAGGAGGTGCAACTTTCGACTGATCATCTTCCTTGCACGAGTTTCTGTCATCCAGCCTCCTGAAAGGGTAACTTAAATAGAAGGTAGCAAGGAATACCCTATATGAAAAGTTAACGTGGATTTTGGCCGATCAGGCCTATTTTTTTACTGACTTGACACTCAATACCCACAATATCAGTTATTTATCAATATATGGGCTCCACCAAATTTGAAGCCAGGACTTTCAAACTCTTTAAATATTATATCAATATGTTTCAAACTCAAACTATATTTGCAATCACAACTACCCACAATTCACGAAAATTGACTTAGCGATTACTTTATCACGAATTGACTCATGGAATCAGAAGTACAGTCGAACATATCGCAAGGAAAAACATCATAAAAATGGTACCCATGGTGGAACACATTGCTAATCGTCAAATGAGTCAACTGCTCGTTTACAGCAGCAAACGATAAAAGTAGACAAACACAAGAAAAAGACAGAGAAAGTAGTGATTTTTAATTCAAGAGGTTCGAATTACATGAAATATTTTGTCCCTAAACAAGGCAAATCTTTGGGCGCGCATCCTGTAGAACAAATGGTGGGCTTTTGAAATGGCGTTTAGTGAATTCTGTCTCTCGTGTCCATCATCTTATCGTCCACAGGGCCGTCGAGAGGAAGGGACCGAAGGGGCGAAACGCCCCGGGCCCGTGTTTTTCTCGGGGGCCCGAAAAATTAAAAAAAAAAAGAGCTCCTTGCCCTGTCATCCCACTCTGACGCACTGAGCTACCGGTCGCCATATATGGGCTTCTACAAAAAAAATAGAAAAACATACGCTTTGACCTTTTTTTTTGCTCATTGAGCTACCGGTCGCCATATAGGGCCCCAACAAAAGTTGAGTACCGGGCCGGATTTTCTCTCGACGGCTCTGATCCTCCATATCTTTTCTGACCACTATGTAACCGTTAGGTCTATCTCTATATAGAATCTCTATATATAATGTGTCCCTTAGGCCCATCAACTTGTTCTCGACTCTACTTAAAATGCTGGAGAGGAACACAAATATTTACTTACGAGGTAGCATTCCCGCGCCCCTTTTATCGAGCTTACAGCATGCTTACTGGAAGGGAAGATCTGTAGGCACAACCCTCCACTCCATCGTGGAATACAGCTATAAGGAGTACGTCATCGTCGCTTTTCTGGATACCGAAGGCGCCTTTAACAACGCGAAACCAAGATTATTGCCTATGCGGATGACATCGCTATTGTAGTCCCAGGTAAGTTTTCTGCGAGTATTACTCTTAGTGAGGTACTACAGAACGCCCTCTCTCTGTTAACAAACTGGACAGCAAACTGTGGCATTAGGATGAATCCAAACAAAACAGAGATTGTTCTCTTCACATGAAAATACAGAATACCACCTGTAGAGTCCGCTGAGATGAAGGGGATGGAACTGAGTTTCACAGAGAAGGCGACCCAATATTCAGAAGCGTGTAAACAACGCTATAATACAATTGCACTGGCTCTAAGTGGCGGTTATTCGCCTTATACTCTTGCACGGCGTGCTCGATTGTTGAAATGCACTTAGCATCGGGACTAATCGCAATTTGGTGGGGAAAATATAACAATATTCTCGCTAAACAGATGGCTGCATGCAAGGCTGTCCGCCTCCAAGAGACAAGTCAGTGGAAGACATTAAACACTGGACACTCGACGGTTCTAAACAATCGAGATTTCCTTTTAATGACGGATTATACTACGCCTAAATATTTGTGTGATAAGAACTTTACAAGCTTGATACCATCACGAGCGCAATGGGAAGATGATCCTGCTTCATCCCCGGACTCGATGCACTTCTACACGGATGGTTCCAGGACTGATACTGGTGTAGGAGCTGGCGTTCATCTCGACGGGCCTCTTTTAAACCTATCGTTTCGATTTCCTTCTCACTTCCTTCCAGGCGGAACTCGTAGCGATTCGCGAAGTTTTGACGCCACGTCATTACTGTTGTTACAGATAGCCAAGCTGCGGTTCGATCCCTTGAATCAGTACTTACCATTTCAACAGCGATGATGAATTTTTGCGCCTCTCTTTTGGAAGTGGGCGAATTCTTCAACATTACCGTGGTGGATTCCCTTCCATACTGGCTTTGTCGGAAATTGTAGAGCTGATGAATTGGCTCGACGGGGAATAACGGAAATTGTACCAGAGAATCAATTCAATATTGGTATGCCCATGGACTCATCCATGCATGCCATTAGGCTGGCTGCGATTAGCAAGGCGAACTCAAGATGGCTGCAAATGTTACAGAACAAAGAAGATGTAGCCAAAGCTAGATCTCCGCCGCTCTATTAGGGAGCTAACACTGAAAAGGAAAATTGTTGGTGCTGTCGTGAACGTTGTCATGAGACATCGGGAATCGGAGAGCACACCTTCGCTTTGGCAATTTCTGCAGATGCTGTGAGAACGAGAAGGAGGAGGAGAGTATGTACTTTCATGTGGATATCCGGACTTGGTGGGAATGAGGAAGTCAATTCTTGGAGCAAATTTGTTGGCCAGTTTCAACGTTTTATCGTAGCCGGTTCGGGGCACAGGATGGCAGAGAGGTATCATAAAGGACCCAAACGTGGTCTATGTATGTCGTGGTTATCATGGTAGCCCTCTAATCTAACCTGCATCCAGACGATTGCTTTGATCACCACATTTCCGAAAACACCCTAGGTTTACTTCAGATCCAAGGTTCTTTTGCTGGACCAATATATTTCGAGCTATATGCCTATCATCTGGGTCAACGTTCTACAAAAAAAAAATACAATTGAGGCTTTAGTGACAAGTGTGAATAATTCAGATTACAAAGTCCTTGTCTAGTGGCAATTAGTTCGCAATTTTAGGTAAACATTGGGGCGATCGGTAGCCTGGTGTGTGAAGGAATCAGTGTAATGACTGACTAAGGACTCGAATCCTGTCCACGATGGCTTCCGTGGCCATGGATATTTGTGTTGTCTCCCCCTGTGATGCTAGGCTTAATAGTAGGCCATAGCATCTTCCGACTTGTCGCAGGTAAGCGGTTAAATGGAGGAGCAGGAGGTGCATGCTGGCAACTGCATTCTTCAAAACTAGTTTATGCCAACGAACTATCATATCAACTGGGCCACATGGAACAGTTGACGAGCTATTCTCACAAGGGGTTAGAGCAATTGAGTATTGTTATCTAAATTATTTATACTTGTTATTACTAACGCCGATTTTAGACGCTAGACCAACTACCCGCATTAGACCACTCATTAGATTACATATTAGACCACGCATTAGACCGCCTATTAGACCACGCCTTAGACCACGCATCAGACCAGCCATTAGAACACGCATTAGACCCGCCATAGACCATGCATTATACCGCCCATTAGACCACGCATCATACCAGCCATTGTACCACGCATCACATCAGCTATTAGATCACGGATTAGACCGCCTATTAGACCACGCATTCGACCAGCCACTAGACCACGCACTAGACCACTCATAGACCACGTATCAGACCAGCTATTCGTTTTTCATATTTATACCATAAACCTTATTAGTGTCAAGTGTATTACGAGTAGTACCAAATTTTAGCCACTTTATCAACTTTTTTTAAAAAGCGTGAATGGAAGTGCCGTATGAGGACAATCGGTAAGGGACAATCACTTTCACGTTAAACTTAACTCAATTACTCAAACCGTAAGTCCAAAGGAACAATCTAGGCTTCTTCCCATTTTGCACGAAATTATCTATGTATCTGAAATTCGTATTGCAGTACACTTAACGATTACGAGCGGATGGTGCTCATTGCTCAATAACGGAAATAGATTAATATGGATTTAGATAAATAGATGCAATATCTACAAGGTCTCCGCATTGTTAGCAAAAAACAATTTTGTATCATAGGTATATAGGATGTAAATATTGAAAACGTATAGTTACTTTGATACGTGGTATAATGGCTGGTCTGATACGTGGTGTAATGCGTGATCTAATGGGTGGTATAATGGGCGGTCTAACGCGTGGTCAAATGAGCGGTCTAATACGTGGTCTGATGATGGCTGGTCTAACGCGTGGTCTAATGGGTGGTCTAATGCGTAGTCTAATAGGCGGTCTAATGCGTATTTTAATAGCTGGTTTGATTCGTGGTCTAATGGGTGGTCTAATGCGCTGTTTAACGGCTGGTCGGTCTAATATCTAAGAACACCTTAAAGGCTCAATTTTAATTCTTTGCAGCAGTGACGTGCACTCGTAGTAAGCAATTCCAAACTGCTTGACTTACCGAAATAAGCAATTCAATAATAAACTTTGCTTACACCAATACACATATCATCATTTCAGTCAATGTTTTTCTTTAAGCTGAAGAATACATATTATCATTCAAATATTCCTTTACACATTCAAATTCTGATCCGCGCCTTCTTTTGGTTAAAAAACATTCGTTCAATTACTTTAGATAATATTCAAACCTCCCACATTTTGCACACCATAGACACCAAACTTAGAATAAGAAAATGTGCCTAGATCTTTAGATGCATGTACCATGTGTGCATCCAAATACTAGAGACATGTTGATTCCAGAAAATGGGAATCTTGGATTTCGGTAGTACATTGGGCAACGATTTTTTTTTTGTTTTGTTCGCAAATTTATATGAGACAAGTCAAGCACTGGCGCGACTGCTTTTGTGTGTGGGATAAAGCCCAATGATGCTTGCTAATGAAATGTTGCCAATGCAGGGAATGTTTATGGGAATTTTATTTTTCCAGTAGAGCTTTTGTTTTTGTTATGTAATGGATTCTCCGTTGCAATTTAAAAGAGGAAATCAGTGCAATCGGGTGATTTTGATTAAATTGTGATTTGAAGTTTTTTTGACCGTTTGTAGTGATTTAATTGATTTGATTTGTGATAAAAGTGGTAAGTTTTCTTTTCGCATTATGTCGGAGTATTGCTGCGCGACGGATTTCGTACTAAAAGCGGGATTTTCAACTCTTTCCTTTGCCAAGAAAAGAGAAATTATAGAATCGGATAGACCGAAGCCAGATCTTAGTTTAGAGTTTAAATTAAAAAATATTACGCGAAAATTCCATATCGAAACGTATGAAAAGTACATTTGGTTAACGGGAAGCTGTAAATTAAGTTATTTTGCTGGCCGTGTCTTTTGTTCACGAATGAAAAATCTGTTTGGAATAAAGCTGGATTTAGTGATTTGAATAATTTTACGGGCTCAGCAGCAAAGCATTCAAGTTCCGAAAAACATCTTCAGTCGTTAATTAAATTAGATAATTTTGGTTCTCAGCGTATAGAGTTTATGCTTAGTAACCAGGTGGCAATATCTGTTAGTTTGCATAATGAAAAAGTTGAGCGTAATCGTAATATTTTGAAACGTTTAATCGATACTGTAATTTTTTTGGCAAAACAGGAGCTTCCTTTTCGCGGAAATAATGAAGACTCTTCTTCAAATAATCGTGGTAATTTTATCGAAACCGTAAATTTCTTGAGTTTGTACGATCCGATAATTGAGTCCCACATAGACTCTATAAAAGCAAATGCAGCGTTTTCGGGTTTGTCTAATAGAATCCAAAACGATCTTGTTTCCGCTATAGCTAATGTGGTTCGAAATAAAATCAATTTGGAAATAAAGGAGGCTCCATTTGTAGCTGTAATGGTCGAGGAAACGCCAGATGTTAGCGGTCGGGAACAATTAACGATGATTTTTAGATATACAATATCAAATGAGATTGAAGAAAGATTTATCGGATTTTTGGATGTAAGCGCTAATCGTACAGCTACAGCAATAAGCTCTCACATTTTAAAACAATTGCAAAATTTTAATATCGATAAGAAATTAATTGCACAATGTTACGATGGCGCAGCAGTAATGAGTTCTCAAATTCGTGAAGTTCAGACTTTAATTAGGGAAAAACATAAATCGGCAATTTTCGTTCCATGTTACGCTCATTCACTAAATCTAGTATTGTCTAAAGCAGTTGAGTTTACTCCGGAAATTAAATTATTTTTCGCGCACATCAATAAAATCGCATCATTTTTTAATACATCCACTAAAAGGTCGGACCTTTTTGCAAATGTAGTAAATCGTCGTTTACCATCGGTTTCCAAAACGCGTTGGCATTATCATTCGCGTATTATTAACGTTATATTTGAACATAAGCATGAAATTTGTACAGTTTTTGAGACAATTTCGAATGGTTCTCAACACTGGGATGGCGATTCCTTGACTTTTTCCGATATATACTTACAAAAATTCGCAGAGTCAGATTTTCAATTATATCTGTTAATTTTTTCTGAAATTTTTTCGAAAACTGATATATTATTTAATATTATTCAGAGCAAAGTGGTAAACATTTCATATGCAAGCCAAAAAATTATTGAATTTGAAAATTGGCTTGAAAATGACTTTTCTAAAAAGTTTGATAATTTCTATTCGACAGTTACAGCAGAATATCAGCCACCACGTAAGAAATGTAGAAATGCGATAGATCCTTTACAAAATTTACGGCGGATATTTCGGGAGATTATAGATGTTATTCTCGGGCAAATTCGAGATCGATTCCATTCGTTTAAAGATCTTTCATTTTTAGAGTTGCTTGAACCGAATTATTTTTCTAAATTCAAGTCAAATTTTCCCGATAAAAATTTTGACTCACTTATTGAATATCACGGTCAATTTTTCGACAGAATAAAGTTGAAAAATGAGCTAAAAGTTATTTATTCTTCAGATGAGTTTAAAAACGCGAATCCTAGTAAAATTCTCGATTATTTTCAAAAACGGCCTTATGTCGCAAACGGTTTTAAGCAAGTTCATATTTTAGCAAAATTATTAACGTCAATTCCAGTCACAGTGGCAACTGCGGAAAGGTCATTTTCAACACTAAAGCGCGTTCACACATTTTTGAGAAATCGCCAATCCCAAAAACCACTTTCGGATCTTGCTTTAATTGCGGTTGAAAAGGATCTTCTTATACAAATGCGACGAGAAAACGATTTTTTTGATAATGTGATTAAAGAGTTTTTACTTAAAGAACGGCGCATAGATTTGGAATACAAATAAATGGCAATGGCGAAAGAATATTTATTTATTTCAAATACCCCTGAATTTTTCTTAGTCTTAATTAACATAATATTTATTTATCATTTTTTTTATTAGTAATATTTTATTTATTTATTTTTTTTTTGTATTCCGAATATATGTGCCAATATTTTATTTATATCTTTCCTGATTTCTTCTTTAAGGCTTAAAGCCGCTTGGTATAAATGTTTTTGTGACTGTCCATATTCTATTATACAGTCCATTTTTGTTTATGCTAAATTGGCTTTAGGGCGCCCAACTGCTTGACTATGAAAAATTTCCACTGCACGTCACTGCTTTGCAGAGTATTGACCGGGCGACCGGTAGCGCAGTGTGTTGAGGCATCAGTCTCATGTTTGACTACCGGCGTTTCGGGTTCGAATCCCATCCACGACGATGTTCGTGGCCATGGATGTGGAGGAGGTGCATGCTGGCAACTGCATCCTCCGAAACCAGTTTATGCCAACGAAACGTCAACTGGGCCACATGGAACAGTTGACGCGCTATGCCCCAGAAGTGGTTAGGGCACTTGAGTATCATCATTAGCCCGACATATATTGGTCTAACAAAAAGCCTTGGGACGTTGAATTCTCGTGAATGGAATATAGGAAAACAACAAAAGTCTGAAGAAAATTCCGGCAGTAACAAAGAATCTGGTTGTATATTGTCGTGGTGGAAAAGCACTTTTTTTCGCCAAATGGGGCCGTTTTTTCTGCAATTCGGCGTCAAATCGGCCCAATAATTCGGCATAGTAGAGCCCTGTGACCGTTTTGCCCTTCTCCAGATAGTCGATGTAGATCACACCTTGTGAATTCCAGAAAACGGTGGCCATCACCTTTCCGGCCGATAGTACAGTCTTCGCCTTCTTCGGAGCATGTTCGCTGGGTGAAGCCCACTGTTTCGACTGTTCCTTGGTCTCTAGTGTGTACCAGTGGATCCATGTTTCGTCGACGGTCACGAAACAACGCAGAAACTCCTTCGGATTACGCTTAAACAGCGTCATACACTGCTCTGAAGTGGTCTCACGGTTGCGCTTGTTGTCCGGAGTGAGCAAAATCGCGCCGACAGCTTTCTCATGCCCAAAATTTCATGCAGGATATGACCCACGTGGTCTCCTTAGATGCCTACTGTCTCAGCTATCTCGCGCATCTTCAATCGGCGGTCTGCCAATACGAGATCGTAGATTTTTGTCACGTTATCCTCCGTTGTAGCCGTTTTCGGGGCACCTGGGCGTGGCTCATCAAAAACCGACGTGCGACCAAGTTGAAACTCGTTAAATCAATTTTTGACGGTCGCCATCGAAGGAGAAGAGTCACCGTATACAGAACTCAAGCGCTCTTTGATTTCGCTGCGCGATTTCCCTTCCAAAAACAAACAAAAATCGAATTATCGACCGATTTTGCTCTTTTTCCATTTTTCTAAAATCCGCGGACACGCCCGCTTCCACACGAGGTCAAAACAAAACTACTAGTCCCAATTCGGCTGAAATTTTGAGAGTAGCCGCCTACAAGAATGTACTACACAATAGTAAAATTCTCTTGCGATTGTGGCGCCATCGGGTGGTGAGGCTAAGTACTTATCGAACCGCCATTACGGATATAAGATAACTTAAGGTGTCTCAAGGTCGATTATGATGATAACTTATAGTAGCCTGCGGTCCAAAGAAAAAGATTTCGGTTTTTTTGTCGTGCCATTAACAGTGTGAAGCGTCGAATGATATCATTAAGTATATTAATTCGCACATACCCCACATTGGGCGCCGATTGTTTTCCACCATCTTTTTTTTTGTGAGATTTGAATATCCTTAAATACGTCATTGATGTCAGATACAACAGATTTCAAAGACCTTGCCCGTTCATCTTTCTTCATTTTTCCGTTTGAGGGCCTTAAGTAGCCCAAAGGTGTAAAAAGTTTTCAGTAGCTTAAGGTAGCCCAGCATTAGCCATCTGGCTGAAGTCATCATGGATAGATGGCTGGGAAAAAAGAAACACGCAACAAAGAAAGTATGGTGAAATAATATGGTTTCTGTGCATCGTATTGTTGACGAATGACTGACAACGCATGAAGGATGTTTATTGGTGGGTTACAGATGATGCATGACAGATTGATGCGTACGACGCCAGATCACGAATTCACGAATGTTTCTGAGATTTTTTTTTCAACTGAATTTGAGTTTTATTTAAAAATAGAAAATTAGGATTCATTAAAACTTTGAGGGATTATAAACTGCCGAACCTTAAGTGTTATTTCGAACACCAAAATATTCAGGGAGTTTTCGGTGTGACTGCAAATATCATTTTCAAAAATTCCATTTAATTGGAGGTTTTATACACTGCTCCAATGAAAAAAAATTCGTGCACCCACTATTAATAAACACTATGAAACAAAAAAAGAAATTGCAGTTTTTGAAACTAGTATAGTGAGAGTGAAAAGAAGTAAACATTTTGAAAACTAAATTTTCGAAGTAACGATAAATTTGACCCAAATTTATCACATACGGCCAAAAACGAAAGATTCGGCTTATTACTGTCGATAAAAAAAAACGCCTTTAACGGTTTTGTCTGTTAATTTTTTACGGGTTTTCTATTGCTTAGCTAGTCAAGAACCTTCAGCAAGGCTGCGTTTTTCCGAATTTAACAAAGGTAGAGCAGTAAACTTAATAGAGGAGTGCTGTGCAGTACTTGAGCCAGTCGGCGACTTCTGGATGACATTTTTTTAATTCAACTTGCATAGAATACGTAGTACCAGGTGACATGGCGGCTAACGAAAACACTGGACCATGCCGATCAAGAGAAACATCAAAAGATGGGGCCTACAAGCCCTCAAAAATAGTGAAAACGCAATTTTTGCTCTCAGAAATAAACTCAGATGCACTTCAGGAACTGTGATTTCCGCTCAAACTGTTCGTAAATGGTTGAAGTAAGGAGGACTACTTTTCAAATATCCGGTTAAAATACCATTATTATCCACAAGGATACACAGAACTATTTTTTCTGGCCTTCAAGCATAATATTGAAACCAAATACGTATACTGTTTATTAAATATAAATTGCATAAATTTCGTAATACCTATATGCACTCACTCATAACACGGCAATGTAGGTCAATGTATGAGGAAGTTGCATTACATTTTACCTATCTGTGATGATCTCATCAGATTGATGGCCATCCGCTGGTCGGACGAAGTGCATATTAACCGTCTGGGCAATATTTCCATTCACGATCAAACCTGGTGGACTGTAAATTTGCTCCAAGTGTACGTCAGTGGTGCTATTAATTTTGTACATGCGATGATCATGTGAAAGTTAAAATGTTCGATATTTACATTAAATATGTAATTTAAAATAACTATGTCGTTGAAAATTATTTTAGATGTGCATGTAGTTTGAATTCTGCACTGACATATTATACCTATATTCGGTGTCAGAGGGTCAGTAGCACCATCATGGAAAGCTTTCGTTGTCATTTTTAGCCTCATAATAAAAATTCCAAAATTACCCCATATTTAAGATGATTATACTTTGGGGTAATTATTCGTTTTGCTAGGGGCATAACGAATAATTGCCCCTTCAATCAATGAGAATTTTCCCATGAAATATAGCCAAAGTTTCGGGTTATTTTTCTTGGGAGAAATCATCCTAAAAATCGCATGATAAACATATTTGACATTCGTCATTAGAAATTGACCTGCTTCTCGGTTGTGTTATAAAAAATCAAGTTTATCAAATTATTTGAAAGTGTGAAAAGTTATTTAACTCACTATTGAATCTTTGTGAGTGTGTTCTGCATCCTAAGAGCCAGCGCAAATGGCAAACGTTTTAGTTCGCAGAAAAACTAAATAGTTTAGTCAGAAAACTAGAACGCACTGTGTTTTATGAGACCGCGCACACAGCGATTACTAAATAGTTTAGTTTGCTGTGCGCGCGGTCCCATACACCGCCGTGTGTTCTATTTTTCTGACAAAACTACAATATTTAGTTTTTTTCTGCAGACTAAAAAGTTTGCCATCTGCGCCGGATCTTAAGATGCAGAACACACTCAAATTGATTTATGTTTCTATTCAACTGTAACCATATTTTCAAATTATCCCTTTATGGGTGGAAATTTGAACACCATCTCATATATTCCAGATATTTTTGGATGAGAAATTAAAGCTGACTATATTCTCGTGAGTAAACAATAGAAACAAACATAAGAAGTGGTAGACAGTGCGAATTCATTTGGAATTAAAAACAAAATCAACCATGACAACGTCAAATGGTTGTCAGAAAAAAATTAAAAATATATTTTGTTTCAATTTTCTCTCACAACCTATTAACGTTGTCACGCAAAAACTTGGGGAGTTTTTTTTAATATGACAAATGATTGAATTTTACAACCCGGAACAGAATTAGAAAATAGTCAGGCACGTACATAATTTCGATTACGCAATTTACCTAACATCAACTAAAGAAGATATTATTATAATATGAAGAGATTACGTGACTTATTTAAAGAATGTTTGCTAAGGATCAATTTAGCTCGCTCCTGCGTACGCCATTAAATATTTTGCATATGCAAGGCCGGTCAAAGTCTAATTAAAGGCGCAAGAAAAGAAATTTCGTCGCCCTCCTTTCTCCTCACATTTTTTCAATATAGTTGAGGGGGGGGTCTAGTGTCCATTTGGACAAAGCGCCACGCAGTTTCGCTTCATACTATTATAATACCAAAGCCACTTGGAGAAAAGCAGTTATGAGAGTGCCTTTTTGTCCCGGGCGATTTGCTTGATAATATACTAATTATTGTCGGTAAGTCACTTCTCACTGGAGAAAGAAGCCCAAGATTCGAAATTGAAACCTTCGCACGTGTAAATTTGAACTGTGAGAATTACATTCAATCGGAGCCCTTTCAGAATCGGCGCCCTAGGCGACCGCCTGCTTCGACTTAGCCTTTGACCTGTGCATAAGCACTTCAAACTTCAATCTATAATATACAATTAGGGAAAAAAGAGCATGCATAGCATAGGGGGCGACCGGTAGCGCAGTGTGTTGAGGCATCAGTCTCATGTTTGACAACCGGCGTTTCGGGTTCGAATACCGTCCACGACGACGTTCGTGGCCATGAATGTGCAGGAGGTGCATGCTGGCAACTGCATTCTCCGAAACCAGGTTATGTCGAGAAACGTCAACTGGGCCACATGAAACAGTTGACGCGCTATGCCCCACTAGGGGTTAGGGCAATTGAGAGAGATAGCATAGAACCATTCCCTGTCTATGTCATCATCAAAACAATTTAAAAAATAAAATTAACCGGACGTTGCCCACATTATCTTTTGCAAATAAAATTACAGCAACGAGTATACTAACGTACACTTGTCAAATATTTACGCAAATTTACTTTTCACCCGTAAACCTTCGTTCTTACTCGTATACCTATTCAATTTTAATCAGGTGTAAATTTGCGTTACTCAAATTCATTGTACATATTTTGTAGATCTTTATAGACACGACATATGCATGCAGATACTCCATTTCATAGTATCACAGTGAAAACAAAACAGGGTCCGCCAGTGCCACTTGCGCTTGATGTGCATAAAATTTGCTTACAAATCAGCTAATTTCCTTCTAATTCATGGTGACGTTATTTACAAATGCAATAAAATTGTTGAAAACGACACCTTGCAAATTCGATCAGCCTTTCTCCAACCGTGAAAATGTATGGCAAACATATTATCAGTAAGGTGAAAAGTAGAGTTGATATTGTGCCAATTGCATTTTATTTATTAACTGATTTTTGAAGAAAAAATCGGTTATCCCTTCTTCAATAACGAGTTTCACAACCCCGGAGTTGGTTTTCTTTACGTTTCATGACCCCAGGAATCGATTGGCATCATTCGATTTTTTTTAGTGTCGAACAGAAGTCATAAGCGAGGTGAAACTTTTCCAGTTGATGGATTTCAGTGAGGAGCCAGCTGCTATTGAAATCCAGCACTATCGATAAAGGGGTTAAAAAGTTACAGCTATATAACGGCGAAAGTATCTGAGCCTAATAACTTCATCACGGAGGAGGCTAGTTAAAACAAACTTGCCCAGTAAGTAGACGTCTATAATGACTAGCCTATTATTCAGTTTCATCAAAAATCCATCAAGCGTGTAATGAACCACCTGTAACGAACCATATTATGGTCTGGTAGTGCTGCTCCCACCGGCAGATCGAAACAGCACCTGATGAGTAGTGATCTGTTGGTGGTACGAAACCAGAGGCCGAGAGTCTCATTACACCCGGACCCAGGTGCGACCGCGTGGGCGTCTGATCCGTCCGCCAACCATTCCATCCTTATCGAGTATGTTTTTTTTATTCCCCATTTTTACCCCCCCTGTTTGTGTTGTCTTCCCCAGGCCTATGAAATTTTGTTAATACGTAAAGGACAGGGGCAACGTGCGGCGAAAACCCCGCCCACATCTTCCAAACTGAGCTACAGCAAGCATAGGCCGCTGCTTGGCTCGTTGAGGGGCCTTTTTCTTCGCCTGATGGCATAGCCCAACCTACACGGTCATATGCTACCTTAGGCTCCGTCCCCACGGGTATCTTCGGATGCCCACCAAACCGTCCGTTACAAGCGGTTAAAAAGTTACAGCTTTATAACAGCATAATTTTATAAATAAAATAACTATTTTACATAACGGAAGAAGCTAGCTCGGCGAAACCTACCCAGTTGGTGGATGTTAAGGAGGACTTAACTCCTATCTTATTTCAGAAAAATGCATTAAACGGTTCGAAAGTTACAGCTATATAACGGCAAAATTTTTTAAGCAAAATAACTCTATAACGCATATTACGATCTTAATTTTCTCGCCTGGGGGTTGGACTGGTGCCGGCTTGCCGCGGAGCGGGGCCGTGGGGCGCCACGCGCTTGGGATTTGCCAGCCACAACCACAGAGCCAATAGGAGCCACGATAAGCGCGAACTCGTGGCGTACGACTCCTTACCCGGAAAATTTCTACGTCCGGAGCACTCTTCACACAATTTGCAATCTAAAACTCACTGCTTTCAAATTACACTAGATATCTATATTCAATTTTCTTTTTTTTAACTTAATGACTATGCTCTACTCTACTCCTCGTGATCACGGTATCCAAAACAAAACCTTACACTAGAAACTTATCACTAATCTTAATACTAGGCTAACCTTGAGGGGTGGCGCTACTCCCTATCGCAACCCTAAAAATGTCCGCGGTCAAAATCCTCTGCTGCATTCGTCGTCGCCGCGATCTTCTGCTGCCTTCTACCAATCGACCAAATTAAATTTCTTCGCCGTGACTTGTGATCGTGGTTCGTCTCCTTGCTGTCCCACTCGAACGTCTCCAAGACTCTGGGAATTTCCTCGGGTTCGGTTCCTCACTGTCTCAAGCGTCTCCAAGTCACTCTGAAAATTTCCTCGGGTTTGTTTCCTCGCTCCTTCTTCGCCGCGGGCCACAACCTTGTCGTTTGGAATTAAATGGACAAAAGAGGCGTTACTAAAATGTCTTCGAAGAAATTCCCAATCGGCAATTTCCCATCCACAGCGAACTACCCACCTTGTCGTTTGGAATTAAATGGACAAAAGAGGGTGTGCCGTTAATTTCATCGGCCTTTTATCTTTTCAGTGGATCGGTGAAATGCCGCTAAACTAATTTGCGGTCCATCCATGTCGTCACGGCCAAGTTCGATAACCTGTCCTTGAACTTGAGCCCGTGTTAACTCGTCATTGTGAATGTTGCTATATCATCCATGGTAAACAATCGAAAACAGCTGTTGTTGTTATTTATTTTGACGTCTTTGTATCCTGTACGTGTGTTTTGCGTGGTGTTTTTATCGGTCGGTCGGAATTCGGGTCTTTTAGCGGAGCGTTTTCGATTTTTATTAGGTAGTGAGCGCGAGAAAAACATGCACTTGATCACTGGCTCATTTGTGTCCAGTAATCGCTAAAATTCGTTGTTGGTCACGGGCGCTATGACGGTGACACAGCGTACCGTGTACTGATAAAGTTGTTGGCATTTCGCATACGTTCGATAAGAGTGGCGGCCGGGTACGAGACGTTCATTTCAGACTGGAAGTCCTCACAGTGCTCTTTCTTCGCAGAGTCGTCCTTGGTCCCATTGGTTTTCGTTTGGCATTCGCAACTCGTAGGCGACGCATTTTACACCACCACAAGTCCCACTCCTGACTTCAAAGCGGTCGAGACAAGGACCCACCGCACATCCCACTAAGGTGCCTGCAGGGAGTATTTCGTCCGCGAACCAATTAATGTAGTGCCGTTTTGATGTTGCCGTAAACAATTGCGTGTGGTACTTGAGAGCTGAAACGCCTGAAGATAAGCAGAATTGGATACAGGTGAGTCCATCGGCGATCGGTGATCGATGCCCTATTTTGATGCCACCCCTCCTATCCTAATGCCACCCACCCTATCCTAAGGGTTCTCCGGACGGAGGCCATACCGCGCCGTGACATTTCCTCCCCCACTTTAAGTGGGTTTTCCAACCTTAGGAAAAACCACTAACTTGTTCGATAAAATCCTAAAATGCTGCACGCATTCACTTTTACTCTCTCCAATCTGCTTACTACGCAAACCATCACCGGTGATACGTATTATTTATCTCTAATCACATATAAACGACACGATAAACATTTAGCTGGACAACATAATTCATTTCACGGGACGTATGGCTTCAAATCGTCTGAATGCCAAACTCCTGCGTTCTTCCCTTTCTCATCTGCTAGCCGATATGTCCATTTAGACACTTGTTCCTCTACAACAAATGGACCAACATATTCCGGGGCCAACTTAGCACTGAAATATTTGGCCGCGTCTGAAAGGACGTAGTTCTTCCGCCATACTAAATCTCCCACTTGAATCGGAACGATACGTCTGCGCAAATCGTACCGACATTTACTTTGTTGGGCCGCTTTGACCATCCTCTCCGCGATTTCACGTCTCATATCTGCAATCTTTGTCGCTCTAGCCGTTGGGTCTTTGTCCGCGCTGTTATTCTTCGGGCCGGATACCGACTCCCAGTGCGTAACCATCTCCCTTCCGAAATTTATGAAGTAAGGACTTACTCCTGCCACCTCGTGAGAATAGGTTCGGAGGGCACATCCAATTTTGGCTAAGTCCTTGTCCCATAAGCGATGGTTATCGGTGACATACGACCGCAACATGCGTTTAATATTCTGATTAACGCGTTCAGCAGGATTGGCTTGAGGATGGTACAATGCGGTAAATTTTGCCTGACAACCATATTGCTCTAGCAGTGTTTTATATGGTTTGCTACGAAATTGTACGCCATTATCACTGACTATCCATCTCGGTACTCCATACATTAGGAAAACATGCTCTTCTAACACACGCGCGATCTCAGATCCCGTAGCTGATCGCAAAGGGTACACTAAAGGGTACTTGGTAAAGTAGTCCAATACCGTCAATATAAATTTATGCCCCCTAGTTGTCCGTGGAAGTGGCCCAATTAGGTCGATGCACAGCATCTCCCATGGCTGAGTCGCTTCCCCTGCTCTAGATACCATTTTTCCGGTGGGAAGTTGACGATCCACTTTTATCGTTTGACAGACCTTGCAGCTTCGTACGTACCGCCGTACATCAGCCGCCATTTTTGGCCAATAGAAGCTTTGCGCAACTCTGTCTAGAGTTCGCTTCGCCCCCATGTGTCCCGCCAACGCATCGTCATGGCAACGTTGAAGAATGGCACTCCTCTTTTTTTTATTTACCACTCGTTTCCATTCCGCAGAGGTTGATAGATCGGGATATTTGGAAGCAACATGCTTCCACAACGCACCATCGTGAATCATCCAGTCCCCGAATTTATCTGGATCCTTTTCAACTTTTTGCCTCATCCCTCTATACCATTCATCTATCTCAGGATCCACTACTGCCGACTCTACCACGGGTACCGATCGTGAAAGAGCATCGGGAACGAGATGGTCTTTTCCTTTACGATGTACTATTACAAAATCAAACTGTTGAAGTTTCACAGCCCATCTAGCCAACCTCCCATTCGGGTCCTTCAGATTGTGGAGCCAAACCAGGGAGTGGTGGTCAGTAATAACGCTAAAATGTGTCCCTTCAACGTAAGGCCTTAGTTTTTCAACCGCCCACAAAACAGCCAAACACTCTTTCTCGGTCGTTGAGTACTTCTGCTCGGCTTTATTCAATGATCTACTCAAGTAGCAGATTACTTTTTCGCCCTCGGGATACGTCTGACTTAATACCGCCCCCAAACCTACATTCGAGGCATCCGTCTGAATGAAAAATGGGCGATCGTAATCCGGACACGTCAAGATCGGAGCTGAGGACAGCTTAACTTTAGCTTGTGTAAAGGCCGACTCACACTCCTCCGACCAATGGAACTTACGATTTTTCTTGAGGAGGGTCGTCAGCGGTGCCACTAAAGTGGAAAAATCCGGTATAAAACGCCGATACCATGACACCATCCCCAAGAATTGTCGCACCCCCTTCACATTGGTCGGTCTCGGAATGTTTACCATACAGGCAACCTTTTCCGGATCCGCGTTCAACCCATCCTCATTCACCACATATCCCAAATATTTCAGTTCGGGTCGGCAAAACTCGCACTTCTCCCTCGAGACCCTCAAACCAGCTTCGCGTAATCGGCGAAACACCTCCTTTAAGATCTCGATATGTTTCGGGAAATCTTGAGTGACAATTATTATATCGTCGAGGTAGACGAAAACGTAGGGCTCCAAATCTGCTCCCAGGACCTGATCTATTAGCCGCTGCCACGTAGCGGGTGCGTTTTGTAGACCAAAAGGCATCCTTTTGAATTGGTACAACCCTCTTCCAGGCACCGTAAAAGCTGTATATTTTTTTGAATCCTCCGCCATGGGTACTTGCCAATACGCGGACTTAATGTCCAAGGACGACAGATACTTGGCATAACTCAGCTTGTCGAGTGTAGCGGACACGTATGGAAGCGGATATGCATCTTTCTCCGACACCCTGTTCACTTTCCTGAAGTCGACGCAAAACCGATATTTCCCGTCTTTCTTCTTTACCAGCAAAATAGGAGAAGACCAGGGACTAGATGAGGGTTCGATGATCTCTAGACGCAACATCTCTGCCAACTCCTCGTCGATATTTTTCTGTAGCACCGGCGAGACTGGGTAGTAACGCTGCTTAATGGGGGCAGCTGTCGTTTTTATAGTATGTTCTACTAATGTGGTTCTGCCAATCCCCTCACCCAGTACTTCCAGTTCTCGCTTTAGCAAATCATCTAACTCCCTCTCCTCTTCTGGTGATAATTTGGTTCTTGCGCGAATATGTTGCACTGCTTCCACTCGGGGTGAATCTCCAAAATCCCAACTTTCCCTACCCAAGTCAAGGATCAATCCAAATTGCTTGATAAAATCCACCCCAAGTATCAGCTCATGTGGCAACGCACTCACAACAAGTACTTTCAGCCATCGCGTCCTACCGCCAAGAGAGATTGGTATACAAACACTCCCTTCTATACTACAGCGCTCATTATTAGCCATCCTCACTGTGTCCTCCTCTACTTTCTTCAGTTCCACTCCCAAAGACCGTAAGATTGACCATCCCGCTCTACCCGCTATCGTAGTTGATGCCCCCGAGTCCAATAGTCCCTTCAAAGTTGTCCCGAACACCTCCACCCTCACATACGGACGATTGTCTCCTACCGCTGTCTCAAGCACATACGTTATATCGTTATTTGCGGACTCTAAATTGGGGTTTTGCGTGCTCGCTGGACCGCTTAGTGAGCACGAGGCCCGTTTCCCGAACCCGCATTTCGTCCTTCTTCTGGCGTACCATTATCCCGATGACCAGACCTACACCTTGGGCATGATGACTTGATCACCCCAACCCGTCCACACCCATAACACTTTTTAGGTTGAGGGCATTTTCTCGCCATGTGGCCCCTCTCCTCACAATTATAACAACGAGGACCAGCCTCACTCTGCACCGAAGCCACCATCTTTCTCGGAGCTGACCCAGAATACGCCAGATCTGGTTCCAGAGCCTTCCGTCGTGGATCAGGAGGAGTAAAGGCTTCGACGGACGCCCGTGTATTTTCGAGAAGGCGACCTACGCGTATTAACTCAGCCACCGTCTCGACGTTGATTAAACTCATTTGGGTCTGATAGAATGGCGAAATGTTCCTTCGGAGTACTCTCAGTTTTTCAGCTTCCGTACTCTTCCTCGTCAACCTCCGGAACAACCCTTCCATCACCGCCACGTACACGCCAATACTTTCATCGGGCCCTTGTGTTCGCACCTTAATTTCCTCCCAGAGGCGTTCGTCATAGTCAGCTGGTAGAAATTCCACCCTCAGTTCTTCTACCAGCTCCTCCCAAGTCAGAACCCTCTCGCGGTTGGCACGGAACCAGATCAGCGCCTTCCCGCTGAACAGCTCGACTACCGATCTGAACAACTGGCGTTTCGATACTCCTCGGGCTTCCCTCAACTCCTCCAGCCGTTCCAAAAATCCATTTACCGAATGGGGAGCCTCTCCATCAAATATAATCCCCCATTTTCTTACATCGGCTCCCTTTTCCGAGACAGCCTCTAACGGTACGGCTGATGAAGCAACAAAAGATGGTCTTTCCTCCACCTCGTCGTCACTCTCCGCTCCGCCCGTTGCTTTGTCCAGCAATTCCCCTAGGGCTACTATCAACAACCCCCGAAACCGTTTTGTTTGAGACGTCTCCCCCGGTACGTCTTCATCCGGCTGCATCCGTTCTACCCGCCGCAGACCAAAATCTATTTTTTGTTGAATCTTAATGAACTCGCTTGACGATTCATCGCCACCAAATATCAACAGTAAATCTCTTATCTCCCGAAGCTTTGTTTCTATGGCCGACACATCCTCACTAAACTTAAATGGGTACTGCTTTGCTAGCAGTGATGTGTCGCCCGAAGTTTCTGATCTCAGTGCCGCCCGCAGTGTCTTTCTCATTTCGTCGACATTCCCCTCAGGGAGGTCACGAATCGCTAACTCATATGCCAGTTCGTCTTTATTCAAGACGTTGACTCTTATTTTGCTGGCCATTTTAAAAAACACTTAACTACCACAATCGACAGCAACGTACCAAATTTAAACAAATATTTCACCACACCAACTATTTTATCCCTAAGGAGTGAGTATCAGTGATTGCGTGTGGAGCTCAACGGAAAGCAATATCGTAGTATAAAAATTTTGTTGGCCGAAAAACGTTGGGCGCCAATTTATTACGATCTTAATTTTCTCGCCTGGGGGTTGGACTGGTGCCGGCTTGCCGCGGAGCGGGGCCGTGGGGCGCCACGCGCTTGGGATTTGCCAGCCACAACCACAGAGCCAATAGGAGCCACGATAAGCGCGAACTCGTGGCGTACGACTCCTTACCCGGAAAATTTCTACGTCCGGAGCACTCTTCACACAATTTGCAATCTAAAACTCACTGCTTTCAAATTACACTAGATATCTATATTCAATTTTCTTTTTTTTAACTTAATGACTATGCTCTACTCTACTCCTCGTGATCACGGTATCCAAAACAAAACCTTACACTAGAAACTTATCACTAATCTTAATACTAGGCTAACCTTGAGGGGTGGCGCTACTCCCTATCGCAACCCTAAAAATGTCCGCGGTCAAAATCCTCTGCTGCATTCGTCGTCGCCGCGATCTTCTGCTGCCTTCTACCAATCGACCAAATTAAATTTCTTCGCCGTGACTTGTGATCGTGGTTCGTCTCCTTGCTGTCCCACTCGAACGTCTCCAAGACTCTGGGAATTTCCTCGGGTTCGGTTCCTCACTGTCTCAAGCGTCTCCAAGTCACTCTGAAAATTTCCTCGGGTTTGTTTCCTCGCTCCTTCTTCGCCGCGGGCCACAACCTTGTCGTTTGGAATTAAATGGACAAAAGAGGCGTTACTAAAATGTCTTCGAAGAAATTCCCAATCGGCAATTTCCCATCCACAGCGAACTACCCACCTTGTCGTTTGGAATTAAATGGACAAAAGAGGGTGTGCCGTTAATTTCATCGGCCTTTTATCTTTTCAGTGGATCGGTGAAATGCCGCTAAACTAATTTGCGGTCCATCCATGTCGTCACGGCCAAGTTCGATAACCTGTCCTTGAACTTGAGCCCGTGTTAACTCGTCATTGTGAATGTTGCTATATCATCCATGGTAAACAATCGAAAACAGCTGTTGTTGTTATTTATTTTGACGTCTTTGTATCCTGTACGTGTGTTTTGCGTGGTGTTTTTATCGGTCGGTCGGAATTCGGGTCTTTTAGCGGAGCGTTTTCGATTTTTATTAGGTAGTGAGCGCGAGAAAAACATGCACTTGATCACTGGCTCATTTGTGTCCAGTAATCGCTAAAATTCGTTGTTGGTCACGGGCGCTATGACGGTGACACAGCGTACCGTGTACTGATAAAGTTGTTGGCATTTCGCATACGTTCGATAAGAGTGGCGGCCGGGTACGAGACGTTCATTTCAGACTGGAAGTCCTCACAGTGCTCTTTCTTCGCAGAGTCGTCCTTGGTCCCATTGGTTTTCGTTTGGCATTCGCAACTCGTAGGCGACGCATTTTACACCACCACAAGTCCCACTCCTGACTTCAAAGCGGTCGAGACAAGGACCCACCGCACATCCCACTAAGGTGCCTGCAGGGAGTATTTCGTCCGCGAACCAATTAATGTAGTGCCGTTTTGATGTTGCCGTAAACAATTGCGTGTGGTACTTGAGAGCTGAAACGCCTGAAGATAAGCAGAATTGGATACAGGTGAGTCCATCGGCGATCGGTGATCGATGCCCTATTTTGATGCCACCCCTCCTATCCTAATGCCACCCACCCTATCCTAAGGGTTCTCCGGACGGAGGCCATACCGCGCCGTGACACGCAAGAAGCTAGTTGAGTGAAACCTTTCTAATTTGTGGGCAATCGCCAAGATTGGATTCCTATTTAATTTCAGCAAAATCAATGAGTTCCAGGTCCGAAATTACAGCTATATAACCGCAAAATTTTGAGAACTCAATTAATTTATACCGGAAAAAGTTGAGCGAAACTTGTCTAAGTGATGAAAATTAGTGAGGAATAGCTTCCGGTGCAGTTTCAGGAAAATCCACAGTACAGTCGAAAGGTTACAGTAAACTGGAGATAAATTCATATAGTAAAATCAGTCGAACAGTTAAAAAGTTTCATCATCTGAAAATATCTCCGCAAATATCGAAATACAAAATTCTGCAGCTGCACCTGGTAGAAACAACTGCAGTTAAGTATCCCGCCCATATCTTAATCATAAATGATCCCGAATTAGTCCATATCAAAAATCAGTTCCTCTGGCTTCACTGCGCCAGGTGTCTTTTTTTAATTTATGCTCATAACTGCTCCAAAAAAAGGGTGAATTAAAAAATGTTGACCACATTAGGCTCGCAATCAAAATATCCTCAACTTTTGCTTGTCGCTACGGTCAATTTTGAAAGCCAATCAGACTACTCTGATTGACAAGACATGCCATTTAAAAGGTTAACCTGGATGGCTGCCCTCGATGGTTTTTTTTTTTTGCTCCATGAGTTTACTTATCCTAACTCTTTATTTTTAAAAAACGCACCTATAGTATACTCCTACTCGTGTCTGAGCGGCTATCTTCAATGTGAGACGTTAGCATATGGTTGCAGAGAGTGTGTTGATATCACCCTCCCCACTGCTAATCAAATCGCTTCGACCCCGCTTAATGTTCGAAGCAGCTTCATCAGTGAGATGAAGCTTGATGAACAGCCCGAGTCCTTGACATCTGGAGGTTGTACCACAATAGACCACTCGACCTCAGTGTTTAGCGATCTTAATTGGTCAGAGCCCTTATCTTTCATCTCGTTCAACTAGCACTTTTGGATGAAAAGATGATCGACTCCGCGACCGATCATTTTGAAAATTTACTCAAAGGCAGCCTTTTAGCTTAGAACATACAGGCATGGAATGAGCTTATCCTGTTTGTCTCTGGCTCCAACATTTGGCGAGTAAGTCGACGGCCAGCCTACTCGGTTGTTGTTTGATATTGACATATGTTGACTGTTTTGTCTAATTGGGCATGAATAAAGGTCAATTCTTGTCAGATTATCAGTTGGCGTTTCGCTATTGACATAATTTTGACCGCACTGTCGAAACAAACAAACGTCAATTCTTGTCAATATTTAAATTACATAGCTACTAAACGGTCTACTGAGTTAGCTGACTGTCGACAACATGTCGACCTAGTACCCACATTTTGGAGCCACTGTTTCTATGGAGACATACAAGACAAGCTCATTCCATGCCTCTATGTTCTAAGCCTTTCAGATGATCAGCGGCTCACCGACTTCAATATTTTTTGACAATTGACAATCGGTGCGAAAAAAATTCATGCAACCGTTCGTTATTTAGTGTCAGCCTCAAGCAATATTTTATTTAGCCACTTTATCCGAGAACAGACTTCTTTTCAGCTCCAGTCCGTTTTGTAGTCCAGGCTAGGAAGTCCGAAAAAGCTTGATTAAGAAAAATAAAATGGTGTAGTTTTGAAATTGGGGACTATTGAAAGTACATAAAATTTCCTTCAAAATGATATCTAATTGTTTTGACTTTAAAATGGTATATTATTCTCTATCTGGAGTATAATATACCATTTTAAAGTCAAGCTTATGATAAATCATTTTGTAGAAACCTTGATGTACTTTTATTCATCCTTGAAACATTATAGAATGTTAGTTTTCAAAATAATCAAGGAAACCTGAAAGAAAAGGTCATTTGACCCTCTCTCCCCTGCACTTCCGGGCCTTCTGTCATCGGGGACTTTTGAGCACAGAGGACTATCCCCAACAATTGTGCAAAATTTCAAAACTACACGATTTATTTTTCCTATTTGTCACTCCTAGCCTCGACTATTGGTGTAAGAACAGTCAAATTATGTCACTTCGGGATTCTACCAGGATGAAATAAACATATAATTTTCCAATCTCAAATCTAATCGAAAGAAATGTCTTTTGAAACAAGAAAAACGTTGCTAGGATCTTTCCTAAAAATTTAAATCATAATAAATATCTGATTACACTGCACATACAAAATTGATGCACCTGAAATTATCTTTCCATGTTTACATGAACGTTTCACAACCAGTACAAGAAAATAATTGCTAATTGCAGGTAAGAAATGTATCAACGAAAGAAACTACCGCATTTCGACTGACATCAAGTGATGCCGTGATATAGCAATTTGTCTTCACATTTAAAGGTAATGCATTTTTGTAATTGCATAGTCGGATAGCTAATTGCAAGCACAAATGACACGATTTTCTTATGGACATGCATTCAAAACATTTTGCTATATAAAGAGAAAGTTTATTGCGGATTTATGGGGCTGAAAAAAATTTAATATGTAACTTGAAAGATATTCGTCAAAACGTAATGCCGGCTATAACTTTGGTAAAAAAGAATAACAATACGGTAGAACTACAAATCTATTACTCATGTTCCAACAAGCAATGTATCTACAATATAACGCTCTTAGATCCGCCATAGACTGTGCAATTCGTCGTCAGATCGATCTGACGACGGATCGTCACAAAATATCTGACGATCTAAACTATATGAAACTGTCACGAACAGGGCCGTCGAGAGGGGAGGGGGGGGGGCGGAAGGGGCATAACGCCCCGGGCCCGTGTTTTTCTCTGAGAAAATTTGAAAAATTGAAGAAAAAAAAGGAAAAAAAAACGTTTCTACGCACTGAGCTTTTTTTTTTTTGCTCCTTGCCCTTTCATACCACTCTGACGCACTGAGCTACCGGTCGCCATATATGGGCCCCTGCAAAAGTTGAGTAATTTGAAAAATTGAAAAAAAAAACCTATCTACGCTTGTTGTTTTTTTTTTTTTTTTGTTCATTGAGCTACCGGTCGCCATATATGGGTTCCTACAAAAGTTGAGTCGGGCCCGGATTTTCTCTCGGCGGCCCTGGCCACGAACGTTGTCGTGAACGGGATTCGAATCCGAAACACCGGTATTCAAACATGAGACTGATGCCTCAACACATTGCGCTACCGGTCGCTCCCATAACTGCGTTCCGGCGAACGAATCAGGATTTGACATTTCTCGAATTCTCCTTCATATGCTTTCCCCTCCGGCAAAATTTTTATAAACAACTGTCAATTTTCGGATTAGAATACTTTTCAGATCCGGAGGGGAACATTTTCAGATCCAAAAATTGACAGTTGTCTGTACAAATTTTGTCGGAGGGGAAAACATATGGAGGAGAATTCGAGAAATGTCAAATCCTGATTCGTTCGCAGGAATGCAGCCATTATCATCAGATCGATCTGTGGACGGATTGCATAGTATATGGGGGCTATTAGATAATTGAATTTTTTGAAACCAACTTTTTTTTTAGTTTGATGCAAGATTTGAAATTTCGGTATATTCCTATTTCATCGGGCGACGACGACGCGACGCAGCAATCGTCAACTATACAGTAGCCGGTGAGTTCCGCTTGGATGGCGGCGCAGCGATCGACAGCAAGTGTAGCCAAATGAACTTAGCAAATTGTCAACTACCAAGTAGCCGCGCCGCAAAGAATTTGTTAAATTATCATTTATGTGTTTTTGCAGTAGCGAAACTAGTGAAATTTAAATGTAAGCTATCATAAATTTGATTACATGCTAAATTAATTACAGAATTGAATTTGGTAGAAATTGGAGAATGCGGAGGTCAAATCTGCCTCTACTTGTATAGCCATGATTTATGTAAAGGGTGTTTTTTTAAGCCCGATAGAACTTGAAATTGTAAAAAATAACACAAAAAATGAAATTTTAATAAATCTATTTTTTTTTTATTCGAAAGAGAAATACGTGGCATTAACATTTGAAAATGATTTCGGGCATATGGCCACCGCGGCTGTTCTTGACGAAGCGCATTCTGGACGTCCAATTGTGGGCCACTTTTTCGAGCACTGCTAGCCGTATGTCACGAATAACACGAACAATGTTGGCCTCCAAGGTGTCAATTGTTGCTGGTTTATCAGCATAAACCAGTGACTTCACGTAGCCCCACAGGAAATAATCGAGAAGTGTCAAATCGCACGACCTTGCAGGCCAATTGACAGGTCCATTTCTCGAAATCAACTTATCGCCAAATTTTGATTTCAATAAGTCGATGGTTTCGGTCGCCGTATGGTACGTAGCGCCATCCTACTGAAACCACATCTCGTCGGGATCAATGTCATCCATATTTTCAAACAGAAAATCATTGATCATTGTGCGGTAACGATCTCCATTGACCGTAACGCGAGCTCCGGCCTCATTTTTGAAGAAATAAGGTCCGATGATGCCACCAGCGTGTAAACCGCACCAAACGGTGCATTTTTCTGGATGTAATGGAGTCTGGAGGGTCTGTTGTGGATTGGTCTCACTCCATATACGGCAATTTTGCTTATTAACAAACCCGTTAAGCCAAAAATGAGCTTCATCGCTGAACACAATTTGGCGATAAAACAACGGGTCAGTTTCCAACTGCTCTAGAGCCCAATCGGCGAAAGAACGACGCGTATCATGGTCTCGTTGCTTTAATTTCTGCACCAGCTGGATCTTATACGCGTGTAGGCCAAGATCTTTGCGCTTTGCTCTGCGTCCACGTAGTGGACGGGCAGAGCCCCAATTCCTGCGACCGACGACGAAGCGATAAATTTGGATCTTCTTCCACACTTTCGTTTACAGCGGCGATATTCTCTTGAGTACGCACATTCCTTCGACGTGTTGGTCTTACTGCATCATGTAGAGAGTATGTGGTACGAAATTTATCCACAGTTCGACGGATGGCTTGCTCAGATGGACGATTATGTGCGCCATAAAAATCACGAAGTCGTCTATAAGTTGCGCGAATCGACGACTGAATTTCGAAGTAAATTTGGATAATTTGGTAGCGTTGTTCAAACGTCAGTCTATTCGTGATGATTTGCCAGAGTATACTGAAACAAATAATAAAAACTTTTTTATTAAAATTTAATTTTTGTGTTATTTTTTACAATTTCAAGTTCTATCGGGCTTAAAAAAACACCCTTTATATAGAACGGAATAGGCTATGGCACGAAACAAGTTTACTTGTCTGATAATTAATGGAAATAAACGGAAAGGAAGCAACGCCGAAGGCACTGCTCATCGATTTTTTTTAACATTAGAAAAATATGTGAAGGGAACATTCCTGTTTCAGAAAAAATTAGGAGAATTCTCTCTATTTGATTCTCTCTATTAGGAGAATTCTCTCTATTTCACAAAACCCAAAAAATTTCCGCTTTAGGACCTACAAATCCCCCGCGTGGGTTCTAGGTTCCTACCACCTAAAGAGGAAATGGACTACCTCTAGCGGAAATGCCGCAATGAAGGAATTTTAAGAATTCTCTCTAAATTGAATAGAGAGAATTCTCCTAATATTCGCGAACTAGGAATGTTCCATATGAAAAAATGCTTTCTGCGCCCAATATGTATACATATGTTCTTGATCAGCATGTTGAACTCTACAATATACTAAAAATTCAACAAAATCGAAGGTGAAGTAGTCGTAACGCATAATTACCCAATTTTTTAGCCACATCCTCCGCTAAACAATATTCCTTACATTACATCCCTCGTTATTGATTTCTCCTTTCTTAAAAAAGGGTTTTGTTTATTAACATTAAGGAATGTTATTTATATTGGGTTCATTTTCATCAATTGTTGACACAAATTTCAAATAAATGTCAAACCGCCTCTGTCTCCACATACCTATACATAATAAACGTGCTGGAATGTTCCAGGTGAAACAAGAATTTCGTTTATGAACAAAAATCGAAATTTTCCATTTTCTATAATGCATAATTAACACGCCCTCACTTACATAAATCTTTTTGTCGGGATTCTCTTATATACATGAAACTTACAATACTTCACCTAACCTACATTATGTCTGGAAACTTCAAACACGTAGTATGTTTTGACGAAACTGCTTATCCTTCTCATCCTTCTCATCCTGCCTCAGCAAATATTTTATTCAAACACGTTTTAATTATCCACGTGCAAGAAAAGTAGCTCATTCGCATTATAGTCCAGTCGGCAAGTGTTAAAAAAGCGGGGGCCTTACTAAAATTGCGAATTTAATTAAACTTGGAGATGTTGTCTGTGGGTGTCCAGTAGTATCACATCCAATTTATAAAAAAAAATCCTGTGCTAACTTGGTGGCAGCAAAATTAGAACTGCAAAATTTTAGCACTTTTTCCAGTTTCTGATATGCAGCCTTTTTACTCTGCATCGTACAACTAACGGCAGTATATTCACTTCGTAGATCGTTAAATCTCCTATTATTTACACGGGTCAAAACAGCCTTTTCACAAACTTTAATACATACAAGGATACAGCGCTTTAAAAAACTCCCAAAATTCTCAAAATGTTAAAAAAAAACTAAAAAAAAATTTTTTTTTAGCATCTTCCATTTTACATTATTTTTAATCGAGTTATGGTATCTACCTGTATTTGACAACGTTCAAAAAATCGAAAAATCAAATCAAAAAGCCACGCATCAAATTCATAGTGCCTTCTTATGCCATTTATTACACCTCCCTTCAGAAAATTTCTAACATTTCTTAGTGTCGTTGTCCTTAAAGGCATTCTGCGGCTCGTTCGTTCCAACTTAAAGTGACAGTGATATTGCCATTAAAAATCAGGCAGCATTATGGGCTCATTCGTCCCAACGTGGAGTAATTTTGTAATTAAATAACAGACGTGTTCGTGTGTGACGGTTACCACTTTGGAATGCCGGGGTTAGATTTTCTCGTTTGAAGAGACTACCTACCTTCGCCGAGAGACTTGGGGATAAACGGCAGTGAGATATAAGGCGTGTTTTTTTTGTACTGCGGTGCAGGTTTATTGGGGGCTATCCGGGTTAACTTACACTCATTACACAAACAACAAGGGTATGTTGTTTGTGTAATATGTGTAAGTTAACCCGGATAACCCCCAATTAACCTGCACTGCAGTACAAAAAAACACGCCTATTGCTATTCTGTCGCTCTACTGCCACCTTGGGGTAAACCAAGTCTCGCACCATTTCGGTATGCTTCCTCCTTATCAAACCGTCGATTATATTAGCTTGATATCCGTTGCTAGCTGCTTGATAGGGAGTTGGTGAAAAAATTATCTTGCGTAAATTGTAGGAAATTTAACGCTCTGTACGTTGATTCTAGTTCTTAAGAACTAGAATCTAAAATTTTAGTCGTAGAGTGCAAAGTAAAAAAGTTACATAGCAAACATTTAAATGAAACCGGAATATAGAGGGCTACGCCCGCAATCCGAGGGTTTTGTAGCAAGCGCTTATTTTGGTATATAAATATCGGCTCGTTGCTCTTCTTGATACCAATCAGATGGACAAAAAAAAAACATAATTAAACTGTCTTACCCACTTACATTTTACATGCCAATTCATATTACGTGATTGTAACGAAACTTAGAACATATTATTGCCTAAGGTGTTGGTTATCGTTGGCCATCAGTACTTTTGACCTCGAACGTGTTTAAGGCATGCAGAGGTGTGCTAACTGTAACTACAGAAATAAACTATTACTTACCTATTCTGAGAAGATATACAGATTCCATTATTTTCCATTTTATATGCTATTCGGAACCCACCTTCCTGTAAGTGTTCATAATTCTAACAGTCTCGAGATGCCAGGGGGGGGGGGGGGGGGGGCAAATTACGAACTAATATTTTTTCCTCCCCCACTATTCCCCTTTCTACAAATTTCAAGAAAATGCGAAAAAATGGAATGTACTCAACATTATCAACATTACCTTTCTCACGACACCTCACTTGCCTATACCAGTCGATAAAAACAAATTTTGAGCTTAATTTCGCCTCTATGTGGACCCCTCCCCCCTTCCACTCGGTAAAGTTTGCCAATTACGACGTAGCGCCCCCAACTAATCTTCACCCTTTCAAAAATGATTAATTTAATAACTGCAATTCGCACTATGAAAAACAACATGAAAGTAGTACTCACACCTACATATGAGGCCGGTAGGTGTAATTTTTGTGTGGATAGTGTCAAAATGCCTAATTTTAAATGAGTGTACTATTATTAAATATTATGTGATTGTAATGAAACTTAAAGATATTATTGCCGATGATGTTGGTTATCATTGGCCATCAATATTTTTGACCTCGGCTGTGCTTAAGGCGTGTAGGGGTATGCTAACTGCAACTATAGAAATGTACTATTATTAACCTTTTTTGTTGAGATATCAAAATTCTACGATTTTCGGTTTTCTACACTAGTAAAATGCCGTCTTTCTGCAAATTTTCATATTTCTAAGTATAACGGTATCGAAATGCGAGGGGGGGGGGACAAACTCGGATCACATATTTTCCCCTCTATCTCTTTTCCCCTTTTTTCAAATTTGATGAAAATACCGGAAATGAAATGTACTCGGTGTTACCTTTCTCATGATACCCCACTTGCCTATACCAGATGAAAAAAAAAATTTGACCTTCATTTCCCCTCTATGGGGACATCCCCTTAAAGTAAGCCTATTACAACGAATCGCTTTCTCCGGTGAATTATAATAATTCTACATACTCCCACAAAATTTCATGTATGTAGCTTCAGCCGTTCGTGAGATATTTCATGGACAGACGGACAGACGGACAGACATTTGACCGATTTCATAAGGGTTTTGTTTTTAATACAAAACCCTAAAAAGTGCTAAAATGTTGCGTTATTTTGGCCGCCACCAAGTCAGCACAGGGAAATTTTGTTGGATAAATTAGATGTGACACTACTGGACACCTACAAACAACATCCCCAAGTTTCATTAAATTCTCAATTTTTGTAAAGGACTCCCCTTTTTAGTACCTGCCGACTGAACTATTAAGAGTACTTCAGAATTCCTTGGAGATGAAAAAGCGAGCTTCATTTCATAAGTGAGTTCATCATGTAACAGCAATGATGCTGATGATGACCGATGGAAGAAACATACACACGTGAATCAATGAAGGATGTTCGGTTTACAGTTATTCATTAATATTTACAAAAATGTATGTTTGCATGTAGCTCGAATATCAATGAGCAGGAGTAAAAATGAAAGTGTTTACGCTGCATGCAGATACATCAGTACATGGATATGTATACTCCTCAAAACAAAATAAATAACTGGCGCAACAGTCCAATTTGAACCACGGCCTCGAGATGAGTTAGCATCATCTCATTTTCTAGATCGTGACGGTTTTCTGTGCAGAGGTATGTGATCAGCAACACGCTCAACCGAGTTATTTACCCCATAATGGGTACTCATTTAACAGCTGAGTGGGCTCATAGTCCGACACGCAAAACAAAATAAGGGCCACTAATAATTTTCCGATTGTTTTTTGTGGTTCTCCATACTCTCATACGTCGATTGTCATTAAAAAAAAACTTCACTTTACACTCATCCGTGAAAAGCACCTCACGCCATTCCTCCATTCCCCATTCACTGTTATCGTTAACAAAACACTTGAAAAATAACGGCATTCATAAAAATTAGTTATCGAAGCAAAAATATTCGGGTGGCCCTTATTTTGTTTTGAGTAGTAGAATGAGATTTGTTTTCTCAAATGATTTCATCCAATATAAGGCGCGTTTTTTTTTAACAGCCATGATAAGGCAGGTTAACACCACACAATTACACTAACAATTTGACCTGAACTGCTCTGAATAGAAGGTTAGTGCAAGAATGCTGCTCCGTTAATATATCCACGTTTCGAAATGCAGGCGGCGCAGGTGTTGAAGTTTTCGGACAGTTTACAGATTGAGAAGCACTTAAAATTCATTTCGTTTTTTTGTAATTATATGGAGTAGTTAACATAAAAAAAAATGATTCTCCTGCCTACAGCAAATTTGTCCGATTGTATCTGTACTCAGGGGCATGCTGAAGGTTTTCGAGACCTCAGCAAAATTTCATTTAGAGGCCCCTCCCCTGCCTCTTGGGACCGAACAAATTTTGCGGGCCCTCATAGAATCATTCAATATACGTCAAACATTTCCAACTTCTATCCACTGTGCTGTATAATGACTGCTGATTATATTGTATTTTGCATAAAGCAACACATAGGTACGTTTACCTTCTATACCTTTAATACAATACAATACACAATTTATGCCTCTCCCCCATATTTTTGGTGGGGGTAATGAATTTTGATGTTAGTGTATTTTAATATAGAAGAAAATTCAAGAAACTCATTTTTCTAAATAAACTAATTCATGGGAAACATCATATATGAATAACGAAAAAGGTAAGCCTTAAGAATAAAATCGGTATGTAGTTTTTTCCCCAGCTGATGTCCGGGTAATGTGAAGCCGTTTAATAGGGTGTACCTATACTGACTGTGAATTGGTTTTCTGGGGCCATTTAAGTAAAAACCACCATGCATTTACACATCATCATCGTGGCGCGACAGCCCGACGTCGGGCCTTGGCCACCTGGATCGTTGTCCTCCAATTATCTCGGTCACGTGACCGCGTCCTCCAATCTTGGAAGCCCAGTAGCTGCTCGGCGTCCGCATATACTGAGCTCTCGGTCGTCCTCACAGTCTCGCTCCGTCGACTCGTTTTGCATTCATTACTCTCTTTGGCATGCCCTGCCGATTGAAGTCGTTGTATGTAGTTTGACGATCTTCGAAACTTCCAGCTAGCTCATCGTACAATTCATACTACTCATGATTGTACCGGATGCGCCATCCATCTCGATCGCAAACAGCCCCGAAAATTTGCCGCAGAACCTTTCGTTCGAATGTGTCTAGCATGTTTCCTCAAGCTTGGATTAGGGTCCATGTTTCGAAGCCATAGCATAGCACTGGTGGTATGATGGTTTTGTAAACGCGGAGCTTCGTGCTTCTGTGCACATGCTTCCATTTCATTATGGGGAGAACTGAGAAAAAAGTGTTATTAGCTTACTGTATCCGTCGCTTGATTTTGTCAGTTTCGTTGGCGCCCTTTGACAAGTTGCAACCCAGGTAACTAAAGTCGTTCATGAACTCGATGCTGAGGTCCCCCACATTGATGCTCAATTGTGCAGGTTTCCTTGTCGTCGATTGCATCATTATTTTAGTTTTACCCTCGTTGATACGTAGTCCAACTTCTTTTGCAGCGGTATCGAGCATATGCAGAAGTTCTTCTGCATCGGCCAATCTTCGGGACATGATGTTGATGTCGTTGGCGTACGCTGCTAATTGTGTCGACTTGATGAGTAGCGTCTTGCTGTTGTCCATATTCATGGCCCGAATAGCGTATTCCAGTGCTAGGTTGAAGAGCGTCGATGCCAGTCCGTCGCCCTGTTTCAGACCAGTGCGTGTTTCAAATAGATAAGTAAGTCTATTATGTAGCACAATAGACCCTATGGTCGCAGTGTTCGTGGGCCCTTAGGGCACACTGCCCACAACTTCATCTTAAGTCTATTATGAATCCTGACTTGTGAGACGGAGTTGGTCATCGTCATCTTTATCAGTCGCACTAATTTTGCCTGCTTGAAGTCGACAAAGATTTGGTATACGTCTACGTTGAACTCCCAGCACTTCTGGGGCCCTATCATGTAATCGTTTCGTATCGAAAGATAATTCCCTTTTTTTGAATTGGACAGATGAAGATGATCGTCTGGAATCACCTCGTCCTCCCATAGTTGGAGGAGTAATTGATGTATGGCATTAACTAGTCCCGTTCCACCGAATTTTAGCAGTTCAGCTGGATTCTCGTCAGCGCTCGGCGCTTTACTTCGTTTTAGTGACCGCAACGCAATATCAACTTCCTCTACTGTCTTGTTGGGTGGGCCTAGATCAAAAATATCGTCGAGAGCTTCTTATGTGGGGATGTTAGATGGTAGGCTCAGAAGCTTTTCCAAATAAGAGGCCCATCGTTTGTTAATGCCATCGGTGTCGCTGATGATGTTTCCATCCTTGTCCTTACAAAGACTAGTCCTGGACTGAT
This sequence comes from Chloromyia formosa, assembly GCA_964017055.1. Taxonomy (NCBI): domain Eukaryota; kingdom Metazoa; phylum Arthropoda; class Insecta; order Diptera; family Stratiomyidae; genus Chloromyia; species Chloromyia formosa. The sequence continues at coordinate 90,493,307 of OZ024817.1, forward strand.
AGCCATTCTTAATTACAATATATTTACTATTTTGTACGCTTGTCTGGTGTTCATATTAGCTAAGTTTTCGTTAATTTTCAACAACTGCTCGTCAAAGTATTTACGTTTCTTACATCTAATTATTCTATTCGATATTCGCCGTAGCTCGTCATATTTTTCTCTCTTGGCTCTGGTTACTCGTTGAGTCCATTGTCTATGGGCCTCGTTTCTCGCGTCAATTGAATTTTTGCATTGTTCGTCGAACTAATCATTTCGTGGTCGCCGGGCTTTATATCCCACGACCTTCCCTCCAACCTCTTTGATGGTGCCCTTAAGTTCCTCTCAGAACCCATGGACACCTGTATTGCTGATGTTGTGTAGCATAGGTAATAGCCTCTCCTCAAGGGCGGCAGTATATGAGACCGCCGTAGCATAGCTCAGAAGTTTATCAACCGCAAAGATTTTGGGAGGGCTGATTCTCGATTGGTGCACCGAGGAACTACATCTGTAGGTCGTCTTCACCAAGTGATGATCAGAGTCGCAGTTTGCTCCTCGATAGAAGCGGACATCTATTACACTAGGCGCCCATCTCTTGCAAATGAGAACGTGATTAAATTGGTTGACGGTATGTGCGTCTGGAGATTTCCAGGTCTGCTTGTGAATGCGTCGATGCGGGAAACACGTAGAGCTTACGACTAGATTCCTGCTTCAGGCGAAGTCGATAAGCCACTGGCCGTTGTCATTACATTCTTCATGGAGACTGTGGCCTCCAGTGGTCCCCCGGTGCCAATTTTCATTTCCGAGTTTCGCGCTAAAGTCTCCCAGCAGCAGTTGGATGTCGTTTGTTGGAAGTGAGTCGAAGAGAGTTTCAAGGCGGGCGTAGAACTCGTCCTTTACTGCGTCTTCTTTAACTTCAGTGGAGGCGAGCACATTGATTAGCTAGAGGTTAAAGAATCGAGTCTTAATGCGAATCGGACACAGCCGTTTATTTATGGGTTTGAGGTCAGTAATGAACGGCTTGAGGTGATTTTTCACTATAAGTGCTACTCCAAATTCCTTGCGGCCCGATGGTTTCCCACTTGTAAAAATTGTGTGCGATTTCTTGTCAATGATCTCGCTGCCAAGCCAATTTGTATCCTGATGGACTGCAGTAATGCTTCAGTTTGTACTTTTCGACCTGTTGAAGGAGGACCTTCTCGGCCCGCGGTTTGTTCAGGAAGCGTACATTCCAGGATCCGAAAAAATAATCCGCTAGTCGTTTGCGTGGCCGTCGTTGTTGATCCGTCCAATACGAGGCTTTTGTGTCAGGTTTTTTGATGTGGAGTGGTTTTTACAAGGACGATAGTCGTCAGCACATCGCTTAACCCCATTCAGGGGATGGCCTCGGAAGATAGCTGCTTCAGATGGTTTGATAAATGTGCTGGAGTTCACACAACTATGTTGCAGGTCTAACTACGCAAGTCAATTCCATCCTACTAACTTTTTTTGTTAGTGTTCGTCCCTTTATGGATTGCAAAAACTCACATAAAATTAACCCGAAGAAAATATTAGAAAACAACAAATTTGTTAAAGTTCGTAATTTTTTATTTTTATTTTTTTCTAAGTTAAAATTATAATATTATATGCATTTCGAGGCAATTAACACCTCATCCTCAGCAAACGCGTTTCGTGTGAGATAAATACACATAATGTTAAATCCATCCTACTACGCCTGAGACGCTTAAGTGTTGCCAATCAGGCTACAGCTATCTGGCTTTTTCCAAACTGTCTATTATACTAAAATATAAAAGTTCTTTTACAAATATCTTTTATGAAAGCTATTTTCAAAGAACTTTTATAGTGTAATAGCCGCCTAAGAAATGATTTGCGACATGGACGTTGCTTGTTTCAACTACTTTTCTAATATGCTTGCACACCTTCCCCCTTTAGCGGCTAATATCATTCATAAAAGTTCTTTTGAAATATCGTTCGTCAAATATATTTGTAAAAGAACTTTTATAGTGTAATAGCCGCCTTATCGCTAAGACTTGGCCGTCAGCGGTTTGAAATACTGCCGTTACCAGGGGGCGCCCACGAAGAGGAATATGGAAAAGGTCTTTTGCCCCCCCTCCCCTTCCGGAACACATCTATTCTGCGCAATCTGTATCTCCCTTGGAGACTGACTGACGCTGACTTGCTGGGGAAGTCACGTGGTGACTGCCAGAGACATGACTATTTTCACGGCCAGTCAAGCTACAATACGTTCGCTTGAATCGGTTCTTACTACATCCAAAACAACTGCGGATTGTCGCTCAGCCCTCGCGGTAATGGGCGCCAAAATATCCTTGCCTGTGCCTTACGTTAGCCTTTGACCGGCCCTGCCCATGGGGACGGAGGCTAAGGCAGCATAGGGACCGTGAAGATCGGGCCATGTCATCTGGCAAAGAAAAAGGCCCCTCGCCGAGCTAAGCAGCGGCCTATGCTTGCTGTTTTCGTAGCACCGACAGATCAGTACTCATCAGGTGCTGCCTTCGAATTTATTACAGTTCGATTTAATCAGGCCAAAACCAAAATATTGTTTTGTTTCCGGCACTAGCATTGGAACTCCAACTACATACTTCCAAGAATTTCAGCGCAAAAGAGAGTAAAATGGCTTGAGTAACTTTTTCTTCCAGCATTATTCTTAAAAATATCGCATCAATTTCAATACAACTTTGCGTTTTTTTCAGTCCAGTTTAGAGAACAGAAAGTGCAGAGACAATCTACAGCTCTATCCAGAACAATGTTGTTAGTGTAACGCGTACAATTGTTGTTCTTCTGCTCTGATCTGGACTGTTGAAAAAACCACAGCACATAAAAGTAAAAATTATTTTATTCTGGATGTCGGTAGGCTATTTGCATTCATCAATTTATTGGCCATCTAATCATACGACGTAGTGTGCAGAATTCCAAATTAGACAGCATCCAATATTTCATGATGTGATTTTTGAAGAAGTGGCCAGTGGAAGCAAAATGGGCAGTCAACTGGTAAGGTTTGGCAATTGCCACCATTATCAAGTTGAAATGCAACGTTCCCTCCTTGTGTCAACTGACAAAGCGATGAGGGTGCATCAACCCCCATTTCTAACCATGCATCTATCCATTCCGTCACTGACTGGTCAAAATCGGAACCAGAATGGAAACAGTGCATCCAGTTCACAACCCCGAGAAGCAAGATTTGACTATGTACTTGGCTCGGTGTGGAATGCAAGAATTTCGGGCAAGACATCGCTAATGATAAAATTTAACTTTTTTCAAAACTCATGACGTTGGTGTTGAAATGATTACATAGTGGCGGATACATCCGTGGGCCATCATCGTAATCATAATCATCGTTATCGGTCGTACAAATTGGGCGCTTGGCGACAACCCTCTGCAACGTCGCCCGCCCGCCGAGCCAACATTTCGCCGAGACATGTATTGAACACGGCAACTGTTTTCAATACACTCGTCGCACTGACATTCCCGTGCTGCGCGCCGTCCCTCGCGGGGCAAGCGGCCGTCATTTCTCGATGACTGGTTTTGTACCGTCGTCGTTGTCGTTCACTCGAAACGCTTTGACATGTTGGCTGGCTCGCCAAGATGAAGACGCTTGGTGTGCTGACGCGACTCCGCTGGCAATTTGTGCTGTTCCCATGTATGCGTTCGAAAACGTTGACCTGCTCTGAGATCGCGATTGTACCGTTTGTCGTTGTTTCTTTTGCTGTGTTGAGTTTCGAGTATTGAAAACGATGCTGTTTCCACACACTCGATGCGGACTGGAGCGAGCTATCGCTCGTAGCCACACGACCGTATTCAAACTCAACACAGAAAACTCGTTCAGAAACGCGAGCGACGAGCTTCGTGTTCTGTGTGTTGAGTCGAGGGGCGAATGACTGGCATCGTCAGCGAATTGAAATTTCTGTCTCGGAACTCGACACACCGACGGACATTTCATTTTCGATTCGGTGGCCGTGGCGTATTGAGAACGGAGCTCGGTTTTGATTTTGCTGATTACGACGGCAATTTTGACATCCGGGCGTGTTTGATAATTTGGTAAAAGTCAACGCTTTCGTTCGAAGCGTTTTCAATACATTTGCGTACTTTGCTCAATTGGCATTTGGCGAATTCCACTACTGCCGAGGGCAGACTTCGATTTCATTGCGGATTGAGTTCGATTCTGAGAATCGGGCACCTGTCATCATTCATTTTGGATCTACCGGGGACAACGATGGAGCGCAACTTGTGGCGAGATGTCGAGATCAAGGCGCTCCTCGACATCATCGAGAAGGAGCGAATCCTGCACATGATCAACGAGAAGAAGTTTCGCAACGAGCAAATCTTCCGCTTCGTGGAGTCGGGTAAGTCAAGTCGCCGTGCCGCCCCGTCACGGCAGTTATTCATTCGCATGTTAACTGACTTTTTGTTTACCTTCTTTCGCCCCTCCCGCTACGCTCTGGTATGTCAATGGAAACGCTTGACATTTAAATTGAATTGACCGGCATCGTTGCCCCGTCTCGCCCCGCTATGTTGTCGCCTGGAATCGGTTGATGCGGATGGTTGTGTTGCTCCGTTCTTTGCTTCGACCGTTCGCAGAGATGCATGGTCGCGGCTTCACGAAGAAGAATTACCAGCAAATTTGGACCAAATGGAAATTTCTCAAGTCGTCGTATGTGACAACGACGCGTCACAATTCGATGCCGGGCAACACGATGCGAACATGCGATTACTACTTTCTGCTCGATCGGATTTTGGGCAATAATTCAACCACACCGGCTGCTGACCCCGCGGAAACGTCGGTCATTGATGACGACACGATTGTTGTTGAAGTGAAACAGGAAGTGGAGGACGGTGAGTAGATGATTCTGAGGTAGATAGCGAAATTGAGGGAAATTTCATGGAAAGTGTATCTAGAAGTGCGAATTATGTAGCGAGTGAGCGCGGGCGGTTTGAGTGAAGAAGAGTTGAAGGCAATTGTTGCGTGCTCGATGCTGATCACCGGTGTTGATAGGACGGTATTGTACGTGAACGGAGTCGATTGGGTAGATTGATTCGCAGCATGTGTGTGGGTGGTATTGTTTTTGTTTGGCAGTTGAACAGGTAACATTCGTTGTGCGTAGCCGACAGGTGCATCGTATATAAAGGAGAAGTGGTTGAAATGATCACTTAACCCTAGATTACCGCACACTAAAAACGATACTTTTTCGGCATGGGGTGCATTGCACCCCATCAACAAAATACGCACGATATTGTGACAAGAAAAGTATATTTTCCCGTTATTTTGCTTGCAGTGAACTGCTTTCAGTGAAAAGTAATACAAAGTGGAGCAATTGAAAAAAAAATCAAAAAACCTGAAAAGAGCTAAAAAAAAAATCGTATATTGCCAAATAAAATTTATGTGGTTTTACGTTTACTTTTGATTAGATGGGTGAATTCAATAGAACCTTGAGACGCTTTAATCGTAGCAGTGATGGACAAAGCGGCGACAGAGAACAATTAGTGTTGCAATTGTTAGGATTAGTTGACGAAGATGGAGACCCCTTTCATGTCGGTGGCGATGATGAAGACGTTAACCTGAATCATGCATTAGAGCAAATGAACAACCCAAAAGGGAAAACTGCAAAAAGCATATTTTCGAGTTTATGATTCAATCTTTGAGTTCTCTGATAAAATGGCATTGGTGTCGTATGTTCCGAAAAGGAATAAACAGGTTGTTTTATTGTCAACACACCACACGAGAAAAGGGAAACCCGAAATCATATGAGACTATAACAAAAATAAAGGAGGATTTGATTTTTTTGATCAAATGATATCAATTTATTCCTGTGCTCGCCAAAATCGACGTTGGCGATGATGATGAAAATCGTATTTTATAACTTATTGAACATGGTTGCCCTGGCATTTGTCATCATTTAGAAAAATTTCGAAAGATCAATTGAAAATAGAAACTCTTGGTATTGAAATGACAAGTTTAAACAGCTTGCAAAGGAATTGATTGAGCCGGAACTAGAAAATCGTTTAGATCCTTCGAATCACCAAGTAATCAGCTGGCCAGATACCACATGTGTCCAAGAAGTGAAGAGAGAAAAGCCAGCAGCGCATGTGATTTAAAAATGGCTTTCCCTAGTCACATGCCAGGCAGAACCACCTTCACCACAAAATTTATTCATAAAATTTTCTAAGCTTTTACGATAGATCCTGATTAATTTTTATTAAAAATCTTCCCAATTACTTTATATGATATATATCCACTTACCATACATATATGATTTCATTGAAAAATATATTAATCTTTCTGGGGTGCAAATGCACACCAAGATGAAAAAGTGACAAAAAATTCTGAAAATTTCAGAAATCCCACGGCCAAGAAAACACCAAAAAACAATAGAAAATAGTTGAACTTAAAGGTACTAAAGACCCCAGATAGACAAAAATATTTTAGATACTGAAATTTAACAGATGATCAAAGTAGGCCTGGGGTGCAAATGCACCCCATGCGGTAATCTAGGGTTAAGAAACCTTGTACAAGGAATTTAGGCCACTAGCAAAATTTTGTTAAGCCTTAACTATTTTAAATTACTAGAAAATGCCTTGTATCATTCTAACATAGTCCTTGAAAATACAGTGTACGCTCCCTGTAAAGCTTCGTCTAGATAATAGTTCCTTAACTGGGCCGATTTAGATGAAAATTTCACAGTTCGTTCAAATTAGCTGTTTGCGGGTTTTGATGGTGGTTTGCGAAAAATACAGAAGGATAATATACCAAATGTGCCAATTGCACAAGTAAAGGCAAGACTGATTGCAGACATGGCGTGGATAGTAAAGACTGCGCTGAATACGCATTTGCGTTGAATGTTGCAGCTAGCACGATCAATTATTACTCATCAACACCACAATGAGTCCACGATCCTTCAAAATCTACCATCCTAATGCTCGAAGCATCAGAAACAAATTGCCTGAGATCGAAGTCATGGCAAGTGAATCTGAACAAGCCGATGTAATCGTTATCAACGAAACTTGGCTGTTGCAAAACGAAACTGAGTTCTTCAACCTAAATGGTTGTACTGCTTCCTTCAATTGTCGATCAACCACAGGTGGCGGTAACGTAATATACGTCAGCGCCATCTAGATATACAGGCCTGCGCTCAGTTGATTTTGACGGCTAAATTACGCAATTATTTCCTGTGATGACGCCATCGTATCCACAATCCAGTGGTCGGCGACTGATGGCGGCGATTCCCCGGAATTTGTGCGTTTCGTGTTTAGTATTCGTTTTCCGCGTTCAGTGTTTATTTGTTAGTCAAATTTCATCTAGTGATCCGGGAAAACAAACGCGTGCGCGATGAAAGTGTGTCGTGCGGCCAAAAGATGTATCTTGTCAAGTGTGAACTGTTCCACGATACTCTGCGACTGATGCCCGGGGCTGCGGCTTCGACCGAATTGCTGCAAGTGTCCAGAAAGTGTGTTTTTAGAGGACTAAAATGCCGTCTGGCGCAATTCCAATTGTAAGCATATGTCGTGCCGGGAACATCGTCGTGTGCAGTCACTGCCTTGGCAAAGGAATTAATGACGTACACGTTTAGCTGAGCGCAGGCCTGTATATCTAGATGGCGTTGATACAGTTCAAGGTAATATTCAACACACCGCATTGGCTGCGTTTTGGGAAACTTATAGGATCAAACAATTTGACAGTGAGTAACAGAGATGTGAAGTATTGGGTGGTATGCATAAAGTGAGTTGAGTGGAGTAAAGCTGAGTTGACAGAATTCCACTCAATTTTCACTATGGAGCGGAGAGTAGTTTTATGCATACAACTTTTTCACTCGATTCACCGAACATAGCAGACTCAGGAATGTCCTCAATAGACTTCACTCTTGAGTATATCCTCATTATTATGCATACCACCCATTGGGGGGCAAAAATTCCTCTTCCATAGTCCTCCGCGTGGGCGCCCCCTGGAACGGCAGTGGTCACTGACCATTGCCAACCAACGTCAAGCCGCCAGTGATGGCGGTGCGATGATTTGGTTGAGGTACCCCTGTGGTGTGGGGTGTGAAAAAAAAAAATACCACGGCCTTTCCCTTTGAGGGCCTGTCGTTAAAATCGACAATCAAAGGACAGGATGTGTATGCCAGCAACTTGCACTATCCGAAATCTTTATATGCTAACGAAACGTCAACTATGCCTCGGATAAGGACTGACTCAACGGTTACGACTTTTAGCTATCGTACAATGACAAAGATTGGATTCTGGAATGTGCGTACTCTCCTGGACAATGGATCAGAAGGTCCCCAGAACGCACGATTTCTTCAATTAGAGAGTGAATTTCTGAGGTAAAAATTAAATATCTTAGGAGTTAGTGAGATAAGATGGTGGAACAGCGGAGAATTCATCTCTCCAACGGGCAGCACTGTAATGTTGTACTCCGGTAAAGCTACCGGTAGTCGCCGTGAGTCAGGTGTGGGGCTCCTTTTAACCAGAGCCGCGCGAAACTGTCTCTTATCCTGGAAACCGGTCTCTGACAGGGTCTTGACCGCCAGGTTCCGGACCAAAATGAGGAACATCTCAATAATACAATGTTATGCCCCTACTGAACCCGACAATGTCTTGGCAAAAGACTTCTTCTACGAAGAACTAAACGCCGTTCAGAGCAGAACACCTAAAGGTGACATTGTAATGGTTATGGGTGATTTGAATGCGAAAGTTGGCGCTGATAACTATGGGCTCAGACATGTGATGGGGAGACACGGTCTTGGTGATCGTAATGACAACGGTGAAAGATTTGTAGAGTTCTGCAACTTTCACAGTCTCTTCATCGGTGGTACTATGTTTGAGCATAAGGACCACCACAAAATCAGTTGGTCCTCTGTTGATCGGCGCAGAACACAAAATCAGATCGACCATTTTGCCATTAGTAAAAGATTCAAGAGTTGCCTCCTGGACGTGCGAAACAAGAAGGGTGCCGATATTGGGATGGGAAGAGACCATTATCTTATGATCGCTAATGTTCGATTGCGTATTGCAGCCGTGCGCCGCCCCAGAAACGAAACATCCAGGCCCCGCAAATTCAACACCGCTCGACTAAAAAATCCAGCTGTCTTACAACAATATAATGACCATCTTGCGCAAAAAGCGGCTGAGATAACTAGTCACCCAGATAGTGACATAAACGAAAACTGGGATGCCATAAAAAATGCGTACATTGATAGCGCAAATACCATCCTTGGCCCAAACCCGGATTGCCGGAATAAGCCCTGGATGTCCGACGCTTCATGGCAGCGGATTGTTGAAAGAAAGGAGCTGAAAGTTCGTTTGGCTGCAGCATCAGACGACAATCGAAGCAGCATCGAACTCCTTTACCGTCAGAAAGCTCGAGAAGTTCAGCGTAGTGTGCGACGCGATAAAAGAGTTTATGCCAATTCTCTTTTAGCGTCAGCAGAAGAAGCCGCTAGAAGTAACAACTTAAACGCCGTATACGGTGTCATCAAGGAGTTTACAGGTTGTCGTAACTCCTGCCAACATCCGGTGAAAGATAGTGATGGAAAGCTACTTATCTTGGAAGAAGATCAAATGAGGCGGTGGAAAGAACACTTCGCCGCGGTCTTGAACCGTGTAACCTCTGGTGAAGTTCCCCCTCATATAGATAATTTAGCTAACCATCAAAATGTGCGTATACGGTCCACTGCCCCGACTAAAGAGGAAATAGTCACTGCCATTATTGCACTAAAACGAGGAAAGGCCGCCGGACTTGACGGCATCCCTGCCGAACTTTATCAAGCAGCGCCAAGCGTAACTGCCGATTTGCTGCATCCACTTGTTGATAAAGCGTGGAATACAGAGACCTTTCCCACTGAGTGGAAGGAAGGTTTGATCATCAAACTTCCAAAGAAGGGTAGCCTCACAGACTGTAATAATTGGAGAGGCATTTGTGTGCTTCCTGCCGTTGCCAAGATAATAGCCAAAATCGTCCTGGAAAGACTAAAGGCCCACTTAGAAAGCACAATTGATGAAGAGCAGGCTGGCTTTCGATCCGGATTCTCCTGTGTCGATCACATTAACACCTTGCGAATCATCATCGAGCAATGCGCTGAATACGATTCTCCGCTTCACTTGCTTTTCATCGATTTCGAAAAGGCTTTCGATAGTGTGAACCGGGATTCTATCTGGGCGGCCTTGCGCAGGAGAGGCATCCCTGAGAAGCTTGTGGCTATTATTAAGGCAACCTATGACGGCGCGAAATGTCGCGTTCTGCATAAAGGTAAGGTGTCGGGGGACTTTGAGATTCGCAGTGGAGTTCGGCAGGGGTGCATCCTCTCACCGATCCTATTCCTCATAGTGATCGGCGATGTGTTGCATGCAGCCCTATCCGGACTCGACAGAGGAATTCAATGGACTTTGACATCTTATCTACAACATCTTGACTACGCTGACGACATATGCCTACTCTCCCACAAAATCATGGATCTGTCCGCAATGGCGTTAGATCTCGAGAGGGAGGCAAGCAAGGTTGGGCTAAAGATTAATACCAACAAGACCAAGGTTCTTAGCCCGCCGTTGCGAAAAAGAAATCGGACACCTATTGCCATCAATATTAATGGGCAGCCTGTGGAGAAGGTGGACAACTTCGTCTACCTGGGTAGCATTGTTGCCGAAAATGGTGGTACGGAGCAGGACATCGCTCGTCGTATCAACCAGGCTAAACGCGCATACGGCATGCTGTCCAAAATCTGGCAGGGCAGTTATCTCAGCATCAAGACCAAGCTGGACCTGTTTCGCTCCCTGGTACTATCAGTGCTTTTGTATGGGAGCAGTACATGGAAAGTTTCCGTAGGAGTTACCAGAAAGCTGCAAGTTTTCGTCAACTCATGTCTTCGTCGAATTTTAAGAATTTTCTGGCCCGAAACAATATCAAATGAAGAGCTAAGTCGGCGTACGGGTCAGATGCCAATCGACGAATTGATACGCAGGCGAAAATGGCAGTGGATAGGTCACACATTGCGGAAGAGTGATAACTGCATTGCTTTGCATGCCATGAAATGGAACCCCATTTCCAACCAAGGCCGACCAAGAGGGGGTCCTCGAATCACATGGCGTCGATCTGTGGCAAAGGAGTGTCAGGTACTGGGTAAGTCTTTTGGGGAGTTGCGCCCCATTGCCCAGAACAGAGTACGATGGCGCGCAGGAGTAGTTGACGCGCTATGCCCCGCTAGGGGTTAAGGCAAAGTAGTATATCCGTAAGTTGAAAAGAGAGTGTCCGCTTATCTGACAGAATCTTTAGAGGAGAAATTTACCGGAAAAATTTGTTGGTTCGTTTCCCCAGCCCATGATTTATAAACAAATACATCTACCGGACTCTCTGTCACTTTCGCTCTAGTGCAATTACTAAGAAACAGGCTTAACGAAAATTGGTTGGTTATCATTCTGCTCTCAGAATTCGTCTGTAGATGCTTTGGCATGAGTCGTGTGCGTCGAATGTGTGAATGGCTGCGTTCCTGCGAGCGGATCAGGGTTTGACATTTCTCAAATTCACCTCCATTTGCTTTCCCCTCCGGTAAATTTAGTACAGACAACTGTCACTTTTGGATCTGACAATTCCTCCTCTGGATCTGAATATTTTTCCGGTCAATTTCTAAAATCAGAAATTTTGACAGTTCTCAGATGTCACCGGCGCCTCGGTCACCAAAGCAACATAGCCAGTAATCCGTTAGCCAGCGTGCAGGACGTGTTGCGAAGTGTTTAGTGGTAGTTTGCTGCGCCTTTAGCCTACAAACCTGCTCCTTGAATAGGAAGTCGTCGTATCGGGGAACTATTTGTTCGAAATAATTTGCATTTTTGGGTCGGTTTTCGCGCTCAATCCCGTCCAACAAACTCCAATCGTTTGTCATGTTGTTATCCATGACAACGCGCACTATATTTAGTATGCTTTGCACACTATTTACAATTTGGATATCACCGAAATCATCCAATAATACCGCAATAATTAAATTTTCCATTTTGAAACCAAAAACTTGACAGATCTTTTTTGACAAGACGGCCGTGTATGCCCTCTGTGGGAATATTTCTCAGATCCAAAAATTGACAGTTGTCTGTACTAAATTTACTGGAGGGGGAAGCACATAGAGGAGATAACAGAAAAGTCAGATCCATATCAGAAGGCTTCCAGGACCGCGCCCAATGTAGCAGTTCAATGCGTCTCTCTTTCACTTACGGATACACAATGCCTTGCCATCTCTGTTGCTCACTGTCATTTCCTTAACCGGTCAGGCTTCCAGGACCGCGACCATTATAACAATAACTCTTGAGCTATCTACCAATTGGATTCCCATTAGAATTGGAACATACTATAGGGCACCTCCAGATAACGTTTACAAACTGAGTTGAGTTCAGACCGTCATGAGGAACAGACGTGCGCGTGATCTGTCCTCAAATTTTACGTGCAGCCTAGCTGTAGCCACATGTGCGCGCCACATTTAAGTCTCGCCTTTCAATATCGTGTGTGCGTGTATGCATGTGTTGTGTGCAGTGGCGAAGGACTCCTTTGGTTTCAACATAGCACGGTCTCGGTGAGTCTGTTCCTTTTACACAATTAACAACCTGTCCATTTTCTGAACTTAATGCAAATGCAATAAATTCAGAATAATCACTGTAATAATTGCGACTATAGGTAGCCGTCGATCCAATCATAACTAACAAGTAGGCATTAGGCCTGCCATAGACGGTGCGATCCATCGTCAGATCGATCTGACGATGGATCGCCACAAAATATATGACGATCGAAATTATATGGAACTGTCAAAAAAATCGTCAACGATAGTCACATACACTGTGCGATCGATCTGACGATCACAATATCATCAGATTCATCTGACGACGGATTGCATCGTATGTGTGGGCTATAACACTACTGTTAGCTGCGATCGGATCATTGCTGCTTGGTCTAACTATTAAATGACAAAATCCACCATCATTCTCGTAACGTTATACGTTTCGTTACTCCTACACGGAAACATGCAAGAAATCATTTTTGATTTCTGCAATATTCGTGGAATAAGGGCGAATCATACTGCGGTGCATGCTCATCTGATGTTGCATAATCCAGCGGTTATGGCTTTAAGCGAAACAAAAGTTTCTAACGATTCCGACATAAGCCAATATTACGTCCCTGGATATCGCTTTTTGCCTGTCTTCTCACCCCAAATGGGAATTGCAATCTACATTAAAAATAATGTCGCCTATTCAACCACCAGCCCCCGGTTCACTTTATCTAATCCAGAATTCACCTACACCTGGATTAAATTCAATTTAAAAAAAAAGTACATTATATTCTTGTGTTTTCTATATCGGAGCCCTGGGACTTCTGATTCCAAATGGTTCGAGAATCCGCTAGTGCTCGTCCAGTTGGTACTTGTTATCGATGGTTCGAGACTATGTTAGAGCTTAGTACACTCTGTGTCATAAGAGAGACGTACTCCGTACATACAACAATACTGACATGGCCAAGAACCCAGAATATGGTGAATTATATGAGCTGAGTCTCTCTTAAGCTTCGTAGCAGATAAATACTGATTTTGACATGAACAAAGGGCTTATTGAGAGCCTTGACAGCAGCTTGACTGTATGTGAAGGTTGTAACACATTTCTACCACGATAACCCGCTTAAATACATGCATTAGCACAGATCCCAGTTGCATGAACTTCGGCTTGACAGACCGTTGAGTGCTTCCCCATGGGAATAGATAATCTGTTTGAGGGGCCCGGAATGCCTGCTCCTGCACCCTTATCAGTTTGGGATCCCTCGGTAAACCACTGGACAGTATTCGGAGGGAGTGACGAATGCCATATTCCACTCCTCTCTGTTCCACATTTCGATAGAGAAAAGGCGGTTGAGGCGTAACTCCATTGTTAAATGGTCGGATGGCAAACTCAGCTCATTAGCCGTGTTCTTTTCGCCGGATCAAGATCAATTCCCATACAAAACGACTGACCGTCGATGATCCAGTTCTTGTATTGGACCACATCTGGATCAGAGTGGAAAGTGAATTAGTTGAATTCAATTAACTATATCAATTTCTCATCTGAAGTTTACATGTCAAATATTGGCTCTCTATATTAATTTGTTCAAGAGTTATGGACAAAAATCATGAAAAGTAGGGTGCACCAAAGTGCGCTTACTCGGCCTTTTGATTGCGTTATCGTTAATTTTCTAAAAATCATTACGATTCCCCCAAAAATACGTAAAACTAAATAAAAATTATTATCATTTTAGAACCGGAAATCGAGCCTGACAACGATAGTCTTTTTCCCGAACCCGAAGTTATGTCAACGCCTGCCGTCACGACCAGCACTGCAACGCCCGAGATTCTAACAAACGGTCATATGAAACGAAAGTTCACTCCCATTATTCTCAGCAAACCCGCCGCCGCCAACACAAGCCAAAACAATAGTCAGAATAGCACACCGAATGGCATCAATAAAACGAGCAACGCTCCTCAATCGCCCAAAGATGAATATTCCGATCAGCTTTCATTTGACGATCTGAATGGCTATTTGGACGACGAGCCACCATCTAAAAAGAAACCGCTCCAAGGAAGCTATTTCCGAGCAATGAAAGAACTCGCCACCAATCTACGTCAAATGCAACGCGAACTTCTCGATGAATTCTTCAAGAAACAGGAGGAATTAATGCGCGAAGAACACGAATTTCAGAAGCAACAGGACGAAATTCTATTGCGTAGCTTTGAGGAACAAACCAAATCACTGTTGGACGGTGCGCGCAATTTAATTACAAGCGGAGTGACAGAAATGCCTGATATTGTGTATATTAATGAGGACTAACAGTATCTGTTTCGATTTTAGTTTGTTAAGTAGAGGAATAGTTTCTATTACTATTTTGTTTGTATAAGGGATTCGTGGGTAAGAGTGAAGTGATTATTGTCTCATAGGCATAAGGCTAGACATTTAAGTGAACAGAAAATCGAAGACTTCCTATTAAAATTTACGTTTCGTTCATAATATTTTGTTTTTTTTTTATTGGACCGAGTTAAAACAAATTTTGAATTGCTTTCTAAAAAAAAAAATTGTTAACACAACTGTTTCCATTAAAAGTTGTCTGATATGTATATTTTCGATTCGGAATACTTTGTTGATGAAGTGATTCTCGATCAGACATATCGCATTAAAATAAATGTAGGAAGCTAATAGCATTAATAAGAATTCTAAAATAATTAAAAATCATAATATAAGCACAATTTAACAAGTAACAATGGTTTGAATTTTCATTCATAAATAGTGAACCGGGTGAATCCTTCTCCGTGTAATTACGAGTGGTGGCGTGCCAATCAACTGAACGTGATTTATATAACGTTTACACTATCCCCAGATTACTTCATCTGCGCCAGCTGAGATAATCTGCGACTGTCAAATACATACAATTTTGAACTCACCACACCCAGATTACGCTGCAGATGAAGTAATCTGGGGATAGCGTAAACGTAATATTAACAAAAGTGAGGCTGTTCTTCGTTACTTAACTAACTCCATGTCGGTGGTGCAGATAACAAGGTATCACTGGATGAAAAATAGAACCCCGTCTAAAGGGACGGGTCTTGCAAATAGCTTATGTAATAGCCCCCATATACGATGTAATCCGTCGTCAGATCGATCTGACGATATTTTGATCGTCAAATCGATCGCACAGTGTATGTGACTATCGTTGAGGATTTCACTGATCTGACGATCAAATTTTATCTGCGGATTTTTGGTGCGATTTTACTGCAATCCATCGGTCTGACGATCGATTGGACGGTGTATGTGACTATCGCAAGTAAATGTCAACTTATTCAATTGTGAAATTTGACCGATTCTGGTGATTTTAATGGATCTGTAACGCAAATATAAAATATGTAGTATACGAAAATGCCTCACAAATCCAAATAGTTAACAAAAATTAATTTTGGTTATATTGGGAGTAAATCATAACCTATATTTTTTGAATTGTCATTCGTTGTCGCATCACATGAAAATCGTACAGTGTATGTGCAGCGGAGATCGTCAGATATTCTATGGCTATCCATCGTCAGATCGATCTGACGACAGATCGCATCGTTTATGGCGGGTCTAATGGTAACCTTTTTTTAATGTTTCGCGCGCACCAATCACTCGACGCCAACTCATGACATCCCCCATGATGATTGGTGACGCACGGTGGTAGCCGTCGAGGGGGAGATATCAACTAGGAAGTTGCAAATCACCCGCCACAACCATCGAAAAAAAGAAACGAAGGAGAGTGCCCGCCAATACCATCGTCCATCTACGATCCCGAAATCCAATTGGGGGATATCTCAAGCTCGGTGCGATCATAATTGAGATTGCTCACTGCGTCCTATCGTCGATAACTATAAAGTTTATGCGAATGTCGATTCTGAAAGGGCTGCATGTCAATTGCTAGAGTTTGTGACCTCGGAGACGGACACCGAACTTATTGCAGCCGGATAGCTTTTTTTTTGATGGACTGCTCCTCTCTTGTCTGCCGGGTCCGTACCCCATGTTGGAGATTCGAAAACCACCAAACACTTGCATAAATCGTGCAATATTCTGTGCTACTCAGAAGCCCACTTGGCCAGAGGGAAAATGATGTTGGAGATGAGTGTATGCCTCTTTTCCAGAGTGCCACTCCGTTTGATGTTGGCTTGCTGCGGAGCGGAGTGTACCCACTGTGCTAATGTTGTTTTTATTGTAGTTGTTGTAGCGGCGCTTCGAGCCCAGATAAAGATGTGTGTCAAAAATTCTGACTATCCACGTTAAGATTAAGTTGTGGGCAGTGGGCCCGAAGGGCCCACGAGCACTGCGACCATAGGGTCTATTATGCTATAACCCTGTAAATCTAGAGTGGGCGATCGAGTTTGATCGATCCCACAAATCTGCTCAGCTGCCTAAGTTTGAAAGAGGCGATCGTTTCCGTTTCAGAGAATGCCTCACCGAGACTCTCTAAGCGGCGACGGGCGAGTGCCTCACACTCACAGAGGATGTGCTGAGAAGTCTCATCATCGCTTTCGCAAAAACGACAGTTGGGGTTAGAGAATCCCCATTCTGTATAAGTGACCCCTCCCTCAGGGTGGAATGCCCTGAGAGGAGACCGCAAATTATTCTCACTCTGCTTCTGCCAAGGCACACCAATTCCAGGGAGCGCTTGGGTGAGTGAGCTGAAATAAACAATTTCGATTGTCTCAGGCCAGGGGGGTTTTCCCAATGTGCAGTGGTTTCTAACTGTTTCCCGCTCTCTTATATGTAATTTTACCCTACATAGAGGGATACCACAGACGGGTTCAGGCCCTGTAAACGGATTTGCAGAAGCCGTCCTGGCTAGTTCATCAGCGGTTTCGTTACCCGCAATACCAACATGTCCAGGGAACCAATAGATGGTAACTATATTAGCAATGCCAATTCTGTGTAGAGCTTCAAAGCAGTTCAGAACCAGTTTCGATGAAAAGGAGAATTTGCTAAACGCCTTGACTGCAGCTTGACTATCAGTGAAGATTGCAATCCTACTGTCACGGTAGCCAGCTTCTAGACAAAAGTTCGCACATACCTCAATCGCGTGAACTTCAGCTTGGAAAACCGTGGTGTACTTCCCCATAGGAATAGACACTCTAATTGAGGGGCCTGCGATACCCGCCCCTGAGACTTCTTCAGTTTTGGAGCCATCCGTAAACCTATCCTATCTATCCATGTTAGTATCCTCTGTGTTCAGGTGGAGAAAAGCAGCTGCCTCGATAGGGTTCTCCCATAACGCAATAGGAGTTAAACGCGTGGGGGCTGCTGGACAATTAAAGATGTGCTCAACGTTGTGTGGAGCGAGGCCACATACTGGGCAGGAGTCTTGGACTTCACTGTCGATGCGGGATAGGTATGAATTCAGACGCGAGCACCAACCAGAGCGGAGTTGAGCTAACGTGGTTCTGGTTGCTCTTGGGAGCCGGACTTCGTCTGGAGAAATGGCAGGTGGTTGCGCATTCAATACCATGTTCGGGGATACTTTTAGTTTCCGGGGCCCGGGAACAAAAAAAAATTACTTTTCACTCGGATTTTCTGTCATTTATCGCTCGAGTCAACTCGCAAATTTGCAAAAAAAAAGCTTTTTAATTTTTTAATTTTTTTTTTAATTTTAATCTTAATTTTTTAATTTTTTTCTTAAGTTTTCGTTTATATTCAGCAACTAATTATTCGATTCGACATTCGCCGTATCTTGCCATATTTATACCCTAGACTTTTAGTATAGGGTATATTGTTTTTGTCACGACGAAAATATGTAACACCTTAAAGGAGGCTCCGGAGGTATAGAAATGTATATATATAAATGATCAGGATCACCTCCTGATTCGATTTAGCCATGTCTGTCTGTCTGTCTGTCCGTCTGTCTGTCTGTCTGTCCGTTCGCACGATAACTTTCGATAGAATGAAGCTAGAGACTTGAAATTTTGGTCAAATGTTGGAAGTATAATCTACTTGGTTGGTATTGAAAATGGGCATGATCAGGCCAAGAGAACGCCTACCTCCCCTATATATGTAAAATAATTAAATGTATCTATAACTCCCGATTAAATAAACATAAAAAGCTCTAGCTTTGGCAGGTTGCTCGTGAGGATAATCTTCTACTCCCCTAAAAAAATAAAATCGATCAGATGAAAACTAACGGTAATTTTCTTACAAAGAGCCCCGTACTACCCTACTTTTCGGGTTTTTTGTCTATAACTCTTGAACCAATTGACGTAGACACCTGATTTTTGGCATGTAAACCTGGAGTAAGAAAATGCTTAAGTTCTAGTAAGTTGGGCATAATCAGATCAAGGGAACGCCTACCTTCCCTACAAATTTCAAAAAATTAAATATTCTTTTAATTACGATAACTTTCGATAAAATGACACTAGCGAGTTGAAAATTTGACAAAATGTTGTTAGTAAAAACTAATTGGTTGGTATTGAAAATGGGCAAGATCCGACCCAAGCAACCCCTACCTGCCCTACAAATGCAACTTCAATAAGCGATAACTTTTGACAGAATCAAGCCAGCGACTTGAAGTTTTGTTCAAATGTTTGAAGTGAGATCGGGTTAGTTGGTATTTAAGATGGGTTAGATCAAACCTGCGAAACCCCTACCTCCCCTACAAATAAAACTTCAAATAAGCGATAACTTTCGATGGAGTGAAGCTAGAGGCTTGAAATTTTGTTGAAATGTTTGAAGCATGATCTTATTTGTTGGTGGCAATAATGAGCAAGATCCGACCCAAGGAACCCCTACCTCCTCTACAAGTGAGACTTCAAATAAGCAATAACTTTCGATACAATGAAGCTAGCGACTTGAAAAATTCGACAAATATTTGTAGAATGGGTTAGTTAATTGAATTTGATAATGGTCAAGATCCTACTGAATGATTGCCAACCTCCCCTATAAACTGGCCGTATAGGAAACTCACTTTTAATGCATATGGTCGTTACCAATTGGTACTGTTGGTATCACCACTAGGTCTGTATAAGTCTAGGGTATATACGCTCCGGACTGGTTTTCTCTTCGTTTTTCGCGTAAAGTGAATTTTTGCATTTTTCGTCGAACCAGTAATTTCGCACTCGCCGGGCTATATATCCCACGACCTCCTCTGCGACATCCCTGATGGTACCCTTGAGTTCTTCCCAGAACCCATGGTCGCCTGTGTTGCTGATGCTGTGTAGCATAGGCGATCATCTTTTCTCAAGGGCGGTAGTATACGCCACCGCCGTATGGTAGTATCGCTCAGAATCTCATCACCCACAAAGATTTTGGGAGGGCTGATTCTCGATTGGTGCACTGAGGAAATTCTACATCTGTAGGTCGTCTTCACCAAGTGATGATCTGAGTCGCTGTTTGCTCCTCGATAAGAGCGGACATCCATCACACTAGACGCCCATCTCCAGCAAATGAGGACGCGATTAATTTGGTTGACGGTATGTGCGTCTGGAGATTTCCAAGGCTGCTTGTGATACGGGAAAAACGTTGAGCTTACGACTAGATTCCTGCTGCAGGCGAAGTCGATAAGTTGCTCGCTGGCCGTTGTCGTAACATTCTTCATGGAGACTGTGGCCTCCAGTGGTCACCCGGTGCCAACTATCATTTCCGACTTTCGCGTTAAATTCTCCCAGCAGCGATTTGACGTCGTTTGTTGGAAGTGAGTCGAAGGGAGTATCAAGTCTCGTCTTTCTCGTCGTCGTTCTAACTTCAGTGGGGGCGTACACATTGATGACCGAGCCAGAGATTGGAGAATCGAGTCTTAATACGAATCGCACACAGCCGTTCATTTATGGGTTTGAAGTCAGTAAAGTGCGGCTTGAGGTGATTCTACCTACCCCCAAGGCACATGATATATGTTGGCATTGCCGCCGGACCTTCACGGTCATTTTGGCAACCTTGCCGCTCCGTCCCCACACCACCTTGCTCATTACATTAATTTTGTCGATGCATCAATTGTGCATAAAATAGCCAAGAAGAGTTTACTGGTATTGTATTGTACATTATGACGAATTGGGTAACTAATAAAACATTTTTAGTTCTTTAATGCGCCCAAGCCTGCCTCAAGCCATGGTCGAGAAATACCAACTGAGCATCACCGCAGTCCAGGAAACAAATTGGCTTGGCAGCTAGATCAATGACATGAAATCGCACCAAATTTTCAAAAGCGATAAACCATCTATACACAAGGAGCTTGGAGTTGCATTCATCGTGAACAAACACCTCAAACTGAAGGTTATTGTCTTCAAACCTTTCAATGGGTGCGTTTTCAAAACGAAACAGTGTCGACACTGTTGCGCGACTATCTCACTCGCGGGTGCTCGACATTTTACGGTCTCTATCACACATGCAACAGTGTCGACACTGCTTTCCCTTCAAAACGCAGCTAATGAAAGGTTGTGTACGATTGGCATTATTGTGCATGCTTCCACGGAAGTGAAGGAAGAATTTAACGGTCGTCTGGAAACATTGGCTGCGTTCCTGCGAACGAACCAAGATTTGGCATTTTTCCTCCGAATACGTACGGACAACTCTCAATTTCAATGTTCCCCTCCGGATCTAAAAAGTATTCTGATTCGGAGGGGAACATTTTCAGATCAAAATTGACAGTTGTCGGTACATATTTTACCAAAGGGGAAAGCATGTGGAGGAGCATTTGAGAAATGTCAAATCCTGGTTCGTTCGCAGAAACGCAGGCATTGTTCGATTCACTTCCAACAAACGACGACGTCAAAATACTGCTGGGAGATGTGAAAGTTGGAAACGAGAGTTGGCATCGGAGAACCACAGAAGGACACGGCCTCCACAAGAAAAGTAATGATAATGGTCACCGACTAATGGGCTTCGCATGCAGCAGAAATCTTGTCGTGAGCTCAACGTGTTTCCCACATCGAAGCATTCACAAACAAACCTGGAAATCTCCATCTTTGGTAGCGCTCGGTGACCGTGGTCGTTCGGTCACCGCTCTAGAATACTAATCTAGAGCTCGGAGTTCAAATCTCTGCGCGACCAAAAACTGCCTATGGGTACTAATAGAACTCTCACAGTGCTCCGAGCTTGTCAGTATAAAGTCGGCGCGGATAGGAGGTACATGCTAGCAACTGCACTTCCGAAAAGTAGATAAGCTATCGCAACGTCAACAAGGCGTAGAAATTGCATAGATTATGACGCAATTAACAGTACCCCTCCCCATAGATTCTCCATTGGGTTGAGAATTATTTTAGTCAACCGTCAAACGTATATTAATTTATGAAAAATCCTCTTGGTTTTCAGTGAAATTTTCACATTGCATCAGGCAATGCAATTCATTCGATACGACCGAGTTACATGATACGGAATTGCAATCGAATCGGATTCGATGATCGAATTATCTTTCGATACGAATCGAATTACATGAAAGGGCCCCGGGGCTTCTTGTCGGCCAATCAATAAAATCGGTACTTCTTTTTTTTAAACCATTTCTTAACCACCTTGGCAGAGTGAATGGCGGCGTTGTCCTGCTGGAAATTTATTGTTCCCCATTTTTGCCTCCCATGTTTGTGTTGTCTTCCCCAGGCCTATGAACTTTTATTAATAAGAACAGGCGCAACAAGCGGCGAAAACCCCGCCCACGTTTACCGAATTGAGCTACAGCAAGCATAGATCGCTGCTTAGCTTGTAGGACAAAGGAGGATTGATATTCTACAAGAGTGATCACTCCATAGAACGTTCGTCTCTGCCAGTAGATTTGTATGTATTGACAAATAGTATGTATAAACTACACAGTATACATGCACA